>JAVGWX010000006.1:117667960-118280734 GCA_036924085.1 Ariolimax columbianus | reverse complement strand
TGCTACACAATTAGGGTAGGCCTACCTGACACAAAGAAGGGTAGGCTTACCTGACACAAAGAAGGGTAGGCTTACCTGACACAAAGAAGGGTAGGCTTACCTGACACAAAGAAGGGTAGGCTTACCTGACACAAAGAAGGGTAGGCTTACCTGACACAAAGAAGGGTAGGCTTACCTGACACAAAGAAGGGTAGGCTTACCTGACACAAAGAAGGGTAGGCCTACCTGACACAAAGAAGGGTTTGAGAACCAACTCTTCTTCCAATATCTGATCTTTGCTCTCAATATCTGATCTTTGCTCTCAATATCTGGTCTTTGCTCTCAATATCTGATCTTTGCTCTCAATATCTGATCTTTGCTCTCAATATCTGTTCTTTGCTCTCAATATCTGGTCTCTGCTGCCAATATGTGGTCTTTGCTCTCAATATCTGGTCTCTGTTCTATTTGTCTCTTGCATTTTCTGTCCCAACATTTTTGTGTCTGCCAATATGTTTCTCATTTTGGGATTGTCTACATTCCCTGCAACTAAACTTACCCACCTTGTCCCTCATTGGTCAAACACTGGTTCCAAGAACTTGACCAATACATGACAATACATTCTCTCTCTCTCTCTCGTTATCTAACTTAAACTGAACATCTTTATACTGGTATAGAAGACTCTGCAGAGTATGTATACATCCAGTTTCATTTGAATTTCCTCGCTCTAAAAGCTATGTGCATACAATCTATTCTTAAATGCATTAATTGTTCTTGCCTCCACAACAATTTCTGTGGCAATGCATTCCAAGCATTCATCACTCTCTGACTGAAACAAAATTTTCTATTATCTCATCTGGACCTCTCATTAGTTAATTTGTAGCTATGCCCTCTTGATCTGAAAGTCAAATTCCCTTCCATTAGTAAAGTCTGTACCTCTTTATTTACCCTCAGTCCATCTGCTTGTCAAATGTTGAGAAGACAACACAAGCCACTATCTACTCTCTGTTCTTGTACTGTACACTGATTTTGCTAATTGAAGCCTTTAACCTCAAATTAAGCTCTGTCCTATAGTTGGATCTCATTGTTATGTCATTCAAAAGTGACCTGGTCACTTACCATCTGTCCCTCTGTCTTAGTTGTTAGTTTTGTTCCCAAATATACTGTTCCAAAACAGTGTTTTTCATGACCTGAGAATACATTCTGCCAATATTTTCATTTTTTACTCATTGATACACCACTTTGTCTCACGACATGCAACCTGTCAAATTGCCTGCCAGTAGTCCAGCTGGTGCCTGTTCATATACCATCCAACCATGGTTGTTCCCTGAGGAATAGATTAGAGCTGTCACCTTCCAAAAACCTTTCCCACAGTTAATCAACCATCTGCAGGGGAGATCACAACAAGTATGAAGAGAAAGGTGGGGAAGTGTGACAGAGTTGTCTGTCCTTTAATGATGGATAAGCAGAGCTTCTTGTACTAGCCAGCAATATATAGGTCACATTAAGTAGGTCACACTAAGTGGGTCACATTAAGTAGGTCACATTAAGTAGGTCACATTAAATAGGCCATATTAAACATGTCACATTAAGTAGGCCACATTAAGTAGGCCACATTAAGTAGGCCACATTAAGTAGGCCATATTAAACATGTCACATTAAGTAGGTCACATTAAGTATGTCACATTAAGTAGGTCACACTAAGTGGGTCACATTAAGTAACAGTAGGTCTAATAAGCTAAACCATTTTACACACATCAGTGATTGAAGAAGATATTTTGTAATTATGCAACAAAAGTTGGTTTCAAAATCTGGATTCATATTTTAATTAACAAAATGAACACAAACGGGGATAGAAAGCACATTAACATGAAATACAAGACACAACTAACATGAAACACAAGACATAACTAACATGACACACAAGACACAACTAACATGACACAACTAACATGAAACACAAGACACAACTAACATGAAACACAAGACATAACTAACATGACACAACTAACATGACACACAAGACACAACTAACATGAAATACAAGACACAACTAACATGAAACACAAGACACAACTAACATGAAACACAAGACATAACTAACATGACACAACTAACATGACACACAAGACACAACTAACATGAAACACAAGACACAACTAACATGACACACAAGACACAACTAACATGAAACACAAGACATAACTAACATGACACAACTAACATGACACACAAGACACAACTAACATGAAACACAAGACATAACTAACATGACACACAAGACACAACTAACATGACACAACTAACATGAAACACAAGACATAACTAACATGACACACAAGACACAACTAACATGAAACACAAGACATAACTAACATGACACACAAGACACAACTAACATGACACAACTAACATGAAACACAAGACACAACTAACATGAAACACAAGATACAACTAACATGACACACAAGACACAACTAACATGAAACACAAGACATAACTAACATGACACACAAGATACAACTAACATGAAACACATGACACAACTAACATGACACACAAGACACAACTAACATGAAACACAAGATACAACTAACATGACACACAAGACACAACTAACATGAAACACAAGACATAACTAACATGACACACAAGATACAACTAACATGAAACACATGACACAACTAACATGACACACAAGACACAACTAACATGAAACACAAGACACAACTAACATGACACACAAGACACAACTAACATGAAACACAAGACACAACTAACATGACACACAAGACACAACTAACATGACACAACTAACATGAAATACAAGACACAACTAACATGACACATAAGACACAACTAACATGACACAACTAACATGACACACAAGACACAACTAACATGACACACAAGACACAACTAACATGACACAACTAACATGAAACACAAAACACAACTAACATGACACATAAGACACAACTAACATGACACAACTAACATGAAACACAAGACACAACTAACATGACACAACTAACATGACACACAAGACACAACTAACATGACACACAAGACACAACTAACATGACACAACTAACATGAAACACAAGACACAACTAACATGACACATAAGACACAACTAACATGAAACACAAGACACAACTAACATGACATTGCTAGCTAGATAGGATAAATCTGACAGCAGGATTTGGTCTTACTAGAAGAAATGCTCAAGAGATATGTTCATTAGGGAATAACTGACTGACATGATACATTAATGGACTGACTGACTGACATGACATATTTGTGGAATGACTGACTGACATGATACATTTGTGGAATGACTGACTGACATGATACATTTCTGGAATGACTGACTGACATGATTCATTTCTGGAATGACTGACATACATGATACAATAATGGAATGACTGACTGACATGATACATTTGTGGAATGACTGACTGACATGATTCATTTCTGGAATGACTGACATACATGATACAATAATGGAATGACTGACTGACATGATACATTTGTGGAATGACTGACTGACATGATACATTAATGGAATGACTGACTGACATGACATATTTGTGGAATGACTGACTGACATGATACATTTCTGGAATGACTGACTGACATGATACATTTCTGGAATGACTGACAGATATGATGCATTAATGGAATGACTGACTGACATGATATATTAATGAAATGACTGACTGACATGACATATTTGTGGAATGACTGACTGACATGATACATTAATGGAATGACTGACTGACATGATACATTAATGGAATGACTGATTGACATGATACATTGATGGACTGACTGACTGACATGATACATTAATGGAATGACTGACTGACTGACATATTTGTGGAATGACTGACTGACATGATACATTTGTGGAATGACTGACTGACATGATACATTTCTGGAATGACTGACAGACATGATGCATTAATGGAATGACTGACTGACATGATATATTAATGAAATGACTGACTGACATGACATATTTGTGGAATGACTGACTGACATGATACATTAATGGAATGACTGACTGACATGATTCATTAATGGAATGACTGACTGACATGATACATTAATGGAATGACTGATTGACATGATACATTGATGGAATGACTGACTGACATGATACATTAATGGAATGACTGACTGACTGACATATTTGTGGAATGACTGACTGACATGATACATTTGTGGAATGACTGACTGACATGATACATTTCTGGAATGACTGACTGACATGATACATTGATGGAATGACTGACTGACATGATACATTGATGGAATGACTGACTGACATGATACATTAATGGAATGACTGACTGACATGATACATTGATGGAATGACTGACTGACATGATACATTAATGGAATGACTGACTGACTGACATATTTGTGGAATGACTGACTGACATGATACATTTGTGGAATGACTGACTGACATGATATATTTCTGGAATGACTGACAGACATGATACATTTCTGGAATGACTGACTGACATGATACATTTGTGGAATGATTGACTGACATGATACATTTGTAGAATGACTGACTGATGTGATACATTTCTGGAATGACTGACTGACTGACGTGATACATTTCTGGAATGACTGACTGCTCAGTAATTCAAGAAGACTATCCTCAAGAAATCGATTCTAAAATGGAGTTTCTCAGCAAACTGGTCATTGCTTGACTGCACCAACATATCCTAAAGTCATAGACGACGTCACCATTGTGTCAGATCAGCAGAGAGAAGACAGAAGGTGTTCAATGAGAACTTATAGCTGACTGGCTTGTCTGTAGGTTACCATTGACAGACAGGATGCCTACAACACGGACATACAATTTGATTTAGTTGAGCCATGTGAGCAACATGCTTGGTTACCTCCACATCCTGTTTGGTGGAGGTGATCAGGGCATCTCGTAGGAGCAGGGCATCATCATCCAACATTCTGTGAGACTCCTGCATAGAAATATCACAAGTAAGTTGTAATGTATGTTTCTACGTATGTATTTGGAAGTGATCTTCCAGAAATGTTTGCTAATGATGTCAGTCTTAGATGAGTTATGTGCTTCATTTATATCAACACTAGCAGAGAGCAGAACCAATCAACACAACCAGACCAGACAGCAGAACCATTCAACACAACCAGACCAGACAGCAGAACCAATCAACACAACCAGACAGCAGAAACAACCAGACAGCAGAACCAATCAACACAACCAGACCAGACAGCAGAACCAATCAACACAACCAGACCAGACAGCAGAACCAATCAACACAACCAGACCAGACAGCAGAACCAATCAACACAACCAGACCAGACAGCAGAACCAATCAACACAACCAGACAGCAGAACCAACCAACACAACCAGACAGCAGAACCAACCAACACAACCAGACAGCAGAACCAACCAACACAACCAGACAGCAGAACCAATCAACACAACCAGACAGCAGAACCAACCAATACAACCAGACCAGACAGCGAACCCAATCAACACAACCAGACCAAACAGCAGAACCAATCAACACAAGCAAACAGCAGAGCCAATCAACACAAGCAAACAGCAGAACCAACCAACACAACCAGACAGCAGAACCAATCAACACAACAAGACAGCAGAACCAATCAACACAACCAGACCAGACAGCAGAACTAATCAACACAACCAGACAGCAGAACCAATCAACACAACCAGACCAGACAGCAGAACCAACGAACACAAGCAGACCAGACAGCAGAACCAACCAACACAACCAGACAGCAAAACTGCCTTTGTGAACATCAATTATGGGTCATCTAATTGTTATGTGCCACATATGGGCACTAATGTAATGTTACGTAACTCTATAAACCGGACATTTGTTCAATTCTAATTCAATATATTTGAATTTATGGTTGAATATGTTTTCCCATTCTTTTCTGTACATTATTGCCAGATGGGCTGCATTTGTTATCAATGAAGAAATAAATAAAACTCAAATTGAAACTCAAGAAGAGCATGCAAATTATCCAAACATCATGCAGTTGTTAGTTTTTATTGAAACAATAAGTCTTGTCCACTTGTGGTTCCATCCACAGCTACTTTGTTGAACATTCCAGAACATGAACTCATGGATATTCAACTACAGGATTAATGTGATGACACGTCAGGCACATTAGCAAGCGGTGTACTACAAGCAAACATGTCAGCAGAGAAAAAAATCCAATGTGCATGCAGTTAATAGTGAACGGCAGAAATGAAAGACAATAAAACACAAGAACATCAAGTAAGAGACGCACAATATCACAGATACAATTCATGCACATGACCTACCACAGCAATCAATACAGAAACGTCATAGAAATGTCTTTACATAAACGCTCGCTACAAGAAATCTTATAGAAATGTCTTTACATAAACGCTCGCTACAAGAAATCTTATAGAAATGTCTTTACATAAACACTCGCTACAAGAAATCTTATAGAAATGTCTTTACATAAACACTCGCTACAAGAAATCTTATAGAAATGTCTTTACATAAACGCTCGCTACAAGAAATCTTATAGAAATGTCTTTACATAAACGCTCGCTACAAGAAATCTTATAGAAATGTCTTTACATAAACACTCGCTACAAGAAATCTTAAAGAAATGTCTTTACATAAACACTCGCTACAAGAAATCTTATAGAAATGTCTTTACATAAACACTCGCTACAAGAAATCTTATAGAAATGTCTTTACATAAACGCTCGCTACAAGAAATCTTATAGAAATGTCTTTACAGTAACTGTAATTGATGACATAGAGGGGAGAATAAAGAGGATAGATGACAAAGGAAACAGTCATGTGGTGGTATTGGTAGGAACTAATGTAAAGAGAGACGGTAAAGAAATAATTATGAATAAACACAAAAGTCTTATGGGAACACTTGAGGAAAAAAAGTTTATAAAGGTCACAATGATGGGCATTTTAGATAGAGCAGATGGGTCAGACTATCTAGATAGCAAAATAATAGGTATCAACCTTAGGTTACAGGTGATGTGTGCGAACATTGGACTGGAGTCTAGTGATGTTTTTTTTTTTTTGGCGTTCGCCTTATTTTTCTAATCCCCAAGGTGGTGTGCGTTGCACTGTGTTTTTATTTTGCGCCTGTCGGCCCAGCGCATCCGACTTCAGCATGAATTTTATGTAAGGGTCTGTTTCCTCCTGCATTTTCTAAAGGTTTGCTTCCCCGGGTTAACGGCAGGTTCTGTGATGGGGATCGAACCCAGCACCTTCGGATTGTGAGCCGTGCCACTTAACCATGCCATCCCCTGTCTATTGATGTGAAAGTAGACAAAGGTAAAATGTTAGATAGGAGAGGTTTACATCTAAATGAGATAGGACAGCATGTTTTAGCAAAGTATATGTTTAATCATTGTGTTAGAAATTTAAACTAGTAAGGCCTATGAAGTATGAGACTAAAGATAGGCCTACAATAGGGTGCTATAGAGGATGTAGTCAAAGGGGTAAGTTGGTGTCAGGGAAGTGTGAAATACATAGTGGAAAAGCAAACATTAAAATGATACAGTAAAAGCAAAAAGTGGAAAAACAACAAAATTATAAACTAAAATGTTTTTATGCAAATGTGAGAAGCATAGTAAATAAAAGAGAAGAATTGGAAATGTATGTAGAAGAAGAAAAACCAGATATAATAGGATTAACAGAATCATGGACATATGAGGAGATTGCAGATAGTGAACTTGAAATAGAGGGATATACAATGTTAAGGAAGGATAGGATAATTGGAGACAAGACTAAGGGAGGTGGCGTTTTATTATACTGTATAAATTCTGTTAATATAACGATCAAAGATTATTTATCATGTGGTAACAAAAATGAAAGTGTATGGGGAGAAATAAAAAGTGGGGGTGAAAAATTAGTGATTGGAGTGTGCTATAGATGTCCATCAAGTCAAAAAGAGGAAGATGAGGAGCTGATTAGTAGCATAGCAAAGGCAAGTGAAGGGAAATTATTATTAATGGGGGATTTCAACTTTCCAGAAATAAAATGGGATATGGCAGAAGCACTTGTAGAGTCAAAACCTTTTGTTAAGTGCATAACTTAAAATTTTTTAATTCAACATGTAGAAGCAGCCACCAGAGGCAAAAACACACTTGACTTAGTTTTTACTACAGAGGAAAATATGATTGAAAACATTACCGTTGGGGAACTGTTTGGCTCAAGTGACCATCAAATCATCCGTTGGGATCTTATTGCAGGGAAAGAAGTAAACATAAACACGCGAACATACAACTACTCTAAGACAGATGTTAAGAGGATGAAAGAGGCAGCGAGCCACATAATCTGGAAAGATGTTGTCAGAGGAACAGATGTTGAACAGGAGTGGGAGAGTTTTAAAACAGTTCCAGAAAAGCTAAAAGAGGAATGTGTTCCATGTAGGGAGGTAAACCCCAAGCGTAAAAAGTGGATAACTAGATTTGTAGTGAAATGTAGAAGAGCGAAAAATAAAGCATGGAAAAAATATATAGAGGCAGGTAAATTAAAAGAAACATATGTACAATTTTTGGACAAGCAGAACATATCTCAGAAAGCGAATAAAACAGCAAAAATAGACTTTGAAAAAAAACTTGCTCAGAGGATCAAGACTGACAGTAAAAGCTTCTTCTCTTATGTTAGGAATAAACAAAGAACGAAAGACAAAGTAGGCCCTCTCATAGACAGTACAGGGAAAATAATAAGTGAGAATAGGGAGGCAGCTAATCTACTCAATCAGTACTTTGGCACAGTCTTCACAAAAGAGGACTGCTCCAAGATCTCAGAGCCTGTAGATATTTTCGAAAGAGACATGGATTCAGCGGGATTAAGATCAATCTGTATTACAGAGGAAATGGTTTTAAAAAAATTGGAGTGGTTGAAAGTGAATAAATGTCCAAGTCAAGATGGTATTCATCCAAAATTGCTGTATGAAATTAGAGACCAACTAGCAAAACCATTGGCTATATTATGTTCTCAATCACTTACAAAAAGGATTGTTCTATGAGATTGGAAAGATGCAGGAGTGATCCCCTTATTTAAAAAAGAGCAAAAAAATCAGATATATTATAGACCGGTGAGTTTAATGAGCATAGTCTGTAAATTGTTAGAGTAAATAATCAAAGAAAACATTGTAATGCATTTAGACAAGTTTAATCTTATCAGAAATAGTCAGCATGGGTTTATTAGAGGGAGATCATGCTTAACAAATCTATTAGAATTCATGGAGGAGGTTACCTCATCAAAGATTATTTCGAAAGTTAAAATCACATGGAATAGGTGGGGAAGGTGCCAAATGGATTGAAAATTGGTTAACGGGAAGAAGGCAGAGGGTGGGCATAAATAAGGAGTACTCTGAGTGGTGTGAAGTGAAAAGTGGTGTGCCACAGGGCTCGGTTTTGGGACCAATTTTGTTCTTGATATATATAAATGATTTGGACATTGATATGCGATCCATGATTGCAAAATTTGCTGATGACACAAAACTATTCGGTAGTGTCTCATCTAAAGCAGAAGTCGATATATTGAGGTTGAATTTAGATAAAATTCGAGAATGGTCTGTCAGCTGGCAAATGGAGTTTAATGTAGATAAATGTACAGTCATCCACATGGGTAGATCCAATATGGAACATAATTACAGAATGGGCGAAAACAATATTAGAAAAATAGAAAAGGAAAGGGACCTAGGGGTTATAATAGATCATACAGGTAAAGTGAGTGAGCAAGTCCAGGTAGCAGTGAAAAAGGCAAATGCAATGTTAGGTATGATAAAAGGAAATATTAAATATAGGAGCAAGGAAGTGATAGTCAAACTGTATAAAGCATTAGTTAGACCTAGATTGGAGTACTGTGTACAGGTGTGGAGTCCTTATCGTAGAGGGGATATAAACATGCTGGAAAGGATACAAAGAAGAGCGACAAAACTGATAGTGGGATTCCAGAAATACAGTTATGAGGAAAGACTACAGTGTCTAGAAAAGAGAAGAATTTAAGGTGACAATACAGGTTTATAAGATAATAAAAGGAACGGATAAATTAGACTATAACAAGTTTATCAAAATACAACCACCTATAACAGCCTAACAGGGCGTAGCTACAAATTAACTAAAGAAAGGTCCAGATTAGATATTAGGAAATATTTTTTTAGTCAGAGAGTGGTGAATGCTTGGAATGCATTGCCACGGGAGGTAGTGAAGGCACGGACAGTTAATGCATTTAAGAATATATTGGATGCGCATAGCTTTTACAGCAAGGTGATGTAAATGAAACTTGTTGTATACAGACTCTGCAGGGTCTTCTAAACCAGTATAAAGACGTTAAGTAATGTAACGCGTGCTACAAGAAATGTCTTTACAGTAACACTCGCTAAAAGAAATGTCTTTACAATAACGCTCGGTACAAGAAATGTCTTTACAGTAACGCTTGCTACAAGAAGTGTCTAAACGGAAACTTTCATCAGTACAGATGTACTATAGAAATGTCTACTTGGAAACTCTCACCAGCACAGATGTACTATAGAAATGTCTAATTGGAAACTCTCCATACAGCTGTGCCATAGAAATGTCTAAACAGAAACTCTCATCAGTACAGATGTACTATAGAAATGTCTAATTGGAAACTCTCCATACACAGATGTACTATAGAAATGTCTAAACGGAAACTCTCACCAGTACAGATTTACTATAGAAATGTCTAATTGGAAACTCTCCATACAGCTGTGCCATAGAAATGTCTAAACGGAAACTCTCACCAGTACAGATGTACTATAGAAATGTCTAAACGGAAACTCTCACCAGTACAGATGTACTATAGAAATGTCTAAACGGAAACTCTCACCAGTACAGATGTACTATAGAAATGTCTAAACGGAAACTCTCACCAGTACAGATGTACTATAGAAATGTCTAAACGGAAACTCTCACCAGTACAGATGTACTATAGAAATGTCTAAACGGAAACTCTCACCAGTACAGATGTACTATAGAAATGTCTAAACGGAAACTCTCACCAGTACAGATGTACTATAGAAATGTCTAAACGGAAACTCTCACCAGTACAGATGTACTATAGAAATGTCTAATTGGAAACTCTCCATACAGCTGTGCCATAGAAATGTTTGTCTGGCGACCTCATGAGGTCATATTGGTTCAGTCTGTCTGCTCCGTTTCTGTCCAATCAATACATTGGCTAGACATATATACCGGTAATATTTGTTTCCCAACAGCTGTAAGACTAACTTCTCATTTGTGTATTTAAAATAATGTCCAAATATGGTCTTTGTGCTATCGACAAAAGTCGGCCATTTCAGGGTTTGCGCATAAAAAATATGCTAAAGAGCATCGGCATCACTGAAATCAGGTCCACCAATAGATGCTGTCTTTCTCTCTCTCTCTCTCTCTTTCTCTCTCAGCAAATGGTGACAAGTATCGATACTGGTCGTTCTAGTAGTTCGCTGGCTATACACACTTGTGGCAGGGTAGCAATCCCAGGGTCAGGGATCCCACAGAGATCTGGACAGGATTACTTGGATGATCCCAATCATGATCCCGAATCGGGGGACAGGGGTGGGAGTTATTGAAAGCTAATTGTATCGTGGTAGTTAGCAGGTAGATGGGTGAGGAACAAAGACTAATTCAAGGTTTAGGTACCACCTCTCAGCAGCAGCAATGAAAGAAGGTGGAGTTTGAGGAGACAGATAAACAATGATGTTGCTGAGATTGCAGATCAGATTTAGCAGGACGAATTACCCGATGTAGAGTTGGCAACTGTAACTTTGTGAGTGGTGTTGTTCGAGGAGCCTGACAATACTTACACAACATTGATCAAGTTAAAGGCTTGCACCAAATTGCCTTTGGATGACAGTGATTGACTGACTGCAGTTCTGTCGAACGTCAGTGTCTCTCGATCGCTTCTTGTCAGAAAAAGGTGCAGACAAACATCAAGGATCGTGTCCCAAACGTTGAAGCTTAAAGTGGGTTCAGACCTATACGATCTACAACTGACATGATTGTCACACTCTGATAGTTAAAAGAGAATTGAAGAGAACAATATGCGCTATTGTCGATTATGCAAAGACGTTTGACACAATCAGCGGATGAGGACAAAGAATGGTCACCAAAATGGTTTAGACTAATGAAACTGCCTGGACTGATCAAATTGCCTGGACTAATGAAACTGCCTGGACTGATCAAATTGCCTGGACTAATGAAACTGCCTGGACTAATGAAACTGCCTGGACTGATCAAATTGCATGGACTAATGAAACTGCCTGGACTGATCAAATTGCCTGGACTAATGAAACTGCCTGGACTAATGAAACTGCCTGGACTAATGAAACTGCCTGGACTGATCAAATTGCCTGGACTAATGAAACTGCCTGGACTAATGAAACTGCCTGGACTAATCAAATTGCCTGGACTAATGAAACTGCCTGGACTGATCAAATTGCCTGGACTAATGAAACTGCCTGGACTAATGAAACTGCCTGGACTGATCAAATTGCCTGGACTAATGAAACTGCCTGGACTAATGAAACTGCCTGGACTAATCAAACTGCCTGGACTGATCAAACTGCCTGGACTAATCAAATTGCCTGGACTGATCAAATTGCCTGGACTGATTTCCTTCCAATACCACATAAAAGGTAGTATCCGCTTTGCGGCGAATTAACTGACAGTTTTCAGGGTTTGTGACAGACTCAAGGAATACACGCAAACGGTTCCTCTTATCAGGTTTAGAACCTCGACTGAAGTTACAAAGGGCAGGGGCTTCTTTCAACACAGCATTAGAACCTTCCAATGAGTAGAACGGAGTCTTTGACCAATCCTAGGCTACAAGTTACAAAAAATATGCCTGATCGCCATTTAAAGGAATTAGACCAAACGTCTACTTCAAAAATACTAAATGAGAGCTATCAAATGTTATGTACAATTGTCACTACTTTATGGCGCAGAAACATGGACAATAAATAACAAGTTGAAGGTCATGATGCAGCAGCTCATAAGATGGTATCAGGGTCAGCAAACCATAGCTGGTTACTTGCTCCAGGGTCAGCGAACCATAGCTGGCTGCCTGCATCAGGGTCATCGAACCATAACTGGCTGCTTGCTCCAGGGTCAATGAACCAGGTCTGGCTTCTCGCTCCAGGGTCAGCGAACCATAGCTGGCTGCTTGCTGCAGGGTCAGCGAATCATAACTGACCAAGACCCTATTCAACCTCCACGTGGTGGTCCAGGAAACAGGCTGCACTAGTGTAGTCTGGTCAACAGATATGGATAGCAAGCGCTGTGAAAAAAGTGCTGACATTGGATGTGCCAGGCCTAAAGGCGCAGATATTGCGGCCACGTTGTAAACTAAGACACAGAGTCCTATCCAGGACTCGCTCTGAAAAACTAACACTGAAGGACTAACGCTGAAGTTTGCTGAAGAACTAACGCTGAAGTTTGCTGAAGGACTAACGCTGAAGAACTAACGCTGAAGGACTAACGCTGAAGAACTAACGCTGAAGTGCACTGAAGGACTACCGCTGAAGAACTAACGCTGAAGGTCTAACGCTGAAGGTCTAACGCTGAAGTGCACTGAAGGACTAACGCTGAAGAACTAACGCTGAAGGAGTAACGCTGAAGTGCACTGACGGACTAATGCTGAAGAACTAACGCTGAAGTGCACTGAAGGACTAACGCTGAAGAACTAACGATGAAGTGCACTGAAGGACTAACGCTGAAGAACTAACGCTGAAGGGCTAACGCTGAAGGACTAACGCTGAAGGACAAACGCTGAAGAACTAACGCTGAAGTACAAACGCTGAAGATGAAGAAGAATAAAGAGACTCAATGTCTTCTAACTGTGGTTATACAAAAGATTGAGCCACATTTCGGGGAAACAGAAGAACACAAATGTAGAGGGATTCAAAAAGGTTACGGGTGAGAACATAAATAATCCCCCAAATCAAGATTAGACAGTTAGGATATTTTTGGCCATATAACAAGACATACCTCCTTGTTGGAGATCATACTGGAGGGTATGGTGGAAGGCAGTCGTTCGAGAGGCAGACGTTTTAAGTGGGTGGATAACATCAGCAGGAAGACTGGGAAAAGCCTGTGAGACTGCATCGTATCAACATGAGATTGAGTACACTGGAGATCCACTGCAGCCGACCTTTAATGTGTAGATGGATCCGAACTATCTCATAAGAAACTCTGAAGGCAAAAGCAGTCCCCACCCTTTAGATGCTGTTCCAGTTTCAGGCCAGAAAGTGTAATTGCAAGGTGGTTACTACAGAAAGGACGGAATACGTGAAAGACAGGCTAGGTGTGTCCATTCTGTCCAGTGGAAGCTAACCCAAGCATGAGCAGGACTAGTCAATCAAGGTTGGAGTCTAGGAGCAGGCATTCAAATAATATGGGGCGTACCCAGAGGCGGAGATCTCCAGGGGGTGAATTGTTCCTACAATAGAAGGATAGTATAGGAACACACTATTCGCAGAGATAACAGAAGATTCAGAGAACAGATCAACTAAGACAGAGCTTAAGATACGGAGAACTGATCGACTCAGAGAATTGATTGACTCAGACAGAGAACTGAAGACTCAGACAACAAATCGATTCAGACAAAGAACTGAAGACAGAGAACTGAAGACTCAGAGAACAGATCGACTCAGACAGAGAACTGAAGACTCAGAGAACAAATCGACTCAGAGAACTGAAGACTCAGACAAAGAACTGAAGACAGAAATAGAAGACTCCGAGAACAGATCGACTCAAGAGAACAGATCGACTCAGACAGAAAATAGAAGATAACGATAAGATCATCTCTGAGAGAGAGAGAGAGAGTGAGAGATAGAGAGAGAGAGAGAGAGTGAGAGATAGAGAGCAGATTGTCTCCGGCAGAAGCAGAAGAAAAGATAAGTCCTGGACGGACTGAAGTGGATCCCCATGAGGAGTAAGAATAGCAGAACAAGATGATCGCAAGCTCCAAAGAAATGGACGGAGAGAAACCTTCCAACACTTGTCAAGCTCGTCCAGCGTCAGGGACAAGATCAACACTCGTTCGTCAAGGTTAAGGAATCCTCGCAGCTAGACAGGAGAGAGATGGACAAAAGAGAGGTAGACCTAAATTCATCTAGTCAGAGCGAGAACGTTCCACTGCTAGACAAGCATGTACACACAAGTAGAAGTGATTGAAATCATGATTCATTGACCAATGATAGAACCTGGGTAAAGCTAGTGCGAGAATTTCCATCAGTGGAAATACAGGCACTCCTCGATAAAAGAGAACCTTTCTAGCTTAAACCACGTTAGGGTCATTTTCATTTCATTCCAGCTAATAAAGTTCAGCGTGACACGTTGGTTATAAGTATTTAGAAATAGACAGGTGTGTCAGAGAGCTCTGCTAAATATGACCTTATTTGGTATTCAGGACAGAATATTCAAAGAGTTGTATGTAAGATAGCTCTGTTACCTTATTTGGTTAGATAGCTATGTTACCTTATTTGGTTAGATAGCTCTGTTACCTTATTTGGTTAGATAGCTCTGTTACCTTATTTGGTTAGATAGCTGTTACCTTATTTGGTTAGATAGCTGTGTTACCTTATTTGGTTAGATAGCTCTGTTACCTTATTTGGTTAGATAGCTCTGTTACCTTATTTGGTTAGATAGCTCTGTTACCTTATTTAGTCAGATAGCTCTGTTACCTTATTTGCTCAGATAGCTCTGTTACCTTATTTGGTTACATAGCTCTGTTACCATATTTGGTCCCAGTGAGCAGGACAGTACAAATAGCGATAATAAAACTCAGACTGGAACACTAGATAAAGAAGTCAACAAGACTGTCCTCGCAGCCAGCCTCTTCAGCATTAGCTTTGCATGGTGAGAATCGTCTGTCAAACTGGGCATGGTGAGAATCATCTGTCAAACTGGACATGGTGAGAATCATCTGTCAAATTGGCCATGGTGAGAATCGTCTGTCTAACTGGACATGGTGAGAATCATCTGTCAAACTGGGCATGGTGAGAATCATCTGTCAAATTGGCCATGGTGAGAATCGTCTGTCTAACTGGACATGGTGAGAATCATCTGTCAAACTGGGCATGGTGAGAATCATCTGTCCAACTGGACATGGTGAGAATCGTCTGTCCAACTGGACATGGTGAGAATCATCTGTCCAACTGGACATGGTGAGAATCATCTGTCAAACTGGACATGGTGAGAATCATCTGTCAAATTGGCCATGGTGAGAATCGTCTGTCTAACTGGACATGGTGAGAATCATCTGTCAAACTGGGCATGGTGAGAATCATCTGTCCAACTGGACATGGTGAGAATCGTCTGTCCAACTGGACATGGTGAGAATCATCTGTCCAACTGGACATGGTGAGAATCATCTGTCAAACTGGACATGGTGAGAATCATCTGTCAAATTGGCCATGGTGAGAATCGTCTGTCTAACTGGACATGGTGAGAATCATCTGTCAAACTGGGCATGGTGAGAATCATCTGTCTAACTGGACATGGTGAGAATCGTCTGTCCAACTGGACATGGTGAGAATCATCTGTCCAACTGGACATGGTGAGAATCATCTGTCAAACTGGACATGGTGAGAATCATCTGTCCAACTGGACATGGTGAGAATCATCTGTCCAACTGGACATGTTTAGAATCGTCTGTTCAACTGGACATGGTGAGAATCGTCTGTCAAACTGGGCATGGTGAGAATCGTCTGTCAAACTGGGCATGGTGAGAATCGTCTGTCAAACTGGGCAGAAGTGGGAATCGAACCCTGAACGTTGGGATTGTGAGAGTTTCATCCCTAGACCCCCTAGCCAAAGAAATAAGCATAAGCTGTAACCGACACCTTCTAACACATACCCTACAGCCACATACAAGTTCTGGCATGCAGAAACACTGGCAACTAACAAACTACTAACTGGTCCTGTGGTCAGCAAAGTGGAACAGTGGCAAACTATCCTGAGAATGTTATGTTTAAGTGAATCCAGGTGCCAGGTTTAGTGCAGTGACCGGGGACTTCTCCGGCTCGCTGTCTGCGTATCTGGCCAGCATTGCAAGGATGCTACTCGGTGACATGAACTGCCAGTGTTTCGTATCTTAGGACTTCATTGTTAAAATCATGTGTGTTACTCTAGCGTTTCAGTTACAGATATATGTAAACGCACGTATGTAGACATGTATATATGCATGTGTGTACGAGATGTCTTACCCAGAAGGGGTCATTTCTTTTCTATACTATATATCTTCAAAATGTATGTGTGTATGCTTTTATGTATGAATGTATGTTAGTCCCCATTCCAGTTGTTTGCATTTAGCAACACAATGGTTTATACTTGTTCTGCTAAGGGGATAGGTTTAAGTGGCAGGAGCTTGTTAGATTGACATGTCTTACAGGTACAAAAGGGATTCGAGTGATTGTAGAGGGTGGTTAACCGATGTGCAATTCCATCTTAATAGACTCAAACATTAGAGCAAAGTAGACCCGCAGCCTCTTAGGCATCATTTATGCTGATCTAAACAAACAACCTAACAATGGTAGGTGTTATGCCATGTCACACAGTTAGTCGCCTCTTACGACACGCTCTCTGTGAGCAGTGCTATTATTCTTGTCTTTGTCATACAAAAAGACCTTGGCAGACCACTCGGAACTTGCATACAAGAATTGTTTATTGTGGAACTTGCATACAAGAATTGTTTATTGTGAAACTTGCATACAAGAATTGTTTATTGTGAAACTTGCATACAAGAATTGTTTATTGTGAAACTTGCATACAAGAATTGGTTATTGTGAAACTTGCATACAAGAATTGTTTATTGTGAAACTTGCATACAAGAATTGTTTATCGTGAAACTTGCATACAAGAATTATTTTTGTGAACGATGCGTGATCTAATTACATATGAATGTAAGAATACGTGAAGTGATCAAAGTAATTGTGGATGTACAGATCGCCTGAGGAGGAGATCTGAATGTCTGGGGTATGTGTATGCACAGATCGACTGAGTATGTGACCAAAACTGAGTATGTGATGCGACTATAAGTGACGTGATTTAATTGCATATGAATGCACAGATTGCCTGGGCATAAGTGAATCAATTGTATGTGGATGTACAAATCACCTGACTGAAGGGGGTCTGATTGTGTGTGAATGCACAGAACAAGTGAGTACGATCGTGAGGACGAGTGTACAGATATGGAGAGTGCAACGGCTTGTGTAATTGGAGGAAATATCAAAAGCTAGTACTTAAAACCTCCGTTGTAGTTCAATATATATATATATATATATGTAATATGATTATTTAGTTTAGATGTATTTTGTTCTTTTTGTTAATATTGTTTTTGTTGATTTGAATATTAATAAATGATAAGATTATATTGTGTTATGACAGAAGAGGGGTTACTGTGTTATTGACTGTGTGAAGTCGTGTCGTGGTGTGGATACATGTTGTAACTCTTTAGAAGACGGATGTGTCAGACCGAAAGGTGCAAATATCGCAGCCAAGCTGTAAACTAGCGACACAACGCATTCCGTTCTCCGGACTACATCCTGCTACATGTGAAGACCTGTACAGGGCTTGGTAGCAGGAGATTGAGAACGAACGCAGAGGAAGAAGAAGAAGATAAGTACTTCACAACTGCTAACTACTCAGCTAGACGGCTTAAGCTGCCCCATGTATGAAGGAGTCTGTGTGTGTGTGAATGTGAGTGTGTGGGTGTCTATGTGAGTGTGCGTGAATGTTTGTATGACTTTGTGTGGGTGTGTTTGTAGGAGTCTCTGTGTGTGTGTGTGAACGTGTGAGTGTGTGTGCATTTTTGTGTGAAGGGGGGTGGGGGGGGGGGAGGGAGGTGAACGTGTGAGTGTGTGTGTGGGTTTCCAGTTCTGGTTATCAGGTTTCTACAAAATGTCATAGATATAGCTGATACAAAGAATAACATCTTTGTTGTACAGGATTTTGTTTAGCTCAAGTGATAGAATCAAAGCTCTTGTTCTGTAATGTTTCCTGGACCAATAACAATGCTGTCCCTAATGGTAGCACAAAGTCCTTGTTGTGTCCTTTTGTCACTAGTTTCCTGGAATTCTAACAATGCTCCTGGCACTGTCAACATGCCAGATAAGAAACAAAGATTGTTTCAGCAGACTTCATTTTTAGAGCACACAGAAAATATTCTTAGCACAAGTTATTTTGAGAAATCGTATTTTTCATTCTGTAAAATTCACACACAAAACAGCCAACCAAGGATTTTACTAAAAAAAACAAACAAATAAAAAACAAAACAAAACAACTCAATTGTAAAATGAGGTTGAGAAATACAAAGAAAGGCAAATTCCAGAAACATCTAGTCACCTTGATATCAACGTCATCTGGTGCTGTCTTACCAGCCAAGGCCAAGGCACACATCTCAGCTCTCAACTCTTCCTCGAGTTCATCATCCAATTCTTTGTATTTGTAAGTTTCCTGCAGTGGCACGCAAACATTCACAAAACTCATGCACAGTACATGCCATTAGAGTCAGTGGGCTAACATAGCTTTTCTTTTCACATGATAGCAACCTTAACAATCGTTTATTTGGTCATTCTAGAACAAGTCATAGTAGGCAAACCTTAACAATCGTTCATTTGGTCATTCTAGAACAAGTCATAGTAGGCAAACCTTAACAATCGTTTATTTGGTCATTCTAGAACAAGTCATAGTAGGCAAACCTTAACAATCGTTTATTTGGTCATTCTAGAACAAGTCATAGTAGACAAACCTTAACAATCGTTCATTTGGTCATTCTAGAACAAGTCATAGTAGGCAAACCTTAACAATCGTTCATTTGGTCATTCTAGAACAAGTCATAGTAGGCAAACCTTAAAAATCGTTCATCTAGTCATTCTAGAAGAAGTCGTAGGCAAACCTTAACAATCGTTCATCTAGTCATTCTAGAACCAGTCATAGTAGGCAAACCTTAACAATCGTTCATTTGGTCATTCTAGAGTCAGTCATAGTAGGCAAACCTTAACAATCGTTCATCTGGTCATTCTAGAACAAGTCATAGTAGGCAAACCTTAACAATTGTTCATCTGGTCATTCTAGAACCAGTCATAGTAGGCAAACCTTAACAATTGTTTATTTGGTCATTCTAGAGCCAGTCATAGTAGGCAAACCTTAACAATCGTTCATTTGGTCATTCTAGAACCAGTCATAGTAGACAAACCTTAACAATCGTTCATCTGATCATTCTAGAACCAGTCATAGTAGGCAAACCTTAACAATTGTTTATTTGGTCATTCTAGAGCCAGTCATAGTAGGCAAACCTTAACAATCGTTTATTTGGTCACTCTAGAGCCAGTCCCAGCACCGGGCAACACCCATCTTATTCATGCCAGGCTAGTTTAACCAGTTAAACATACTGACCAGTTTAACCATCCATACTAATTTAACCAAGTACACTAGTTTTACCATTCATCCAAGTTTAACAATGTACACTAGTTTAACCACCAAAACTAGTGTAACCAATTATATTATTTAACCATTTACACTAGTTTAACCATCTATACATCTATAATAGTTTAACCGCCCATACGTCTAGACTAGTTTAACAATTTATACATCTAGACTCGTTTATCCACCTACACACCAAGACTAGTTTAACCATTTATACATCTAGACTAGTTTGAACATTTATACATCTAGAGTAGTTTAACCATTTACACATCTAGACTAGTTTGACCATTTATATATCTAGACTAGTTTGACCATTTACACATCTAGACTAGTTTGACCATTTATATATCTAGACTAGTTTGACCATTTACATCTATATACTAATGTAATGATCAAGACAAGACGACTAGTTTAACCATCCACACACATGGACATCTCCTACTCCAGCCAATCAAAAGTATACACTTCTTCTACTATATGCCATCCTGATGAGCATGCTAGTGTGTTCTCTTCTCTCCAAAATCAGGTTGCGTTGAGTAGCCTCACAAAACAAACTAATATCACAGCAATATTACATTGTCTACATGTGAATGATGCACAGTTCAAATTTCCCAAATGGGAAGAGTTATGGCGGCTTGATGGAGAGATGAACAAGTGCTATTGGTCAGAGCTGCATACAAGGTCACAATGGAAGGTGTGTTATTCGTAATGTCACTGTGTCACTTCCTATATAACAATCAGTTCATGAAATGCTGATATTGTCCATCAAATAAGAAATAGTTACCAGAGAAAATGTGGTGATGTGTCCAACAATGAAACCTGACCATGTGAAGTGAGCATGCCATAGGATAGTAACAATTATCATTCAACCAACAGAGAACAACACATTCTCAGCAGATGGAATCAATGTGACAACAATGTGTTTACACAGAGAACAACACAGACTCATGGAAGAATCAACATGCAAATATATCCAATAAAACGTGTTCGTTTGGTGAGAATAAAATATATGTGTCAGTAAATAGAATGAAACTGTCAGTGCACGCAGAAATACAAATGTCCTAAGGAGAAGATAATAACTGAGATCAAAACCAGGGATCAGTCAGTCAAGTGAGATAAAACCAGGGATCAGTCAGTCAAGTGAGATAAAACCAGGGATCAGTCAGTCAAGTGAGATAAAACCAGGGATCAGTCAGTCAGGGGGGGGATAAGACAAGGGATCTGTCAGTCAAGGGAGATAAAATAAGGGATCAGTCAGTCAAGGGAGATAAGACAAGGGATCAGTCAGTCAAGTGAGATAAAACAAGGGATTAGTCAGTCAAGGGAGATAAAACCAGGGATCAGTCAGTCAAGGGAGATAAGACAAGGGATCAGTCAGTCAAGGGAGATAAGACAAGGGATCTATCAGTCAAGGGAGATAAAATAAGGGATCTATCAGTCAAGGGAGATAAAATAAGGGATCAGTCAGTCAAGGGAGATTAAACCAGGGATCAGTCAGTCAAGGGAGATAAAACAAGGGATTAGTCGGTCAAGGGAGTTTTAAAAAGGGATGTCAGTCAAGGGAGATAAAACAAGGGAACAGTAAGTCAAGGGAGATTTAAAATAGGGATGTCAGTCAAGAGAGATTAAACAAGGGATCAATCAGCTTGAAGCCAAGGGAGATAAAACCAGGGATCAGTCAGTCAAGGCAGATAAAACAAGGATCCGTCAGTCAAGGGAGATAAAATAAGGGTTCAGTCAGCAGTCAGTCAAGGGAGGTAAAACAAGGGATCAGTCACCAGGAAGTCAAGGGAGATGAAACCAGAGATCAGTCTGCTTGAGTCAAGGGAGATAAAACAAGGGAGCAGCCTAGTTGGTTCATAACTTGGACAGAAAATATGATATTATAATCTGAGGACAGATGTATCACAGATTGTGAAGAAATGTACTACAATATGTTGAATTGTATAAAAAATTGTTAGGAAATGTAATACAATATGTAGACACTCTCTGTTATCATGAAAGTCTCACAAAATATGTTTTACTGGTAGCCTTTTGTTTGGAAGCCCTGTGCTCGAAATATCTGGCAGATAATGTATGACCTAACAGGCAAGTCAGTGGTGAGAAAATACAAGTTCAAGCTAGAGTAAGATTCCTACCTCTAAATGTTTCATCAGCACGGCCACCACCACGTTGACCAGCACAAACTGGGCCATTAGAACAAACACAACAAAGTAGACAGGAGCTATCAGCGGACTCACGCAACAGTTCACCAGGCAGTTGTCAGTTTTGCTACAGTCTTCTCTAAGGGTATCCTGTGGAACAGAATCAAGTCATCACTTCAAAAATATGTTCACAGCAAGGGGTCGATATGTTCACAGAAAGGGGCAGATATGTTCACAACAAGGGGCCGATATGTTCACAACAAAGGGCCGATATGTTCACAACAAGGGGCAGATATGTTCACAACAAGGGGCCGATATGTTCACAACAAGGGGCCGATATGTTCACATCAAGGGGGCCGATATGTTCACAATAGACATTTATGTTCACAACAAGGGGCAGATATGTTCACAACAAGGGGCAGATATGTTCACAGCAAGGGGCCGATATGTTCACATCAAGGGGCCTATATGTTCACATTAAGGGGCCAATATGTTCACAATAATGGGCCGATATGTTCACAACAAGAGGCCGGTATGTTCACAAAGGACAGATGTTCACAAGAGACAGATAGGTTCACAAGGCACAGATATGTTCATAACAAAGGACAGATATGTTCACAAGGCACATATATTTTCACAAGGGATAGATATTTTCACAAGGGACAGATGTTCACAGGGGATAGATATGTTCACAAGGGACAGATGTTCACAATGGACAGATTTTCACAAGAAACAGATGTTCACAAGGGACAGATGTTCACAAGGGACAGATATGTTCACAAGGCACAGATATGTTCATAACAAGGGACAGATATGTTCACAAGGCACATATATTTTCACAAGGGATAGATATTTTCACAAGGGACAGATGTTCACAGGGGATAGATATGTTCACAAGGGACAGATGTTCACAAGAGACAGATATGTTCACAAGGCACAGATATGTTCACAAAGCACAGATATGTTCACAAGAGACATACATGTTCACAACAAGGGGCAGATTTGTTTACAATTGGCAGATATGTTCACAAGCCACATATATTCTCAGTTCACAAGGCACAGATATGTTCACAACGCACAGATATGTTCACAAGGAATAGATATGTTCACAAAGCACAGTGTAGCAGAGTCCAGGTTTCCACTATCTATAACATTACCACACTCATCCACATTATTCACGACCACACACAGCAAATAACATAGCACGCGGCAGGTGGCAGATTTATTATATCATACTCGTACAACCATTCAAGTGAGTGAAATAAGATTACAAACAATACAAGAAATAAATCTTATCTAAATAGATACTCGGAGTTTATAAGCATAAGCTATTAATGTTGCCCTAGACTACCCCAACCCAGTTCTAGCCGCACACTCCCCTTCCCTTATCTGCACCCTCAACACACTCTCAAAAACTCGTCCCCACGTTTGTATTCTGTGTATTCACTAACACTCAGATCCCCTCAGGTGGGTGATCTTGACATTATACATTCAATCTATGCAACGTCTGTTCACATGTGATCACACACTCAATCGATCTGCGTATACACAATCTCTGGAACATACATCGTTCCCTTAGTGTCCTTCACACACCACACACACATCCAGATCTCTCCTAGTCGATCTGTACACTCATGTAACCATTCACGACACGCATCGTTCACAAGGTGTCCTGCACGTACAACACACATTCAGATCTCTTCTAGACATAGGGCGCCCAACACACACCTTATAGAGCAACTGGCCAAGACTCAAAGGCGTATGCTGGTTGAGCCACCCTGTATTCCATTCTATCTCACTAACATTTGTCAAACAGCCTATCAATCGCTCTTCTATAAAGTCGGCGAGCTAAACAGACTCCTAGCTAAATTCTGTCTCTCTCCATGGCCAGTCTGCTTGGGTTAGACTTTGTCTAATATTATATAATCTCAAGCAGTATCAGAACTGCCCAGTCGACCTCTGGGGAATGTCTGCTCCAGCCATCACCTAGTTTAGATCTACCTCCATTTAGTTGTTATTGTAACGAATCAGTCTAAATTCCTGTCACTCAAAATGTCGCAGCAAGCTCTGCTGGCCTCTGTCTGTCACTAATCCCACACTACCCAAATCGGAACGCCAGAGTGGTCAACACCTAGCCCCTACCTGTACTAGACACATTCTTTCCCCCAACCCTCTGTTTTTCTTTGTTGACTTAGTGTCGAGACGGTGAATGACCTTGGTATAGTGTCGAGACGGAGAGTGACCTTGGCACATATTCAGGTACTGTAACAGTTCCAGCCCGAGCATGAGCGTTTAGGGCTGGGGTGATGTTGTCAGTGACTCTGAGTACAAAGGTACCTGAATATGTACCAAGGTCACTCTGTCTCGATACTATGCCAAGGTACTCTGTCTCGATACTACGCCAAGGTCACTCACCATCTAGATACAAAGGAATACGGGGTTGGGGGAAAGAATGTGTATAGGTAGTGGACTAAGAACTGACCACTGGCGTTCCGATTTGGGTAGTGGGAGATGAGTGACAGACAAGAGGGCAGTGGAGCTTGCTGCGATATTTGAGTGACAGGATAGTGATGCGTGCCATGGCAGCTTAATTGAGTCAAGACATCCCCCAGAGATCCATTGGATAGCTCTGATACTGCTTGAGACTATATAATACTAGACTAAGTTTAGCTCTAGCAGACTGGTCATGGAGAGAGAGAGAGAGAGAGAGAGAGAGAGAGAGAGAGAGCGAGAGACAGAATTTAGATAGGAGTCTGTTTAGCTCACCGACTTAATAGAAGAGTGATTGATAGGCTGTTTTTACGAATGTGTGAGAACAGTCGCTAAACAAGCATACACCTTCGAGTCTTGGCCAGTCGCTCCATAAGGTGTATGTTGGGCGCAATGTGTCTAAGTGAGATCTAGATGTATGTGTGGTGTGTGTAGACACCGAGGGAACAATGTATGTTCTGAAGAGTTACGCAAGAGTACAGATCAACTAGGTGAGATCTAGATGTGTGTGTGGTCTGTGTTGACACAAAGGGAACGATGTATGTTCCAGAGCATGTGTATACGCAGATCGATTGAGTGTGTGATCATATGTGAGTATAAGTTGAATATATTGAATGTATTATGTCCAGATCACCCGCCTGAGGGGATCTGAGTGTCACAGAGTACGAACGTGAGAATGAATTGTTGAGAGTGTGTTGAGTGTGCAGATAAGGGGAGGGGAGTGTGCGGCTAGAACTGGGTTAGGCTAGTTGAGATCAACATCAATAGCTTATGCTTATAAACTCCGAGTATCTATTTAGATAAGATTTATTTCTTGAATTGTTTGTAATCTTATTTCACTCACTTGAATGGTTGTACGAGTATAATATAATAAATCTGCCACCTGCCGCATGCTATGTTATTTGCTGTGTGTGGTCGTGAATGATGTGGATGAGTGTGGTAATGTTATAGATAGTGGAAACCTGGGATCTGCTACAGTACCTATGTTCTCAGAGACGCTGACCATATCACGTCTGCCCTAAACGCTCATGCTCCGGCTGGAACTGTTACAACAGATATGTTCACAACAAGGGGCAGGTATGTTCACAAGGCACAGATATGTCCACAAGGCACAGATATGTTCACATGGCACAGATATGTTCACAAGGCACAGATATGTTCACAGGGCACAGATATGTTCACAGGGCACAGATATGTCCACAAGGCACAGATATGTTCACAGGGCACAGATATGTTCACAAGGCACATATATGTCCACAAGGCACAGATATGTTCACAGGGCACATATATGTCCACAAGGCACAGATATGTTCACAGGGCACAGATATATTCACAAGGCACATATATGTTCACAGGGCACAGATATGTTCACAGGGCACAGATATGTTCACAACAAGGGGCAGATAACGAGCAACATACAACTACCTAATTCTTACATAGCTGTAGAATGTACTCTCTGTAGTACACTATTCAACTTTCTAGCTGTACCAAGTACAAATGTACTTTCTGTAGTACACTATTCAACTATCTAGCTGTACCAAGTACAAATGTACTCTTTGTAGTACATCATTCAACTATCTAGCTGTACCAATTACAGATGTACTCTCTGTAGTACACTATTCAACTATCTAGCTGTACAAAGTACAAATGTACAGTCTATAGTACACTATTCAATTATCTAGCTGTACAAAG
Source organism: Ariolimax columbianus (assembly GCA_036924085.1). Lineage (NCBI taxonomy): Eukaryota > Metazoa > Mollusca > Gastropoda > Stylommatophora > Arionidae > Ariolimax > Ariolimax columbianus. The sequence continues at coordinate 118,253,934 of JAVGWX010000006.1, read as the reverse complement.
TACAAATGTACAGTCTATAGTACACTATTCAACTATCTAGCTGTACAAAGTACAAATGTACAGTCTATAGTACACTATTCAACTATCTAGCTGTACAAAGTACAAATGTACAGTCTATAGTACACTATTCAACTATCTAGCTGTACAAAGTACAAATGTACAGTCTATAGTACACTATTCAACTATCTAGCCGCACCAAGTACAAATGCACTGTCTGTATGGCAAACACAATAAGCCAAGAGAACTCACCTTCATAATGCCGTTCCAGTTGTCACCAGTTGCCACCCGAAACAGTGTCAAGAAAGCCATTCCAAAATTGTGAAAATGTGCATGAACGCCTAAGCCTTCACATGGGTGCAAAGTTGAGCATTCTGAAACGTTAGATTGTAAGGACACAGATGATACACAATTTATTTCAACAGATGAATGCACCATTAAGGGGCTCAGTGGTCTCGAGGTAATGTGTCTGCCTCGGGTGCCGGTGTTCAACGGGTTCAAATCATGGTGGAGACCAGAATTGTTTCCGTAATCTCTAAGTAGTGAGATCAGCCTATCGTGTTCTTTGTTGAGCATTTTAAAAATCACTTGACTGTTAGAAATCAAAAAGAGTAGGCTTAATGTCCGCTGCTTGGATAAAATTCAAAATTCAAGTAAAAAATCTACCCAAATTATTTGTACCTTCTCCCAGGCCTAGTAGGCAGCAGGAAGTTTAAAATACCTACTACATACAGCCGAAGCCTTCGGTTTCCTGGCAACTGACATTAACATGCCTGTTTGAATACCAGGATGCAAATATTCCGAGGACTGCACTATTAACTTTGGAGATCTCTCATTTTGTTCTTAACATCATGATAAGATATATTTAAAAAGTACAAACTAGATGTAAACTTGTCAAGTCAAGTACTAACATGAAGCAAGTCAACCATTACCTTAACACAAGAAGTCAACCATTAACTTAACACAAGACAAGTCAACCATTAACTTAACACAAGACAAGTCAACCATTACCTCAACATAAGACACACCAACCATTAACTTAACATGAGACAAGTCAACCATTAACTTAACACAAGACAAGTCAAACATTAACGTAACATGAGACAAGTCAAACATTACCTTAACACAAGACAAGTCAACCATTACCTTAACATGAGAAAAGTCAACTATTACCTTAACACAAGACAAGTCAACCATTAACTTAACATGAGACAAGTCAACTATTAACTTAATACAAGACAAAGTTAAACATTACCTTAACACTAGACAAGTCAAACATTACCGTAACTTGAGACAAGTCAACCATTAACTTAACACAAGACAAGTCAACCATTACTTTAACATGAGACAAGTCAACCCTTAACTTAACATAAAACAAGTCAATCATTAACTGTCATGTCAAGAAGGACTCACATTTCTCAGAGTATTTCTTAGTCAGTAATTCAACATCAACAATGACATTTAGAATTTTAGGGAAAAGCATGGACATGATAACAGATTGAAAAGACTTGATGGTCCATGGATGGCGTCGGATGGTACAGCATGGGGTCAGATGGTACAGCATGGGGTCAGATGGTACAACATGAGGTCAGATGGTACAACATGTGGTCAGATAGTACAATATGGGGTCAGGTGGTACAGCATGGGGTCAGGTGGTACATCATGGGGTCAGATGGTACAGAATGGGGTCAGATGGTACATCATGGGATCAGATGGTACAGCATGGGGTCAGATGGTATAGCATGGGGTCAGACATGAGAGACGTGATGGTCCAACAAGGGATCAGACATGAGAGACGTGATGGTCAAACAATGGATCAGACATGATAGACTTGATGGTCCAACTAGGGATCAGACATGATAGACGTGATGGTCTAACTAGGGATCAGACATGAGAGACATGATGGTCCAACTAGGGATCAGACATGAGAGACATGATGGTCCAACTAGGGATCAGACATGATAGACTTGATGGTCAAACAATGGATCAGACATGATAGACTTGATGGTCCAACTAGAGATCAGACATGAGAGACTTGATGGTCCAACTAGGGATCAGACATGATAGACTTGATGGTCCAACTAGGGATCAGACATGATAGACTTGATGGTCCAACTAGGGATCGGACATAAACTGATTTGAAGTCAAACTCCAGATCGTGGCCTGACACCTGCTCTAAGAGATGTTAACCATTGTAGACTGTGCTTGCCTAAAAAATCTTTGATGCTACTCAGATTTACTCATCTCATGTCAACAGAGTATGTACCATGAGAATGCCGAGGATAACGTAAGCCAGGAAGGTATTATGACAATAAAACCATGAACAGCATCAACTAGACAGACTACTCGTACAAACTACAGAGAAACTAAACTTTATTGAACATGTGTCCATGGAAATGAGTGAGGGAGAGGGTATGATGACATATGTCATCCCTTACCTCAGTGACATCACCTACCCTGAGCGACATCACCTACCCTCAGTGACATCTATCAGTCATCTGAAGTATGGATCACACCATCATGTTCTGAACACATTATAATATCTTATGTAACAATCACCGTAACATAATCCAGTCATAACATACTCTGGAAATGTCAGCTGTGCACAATGGACCAGCACTTTGTTGAGAGCCCATCAGCTGCACACATAGACACAAACCACTATGGACCAGCACTTTGTTGAGTGGCCAGAGCTCAATGTTTCTTCACGCAACCAAATAAATGGAACACCAAATCAACAACAAAAAAAACATTCAAGAATTACTGCCAAAGATGGGCGGAAGTGTATGAGCCCTAATGTGGCTGGATTCAACACAACACAAATAACCTGAGCCCTAACTAATGTGGCTGGATTCAACACAACACAAACAATGTATGAGCCCTAATGTGGCTGGACTCAACACAACACAAACAACGTATGAGCCCTAATGTGGCTGGATCCACACAACACAAATAACCTGAGCCCTAATGTGGCTGGATCCACACAACACAAATAACCTGAGACCTAATGTGGCTGGATTCAACACAACACAAACAGTGTATAAGCTCTAATGTGACTGGATTCAACACAACACAAACAATGTATGATCCATAATGTGGCTGGACTCAACACAACACAAACAATGTATGAGCCCTAATGTGGCTGGACTCAACACAACACAAACAATGTATGAGCCCTAATGTGGCTGGATTCAACACAACACAAACAATGTATGATCCCTAATGTGGCTGGATTCAACACAAACAATGTATCAGCCCTAATGTGGCTGGATTCAACACAACACAAACAATGTATGATCCCTAATGTGCCTTGATTCAACACAACACAAACAGTGTATGAGCCCTAATGTGGCTGGATTCTTCTTCTTCTTCTTCTTCTTCGTACGCAGTCAGACAGTAACCATTATTTTTTCTAAAAAAGCGTCGGCCATCCTGAGGCTGTCGCCACTGCCATAGAGCTTGTCTTGCAGTTCCACTGGTGATGGCCACATCTGCTCTCTCTGATCCTCGTATGTCGGGCAGTTCTGCAGCAGATGTTCAGCGGTCATTTTACCGGTACCGCACGGGCATTCGTCGGTACCACCTATCTTCAATTTGTTGAATAGGTGGTACCTCAGTCTATTGTGGCCAGTGCGAAGTCTGAAGACAACGACCTGCTCTCTTCGGTTCAACTGGTAATAGGCATCGTTTTTGGTGTAACCAGTATGTTCGGTTTCCCATTTGGTCATGTATCTGGCTTTGATAAGCCGTTTTGACTCTTCGTACGTCATACTAGTATCTGTTTGTGGTAGTCTTGCACCTTCTTTTGCCAGTCTGTCTGCCTCCTCGTTGCCTTGGATGTTGCAGTGTGACGGGACCCACTGTACCACTACCCTTTTTGGTGCGGACTGCTGGCACAGTTGGCAGAGTGCTGCTCTTAAGTCATTAAGCTCAGTGTTTTTCTGGCTTTTTAGCACTGTGACTACGGCGAGAGCATCTGTAAGCAGGACTATATGGCTTTCATTTTCTTTTGTGTGTCACCATTTCTTCCACTGCTGCCCTCAGTGCCTCTGCCTCCGCTCTGAAATTGCTTGTGTACTTACCAGTAGCGAATGACAGTGTTATTTGTCTGCCATTTGGTAGGTTCAGGAATGCTCCTGCCCCTCCGTTCTGTGTAGTGTTTGTTGTTACAGAACCGTCGGTGTATGCATGGGTCCAGTCCATGCTTGGGTAGCTTTTCGATATAAAGCTTAGGGTAGTATCTCTCCTTTCTTTTTCAGTCTGGCAGTTTTTGTTTCCAATACCTAGTATATTTTCTACCACCTCTGGAAATATATCCTGCCTCCAGGTAGGTTTTCGTACAGTAGTGATGGGTTTTGGTGTTGTTAGTGCGTTTATGGGATCTTCGTGCATCTTTGCTTTGGCTATTTCTGCAAAGTTTCTCCGCTTTAGTTTCCCATTTCCCAAATTGTTTAGTCTCTGGTGCATTGGATGGTCAGTCAGTCTTCGGAGTTTCTCTGACTGCATCTGGGCTCTGCAGTCTCTTCTATCGGTCATGGATTGCAGTTTTATAATCTTTTCAAGTTCTACAATTGGCGTTGACTTCATGCCTCCTGTTATAACTCTCATGGCTTGGTTTTGAAGTTTGCTAACTTTATCGAAGTTCGCCTTTGCTGCTGTTGTCCATGCCGCAATGCCATACTCGAGAACTGGTCTCACTCTTCCAGTGTACAGTTTCTTTAGTATGCCTTCGTCTGCTCCCCAGCTTGTGCCAGCAAGTTTCCTCATGATTGCCATTCTTTCTCTGGCTCTCATTCGGTTTCTCTCGATCTGACTTTTCCATGTCATGCGCCGATCAAATGTGACTCCCAGATAGTTTGGGTTGTCGTTTGGCTGCAGGAATTTGCCATTTAAACTTAATTTGGTATTTTGGGGTTTTATTGAAAGCGAGAATATTGTGCATGTGGCTTTCTCCTCGTTTATTTTGACCAGCCATGAGTTCGCCCACTCTTCCAGCAATGTTAGGGCCTGCTGCATCCGATTTCTTGCTATGGTGAGATTCTTTTCAGAGGTCCACATAGCCAGATCGTCTGCAAACATTGAGCTATGGACTCTTCTTGGTATATTCTCTGTAATGTCGTTTATATATACCAGGAAGAGTGTGGGTGACAGTAGTCCCCCTTGGGGTACTCCCTGCTCGAGTGTCACCTTTTTGCTCATCTGCCCTTGTACTTGGACTCTGGCCGTTCTTTGTTTGAGGTAGTGGTTGATCCACTTGTACATTTTCCCACAAACATCACTTCTTCTTAGCTTGACTCTAAGTCCGTCTTTCCAGACTTTGTCAAATGCCTTTTCCAGATCCACCCAAACAGCTACTGTGTGTTTCTGTGCCTGGTAGGCATCTTCTATTTCCTGGGCTATGAGGATGACCTGGTCCTCAGTGGATCTGTGCTGTCTAAAGCCGGCTTGCTGTGGAATTAGTATTCGTTTTTCTTCCAGATGCCACATCAGTTTGGTGTTTATCATCCGTTCCATCAGCTTGCTGACACAGCTCAAGTAGGCTGATGGGCCTGTATCCATTTGGATCTGTTTTGTCCTTTCCTGTTTTTGGTACTGGCACCAGTACTGCGTCTTTCCATGCCTGGGGTACAATTCCCCTTTTCCAGCTTTGGTTCAGGACCGATAGCAGTTTCCTCTTCGCTATTTGGCCCAGCCCCATCAGCATTTCGTTTGTTATCCCGTCTTTTCCGGGAGATTTCCTTTTCTTTAATGTTCTCATAGCCTCTTCCATTTCGCTCATTGTTAATTTGGCCATCATGTGCTCTTCAGGTGCCGTATTCATGTTGTCGTGCCCCTTTAGCTCTTCACTAATATCTGTATGACTATCTGCAGGGACCTCGATGTGGTTTGCTCTGGCATAGTGATCGACAAAAGCGTTTGCGGCTTTCTTACCGGTGAGCAAGTTTTCGCCCTGCTTGATGGTAATTTGTTTGTTTGACGGGGTTTCGTCGTTCATGGCTCTGACTAGCTTCCATAGCTTGTTCCCTTCTTTGTCCAGGTTTAGGCTTTTCATTTTGTTTTTCCAGCTCTCTCTTGCTGTTTGCTTGAGAGTGTATTTGTATTTCGCCGTGGCGGCTTTGAGGGCGATGTTTGCCTCCATAGATTGTTCTCGCTCTGCCATGTTCCTAGCATTTGTTACTGCATCTTCCGCTTTCTGCAACTCATCATTCCAGTAGGGCTTATAGTTTTTCCTAGCCCCTCTTGGGATGGTTTCAGTGGCGGCTTGCATTATTGCCTTGCTTAGGCTTGCCACCATGGGCTTCATGTGGCTGGACTCAACACAACACAAACAACCAATCTGCTCTCTACAAATGTTTGATCTCAAAGAAGGAACTTACCCAGCCTCCCAAAGAGCTCCACTCCTAGAGCTGCAAATATGAAAAACAGGAGGAAGAAGAGAAGGCCGAGGTTCCCGACCTGTGGGAGGGCTTGAATGACAGTGTCAAGTAACGCTCGTATTCCTTTAGCCATTTTCAGCAGCTTCAGAACTGAGAGGAAGTGTCAACACAAGCAAGTTTTAACATGGGCTCTATTGATCCAGTCTATTGTTCTATAATCTAGTTTAACAGGTCGCCTATTGTTCTATAAGCTAGTTTAACAGGTCACACTGTACCAGTCTATTGTTCCGAGATAATATGTCTTACAGCTTGTGTGCTCAACTTTTCATGTTTTTGCAAACATTTGCAGCTTTTCTGATTCTATGCATTGATCAATTAATAGTTGTAAGGGTTAATCAAATTAAATATCAACATTAAAATCATTATTGTTGCTGTTATGGATTCAACAAGAGAAAGGCTCTTGTCATTCAGCCTGACGCTATGTAATGGTATCTGCATGTGTTTGCTATTTTTGTCATACAAAGTGTTCCATTTATCTGGCCTCGGAGGAAGAAACATCTTCCTAACATTGTTGAGTACCTGGCACTCAAAGAGATGATGGTCAGAGATTGAGTACCTGGCACTCAAAGAGATGAGGGTCAGAGATTGAGTACCTGGCACTCAAAGAGATGAGGGTCAGAGATTGAGTACCTGGCACTCAAAGAGATGAGGGTCAGAGGTTGAGTACCTGGCACTCCAAGAGATGAGGGTCAGAGATTGAGTACCTGGCACTCAAAGAGATGAGGGTCAGAGGTTGAGTACCTGGCACTCAAAGAGATGAGGGTCAGAGATTGAGTACCTGGCACTCAAAGAGATGAGGGTCAGAGGTTGAGTACCTGGCACTCCAAGAGATGATGGTCCGAGGTTGAGTACCTGGCACTCAAAGAGATGAGGGTCAGCAATTGAGTACCTGGCATTCAAAGAGATGGTGGTCAGAGATTGAGTACCTGGCATTCAAAGAGATGATGGTCAGAGATTGAGTACCTGGCATTCAAAGAGATGGTGGTCAGAGATTGAGTACCTGGCACTCAAAGAGATGATGGTCGAGGTTGAGTACCTGGCACTCAAAGAGATGATGGTCAGAGGTTGAGTACCTGGCACTCAAAGAGATGATGGTCAGAGATTGAGTACCTGGCACTCAAAGAGATGATGGTCAGAGGTTGAGTACCTGGCACTCAAAGAGATGATGGTCCGAGGTTGAGTACCTGGCACTCAAAGAGATGATGGTCAGCAATTGAGTACCTGGCACTGAAAGAGATGAGGGCCAGCGGTTAAACTTAAACTTAACGTCTTTATACTGGCTTAGAAGACTCTGCAGAGTCTGTATACAACCAGTTCCATTTACATCACCTTGCTCTAGAAGCCGTACTCATCCAATCTATTATTGTTTTTATTGGTTGTTATGGATGTGTACACAGTTGCCACTCTGGAGTGTGTTGTGATTTGATTTTGTTTAGGTATTTGTTAAGTGGGATGAGTTGGGTTCTCATTTGGTGAAAGGTGCTCTGATCACTGATAGTGAGTTGATTGATGCTGTCACTAGCATTAGCTCTTCATATGTTTGTAGATCTGTGTTTCTCATGGCCTATTTGTTAAGTCAAGTATCCTTATTTGCTGATCTTATAAGTTATCTGGATGTTTGAAGTCAAGTATCTGTGTTTGCTGGTTTCTCTTTTGATCCCTTCTTAGTTATATTGTCTGCTTTGTCTGTCAGGTGTATCTGAGTGTCCAGTCTGCTTTGTCTGTCAGGTGTATCTGAGTGTCCAGTCTACCTTGTCATTGTCAGGTGTATCTGGGTGTCCAGTCTGCTTTGTCATTGTCAGGTGTATCTGAGTGTCCAGTCTGCCTTATCATTGTCAGGTGTATCTGGGTGTCCAGTCTGCTTTGTCATTGTCAGGTGTATCTGAGTGTCCAGTCTGCCTTGTTATTGTCAGGTGTATCTGGGTGTCTAGTCTGCTTTGTCATTGTCAGGTGTATCTGGGTGTCCAGGGATCCAATGCAGAACTATTCTGATGACATGACAGGTGATAATGTGATTAGCATTTAGGGTTAGGGTTATTTGGATAATATATGATCTACAATGTCCAATATCTGTGAAAGCTTGACTGGCGGACATTGAGTCCGCAACAATAACAATGTTCTGGTCGTTCAGATTATACTCAGTAGCGTCTACTGCCATTATTTAAGCTGCATAGATGGATCAGACATTTCTGCAAGCATCAGAACTTTTCTTATCTCATCTCTCAATGTTTCAGCACTTTTGATTGTGTTTGTAAGGAGATGATCTGACTTAGAAACATTAAAATCATTCAGTAATCTTATTTTCCTCTGTTTAATTAACCTTGTTAGCTATTTGAGGTATTTCAAATTTGTTCTATTTTCTAATCAATACTAACTAGCAACAGGTACATGATAAGTCAGTTGTACGTTAAGATACAATAGAGACTGTCATGTTTGTGCAAAGGTCCATCACCACGTTCTGTCTTCTGCTGCATTCATATGTTCTTATTAACTTTACAAACCAGTAACGTTGAATGATAACAAACACATGTCTGCTCACTTAGGGCTCTCATGTAGTCAAAACTCTAGCTACCCTCAAAACTTAACTCACCTCTAGCTAACCTCATCACTCACCTCACCTTTAGCTTCTCTCATTACTCACCTCTAGCTACCCTCATCACTCACCTCACCTTTAGCTTCTCTCATCACTCACCTCTGACTACCCTCATTACTCACCTCTTACTCACCAGTTACATTTACATCACCTTGCTCTAAAAGCTATGCGCATCCAGTTTATTCTTAAATGCATTAACTGTCCCTGCCTCCACTACCTGGCAATGCATTCCAAGCAGACACCACTCTCTGACTAAAAAAATATTTCCTAATATCTAACCTGCACCTCTCTTTAGTCAGCTTGTAGCTATGCCCTCTTGTTATTGTGGGTGGCTGTATTTAAAAAAAACTTGTTATAGTCTAATTTATCCATTCCTCTGATCATCTTATAAACCTGTATTAAGTCACCACGAATTCTTCTCTCTTCGAGACACTGTAGGCCGGTTTTTCTGAGTCGTTCCTCATAACTGTAATTCTGGAATCCCACTATCACTCACCTCTGGCTACCCTCATCCCTCACCTCTGGCTACCCTCATCACTCACCTCTGGCTACCCTCATCACTCACCTCTAGCTACCCTCATCCCTGAGCTCTGGCTACCCTCATCACTCACCTCTGGCTATCCTCATCACTCACCTCTGGCTACCCTCATCACTCACCTTTGGCTACCCTCATCACTCACCTCTGGCTACCCTCATCACTCACCTCTGGCTACCCTCATCCCTCATCTCTGGTTACCCTCATCACTCACCTCTGGCTACCCTCGTCCCTCACCTCTGGCTACCCTCATCCTTCACCTCTGGCTACCCTCATCATTCACCTCTGGCTACCCTTGTCCCTCACCTCTGGCTACCCTCATCACTCACCTCTGGCTACCTTCACCTCTGGCTACCCTCATCTCTCACCTCTGGCTACCCTCGTCCTTCACCTCTGGCTACCCTCATCACTCACCTCTGGCTACCCTCACCTCTGGCTACCCTCGTCCCTCACCTCTGGCTATCCTCATCACTCACCTCTGGCTACCCTCACCTCTGGCTACCCTCGTCCCTCACCTCTGGCTACCTTCATCCTTCACCTCTGGCTACCATTATCCCTCACCTCTGGCTACCCTCATCCCTCACCTCTAGCTACCCTCACCCTTCACCTCTGGCTACCCTTATCACTCACCTCTGGCTACCCTCACCTCTGACTACCCTCATCACTCACCTCTGGCTACCCTCGTCCCTCACCTCTGGCTACCCTCACCTCTAGCTACCCTCCTCACTCACCTCTGGCTATCCTCAGTACCCTCATCACTCTGATGATGGTAGGGTTAATGGGAATGACATTGGTCCTCATCTCCTCCAGGATAATGCCTACTATGGACATGATGACAATCATTATGTCAAGCTGGTTCCATCTGCAACAAGTCATACAAGGACACATCATCAGCCTCAAGCCTCAGCACACACAGATTGAGGCTCTAATAGTTCTTCCATTTGACAAACTCTAACATGATGAAAGGGTGCTAGGTTTTTCAAAATTGAGCCCATAAAAAACAAGATAGTGGCATATGACTGCAGACAGACAAGGTTGGGACAGATGACTTGAGACAGACAAGGTAGTGACAGATGACTGGAGACAGACAAGGTTGGGACAGATGACTGGAGACAGACAAGGTAGTGACAGATGACTGGAGACAGACAAGGTAGTGATAGTTATGAGGAAAGTCTCCGAAAAACCGGCCTACAGCGTCTAGAAAAGAGAAGAATTCGAGGTGACTTAATACAAGTTTATAAGATGATCAGAGGAACGGATAAATTAGACTTTAACAAGTTTTTCCAATCTTGTCTTCACATGGAGAAGTGGCCAAACTGAGAAGAATCCATGACATGAACAGTCAAACTGAGAAGAATCCATGACACGAACAGTCAAACTGAGAAGAATCCATGACATGAACAGTCAAGCTAAACAGGAAGTGATGTTGTAGCAGGTATGTTGGGATTGCAACCAAAGCTTAATGTAAACCCCCACAGTTCAGTCTTCACTCTTCTGACATGTCTCAGCATGACCTGACTAGTTCATGTGAATGATATCTGCCAGCTAGAAGAGAGACAGTCACGTAGAAGAGAGACAGACAGGTAGAAGAGAGACAGACAGGTAGAAGAGAGACAGACAGGTAGAAGAGAGACAGACAGGTAGAAGAGAGACAGTCAGGTAGAAGAGACAGTCAGGTAGAAGAGAGACAGTCACGTAGAAGAGACAGACAGGTAGAAGAGAGACAGTCACGTAGAAGAGACAGACAGGTAGAAGAGATACAGACAGGTAGAAGAGAGACAGACAGGTAGAAGAGAGACAGACAGGTAGAAGAGAGACAGTCAGGTAGAAGAGAGACAGTCAGGTAGAAGAGACAGACAGGTAGAAGAGAGACAGTCACGTAGAAGAGACAGACAGGTAGAAGAGATACAGACAGGTAGAAGAGAGACAGACAGGTAGAAGAGAGACAGACAGGTAGAAGAGAGACAGTCAGGTAGAAGAGAGACAGTCAGGTAGAAGAGAGACAGTCAGGTAGAAGAGAGACAGACAGGTAGAAGAGAGACAGACAGGTAGAAGAGAGACAGTCAGGTAGAAGAGAGACAGTCAGGTAGAAGAGAGACAGTCAGGTAGAAGAGAGACAGTCAGGTAGAAGAGAGACAGTCAGGTAGAAGAGACAGTCAGGTAGAAGAGAGACAGTCACGTAGAAGAGACAGACAGGTAGAAGAGAGACAGACAGGTAGAAGAGAGACAGACAGGTAGAAGAGAGACAGACAGGTAGAAGAGAGACAGTCAGGTAGAAGAGACAGTCAGGTAGAAGAGAGACAGTCACGTAGAAGAGACAGACAGGTAGAAGAGATACAGACAGGTAGAAGAGACAGTCAGGTAGAAGAGAGACAGTCAGGTAGAAGAGACAGTCAGGTAGAAGAGAGACAGTCACGTAGAAGAGACAGACAGGTAGAAGAGAGACAGACAGGTAGAAGAGAGACAGACAGGTAGAAGAGAGACAGACAGGTAGAAGAGAGACAGTCAGGTAGAAGAGACAGTCAGGTAGAAGAGAGACAGTCACGTAGAAGAGACAGACAGGTAGAAGAGATACAGACAGGTAGAAGAGACAGTCAGGTAGAAGAGAGACAGTCAGGTAGAAGAGACAGTCAGGTAGAAGAGAGACAGACAGGTAGAAGAGACAGACAGGTAGAAGAGAGACAGACAGGTAGAAGAGACAGTCAGGTAGAAGAGAGACAGACAGGTAGAAGAGAGACAGTCAGGTAGAAGAGACAGTCAGGTAGAAGAGAGCACACCATAAGACAAGTAGAAGACACAAGAGCTAACTACGTCTTTCATGTCTGTTAAGGGTACAAAGAAATGAGGTTACCTATCCTTGATGTATCTGTAAAATCCCAGAGCAACTATTTTCATCACAGCCTCCAGTATAAAAACACTTGTGAAGAAAAAGTTGAAAATCTTCAAAGCAAATTCCAGTTCCTGAAAATGTGCATTTCAACTGAATTATTCAACAATTTCTTCTGGAGCTATTGACACATGGCTAAAAATGATTTGTTTTATTCTGTCACTAAGTAATGCCATCACTGCACATCAGGAACACCCATAGGTGCTCCTATCCATATCTAGTGTACCCACTCCTCCTATCCAGCACGGCTATGACAACACATCCACATCAGCCTCTAGAGATGTGAGGCCCCTACAGCTGCCACCGAATCCTACCTTAGCCAGCCCTTCTGTACCATCTGAAGTAATGATTGCCAGTCTGACACTATGACTACCTGAAGTAATGATTGCCCGTCTGACACTATGACTATCTGAAGTAATGATTGCCAGTCTGACACTATGACTATCTGAAGTAATGATTGCCAGTCTGACACTATGACTATCTGAAGTAATGATTGCCAGTCTGACACTTAAGTAATGATTGCCAGTCTGACACTATGACTACCTGAAGTAATGATTGCCAGTCTGACACTATGACTACCTGAAGTAATGATTGCCAGTCTGACACTATGACTATCTGAAGTAAGGATTGCCAGTCTAACCCTGAAGTAAGGATTGCCAGTCTGACACTATGACTATCTGAAGTAATCATTGCCAGTCTGACACTATGACTACCTGAAGTAATGATTGCCAGTCTGACACTATGACTATCTGAAGTAATGATTGCCAGTCTAACCTTGAAGTAATGATTGCCAGTCTGACACTATGACTATCTGAAGTAATGATTGCCAGTCTGACACTGAAGTAATGATTGCCAGTCTGACACTATGACTATCTGAAGTAATGATTGCCAGTCTGACACTGAAGTAATGATTGCCAGTCTGACACTATGACTACCTGAAGTAATGATTGCCCGTCTGACACTATGACTATCTGAAGTAATGATTGCCAGTCTGACACTATGACTATCTGAAGTAATGATTGCCAGTCTGACACTATGACTATCTGAAGTAATGATTGCCAGTCTGACACTGAAGTAATGATTGCCAGTCTGACACTATGACTACCTGAAGTAATGATTGCCAGTCTGACACTATGACTATCTGAAGTAATGATTGCCAGTCTGACACTGAAGTAATGATTGCCAGTCTGACACTATGACTACCTGAAGTAATGATTGCCAGTCTGACACTATGACTACCTGAAGTAATGATTGCCAGTCTGACACTATGACTATCTGAAGTAAGGATTGCCAGTCTAACCCTGAAGTAAGGATTGCCAGTCTGACACTATGACTATCTGAAGTAATGATTGCCAGTCTGACACTATGACTACCTGAAGTAATGATTGCCAGTCTGACACTATGACTATCTGAAGTAATGATTGCCAGTCTAACCTTGAAGTAATGATTGCCAGTCTGACACTATGACTATCTGAAGTAATGATTGCCAGTCTGACACTGAAGTAATGATTGCCAGTCTGACACTATGACTATCTGAAGTAATGATTGCCAGTCTGACACTGAAGTAATGATTGCCAGTCTGACACTATGACTACCTGAAGTAATGATTGCCAGTCTGACACTATGACTATCTGAAGTAAGGATTGCCAGTCTAACCCTGAAGTAAGGATTGCCAGTCTGACACGATGACTATCTGAAGTAAGGAGGTCTCAGACAACCATCTCAGAGCTACAGCAATTGCTTTCACCTCCCTTCTCGTAGTGAAGGGAGCTGTCTTGAATGCCCCACTCTGCTCAACATCAACCTAACCTTGGACTCTAGCAAAGAAAACCTCTACCAGATGTCTCACCCATCCACAATCATCCATGAGTATATTTGACTGCATCCCTTTCTAAGTGTCAGCACTTATCCGCTGGTTAAACTAGAGTTTTGCTTACCCATTGCACCACCCTCTAGATTCCCAGCCTAGAGTTATGATGCCTCTGTGGTAGTCTGTCATTCTATCCCCAGTGTGGACCTATTCTTCCCCCTTGACTGTTATCTCAACTGTGGTCCCCTGTCCAATTGTTCTCCCAGCCTGTGTCATCCAAGACGGCCTTCTCTCAATCCCCGGAAGTCTGAGGTGCTACTGTGCAGTGAGTGCTGACTGTTTGTGGTACCCTCATACAGGCTTTGGCCTGTACCAATCTGAATGTCATAGACAGAAGTCCCAGCATGTACCATACCTTCAATGTCTGAATGTCATAGACAGAAGTCCCAGCATGTACCATACCTTCAATGTCTGAATGTCATAGACAGAAGTCTCAGCATGTACCATACCTTCAATGTCTGAATGTCATAGACAGAAGTCCCAGCATGTACGATACCTTCAATGTCTGGCTATGTTTATTGCAACTCAGAACCGGTCACATCCTTTAATTCTGGATACGTTGCAAATGTTGACGCTGTGAGGCTGCCCAATCAAACAGCTGACACCACCAACTGGTGGTACAGGATAACAAGCAGTGGCTGCTCCAACTTTCCAGTTGCAATAGTCATGAGGGCTCACAGCCTTCACTTACATCTTTGTGCCCCCAGCCTTCACTTACATCTTTGTGCCCCCAGCCTTCACTTACATCTTTGTGCCCCCAGCCTTCACTTACATCTTTGTGCCCCCAGCCTTCACTTACATCTTTGTGCCCCCCCCCCAGCCTTCACTTAATTCTCTGTGCTCCCAGCTTCCACTTACATCTCTGTGCTCCCAGTCTACATCTCTGTGCTCCCAGTCTACATCTCTGTGCTCCCAGCCTACATCTCTGTGCTCCCAGCCTATGTCTCTGTGCTCCCAGCCTGCATCTCTGTGCTCAAAACCTACATCTCTGTTGTGCCCAGCTTACGTCTCTGTGCTCCCAGCCTATGTCTCTGTGCTCCCAGCCTTTGTCTCTGTGCTCCCAGCCTACGTCTCTGTGCTCCCAGCCTATATCTCTGTGCTCCCAGCCTACGTCTCTGTGCTCCCAGCCTACGTCTCTGTGCTCCCAGCCTATGTCTATGTGTATGTGCTCCCAGCCTACGTCTCTGTGCTCCCAGCCTATGTCTTTCTGCTCCCAGCCTATGTCTCTGTTTTGCCCAGCCTACGTCTCTATGCTCCCAACCTATGTCTCTGTTGTGGCCAGCCTATGTCTCTGTGCTCCCAGCCTGCTTCTCTGTGCTCCCAGCCTACGTCTCTGTGCTCCCAGCCTACGTCTCTGTGCTCCCAGACTGCGTCTCTGTGCTCCCAGCCTACGTCTCTGTACTCCCAGCCTATATCTCTGTGCTCCCAGCCTACATCTCTGTTCTCTCAGCTTACATCTCTGTGCTCCCAGCTTATGTCTCTATGCTCCCAGCCTACGTTTCTGTGCTCCCAGCCTGCATCTCTATGCTCCCAGCCTACGTTTCTGTGCTCCCAGCCTGCATCTCTATGCTCCCAGCCTACGTTTCTGTGCTCCCAGCCTGCATCTCTATGCTCCCAGCCTACGTTTCTGTGCTCCCAGCCTGCATCTCTATGCTCCCAGCCTTCATATTTGTGCTCACATCTAATCACAAAGATTTGTCATCCTTTTCCAGTCACTCTAGATAATGTCCCACCATGTATTTGGTTTACACAAACCAGCTTCAATAGATATGAGCATGTTAACATTTGATTATCTCCCTTTCGTCTTCAATCACCCAGAGGTACATAGGCCATCAACCAACCCTCGCCAAGCAGCTCTGTCTTGTGCAATCTTGTCCACTTCCTTCCAGTTTGTTCCAGTTTTCTTTACTCCGTCTCCAGATCTCGTCTCTATGAATTCCTTGGTCTGCCTATGCCTCTCCTTCCCTGGGGGTTCCATGACAGGGATTGCCTGGGGATACTGGCCTGAGGCTTTCTTAATGTATGACTCATCCATCACTATTTTCTACCTACAATTTCCTGTTTACCTTGTCCCGCTCTCTCCCACAGACTGTCGTTTGTAACTTTGTCAAACCATTTTATACCAAGAATCTTTCTCAGGCATATGTTGACAGAACCCTGCAGTCTCCTGTCATTGCGTTTGGTCATCCTCCAGCCATCTGTTGACAAAACCCTGCAGCCTCCTGTCATTGCGTTTGGTCATCCTCCAGCCATCTGTTGACAAAACCCTGCAGCCTCCTGTCATTGCCTTTGGTCATCCTCCATGTTTCTGCTCCATACAGCAGGACTGGCTTCACATTTGAATTGAACATCCTTATTTTTGTCTTCCTTCTCATCTCCCTGAAGTTCCAGATTGGTTTCAGCATTCAGAATGTAACTCTTACTTTTTGTATCCTTGTTTTTATATCCTCGTCTGTCCCTCCTTCCTTGTTGATGATACTTCCTAGTTATATAAATACCTCTACCTCTTCCAGTGGCGTTCCTCTCAGCCTGATTGGTTCTGTGTTTGCTGCATTGACCCTAATTATTTTTGTCTTTTCTCATGGATCTTCAAACTGACTTGCTTAGAGGTATAATCCAGTCTATCCAGTTTCCTTTGCATTTTGCTTTAGCTGTGGAACAGAAGGGCTATATTATCAAAAAAATCCAGGTCCTCCAGCTGTTTATCCAAGGTCCACTGGATTCCATTTCTCTCATTTGTTGTTACTTTCATAATCCAGTCCACTGCCAGGATGAACAGGAAAGGTGACAGTAGGCAACCCTGTCGTAGCCCTGATTTAATTGTGAATGGCTCTGTGAGTTGTCCTTCGTGTATAACTAACTTTACATTGCGTACTTT
Source organism: Ariolimax columbianus (assembly GCA_036924085.1). Classification (NCBI taxonomy): domain Eukaryota; kingdom Metazoa; phylum Mollusca; class Gastropoda; order Stylommatophora; family Arionidae; genus Ariolimax; species Ariolimax columbianus. The sequence continues at coordinate 118,236,737 of JAVGWX010000006.1, read as the reverse complement.
CATACGTCTGTCTAATTGTGTTTGTGAGCTTTTGAGGAATTCGATAGTGCCTCAGTAGTTTCCAGAGTATATCGCTGTCCAAACTGTCGAAAGCCCTTTCATAAGAAACGAAACTGATGTACAAACTCTAATTCCATTCCAATGATTGCTCCACAATTATCCCCAATGTAGCTATCTAGTAAATACATGATCTATTCTGTCTGAAGCCCGCCTGCTCATCCCTTATCTTGTTATCCACTGACAGTTTCAACCTATCTAGTATTACTCTATTTAACACCTATCTAGTATTACTCTATTTAACACCTATCTAGTATTGCTCTATTTAACACCTTTCCCGGCACTGATAATAACATTATTCCTCTATTTTGAATTCCTGTAAATCTCCCTTCTTAAGCAATTTCACCAGGTAGCCATCTCTCCAATCTTTTGGTAAGCCTTCTTGCTCCCAGGTGGGGCCTGTCAGGTTGTGGAGCATGTTAGTAGATGTTTCAACATCTGCTTCTATGGCTTCCGATGGTATCCCATCAGGTCCTGCTGCTTTTCCGTTCCTTAGAAACTCTATTGTCCTAATTTCTTTACTTGGATTATCACAGTTGATCGGCAGGTCCTCCTCTGCTGGTGGGTTGTCTGGTGGGATGTCTGGTGGGTTGTCTGGTGCTGGTCTGTTCAAAACCTCTTCAAACTATTCTACCCATCTTTTCTCTTATTCTTCAAGGTTAGTTATCTATTTCCCAAGTTTATTTTTGATTGCTCTACCTTATTGTTGATACTTCCCCGATAGTTTCTTGGTAGCCTCATACAGACCTTTCATATTTCCCTTTCCTGCAGCCTCTTCCACTACTTCAGCCAGACCATCAACGTAACCTCTTTTGTCCGCCTTGATGCTTTTTTAACCTCGTTGTTGCTCTCTGCATACTCTTTCTGTGCTGTGCTTATTGTGTCTCTCGTTTTACTATTTAGTCAGGCCATTTTCTTATTTCGCCTTTTCTCGATCTTAGTGATTGTTTCTGCTGTTATCCATTCTTTATGCTGCCATTTCTTCATTCCTAGCACTCCCTCACATGCATGCATGTACTTTGTACTTGTTCCCATTTCTCCTCAATGCTGGCCCCTTCATCTAGCTGCTCCAGGGCTTGATATTTATTCCTGAGTGTTAGACGGAACTCGTTTTTCTTGTCGTCTTCTTTCATGTATTGTAGGCTGTACCGTGGCCTGCTGTACCGTGGCCTGCTGTAGAATGGCCTGCTGTACCGTGGCCTGCTGCACCATGGCCTGCTGACTTGCATCGTTCTCAGCTGGTCTGAGGCCACATCTGCGCCCCCCCTCCCCCCTATAGACCCTGACATATAATAACGACTAAATGTGGAGCTTGCCCAGATGTGGTCAATCTGATTCTTGGTTTTCTGGTCTGGGGATAGCCATCTTGCCTTATGAATGACTCTGTGAGCAAACATACTTCCTCCTATGACCAATTTGTTTCCTGCACAACAATCTGCAAACCGCTCTCCGTTTTTGTTTAGGACTCCTAGTCCCTCCCTCCCCGTGATCTCTTCATATCCCACATTATCGTGTCTCCCATTAGTATGGTAATGTCACTCCTCCCCGCCTCCTTCACTCCTCCCTGTCTCCTCCACTAGTTGAAGTCTCCCATTAGTATGGTAATGTCACTCCTCCACTAGTTGAAGTCTCCCATTAGTATGGTAATGTCACTCCTCCACTAGTTGAAGTCTCCCATTAGTATGGTAATGTCACTCCTCCACTAGTTGAAGTCTCCCATTAGTATGGTAATGTCACTCCTCCACTAGTTGAAGTCTCCCATTAGTATGGTAATGTCACTCCTCCTCTAGTTGAAGTCTCCCATTAGTATGGTAATGTCACTCCTCCTCTAGTTGAAGTCTCCCATTAGTATGGTAATGTCACTCCTCCTCTAGTTGAAGTCTCCCATTAGTATGGTAATGTCACTCCTCCCTGTCTATTCCACGCATTAACTGTTTCTCCCTCCTCATTTGTTGGAGCGTATCCCTGAATTATATGTAGTTTAACCTTCTTGTTCTTTGTTCCAAATGTATCCATCAACCGTCGTGATCCGGCTGCTCTCCACTCTACGAGCGCACTTTGGACCTCCACTGAGAGCATTAGGGCCACTCCCTCTGGGTGTATCACATTTTTCTCTTCTTCATGTCCTGAGTATATCACAGTCTCCCCTCATGTCCATCTAGTCTCACTCAGCCCAAGGATACTAATGCTATATCGCTCCCTCTCTGTCGCAATCTCCGCCGTCTTCCCCTCCTCCCACATTCCAGGTGCCGAGCCTGGAAGACTTCCTTGTCAGAAGGTGGTCGGCAGCCCAGCCTCCTTTCAGGTTTGGGTGAGCCGCGTCATAGGCCCTGCTGAGAGGACCTTTCCCTTCAAGGACGGCTTTTGGTTTGTTTTGGTTGTTGTTTTTGTAGCATTTGTTTGTTGACGAGGTGGGGTAGCTGGCTCCTCGCTCAACCTTTCCCCTTTCTCATTTTGTTGATCTGGCTGTCATTGTTCAGGGCCTATGCTCCACAAGTTTTGATTGAGTGATTGAATCAGTTATTTGCAGTGCAGTTTTTGTAGCTATGGTTTTGACATGGTGAGGTTGCTAGCTCCATACACAACCTTCCATAATGGGATACCAAAAAGAAAATGTTGCACTGAATGTCTTGCATTGCAAAAAGAGCTACATAAAATAATTTACAAGACAGGTGAACAGCAACAACACACGTGAGCAGCAAAAAGAGCTACATAAAATAATTTACAAGACAGGTGAACAGCAACAACACACGTGAGCAGCAAAAAGAGCTACATAAAATAATTTACAAGACAGGTGAACAGCAACAACACAGGTGAGCAGCAAAAAGAGCTACATAAAATAATTTACAAGACAGGTGAACAGCAACAACACAGGTGAGCAGCAAAAAGACAGGTGAACAGCAGATAAACAGCAACAAGACAGATGAACAGCAACAAGAGGTGAACAGCAGGTAAACAGCGGGTCAACAGCAACAAGACAGGTGAACAGCAACAAAAGATGTGAACAGAAACAAGACAGGTAAACAGCAACAAGACAGGTGAACAACAGGTCAACAGTAACAAGACAGGTGAACATCAACAGGACAGATAAACAGTGACAAGACAGGTGAACAACAGGTCAACAGTAACAAGACAGGTGAACATCAACAGGACAGATAAACAGTGACAAGACAGGTGAACAACAGGTCGACAGTAACAAGACAGGTAAACAGCAACAAGACAGATAAACAGTGACAAGACAGGTGAACATAAACAGGACAGATAAACAGTGACAAGACAGGTGAACAACAGGTCGACAGTAACAAGACAGGTAAACAGCAACAAGACAGATAAACAGTGGGTCAGCAGCAATGAGACAGGTGAACAGCAACAAGACAGGTGAACACCAATGAGACAGGTGAACAGCAGGTAAACAGTAACAAGACAAGTGAACAGCAGCAAGACAGGTGAACAGCAACGAGACAGGTGAACAGCAACGAGGCAGGTGAACAGCAACGAGACAGGAAGAAGTGGTCCTCTCTACAGTTTGAATCTATATTTGTGAGATGATGTAATTGTGAGCGAGAGAAAACATACAATGTAATTAAAATGACAAAAAGTGAAAGAATTGAAAGTTGCCAGTGCGGCTTACCTCTGGCATCATGTAGTATTCCATAGCCATAGTAATGACGTTGAGACCAATGACTGCAGCGATAGCCAGATCAAAGTACTTGCTGTTGATGACCGTGTGGATGAGCAGACGGCTGTGAGAATAATTTGCCCAATACGGAGGCTCTCGCATTTCTACTCAGCATCACAAGTTTAGGAAGGAAATAAAGATCAGCAATGATATAAGATAAAATGTTGTCCCAGTTTATAAATAGATACAAAATAACATTGCTAATGGATGCACCTGTTAGAACACCAGCTAGTCAATATGAACATAACTTTGATGCTGGCTTGCTTTGCTAAAACATTGTTGCTAACAATCTTGGCATTGTAGAATGGGAATTTTCAAATACTTGAAATCATGAAACGCACAAATGAGTAAATAAACTAAAATTCCTGGCCAATGTCATCGGAAATCAGGACAGGATGGAGCACTCAATCTATGTAGTGATTGATGGACAGGATGGAGCACTCAATCTATGTAGTGATTGATGGACAGGATGGAGCACTCAATCTATGTAGCGATTGATAACTGCTTGGAACAAATAGTGGGTATTGTAAAACTCTTGACCTGGAACAAATCTGTCTAACAATATTTTGCTGTGAGAGATACGTTAAGACATGTCACATTTAGTCATGTTACCTGCTCACAAAAATATTGTTAAGACAGTTCACATTTAGTCCCATTACCTGCTCTTTATGACAGGTCACATTCAGTCACATTACCTGCTCTTTATGACAGGTCACATTCAGTCACATTACCTGCTCACCAAAATATTGTTACACACATTTGTGTTCACTGAAATATGAGGACAGATGTTCATATAAAATAAGGTCTGAGATAAGGTCTGCCATGAGGTCCACAGCTGAACAAATATCACTATTGCTAGAACAGGAAATGAACAATGCAAGTACTCTACTATTTTGCAAAAAATTCAAAGTCCATGGAGATGCAATTAAAACTCTCAAACAAAACAAAAAGCCATAAGCACTGAACACAAGAAGAGACAGAACTTTTGACTTGAAACATAAATCAACAAAGATATATTGCCATATTAGACAAGGTCAGATATGAATGTCTAGGACTAAATAAATTCTTGCTTGCTACAGGTTTGGACTGAATCTATAGCAAAAAAATCTGGAACTGATTTGATCAAAGGTTAGGGACTGCTGCAAAACTGAATATCAAAAAAGCCAAAACATGAACAATACAGAACATTACCAGACCTGTGCATACATTTTGATCAATAAACGTTTTCATAAAGAATTGGGCAAATAAAAATGCCACAAATGAAAATAGCAAATTCCTTGATGATCCTTAGTTTAATCAGGTATTTCTGCTGTAGCATGACCATTTGTATTGAAATTGTTTGCAGATATTTACTGAGCTTATTTTGCTGCTTTCTTTGCTACCATCGTTGTTCGTGCAAGTCTTGAGTAAGAAAGACTTAAATAAGTCAATACATTGGTAAATATCTGTTATTGCATTTGTGCAAAACTATAGTTAAATCATTGTTGTTGGAGTTTTTATTTTTGAACTGATTTGGCAAGTTGACGTCTGACAGCGTACGAAGAAGAAGAAGAAGAACTGATTTGGTAAGTATTCTGTTTATTGTTGAACTGATTTGGTAAGCATTCTGTTTATTGTTGAACCAGTTTAATTTACATTACCCTGCTTTAAAAGCTATGCAAATCCAAATTATTCTTAAATGTATTAATTGTCCCTGCCTCCACTACTTTCCTGTGGCAATGCGTTCCAAGAAGTCACCCCTCTCTGCCTAAAAATACAAATTTCCTAATTTCTAATCTGGACCTTCCTTTAGTTAATTTGTAGCTATGCCCTCTTGTTCTTGTAGGGGGTTGTATTTTGAAAAAAACTTGTTATAGTCTAATTTATCCGTTCCTCTGATCATCTTATAAACCTATATTAAGTCACCTCAAATTCTTCTCTCTTCTAGACACTGTAGGCCGGTTTTTCTGATTCTTTCCTCATAACTGTAATTCTGGAATCCCACTATCAGCTTTGTCACTTTTTTGGTATCCTTTCCAGTCTGTTTATATCTCCTCTATGATAAGGACTCCACACCTGTACACAGTACTCCAATCCAGGTCTAACCAATGCTTTATACAGTTTGGCAATCACTTCCTTGCACCTATGTTTAATGTTTCTTTTTATCATACCTAACATTGTATTTGCCTTTTTCACTGCTGCATAGACATGCTTACTCACTTTACCTGTATGATCTATTATAACCCCTAGGTCCCTTTCCTTTTCTATCATTCTACTATTGTTCTTGCCCATTCTGTAATTTATACTTCACACCACTCAGAGTACTCCTTATTTATGCCCACTCTCTGCTTTCTTTGCATTAACCAATTTTTAATCCATTTAGCAACTTCCCCACCTATTCTATATGATTTTAACTTTCTAAATAATCTTTGATGAGGTACTCTCTCAAAGACCTTTGCAAAATCTAGATAAATAACATCGACTGGCTCCCCTTTATCTATCATTTTAGTAACCTCCTCCATGAATTCAAATATATTTTTTAAGCACCCTCTAGTAAACCAATGCTGACTATTTCTGATTAGATTAAACTTGTCTAAATTCATTACAATGTTTTCTTTGATTATTGACTCTAATAATTTACAGACTATGCTTGCTAAATTCACCGGTCTATAATTTGCTGGATCAGATTTAAAAAAAAATACCTTTTTTGAATAAGGGAATCACACCTGCATCTTTCCAATCCTCTGGAACAATTTCTTTTGCAAAGTGATTGAGAATATAATATAGCCAATAGTTTGCTAGTTGGTCTCTTATTTAATTTTAAACATAAATTTTGGATGAATACCATCTTGACCTAGAGATTTATCCACTTTCAACCCATTCAATTTTTTCCAAACCATTCCCTCTGTAATACAGATTGATCTTAATCCCGCTGTATCCATGTCTCTTTCGAAAATATCTATAGGCTCTTAGAGCAGTCCTCTTTTGTGTAGACTGTGCCAAAGTACTGATTGAGTAGATTAGCTGCCTTCCTATTAACTTAACTTAACGTCTTTATACTGGTTTAGAAGACCCTGCAGAGTCTGTATACAACCAGTTACATTTACATTTACATCACCTTGCTCTAAAATCTATGCGCATCCAGTTTATTCTTAAATGCATTAACTGTCCCTGCCTCCACTACCTCCCCTGGCAATGCATTCCAAGCAGACACCACTCTCTGACTAAAAAAATATTTCCTAATATCTAACCTGGACCTCTCTTTAATCAGCTTGTAGCTATGCCCTCGTGTTATTGTAGGTGGCTGTATTTTAAAAAACTTGTTATAGTCTAATTTATCGATTCCTCTGATCATCTTATAAACCTGTATTAAGTCACCACGAATTCTTCTCTCTTCGAGACACTGTAGGCCCGTTTTTCTGAGTCGTTCCTCATAACTGTAATTCTGGAATCCAACTATCATCTTTGTCGCTCTTTTTTGTATTCTTTCTAGCATGTTTATGTCCCCTCTATGATAAGGACTCCACACCTGTACACAGTACTCTAATCTAGGTCTAACTAAAGCTTTATACAGTTTGACGATCACTTCCTTGCTCCTATGTTTAATATTTCTTTTTATCATACCTAACATTGCATTTGCCTTTTTCACTGCTACCTTAACTTGCTCACTCACCTTTCCTGTATGATCTATTATAACCCCTAGGTCCCTTTCCTTATCTATCATTCTAGTATTGTTTTCTCCCATTCTGTATTTATGTTCCATATTGGATCTACCCATGTGGATGACTGTACATTTATCTACATTAAACTCCATTTGCCAGCTTACAGACCATTCTCGAATTTTATCTAAATCCGACATCAATATATCCACTTCCGCTTTAGATGAGACACTACTGCATAGTTTTGTGTCATCAGCAAATTTTGCAATCATGGATCTCATATCAATGTCCAAATCATTTATATATATCAAGAACAAAATTGGTCCCAAAACCGAGCCCTGTGGCACACCACTTTTCACTTCACTCCACTCAGAGTACTCCTTATTTATGCCCACCCTCTGCCTTCTTCCTGTTAACCAATTTTCAACCCATTTGGCAACTTCGCCACCTATTCCATGTGATTTTAACTTTCGAAATAATCTTTGATGAGGTACTCTATCAAAGGCCTTTGCAAAGTCTAGATAAATAACATCCACTGGCTCCCCTTTATCTATGATTTTAGTAACCTCCTCCATGAATTCTAAGAGATTTGTTAAGCATGATCTCCCTCTAGTAAACTCATGCTGACTATTTCTAATTAGATTAAATTTTTCTAAATGCATTACAATGTTTTCTTTGATTATTGACTCTAACAATTTACAGACTATGCTCGTTAAACTCACCGGTCTATAATTTGCCGGATCTGATTTTTTGCCATTTTTGAATAAGGGGATCACTCCTGCATCTTTCCAATCCCGTGGAACAATCCCTTTTGTAAGTGACTGAGAACATAATATAGCCAATGGTTTTGCTAGTTGGTTTCTAATTTCATACAGCAATTTTGGGTGAATACCATCTTGACCTGGACATTTATTCACTTTCAACCCCTCCAATTTTTTAAAAACCATTTCCTCTGTAATACAGATTGATCTTAATCCCGCTGTATCCATGTCTCTTTGAAAAATATCTATAGGCTCTGGGATCTCGGAGCAGTCCTCCTTTGTGAAGACTGTGCCAAAGTACTGATTAAGCAGAATTGTCACTTAATACTTTCCTGTACTGTCTATGAGAGAGCCTACTTTGTCTTCCGTTCTTTGTTTATTTCTAAAATACGAAAAAAAGCTTTTACTATCAGTCTTGATCATATGAGTAAGTTTTTTTCTGAAGACTATTTTTGCTGCTTTATTCACATTCTGAGCTATGTTTTGTTTTGTCCAAATAAATTTTTTTCCGTGCTTCATTTTAAGCTCTTCTATATTTAGCTGTAAATCTAGTTATCCACTTTTTACGCTTGGGGGTTTATTTCCCTACACGGAACATATTCCTCTCTTAGCTTCTCTAGAACTGTTTTGAAACTCTCCCACTCTTGTTCAACATCTGTTCCTCTGACAATATCTTTCCAGATTATGTGGCTCGCTGCCTCTTTCATCTTCTTAACATCTGTCTTAGAGTAGCCGTATGTTTGCGTGTTTATGCTTACTTCTTTTCTTGCTATAAGTTCTCAACGGATGATTTGATGGTCACTTGAGGCAAACAGTTCCACAATGGTAACGTTTTCAATCATATTTTCTTCTGTAGTAAAAACTAGGTCAAGTGTGTTTTTGCCTCTGGTGGCTGATTCTACATGTTGAATTAAAAAATTGTCAGTTATGCACTTAACAAAAAGGTTTTGACTCTACAAGTGCTTCTGCCATATCCCATTTTATTTCTGGAAAGTTGAAATCTCCCATTAATAATAATTTCCCTTCACTTGCCTTTGCTATGCTACTAATCAGCTCCTCATCTTCCTCTTTTTGACTTGATGGACGTCTATAGCATACTCCAATCACTGTTTTTTTCACCCCCACTTTTTATTTTTCCCCATACACTTTCATTTTTTGTTGCTACTTTTGATTTGGGAAGCATTCTGTTTACTGTTCAATTGATATAGTAAGCATTCAAGAGGAGGACTACAGAGGAGAAAATTGAAAATGTCAACACCACAAAAGTCATTTGCCAGGAAAGATTGGCTAAAAATGAGAGCATTATTTTTGTAAAAAACTTGAGGTTATACAACCAAAACTGTCGGCCATGTGAAATACAGGGACTATGCCAACATGAATGCTCATACACACATACAGATATGTATGCATTAAACGGTGTTCACATACAGACATGTACGCATCAAACCGTGTTCACATACAGACATACATGTACAAAACTGTGTTCACATACAGACTGTATGCATTCAACTGTGTTCATATACATACATGTACATATCAAATGTGTTCACATACAAATTACCTACAACAGTAAATGTTAAAACTCCATTTGAAAAGAGATGTACGTACATGTCTACACCTTCAACTAAGGCTATGGAAGATAACAATCATTTATCAGACCTTAACGAGGAGGGACTCTACCACCGGCTTTTGTGGGGCCTGGCCTCAGTCTTTCCAAGCTAAGAATCTTGTACTGGACACCAACGTTCAGGGAATGATATACAACACTGCAATAAAGGCATCCTTCTACTGGAAGAATAGTTTTGAGATATCAGCAAGAATGAGACGAGACTCGCTCTTGAATGTACTGAAGTACTTTGAGATATCAGCAAGAATGAGATGAGACTCGCTCTTGAATGTACTGAAGTACTTTGAGATATCAGCAAGAATGAGGCGAGACTTGCTCTTGAATGTACTGAAGTACTTTGAGATATCACTGGCCAGAAACTAGCTGCTTTGCTGTTAATCAGTTCAAATCAAAGGGCCTTCACATAAAGAAAGCTGCAGTTTCCCTTCACCGATTTAGCAGACTGTACCGCACAATTTAGCAGACTGTACCGCTCAATTTAGTAGACTGTACTGCACAATTTAGTAGACTGTACTGCACAATTTAGCAGACTGTACAGCACAATTTAGCAGACTGTTCTGAGCGATTTAGAAAACTATACTCAACAATTTAGCAAACTATACTCAACAATTTAGCAAACTATACTCAACAATTTAGCAAACTATACTCAACAATTTAGCAAATTATACTGAGAAATTTAGCAAACTGTACTTAACAATTTAGCAAACTATACTGCCAGGCTAAAACCACAGCTTTGAAAATGTTCTTCTGGAAGCCACGCAATAGAGCAAGAGCAAATATAACATGATAATTCATTGACACAAAAAAGTTTACTACATGCACACTTTCTGGTGCTCCATGGATAGTCTGTCACAATCAATGGTGCTCCATGGATAGTCTGTCACAATCAATGGTGCTCCATGGATAGTCTGTCACAATCAATGGAGTTCCATGGATAGTCTGTCACAATCAATGGTGCTCCATGGATAGTCTGTCACAATCAATGGAGTTCCATGGATAGTCTGTCACAGTCAATATATTTGTCTCGTACCTAGTCTAACATAGGTCTGTCCCATGTACATCTCAAATATCTGTCTCATATCTCTCCCCTGTCTATCTCTCACTTATCTCTCATCTATCTCTTACCTATCTCTCCCCTGTCTATCTCTCACTTATCTCTCATCTATCTCTTACCTATCTCTCCCCTGTCTATCTCTCACTTATCTCTCATCTATCTCTTACCTATCTCTCACCTGTCTATCTCACATGTCTATCTCTCACCTGTCTATCTCCCATATCTCTCATCTGTCTATCTCTAATACCTCTTACCTGTCTTTCACTCATATCTCTCACCTATCTCTCATATCTGTCACCTGTCTATCTCTCATACCTGTAACCTGTCTCTCTCTTATATCTCTCACCTGTCTATCTCTCTCACCTATCTCACCTGTATATCTCTCATATCTTTCATCTATCTCTCACCTGTCTATCTCTCATATCTCTCACCTGTCTCATATCTTTCACCTGTCTATCTCTCATATCTTTCACCTGTCTATCTCTCATATCTCTCACCTGTTTATCTCTCATATCTCTCATCTGTCTATCTCTCATATCTTTCACCTGTCTATCTCTTATATCTCTCACCTGTTTATCTCTCATATCTTTCATCTGTCTAACTCTTATATCTCTCACCTGTTTATCTTTCATATCTCTCATCTGGCTATCTCTCATATCTCTCATCTGGCTATCTCTCATATCTCTCACCTGTCTATCTCTCATATCTCTCACCTGTCTATCTCTCATATCTCTCATCTGTCTATCTCTCATATCTCTCACCTGTCTATCTCTCATATCTCTCACCTGTCTATCTCTCATATCTCTCACCTGTCTATCTCTCATATCTCTCACCTGTCTATCTCTCATATCTCTCACCTGTCTATCTCTCATATCTCTCACCTGTCTATCTCTCATATCTCTCACCTGTTTATCTCTCATATCTCTCACCTGTCTATCTCTCACCTGTCTATCTCTCATATCTCTCACCTGTTTATCTCTCATATCTCTCACCTGTTTATCTCTCATATCTCTCACCTGTCTATCTCTCACCTGTCTATCTCTCATATCTCTCACCTGTCTATCTCTCATATCTCTCACCTGTCTATCTCTCATATCTCTCACCTGTCTATCTCTCATATCTCTCACCTGTCTATCTCTCATATCTCTCACCTGTCTATCTCTCATATCGCTCACCTGTCTATCTCTCACCTGTCTATCTCTCATATCTCTCACCTGTCTATCTCTCATATCTCTCACCTATCTCTCACCTGGCTATCTCTTATATCTGTCACCTGTGTAACAGACGTTAGCTGTAGAGACAACATATCGGTCGGAGCTTAGACATGTGACAGATGGGAGGAAGACAGAAAGAGCTTAGATAGCCATCTTTTTTTCTTCCTTCTTTGTGGGTTTTTGAGTCAGTGCAGCTGAACTCAGTCCCGCCAGGTGGGAGTTTTGGTAAACATTTGTAACTTGACGTAACTTACAGGCTATGTGTCTACACCTGGTAAGACAGTGGTGGTAGTCTTATTGTCGCCACAAACCTGCATCATCTTGACACCACGTGAACAGGATGAGGGCTAATGGCAAGCAGACGGACAAAAACGTGATCTGGGGATGCAGATCAAATATAAATCCTGGCAGAGAGACGTGAGGACATTAACCTGAGAAGACAATCGAAGGAGACGCTCAGTTGACAGTAGGTGACAGAGAGAAAAGACTTCACTTCAGATCATGACCTGTCTCTCTCTCATATCTCTCACCTGACTATCTCTCATATATGTTACCTGTCTCTCACCTCTCTCTCATATCTGCTATCTTTCTCTCACCTGTCTCTCTCTCATATCTATCACCTGTCTATCTCGTATAGTCTATCTGTCTATCTCTCATATCTATCACCTGTCTATCTCGTATAGTCTATCTGTCTATCTCTAAAAAAAGTGTCATGTTTATCTCAGGTCAGATACAACAATTTCTGACATGCACAATTCTCAAACTAAATGACTGAGTCTGGCTGACTGATGATGAAGATTAAGACAACAACAACACCAACAGTCAGTAACAGTTGTGAGGATGCCAGAATGCAACAACACTTAATCTCATATTAGAACCACTAACAATGAACTCTATAACCCTTGCCTGCAACAATAGTAAGACACTGATTTCATGTGTATCAAGCTGTCACACGAACAGTAATATCATTAGCTACAAGAATAGAAGTTGCAAACATGTCGAACACACTCAGCCAGTATCACAACAGAAAGCATGCTGGTCAAGAGTGTAGAACATTGATTCATTACAACAGTGTCATTTCAATGTCAGAAACGAAATCAAGTTTACGGAACAAACTTACATATGTAAGTCTGAAGTGAAATCTAACTTAGGAAACAAACTTACATATGTAAGTCTGAAGTGAAATCTAACTTAGGAAACAAACTTACATATGTAAGTCTGAAGTGAAATCTAACTTAGGAAACAAACTACAATTTTTAAACAAACCTAAACAGAAAAAAGTCAAATGTCTTCTCATTAAAGGAAGTATCAAAATATTGATAGTGTCTATTCCTGACTGACTGATAATGTTTCTATTCCTGACTGACTGAAAATGTTTCTATTCCTGACTGACTGATAATGTTTCTATTCCTGACTGACTGATAATGTTTCTATTCCTGACTGACTGATAATGTTTCTATTCCTGACTGACTGATAATGTTTCTATTCCTGACTAACTGATAATGTTTCTATTCCTGACTAACTGATAATGTTTCTATCCCTAACTAACTGATAATGTTTCTATTCCTGACTAACTGATAATGTTTCTATTCCTGACTAATTGATAATGACCATATTCTGATGACAGAAAAACCACACACAAGATTTGTGTGCTTGTGTGTGTGTGAGTGCTTGTGTGTGTGTGTGCTCTTGTGTGTGTTTGCTTGTGTGTGCAAGAGTGTGTGTGTGCTTGTGTGTGTGTGTGTGTGTGCTTGTGTGTGTGTGGGTGCTTATGTGTGTGTGCTTGTGTGTGTGTGTGCTTGTGTGTGTGTGTGCTTGTGTATGTGTGCTCGTGTGTGAGTGTGTGTGCTCGTGTGTGAGTGTGTGTGTGCTTCTGTGTGTGTGTACTTGTGTGTTTGTGTGTATGTGTGCATGTGTGTGTGCTTGTGTGTGTGTATTCTTGTGTGTGTGTGTGTGCTTGTGTGTGTGTGTGCTTGTGGGTGTGTGTGCTTGTGTGTGTGTGCTTGTGTGTGTGTGATCGTGTGTGAATGTGTGTGCTCGTGTGTGTGCTTCTGTGTGTGTGTACTTGTGTGTGTGTGTGCTTGTTTGTGTGTGTGTGTGCTTGTGTGTGTGTGAGTGCTTGTGTGTGTATGCTTGTGTGAGTGTGTGTGCTTGTGTGTGTGAGTGCTTGTGTGTGAGCGTGTGTCTGTGTGTGTGCTTGTGTGTGTGAGCTTGTGTGTGTGAGTGCGTGATTGTGTGCGTGTGTGTGCTTATGTGTGTGTGCTTGAGTGTGTTTGTGTGTGTGGTTTTGTGTGTGTGTGCTTGTGTGTGTGCGTGTGCCTGTGTGTGTGTGCTTGTTTGTGTGTGTGTGAGTGATTGTGTGTGTGTATGTGTGTGAGTGCTTGTGTGAGTGCTTGTGTGTGTGTGTGTGCTTGTGTGTGTGTGAGTGCTTGAGTGTGCTTTTGTGTGTGCTTGTGTGTGTGTGTGAGTGCTTGAGTGTGCTTTTGTGTGTGTGAGTGCTGATGTGTATGTGTGTGTGTTTCAGTGCTTGTGTGTGTGTATGCTTGTGTGTGTGTGTGAGTGCTTGTGTGTGAGAGTGCTTGTGTGTATGCTTCTGTGTGTGTGAGTGCTTGTGAGTGTTTGTAAGTGCTTGTGTGTATGTTAGTGCTTGTGTTTGCTTGTGTGTGTGTGTGGTTGTATGTGTGTGCTTGTGTATGCGCTTGTGTGTGTGTGCGTGTGAGTGCTTGTGTGTGTGTGCTTGTGTGTGTGCTTGTGTGTGTGTGAGTGCTTGAGTGTGTGTGTGTGCTTGTGTGTGTGAGAGAGCTTGTGTGTGTGTGAGTGCTTGTGTGTGTGAGTGCTTGTGTGTGTGCGTGCTTGTGTGTGTGTGAGTGCTTGTGTGTGAGGGCTTGTATATTTGTGTGTGTGCTTGTGTGTGTGCTTGTGTGTGTGTGAGTGTTTGAGTGTGTGTGTGCTTGTGTGTGTGTATGCTTATGTGTAAGTGCTGATGTGTGTGTGTATACGCGTGTGTGTGTGAGTGCTTTTGTGTGTGTGAGTGCTTGTGTGAGAGTGCTTGTGTGTGTGCGTGTGTGTGTGAGTGCTTGTGTGTGTGTGTGAGTGCTTGTGTGTGTGTGAGTGCTTGTGTGTGTGTGGGTGCTTATGTGTGTGTGCTTGTGTGTGTGTGAGTGCTTGTGTGTGTGTGAGTGCTTGTGTGTGTGTGAGTGCTTATGTGTGTGTGAGTGCTTGTGTGTATGTGCTTGTGTGTGTGTGTGCTCTTGTGTGTGTTTGCTTGTGTGTGCAAGAGTGTGTGTGTGCTTGTGTGTGTGTGTGTGCTTGTGTGTGTACTTGTGTGTGTGTGTGCTTGTGTGTGTGTGTGCTTGTGGGTGTGTGTGCTTGTGTGTGTGATTGTGTATGTGTGCCCGTGTGTGAGTGTGTGTGCTCGTGTGTGAGCTTGTATGTGTGTGTACTTGTGTGTGTGTGCTTGTTTGTGTGTGTGTGCGTGTGCGTGTGTGTGTGTGTGTGTGCATGTGTGGGTGCTTGTGTGTGTGTATTCTTGTGCGCGTGCTTGTGTGTGTGTGTACTTGTGTGTGTGTGTGCTTGTGTGTGTGTGTGCTTGTGGGTGTGTGTGCTTGTGTGTATGTGCTTGTATGTGTGTGTGCTCGTGTGTGAATGTGTGTGCTCGTGTGTGAGTGTGTGTGCTTCTGTGTGTGTGTACTTGTGTGTGTGTGCTTGTTTGTGTGTGTGTCCTTGTGTGTGTGTGAGTGCTTGTGTGTGTATGCTTGTGTGAGTGTGTGTGCTTGTGTGTGTGAGTGCTTATGTGTGAGCGTGTGTCTGTGTGTGTGCTTGTGTGTGTTAGCTTGTGTGTGTGAGTGCGTGTGTGTGATTGTGTGCGTGTGTGTGCTTATGTGTGTGTGCTTGAGTGTGTTTGTGTGTGTGGTTTTGTGTGTGTGTGCTTGTGTGTGTGCGTGTGCCTGTGTGTGTGTGTGCTTGTTTGTGTGTGTGTGAGTGATTGTGTGTGTGTATGTGTGTGAGTGCTTGTGTGTGTGTGTGTGCTTGTGTGTGTACTTGTGTGTGTGCTTGTGTGTGTGTGTGAGTGCTTGAGTGTGCTTTTGTGTGTGTGAGTGCTGATGTGTATGTGTGTGTGTTTCAGTGCTTGTGTGTGTGTATGCTTGTGTGTGTGAGTGCTTGTGTGTGTGAGTGCTTGTGTGTGTGTGAGAGTGCTTGTGTGTATGCTTGTGTGTGTGTGAGTGCTTGTGTGTGTGTGAGTGCTTGTGAGTGTTTGTAAGTGCTTGTGTGTATGTTAGTGCTATGTTAGTGTGTATGTTTGCTTGTGTGTGTGTGGTTGTATGTGTGTGCTTGTGTATGCGCTTGTGTGTGCGCCTGTGCCTGTGTGTGTGCGTGTTTGTGTGTGTGTGAGTGCTGTGTGTGTGTGAGTGCTTGAGTGTGTGTGCTTGTGTGTGTGAGAGCTTGTGTGTGTGTGTGTGTGAGTGCTTGTGTGTGTGAGTGCTTGTGTGTGTGCGTGCTTGTGTGTGTGTGAGTGCTTGTGTGTGAGTGCTTGTGTATTTGTGTGTGTGCTTGTGTGTGTGCTTGTGTGTGTGTGAGTGTTTGAGTGTGTGTGTGCTTGTGTGTGTGTATGCTTATGTGTAAGTGCTGATGTGTGTGTGTATACGTGTGTGTGTGTGAGTGCTTTTGTGTGTGTGAGTGCTTGTGTGTGAGTGCTGATGTGTGTGTGTATACTTGTGTGTGTGTGAGTGCTTTTGTGTGTGTGAGTGCTTGTGTGAGAGGACTTGTGTGTGTGCGTGTGTGTGTGAGTGCTTGTGTGTGTGAGTGCTTGTGTGTGTGTGAGTGCTTATGTGTGTGTGAGTGCTTGTGTGTGTGTGAGTGCTTGTGTGTGTGTGAGTGCTTATGTGTGTGTGTGAGTGCTTGTGTGTGTGTGTGCTTGTGTGTGTGTGAGTGCTTGTGTGTGTGTGAGTGCTTGTGTGTGTGTGAGTGCTTGTGTGTGTGTGAGGGCTTATGTGTGTGTGAGTGCTTGTGTGTGTGTGCTTGTTTGTGTGTGTGTGTGCTTGTGTGTGTGTGAGTGCTTGTGTGTGTATGCTTGTGTGAGTGTGTGTGCTTGTGTGTGTGAGTGCTTGTGTGTGAGCGTGTGTCTGTGTGTGTGCTTGTGTGTGTTAGCTTGTGTGTGTGAGTGCGTGTGTGTGATTGTGTGCGTGTGTGTGCTTATGTGTGTGTGCTTGAGTGTGTTTGTGTGTGTGGTTTTGTGTGTGTGTGCTTGTGTGTGTGCGTGTGCCTGTGCTTGTTTGTGTGTGTGAGTGATTGTGTGTGTGTATGTGTGTGAGTGCTTGTGTGTGTGTGTGCTTGTGTGTGTACTTGTGTGTGTGCTTGTGTGTGTGAGTGCTTGTGTGTGTGTGAGTGCTTGTGTGTGTGTGAGTGTTTGTGTGTGTGAGTGCTTATGTGTGTGTGTGTGCTTGTGTGTGTGTGTGAGTGCTTGTGTGTGTGAGTGCGAGTGCTTGTGTGTATGTGAGTGCTTGTGTATATGTGAGTGCTTGTGTGTGTGTGAGTGCTTTTGTGTGTGTGTGTGCTTGTGTGTGTGTGTGAGTGCTTGTGTGTGTGTGTGTGAGTGCTTGTGTGTATGTGAGTGCTTGTGTGTATGTGAGTGCTTGTGTGTGTGTGAGTGCTTGTGTGCGTGTGAGTGCTTGTGTGTGTGTGAGTGCTTGTGTGTGTGTGAGTGCTTGTGTATGTTTGAGTGCTTGTGTGTGTGTGAGTGCTTATGTGTGTGTGTGTGCTTGTGTATGTGTGAGTGCTTGTGTGTGTGAGTGCTTGTGTGTGTGTGTGTGCTTGTGTGTGTGTGAGTGCTTATGTGTGTGTGAGTGCTTATGTGTGTGTGTGTGCTTGTGTGTGTGTGAGTGCTTGTGTGTGTGTGTGTGAGTGCATGTGTGTATGTGTGTGATTGTGTGTATGTGAGTGCTTGTGTGTGTGTGTGAGTGCTTGTGTGTGTGAATGCTTGTGTGTGTCAATGCTTGTGTGTATGAATGCTTGTGTGTGTGAGAGTGCTTATGTGTGTGTGTGTGCTTGTGTGTGTGTGAGTGCTTGTGTGTATGTGAGTGCTTGTGTGTGTGAGAGTGCTTGTGTGTGTGTGAGTGCTTGTGTGTGTGTGTGAGTGCTTGTGTGTGTGTGAGTGCTTGTGTGTGTGTGTGTGAGTGCTTGTGTGTGTGAATGCTTGTGTGTGTGAATGCTTGTGTGTGTGAGTGCTTATGTGTGTGTGTGTCCTTGTGTGTGTGCTTGTGTGTGTGTGAGTGCTTGTGTGTGTGTGTGTGAGTGCTTGTGTGTATGTGAGTGCTTGTGTGTGTGTGTGAGTGCTTGTGTGTATGTGAGTGCTTGTGTGTTTGTGAGTGCTTGTGTGTGTGTGAGTGCTTGTGTGCGTGTGTGAGTGCTTGTGTGTGTGTGAGTGCTTGTGTGTGTGAGTGCTTGTGTGTGTGTGAGTGCTTGTGTGTGTGTGAGTGCTTGTGTGTGTGAGTGCTTATGTGTGTGTGTGTGCTTGTGTGTGTGTGAGTGCTTGTGTGTGTGAGTGCTTGTGTGTATGTGAGTGCTTGTGTATATGTGAGTGCTTGTGTGTGTTGAGTGCTTTTGTGTGTGTGTGTGAGTGCTTGTGTGTGTGTGTGTGAGTGCTTGTGTGTATGTGAGTGCTTGTGTGTATGTGAGTGCTTGTGTGTGTGTGAGTGCCTGTGTGCGTGTGAGTGCTTGTGTGTGTGTGAGTGCTTGTGTGTGTGTGAGTGCTTGTGTATGTGTGAGTGCTTGTGTGTGTGTGAGTGCTTATGTGTGTGTGTGTGCTTGTGTATGTGTGAGTGCTTGTGTGTGTGAGTGCTTGTGTGTGTGTGCTTGTGTGTGTGTGAGTGCTTGTGTGTGTGTGAGTGCTTATGTGTGTGTGTGTGCTTGTGTGTGTGTGAGTGCTTGTGTGTGTGTGTGTGAGTGCATGTGTGTATGTGTGTGATTGTGTGTATGTGAGTGCTTGTGTGTGTGTGTGAGTGCTTGTGTGTGTGAATGCTTGTGTGTGTCAATGCTTGTGTGTGTGAATGCTTTTGTGTGTGAGAGTGCTTATGTGTGTGTGTGTGCTTGTGTGTGTGTGAGTGCTTGTGTGTATGTTAGTGCTTGTGTGTGTAAGAGTGCTTGTGTGTGTGTGAGTTCTTGTGTGTGTGTGAGTGCTTGTGTGTGTGTGAGTGCTTGTGTGTGTGTGAGTGCTTGTGTGTGTGTGAGTGCTTGTGTGTGTGTGTGAGTGCTTGTGTGTGTGAATGCTTGTGTGTGTGAATGCTTGTGCGTGTGAATGCTTGTGTGTGTGAGTGCTTGTGTGTGTGAATGCTTGTATGTGTGAATGCTTGTGTGTGTGAATGCTTGTGTGTGTGAGTGCTTGTGTGTGTGTGAATGCTTGTGTGTGTGAATGCTTGTGTGTGTGAATGCTTGTGTGTGTGTGAATGCTTGTGTGTGTGAATGCTTGTGTGTGTGAATGCTATCACCACTTGAACATACACAAATAATAGGGACGATGAGGCTAACGTCTGGTCAGGCAAAACACTCTGGTCAGAGAATGTTAGCCAGGGTCAGGAGAAATATACTGGCCAAGACCTTCACCTGACGGGACGATGAGGCTAACGTCTGGTCAGGCAAAACACTCTGGTCAGAGAATGTTAGCCAGGGTCAGGAGAAATATACTGGCCAAGACCTTCACCTGACGGGACGATGAGGCTAACGTCTGGTCAGGCAAAACACTCTGGTCAGAGAATGTTAGCCAGGGTCAGGAGAAATATACTGGCCAAGACCTTCACCTGACGGGACGATGAGGCTAACGTCTGGTCAGGCAAAACACTCTGGTCAGAGAATGTTAGCCAGGGTCAGGAGAAATATACTGGCCAAGACCTTCACCTGACGGGACGATGAGGCTAACGTCTGGTCAGGCAAAACACACTGGTCAGAGAATGTTAGCCAGGGTCAGGAGAAATATACTGGCCTAACCTTACCTAACCTCCTCGTTGGTTGTCATGGAAACGGAATTTTGTCGATGACAACAGTCTGGCTAACAAGGTGAGGTTTGACATGATATCCGTAGTAGTAAGCGACACACAGATGAAGCCAAACATGGCACAGCCGCCTGGAGGATCCCGGTCCACCTTCATCAGCACGTTCGGGATGTGAAGAAAGCTACTGCAACCCGTCACTTAACACCCTTTTCAGAGTGCACATAAGAGTTACCTACTCATTGTGGGCATTCGTAACAACAACAACAACAACAACAACAACAACAGTATTAATAATAATTCATGAAAGAACCTTCATTTCATCAAGTAACACAATGGTGACTAAAACAATAAGGTTATAACAACTTCCCACCAAAAATGTAGCAGACTTTTGATCTATGAAGATCTATGTCAGGAACTCAACTACGAGTTTGGCTATCTTGGATTTTTTTCCCTGCTGTTTTTATGTTATCAGTCACAGATAAAATCCTTTATCAGTTGGAATGTCCGTTCATGTCTTTTATTGGTTGCTATGTACAAATGTATGGAGCTGAAAGGTAACATTAGATCTAAACAGGACATACTGAAAGGTAACATTAGCCAGAGAGTAGCCCACACTGAAAGGTAACATTAGCCAGAGAGTACCCCACACTGAAAGGTAACATTAGCCAGAGAGTACCCCACACTGAAAGGTAACATTAGCCAGAGAGTACCTCACACTGAAAGGTAACATTAACCAGAGAGTTCCTCACACTGAAAAGTAACATTAGCCAGAGAGTACCCCACACTGAAAGGTAACATTAGCCAGAGAGTACCCCACACTGAAAGGTAACATTAGCCAGAGAGTAGCCCACACTGAAAGGTAACATTAACCAGAGAGTTCCTCACACTGAAAGGTAACATTAGCCAGAGAGTACCCCACACTGAAAGGTAACATTAGCCAGAGAGTACCCCACACTGAAAGGTAACATTGACCAGAGAGTTCCTCACACTGAAAGGTAACATTAGCCAGAGAGCACCCCACACTGAAAGGTAACATTAACCAGAGAGTAGCCCACACTGAAAGGTAACATTAGCCAGAGAGTACCCCACACTGAAAGGTAACATTAGCCCGAGAGTAGCCCACACTGAAAGGTAACATTAACCAGAGAGTTCCTTGGTTTAGACTTGGGACAATGTAGTCCACTCTGATTGTTGCTGTTCTAATTTGTTAGTTGTTTTTGTCTTTTCGTTGTCTCTGTTAAAGGGTTTGTGAGTGTAACGTGGGTTATGTTTTATTTTTTGTCTCTATCTTATCAATAGGCCGGAGGACAGCCCTAGCTGGCATACCACCTCCACTCCAGACTTGGCCTTTTCCTCGTGGGATATTCACCACAAAATAGACCGCCAGGTGATAAACCAATTGGCAGGTAGCGACCACAGGCCAATTAGGCTAGAAGTTGATATGGAAGTAGGCCCACAAGAAATAAAACGGCTCCCACGTTGGAACTATAAACGAGCCTACTGGGACAGATTTGCACTGCTGACAGATGGGCTGTGTAAAACCATCAACACACGGAATAACAATATGAAACCCACGGTGGAAAGCCTAAGCAAAGCAATAATGCAAGCAGCCACCGAAACCATCCCAAGAGGGGCAAGGAAAAACTACAAGCCATACTGGAATGATGAATTGCAGAAAGCGGAAGACGAAGTCTCAAATGCTAGGAACATGGCAGAGGGAGAACAATCTATGGAGGTAAATATCGCCCTCAAAGCCATCGCGGCGAAATACAAAAGAACACTAAACCAAATAGCAAGAGACAGCTGAAAAAACAAAACAGAAAGCCTCAATTTAGATAAAGAAGGGAACAAACTATGGAAGTTAGTCAGAGCCAGGAATGACGAAACTCCATCAAATTACCATCAAGCAGGGTGACAACATGCTTACTGGAAAAAAAGCAGCAAATGCCTTTATAGAACATTATGCCAGAGAAAACCACATTGATGTCCCTACAGATAGGCATACAGACATAAGTGAAGATCAAAAGAGCGACGACAACACCAATATGGCACCAGAGGAGCACATGATGGACAAACTAACAATGAATGAAATGGAAGAGGCCATGAGAACTTTAAAGAAAAAGAAATCGCCCGGAAAAGATGGGGTAACAAATGAAATGCTGATGGGGCTGGGCCAAACAGCAAAGAGGAAGTTACTATCAGTCCTGAACCAAAGCTGGAAAAGGGGAATTGTACCGCAGGCATGGAAAGATGCTGTAATTATACCAGTACCAAAGAAAGAAAAAGATAGAGCAGATCCAAATGGATACAGGCCTATCAATCTACTGAGCTGTGTAGGAAAACTGATTGAGCGTATGATAAACACCAGACTGATGTGGCATTTGGAAGAAAAACACACACTAATTCCACAGCAAGCAGGCTTTTGACAGCACAGATCCACTGAGGACCAGATCACTCTCATAGCCCAGGAAATAGAGGATGCTTACCAGGAGAAAAAGCAGTAGCGGTTTGGGTGGATTTAGAGAAGGCATTTGACAAGGTGTGGAAAGAGGCACTTAAAGTCAAGCTACGAAGAAATGAAGTTTGTGGGAAAATGTACAGATGGATCAGCCACTACCTCGAAAACAGAACAGCCAGAGTTCAAGTACAAGGGCAGATGAGCAAAAAGGTGACACTTGAGCAGGGAGTACCCCAAGGGGGAGTACTGTCACCCACACTTTTTCTGGTGTATATAAACGACATGACAGAGAATATACCAAGAAGAGTCCACAGCTCCATGTTTGCAGACGATCTGGCTATGTGGACCTCTGAAAAAAATTTCACCATAGCAAGAAATCGGATGCAGCAGGCCCTAACATCGCTGGAGGAGTGGGCGAACTCATGGCTGGTCAAAATAAATGAGGAAAAAACAACATGTACGATATTCTCGCTTTCAAACAAACCCCAAAACACCAAAATAAGTCTAAACGGCAAATATCTGCGGCCAAACGATAACCCAAACTACCTGGGAGTCACATTTCATCGGCACATGACATGGAAAAGTCAGATCGAGAGAAATCGAATGAGAGCCAGACAAAGAATGGCAATCATGAGGAAACTTGCTGGCACAAGCTGGGGAGCAGACGAAAGTATACTGAAGAAACTGTACACTGGAAGAGTGAGACCAGTTCTCGAGTATGGCATTGCGGCATGGACAACAGCACCAAATGCTAACTTTGACAAAATTAGCAAACTTCAAAACCAAGCCATGAGAGTTATAACAGGAGGCATGAAGTCAACGCCAATTGTAGAACTTTAAAAGATTACAAATCTGCAATCCATGACCGACAGAAGAGACTGCAGAGCCCAGAAGCAAGCAGACAAACTCAGAAGACTGACAGACTATCCAATGCACCAGAGACTAAATAGATTTGGAAATGGGAAACTAAAGCGGAGAAACTTTGCAGAAATAGCCAAAGCAAAGACCCTATGAACACATGAACAACACCAAAGCCGATCCCTACTGTATGCAAACCTACCTGGAAGCAGCATATATTTCCGGTGGTGGTAGAAAATATACCAGGTATTGGAAACAAGAACAGCCAGACTGAAAAACAAAGAAGAGACATAACCCTGAGGTACATAACGAAAAACTACCCAAGCATGGACTGGACCCATACATAAACCGAAGGTTCTGTAACAAACACAATACAGAATGGAGGGGCAGGGGTATTCCTGAGCCTACCAAATGGTATAAAAATAACACTGTCAGTGGCAACTGGAAAATACTCAAGCAATTTCAGAGCGTAGGCAGAGGCACTGAGGGCTGCAGTAGAAACAATGCTAGAAATGAAAGCTAGATAGTCCTGTTTACAGATGCCCTGGCCGTAGTCACATCACTAAAAAGCCAGAAAAATACTGAACTTAATGATTTAAGAGCAGTACTCTGTCAACTATGCCAGCAGATCGCACCAAATAGAGTAGTGATACAGTGGGTTCCATCCCATTGTAACATCCAAGGCAACGAGGAGGCAGACAGACTGGCAAAAGAAGGTGCAAGACTACCACAACCAGACTCTAGTGTGACCTACGAAGAGTCCAAAAGGCTATTAGAGCCAGATACATGGCCAAATGGGAAACAGAACATACTGGCTACACAAAAAATGATGTCTATTACCAGTTGAACAGAAGAGAGCAGGTCGTGGTCTTCAGACTCCGCACAGGCCACAACAGACTGAGGTACCACCTATTCAATAAACTGAAGATAGGTGGCACTGACGAATGCAGTTGTGGTACCGGAAAAATGACCGCTGAACATCTGCTGTAAAACTGCCCGAAATACGAGGACCAGAGACAGCAGTAGCAACTGTAGACAAGCTCTATGGCAGTGTCGACAGCCTCAGGATGACCGCTGCTTTTTTCGAAAAAATACAGGTTGACGTCTGACAGCGTACGAAGAAGAAGAAGAAGAAGAAGAAGAAGTACATTAATACTAGACTCTCCTTTTACATTAATACTAGACTCTCCTGTTATGATATTGATCAAACATTCATCATTTCTGACAAGTGCCAAATTTACATCCATGAGAATGCTGTCGTGATCTCTCATGCCATCTCAGATTTGTGTTGGATGTGATTGTTACAATATTCTGTAACTGTGACAAAAACATAATTTTATTGAGAATTAGAGATTTGAATGAATGTCCCAGATTGTTCTATCCCTGTACAAATGACATCGGAAGTTTCCTGTGTGTTCACAGAGACTGCAGCTGTCATACAACATTTGTCCCATTGCTGGGGTAGTCGAGAGGTAGTCGAGGGGTAGTCGAGGGGTAGTCGAGGGGTAGTCGAGGGGTAGTCGAGAGGTAGTCGAGGGGTAGTCGAGAGGTAGTCGAGGGGTAGTCGAGAGGTAGTCGAGGGGTAGTCGAGGGGTAGTCGAGGGGTAGTCGAGGGGTAGTCGAGGGGTAGTCGAGGGGTAGTCGAGAGGTAGTCGAGGGGTAGTCGAGAGGTAGTCGAGGGGTAGTCGAGAGGTAGTCGAGGGGTAGTCGAGGGGTAGTCGAGAGGTAGTCGAGGGGTAGTCGAGAGGTAGTCGAGAGGTAGTCGAGGGGTAGTCGAGAGGTAGTCGAGGGGTAGTCGAGGGGTAGTCGAGGGGTTTTCAAGGGGTAGTCGAGGGGTTTTCAAGGGGTTTTGAACTGCAACTATGTAACAAAATACAAGAGAAACCAGTACCAAACAAAAATGAACCACCACACTTCCCCACCCTAAAAAAACCACAAAAAACAAAACCCCCAAAACATGGCATGAAAACAAAGTATTTCTTTGATAAAACTGATCCAACAATTAGATCAACTGGAATTGCTTATTTTGCTAAAGTAACAAGATACGTCGGGTCAAGTTTTAGCTGAGATCACAAATAACAATTATTTTACTAACATATGCAAATGTTTCTGTACACATTTGGTGATTGACAACAACAACAACATTAATGGACAGAAACAGTGTGATCAAGCACGATCACAACTCATGCTGGTTACTGATACAAAACAACTAAAGCAAATATCAATACAACACTAAGACTTTGTTAAAAGGTTACGTTAAGCAACAATGAACGTAAAGAAAACCGGACAACAAGCCTTCCAGTTATTGAAAACAATGAAAGATGTACCCAGGAAAGAAACAAATGTTTGTCAATAAATAAGTACAGAGTATTAACTGAAAACAAGCAACAACTAGCCTGATGCATTCTACAACAAACAACCAAAATAGCATGGGTGGCCGATCTAATAAGTCTACTACAAGAAAATAATCATTAGAAATGGACTTTGCAAAAAAGTGATATAATCTTATGAATAACACTGATCAAAAAACAAGCCAAACAATGCAGGCAGAAGCTTGGTTATGTGTTAACTAATGTCTGGCCACCTGGCAAATGAGAACAGGAAGAGCTTGAGTAATCTCTTCGTGAATAAACAAGCTTCGTAAAATGGGTGCCATTATTAAAGAAAGACAAAAATGATGTTGACAGCCAAACAAGTCTTAGTAGATGCACATGATAGTGATGATAGTTGACCTACTTACACCCAAGGCTTATGTTCTTGTTCTACCCCAAAGTTTCTTGAATTGTCAGAATGTGACACGTTAGTCAAATAACCCCAACATTTCTGGTCAGAATGTGACAAGTTAGTCAAATATCCCCAACATTTCTGGTCAGAATGTGACAAGTTAGTCAAATAACCCCAACATTTCTGGTCAGAATGTGACAAGTTAGTCAAATAACCCCAACATTTCTGGTCAGAATGTGACAAGTTAGTCAAATAACCCCAACATTTCTGGTCAGAATGTGACAAGTTAGTCAAATAACCCCAACATTTCTGGTCAGAATGTGACAAGTTAGTCAAATAACCCCAACATTTCTGGTCAGAATGTGACAAGTTAGTCAAATAACCCCAACATTTCTGGCCAGAATGTGACAAGTTAGTCAAATAACCCCAACATTTCTGGTCAGAATGTGACAAGTTAGTCAAATAACCCCAACATTTCTGGTCAGAATGTGACAAGTTAGTCAAATAACCCCAACATTTCTGGTCAGAATGTGACAAGTTAGTCAAATAACCTCAACATTTCTGGTCAGAATGTGACAAGTTAGTCAAATAACCTCAACATTTCTGGTCAGAATGTGACAAGTTAGTCAAATAACCCCAACATTTCTGGTCAGAATGTGACAAGTTAGTAAAATAACCTCAACATTTCTGGTCAGAATGTGACAAGGTATTCAAATAACCCCAACATTTCTGGTCAGAATGTGACAAGTTAGTCAAATAACCCCAACAATTCTAGTCAGAATGTGACAAGTTATTCAAATAATCCCTACATTTCTGGTCAGAATGTGACAAGTTAGTCAAATAAAATCTTATTGATATAGAAACAACGTTTGGTGGTAGGACGTGGTGTATTATTTGATGCTAGGACTTGACTTATTTATTTATTTCTAGGACGTGCATCCATATTTTATGCTATCATTATTTAAATACAATTAAATAACTTGTAATCGATGATGTGATTTATGTATTTCATGTGTGATTTATGTTTTTGTTGTGGATTTATGAATCTGGGATTTATGTTTCTGAAGTGTGATTTATATTTCTTATGTGTGATTTATGTATCTGATATGTGATTTATGTGATTTATGTATTTCATGTGTGATTTATGTATCTGATATGTGATTTATGTATTTCATGTGTGATTTATGTATCTGATATGTGATTTATGTTTTTGTTGTGGATTTATGAATCTGGGATTTATGTTTCTGAAGTGTGATTTATATTTCTGATGTGTGATTTATATGCTCTCATTTATTTATCTGATATTATCAATCATTTACCTAGTGCTATCAATCATTTACCTAGTGCTATCAATAATTTACCCAGTGCTATCAATAATTTACCCAGTGCTATCAATCATTTACCCAGTGCTATCAATCATTTACCTTGTGCTATCAATAATTTACCCAGTGCTATCAATCATTTACCTAGTGCTATCAATAATTTACCCAGTGCTATCAATAATTTACCCAGTGCTATCAATCATTTACCCAGTGCTATCAATAATTTACCCAGTGCTATCAATCATTTACCTAGTGCTATCAATCATTTACCTAGTGCTATCAATAATTTACCCAGTGCTATCAATAATTTACCCAGTGCTATCAATCATTTACCTTGTGCTATCAATCATTTACCTAGTGCTATCAATCATTTACCCAGTGCTATCAATCATTTACCCAGTGCTATCATTATTATATCTAATGTTATCATTAATTTACCTGACACCATAACTATATTATCTGATGTTGTTATTAATTTATCTGTTACTATTAATTTATCTATGCTAAAACAAATGTATCTGGTAATATCACTAATGTACCTAGTGCTTTCATTCATTTATCTAATGTTATCATTAATTTCCTGACACTATAACTAATTTATCTCACATTATCATCAATGCACCTAGTGTTATCACTACGTTACTTGATGTTATCATTAATCTACATAGTGTTGTCATTAGTTTACTTGATGTTATTATTAATCTACATAGTGTTGTCATTAATTTAATTGATGTTACTATTAATCTACATAGTGTAGTCATTAATTTAATTGATGTTATTATTAATCTACATTGTGTAGTCATTAATTTAATTGATGTTACCATTAATCTACATAGTGTAGTCATTAATTTAATTGATGTTACCCTTAATCTACATTGTGTAGTCATTGATTTAATTGATGTTACCCTTAATCTACATTGTGTAGTCATTTATTTAATTGATGTTACCCTTAATCTACATTGTGTAGTCATTGATTTAATTGATGTTACCCTTAATCTACATTGTGTAGTCATTTATTTAATTGATGTTACCCTTAATCTACATTGTGTAGTCATTGATTTAATTGATGTTACCCTTAATCTACATTGTGTAGTCATTGATTTAATTGATGTTACCATTAATCTACATTGTGTAGTCATTAATTTAATTGATGTTACCATTAATCTACATTGTGTAGTCATTGATTTAATTGATGTTACCCTTAATCTACATTGTGTAGTCATTGATTTAAATGATGTTACCCTTAATCTACATTGTGTAGTCATTGATTTAATTGATGTTACCATTAATCTACATTGTGTAGTCATTAATTTAATTGATGTTACCATTAATCTACATTGTGTAGTCATTGATTTAATTGATGTTACCCTTAATCTACATTGTGTAGTCATTGATTTAATTGATGTTACCCTTAATCTACATTGTGTAGTCATTGATTTAATTGATGTTACCATTAATCTACATTGTGTAGTCATTGATTTTGTAACAGTTCCCGCCGGAGCAAGGGGAGTTTAGGATGCCTGAACATGTTAAAGCTTAAAGCTACCTGAATGCATGTCAAGGTCACTCACCGTCTCAGCAAAGGAGAACAGAGTTGGGTTAAGGAATGTGGACAGATAGAAACTGACCACTGGCCTTCTGATTTTGGTAGGGGGAGATTGATTGACAGACGAAATTGGCAACGGGGCTTGCTGCGAGAGAATGAGTGACAGGTGTGCAAAGTGTTTCGTTCCAATTGGGATTGAAGATGACCATACCTGAGATCGATTGGTCAAGCTCTGGCCCTGCTTGAGGATATATAACTCGAGACAAAGTTTAGCTCTGGGGGGGGGGGGGGCTGGAGAGAGAGAGGCTGTATGGAGGAGAGGGGAGAGAGAGTGAGGCTGGAGAGAGAGAGAGACTGAATGTAGATAGTGTGTTTAACTCACCGACTTTAGATAGAGGAGCGATTGATAGACGGTTGGACGAATGTTTAGTGATAGAACAGGATCGCTCAAATAGGTGTGTGAGTTTTGCATTAATGGATAATCTGAAAGTGTGTTCGTAAGCAAGGACACATTGTGAACGAGTTATGTCGAGATCGCCCGCCTGAGGGGATTTCAGTGAGGAAGAGTATTTGATAAGGTGTGTTGAAGACGCAGTTAAGGCGATGTGTGTGTGATGTAATTGCAAGGCAATAGAACTGGTTTTTAGATCGTTGGGAATTCTATCAATAGCTAATGCTTACAATTCCCGTTTTAGTTGAATGTTTAGTTAAGATATGTATTATATTGTGTTTGTAATTTCTCTACTCATTGTATGATATGAGTATGATATAATAAATATGCCACCTGCTGTTTGATATGTCATTTACTGAGTATGGTCATGATGATGTGGATGAGTGTGAGAATGTTCTAAGTTAGATCACGGCCAGGGCAAAGAATTAGAGGATCTGCTACATGTTATTATTATTTTGGTGCCAGTGACCACGGATAGTTATAGTTTTATAAATATAGTGTGTAGCTACAGATCTTTATTTGCCTGTTTAACACAAGTGTCGCAGTTAAATATAACTTGTGTGTGTAGTTAGGAATAGAGGAGTAGCTAGTGGTTAGAGTGTTAGTACCATAGACAGCTTTTCCAATCATCTGACTGGTAAGTGTGACATTTTTCTTCCACCCATTGTTGTATTATTGACAAGACTTTGTGCGTACTTGACAGTCTTTTAATTTTTTTGGTGGGCCAGACGGGTTTATTCAATATGTCGAGGTTGGACAATGTTAAACAATGTTATCATTGTCTAGCTTTTGGACATTTGTCTATCGGATGCCCTAATATTCTTCGGAATATTAATAGTTTCTGGAGAAGAGGAGGACTGGTTGTCAAAAACCAGCCTTTCATGGCACGAGCTACAGTCAGCGATAAGTGGGAGGACAGAAGTCAACTACAAAACCAGCTAAGAGAACTAACAAGCAGAGTTATTCGGCTGGAAAGACAGGCGATAAGTGGGAGGACAGAAGTCAACTACAAAACCAGCTAAGAGAACTAACAAGCAGAGTTATTCGGCTGGAAAGAGGAAAAAGATCTCCAATGGAAGCTGCGACAGCTGTTGCAACAGTTTGAAAACGGAGCTTTCCAACCAGCTAGGAAGGAGCTTTCACACCAGCTAGGAAGGAGCTTTCACACCAGCTAGGAAGGAGCTTTCACACCAGCTAGGAAGGAGAGAAGAAATCAAGGAATCACAGGAGTAAACACGGTCCAGTATTTTAGAAGGGGACAGAGTGGTAGGAAAGTGAGTAGGAAGCCCGTACAACTTCCACATTCCGATCCGTGGAGGGACAGAGGTGGAAATCTCAGGACGGACGTGTGTGAACGACTGGAAAGAGGTGTCAAAAAGGGGAGTTTGACCCAGGTGGAGAGGCCAAGTCAAGTGAGGGGAGGAGGAATGGTTGGGCAGAAGTTTGAATCGGGCAGATTCTTAGCCCACAAGAGGCCTTTTGCACGGTTACAGATGGAGAGGCAGGACAGGAGCTATCAAAGAGACTTTGAGCACGAGGCGGATGGACAGAAAGAAAGAGATACAGGGTTTGTGTATCCAGAAAAGTTAGGGACGGAGGGCAGGTTACGCAATACAAACGAGACAAACGTTCGCTCAAAGGTCCAGAGGAAATGTTACATCATTGGACAGCGTATGCCGATAATTCAGGAAGAGGGTATTACGTCGATTAACCTGGTCGGGCGTGCTGAAAGGGGCCAAGTTTACCAGGAACTTGTCGTCAAGCCTGGTAGAACATTAGTTGAAGTCGACGAAGAATCGAACAAGGAAATAGTCGGAGATTCGCCAGATAAAGAGGAAATGAGAGTAGGAGGAATGGTGGCAGGACCTAGCCATGCGGGAGAAGTTGTTGAACAGACCCAAAGAAGGGACAACCCTTCGGCCACCGAGGAAGGAAGTGGGAATGACGCACAGTTGGAATGCGAAACGGACGCACCAACAGCAGCCAACAAAAGAAGAACAGAGTTTCTAAGGAAAACGAAGAAAAGGGAAAGACAGGTTAACCACAGCCAGGACAGCGAACCAGTCATCGAAGCAAAGATGAAAAGATCTCAGTTCGAGACAAGCCAACAGTCAAACGAACAGTGTGAAAGGTCTTTCCCACAAATAGTGAATACAGATGGACGGAAGGCTGAAGTAGCGGACGATGTAAGTGTACGTAACACTACCAGAGAACCGGTGGGTACGAACCAAACAGCCGTGAAACAAACAGACCAGACGATGGGCGTTTTACAGGAGGAAATCGCGCAGCAATCAGAGACAGCTGATGGGGCAACGCATAGTCTGGTTAAAATAAGCAGTAGTGATAAGGAACGGTTGACACAATGTTTACTGACGCTAGACAAAAACATGGAATTCAGAAATGGAATTAGGTAAAGTCGTGTGGAGTACTTACACACATGGTAGTACAGGGCTATCATGTGAAACTCCAGTTAATGTATGCATTTGCATAAAATTTGCGTCATCTACCGTTATCCTTGAGAAACGGAGATTTTGATAATTAGGGGGTAGGGTATAGAGATGGAGGAATGACCAGATGTTAAAAATTCCTTTGAATTCGTTGTCTCAAGTAAACGCCAGACAATGAGCGGACCGTCAGTCTGCAGCTCGACTGACCGAGATCAAAGGGACATTTCCGACCAGAGAAACGGACAGAACGAACAAGAGACGCAGGATAGCTGGATGCGCCAGGTAATGATTACGTGACGCAAGGTAACACATGGACGTGATGTTTTGGTTAATATCTGACCAGGTAGCTTTGATGCGGGGAATTTGTGGAAATAGCGGTGAATTAGTTAGATCACAACACTCGGTTTTGATTCCTCGGGACAAAGACTGCACCCGGACTAGTAGGGTTACAGCATGACGTAATTCGACAGGTGGACGATTCGGTTTTTGACTTTTGACTCAGACATAGTTTAGTATCTGATTAAGTTACAACTTAGTCATAGTTTAGTGACATAGTCTAGTAGAACTTAGTCATAGTTTAGTATCTTATAAAGGGGGCATTAACAGGTGCTCATCTGTGGGGCACGAGCAGGAGTGAAGGTTGATGGCACTTGATCATGTTTATGTGTGTAAATATTTTGATATTTGGATTTTGACAAGCGTATTACTTGCCCTTTAATTGATTGTTGTTGGTTTGTTTAAACATGATTATGTGTCCTGACATAAGTATCAAGGTGTGATACAGACTGAAATACTGATATCATGAGTATGCGTGCAAATATTTTGATATTTGTATTTGGTGTTTGGGTTTCGACATTGTATGCAATGCATTTGTCTTTAATTTGTTGGTTTTTGTTGTTGTTGTTGTTGAATCATCATGTTTACAGGTATTTGATACAGGTTATATAGGTGATCTACAGAGCAGTATATCTCATCCAGACTGTAGGCCTCCGCAAGCACAGGTCACCACGAGTTCCAGAATAAGAACTAGCATGTGGGACACTCAGCTGGACGACTTAATTAGAGATACATCATAACAAGACATATTGTTATTTTTATCACATGTAGGTGGAGTCTTTGCAGAGAAGACGATATTGATCAGAAGTTGTAATATTGACTATGACATATGTTGTCAAATATCGTTTTTGTGGGAAACATAAAGAATTTTGCTGTTTTCTTTGAGAGGGGATAGCTGTCAAGAGAGACAATGAATAACTAGCCCGAGGATAACCCACGTAAATTCGTGGCCTCACAGGAGTTAGTATGAAGTGAATTGTCGGACATGGGTCGTAGGAGAGGTGTGTAATGAGACCGCCTGAGAAAATTGACCTGAACTGGTCGAGTGTAACAATGAAGGTTCGTGTCCTTAGAGGAAGGCACGGGAACAGGGCGAGGTATGTTGACCTCAAATGAGTAAGGAGAATTCCTTAAGGTGTTTCTGTTTTGATGAGTTAAAGGTCCCGCAGGGACAGACTTAGGTGAATTTGACTGTAAAACGATGTAAAAGTGTTGGTTTGTGTTGTAAAAACGACCAGCCAGTGTTTTTCTTCTGCTTGTATTGATTGTGTATGTATTACAAAAAGTTTATATGTATCAAATGACATGTCTTTTTATGCATGTACGATGTGAGTGAAGTTGTAAACAGGAGTAGTGTTTACATTTTTGGATAGTGAAGACGAAAATGGTGGTCATTTGCCAGATGAAAAAAAATGACCATCCATGTTTCGGTCTGTAGTCTAGGGAGGTAATGTAACAGTTCCCGCCGGAGCAAGGGGAGTTTAGGATGCCTGAACATGTTAAAGCTTAAAGCTACCTGAATGCATGTCAAGGTCACTCACCGTCTCAGCAAAGGAGAACAGAGTTGGGTTAAGGAATGTGGACAGATAAAAACTGACCACTGGCCTTCTGATTTTGGTAGGGGGAGATTGATTGACAGACGAAATTGGCAACGGGGCTTGCTGCGAGAGAATGAGTGACAGGTGTGCAAAGTGTTTCGTTCCAATTGGGATTGAAGATGACCATACCTGAGATCGATTGGTCAAGCTCTGGCCCTGCTTGAGGATATATAACTCGAGACAAAGTTTAGCTCTGGGGGGGGGCTGGAGAGAGAGAGGCTGTATGGAGGAGAGGGGAGAGAGAGTGAGGCTGGAGAGAGAGAGAGACTGAATGTAGATAGTGTGTTTAACTCACCGACTTTAGATAGAGGAGCGATTGATAGACGGTTGGACGAATGTTTAGTGATAGAACAGGATCGCTCAAATAGGTGTGTGAGTTTTGCATTAATAGATAATCTGAACGTGTGTTTGTAAGCAAGGACACATTGTGAACGAGTTATGTCGAGATCGCCCGCCTGAGGGGATTTCAGTGAGGAAGAGTATTTGATAAGGTGTGTTGAAGACGCAGTTAAGGCGATGTGTGTGTGATGTAATTGCAAGGCAATAGAACTGGGTTTTTAGATCGTTGGGAATTCCATCAATAGCTAATGCTTACAATTCCCGTTTTAGTTGAATGTTTAGTTAAGATATGTATTATATTGTGTTTGTAATTTCTCTACTCATTGTATGATATGAGTATGATATAATAAATATGCCACCTGCTGTTTGATATGTCATTTACTGAGTATGGTCATGATGATGTGGATGAGTGTGAAAATGTTCTAAGTTAGATCACGGCCAGGGCAAAGAATTAGAGGATCTGCTACAATTTAATTGATGTTACCCTTAATCTACATTGTGTAGTCATTGATTTAATTGATGTTACCCTTAATCTACATTGTGTTCTCAATTTACTTGATGTTGTCATTGATTTATCTAATGTCATTAGTTTATCTGATGTTATCATTAATTTATCTGATGTTATCATTAATTTATCTGATGTTATCATTAATTTATCTGTTGTTGTCATTTGTTTATCTAATGTTATCATTTGTTTATCTGATGTTATCATTAGTTTATCTGATGTTGTCATTTGTTTATCTAATGTTAATCATTTGTTTATCTAATGTTATCATTTGTTTATCTGATGTTATCATTTGTTTATCTAATGTTAATCATTTGTTTATCTGATGTTATCATTAGTTTATCTGATGTTGTCATTTGTTTATCTAATGTTATCATTTGTTTATCTAATGTTATCATTTGTTTATCTGATGTTATCGTTAGTTTATCTGATGTTGTCATTTTTTTAATCTAATGTTATTATTTGTTTATCTGATGTTATCATTAGTTTATCTGATGTTGTCATTTGTTTATCTGATGTTGTCATTAGCTAATCTGATGGCAAGATCGTGTCACTGACATCGAGGTTCTCTCGAGGGCTAACATGCCCAGCATCCATGCACTGCTAGAAAAATCACGACTAGGATGGGCCGGACACCTCGTCCGTATGTCAGACGAGCGGCTCCCAAAGAAGCTTCTCTACGGCGAGCTGAGAGAGGGATGGCGCGAGAGAGGGCGCCCAAAGAAACGTTTTAAAGATGGTCCGGAGGACTCACTGGAAAGTTGCCAGATAGACATCGACACCTGGGAATGTCTTGCGCAAAACAGATCTGACTGGAGAAGCGCAGTCAAATCGGGTGTAGCTGCTGGTGAAGATGACCGTGTTGTGAAAGCCCAGAGCAGACGCGAGACGCGGAAATCCCGAGCAGTGGGAACACCATCCCCTTCTACAAACCTCGTGTGCCTGATATTTAGCAGTTGTTTTCGTGCTCGCATTGGCCTGTTCAGCCACATGCACACCCACACCCAACAGGGAAATCTGTGACAAGGATGATGTCGGCGGTCCTCATCGACAACGATGGACAGCTATTATCTGATGTTATCATTAATTTATTTAATGTTATCATTAGTTTATCTGATGTTATCATTAGTTTATTTGATGTTATCATTAGTTTATTTGATGTTATCATTAGTTTATCTGATGTTATCATTAGTTTATTTGATGTTATCATTAGTTTATTTGATGTTATCATTAGTTTATTTGATGTTGTCATTAGTTTATTTGATGTTATCATTAGTTTATCTGATGTTATCATTAGTTTATCTGATGTTATCATTAGTTTATTTGATGTTATCATTAGTTTATCTGATGTTATCATTAGTTTATTTGATGTTGTCATTAGTTTATTTGATGTTGTCATTAGTTTATCTGATGTTATCATTAGTTTATTTGATGTTATCATTAATTTATCTGATGTTATCATTAGTTTATCTGATGTTATCATTAGTTTATTTGATGTTATCATTAGTTTATCTGATGTTATCATTAGTTTATTTGATGTTGTCATTAGTTTATTTGATGTTGTCATTAGTTTATCTGATGTTATCATTAGTTTATTTGATGTTGTCATTAGTTTATTTGATGTTGTCATTAGTTTATTTGATGTTATCATTAGTTTATCTGATGTTATCATTAGTTTATCTGATGTTATCATTAGTTTATCTGATGTTATCATTAGTTTATCTTATGTTATCATTAGTTTATTTGATGTTATCATTAGTTTATTTGATGTTGTCATTAGTTTATCTGATGTTATCATTAGTTTATTTGATGTTGTCATTAGTTTATTTGATGTTGTCATTAGTTTATCTGATGTTATCATTAGTTTATTTGATGTTGTCATTAGTTTATTTGATGTTGTCATTAGTTTATTTGATGTTATCATTAGTTTATCTGATGTTATCATTAGTTTATCTGATGTTATCATTAGTTTATCTGATGTTATCATTAGTTTATCTTATGTTATCATTAGTTTATTTGATGTTATCATTAGTTTATTTGATGTTGTCATTAGTTTATTTGATGTTATCATTAGTTTATCTGATGTTGTCATTAATTTATTTGATGGTATCATTAGTTTATCTAATGTTACCATTAATTTATCTAGTGTTATCATTAATGCATTTGATTATATAATTAATTAATTTGATGTATCATTTATACTTTTTGTGTTATCATTTATTTATATGATACTAACAATTTTTCAACTTGTATTATTATTTATTTATATGAATGTTTATTGTACGCTAAACAGCCCTATGTTTTAAAATTGTACACATTAAACAGCAGTGCTGTGTATGTTTATGACACACTAAACAGCCTTGTCATGTAACAGAAGCCAGACTCAGTGCCACTAATACCAACCAGACGAAGATGCATTTGGAGCCTCACTCTTTCTTTTTTTGTCCAGCTTCTCTTGTCGTTTGGCCGCACGTTTTGCTCGCTCTTCAATTTCTTGGGACTCGCGGCATTTGTGAAAATTTTCCACCACGACACCAACAAACATGTTCAGTACGAAGAATGCAACCAACAGCAAAAAGGAGATGAAGTATATGAGGCGCCATTCGTTGTAGTTTTCCCTGGGCTGTGTAAAAAGATAAATGAGCAGGTTCATGACTCCTACATAACATGGACACATAACACTTCACTATAACATGGACACATAACACTTCTATAACATGGACACATAACACTTCTATAACATGGACACACAACACTTCTATAACATGAACACATACCACTTCACTATAACATGGACACATAACACTTCTATAACATTGACACATAACACTTCTATAACATTGACACATAACAATTCTATAACATGGACACATGAAACTTCTATAATATGGACACATAACACTTCACTATAACATGGACACATAACACTTCTATAACATGGACACATAACACTTCTATAACATGGACACATGACACTTCTATAACATGGACACATAACACTTTACTATAACATGGACACATAACACTTTACTATAACATGAACGCATAACACTTCTATAACATGGACACATAACACTTCTAT
This sequence comes from Ariolimax columbianus, assembly GCA_036924085.1. Taxonomy (NCBI): domain Eukaryota; kingdom Metazoa; phylum Mollusca; class Gastropoda; order Stylommatophora; family Arionidae; genus Ariolimax; species Ariolimax columbianus. The sequence goes on along the minus strand of JAVGWX010000006.1, from coordinate 118,199,056 downwards.
AACATGGACACATAACACTTTACTATAACATGAACGCATAACACTTCTATAACATGGACACATAACACTTCTATAACATGGACACAACACTTCTAAAACATGGACACATAACACTTTACTATAACATGGACACATACCACTTCTATAACATTGACACATAACACTTCTATAACATGGACACAACACTTCTAAAACATGGACACATAACACTTCTATAACATGGACACATAACACTTCTATAACATGGACACATAACATTTCTATAACATGGACACATAACACTTCTATAACATGGACACATAACACTTTACTATAACATAGACACATAATACTTCTATAACATGGACACATAATACTTCTATACCATGGACACATAATACTTCTATAACATGGACATATAACACTTCTTTAACATGGACACATAACACTTCTATAACATGGACACATAATACTTCTATAACATGGACATATAACACTTCTATAACATGGACACATAACACTTCTATAACATGGACACATGTAGTTTGAACCAAAAATGCACAGATCCGTAGCACAGCGTCTTATCTTCCTCCTGTGCCATGATGGCTAATGTTGCCGTTATATCTCTGATACCATCCTGTCTTCAGTTCTGTTGTTGACTTTCATGAAAGTCATGATGTCAAATTGTTGACTTTCATTAAAGTCATGATGTCAAATTGTTGACTTTCATGAAAGTCATGATGTCAAATTGTTGACTTTCATTAAAGTCATGATGTCAAATTGTTGACTTTCATTAAAGTCATGATGTCAAATTGTTGACTTTTTGTCTACTTTTGTGCACATTTTTTCACTAGATATTGTTGGTGTTGTCTCTGAACCCTCCAACTTTCAGTCCATGTTCCCAGAACGAGGACATATGTAATAAAATCCATTTGTGGATTGTCTGTCCTCATTGCTCCATTCAGTTATCAATGGGATGCTTAACACTCTTCTGATAAACAATTATCTGTAATGTTCAGATGAGGTTAGGTTGTTTGGTGGAAGTAAACAATAAGCATTTTAAGTTTGTTTACATACAATAAACCTCAGGTGTCTTATGACATTCACAGAGAAACAGCTTATCTCACCTGTTTGTCAGATCCTACAGACATCAAGCCTGTCTCATCTGTTTGTCAGATCCTACAGACATCAAGCCTATCTTATCTGTTTGTCAGATTCTACAGACATCAAGCCTGTCTCATCTGTTTGTCAGATTCTACAGATATCAAGCCTGTCTCATCTGTTTGTCAGATCCTACAGACATCAAGCCTGTCTCATCTGTTTGTCAGATCATACAGACATCAAGCCTGTCTCATCTGTTTGTCAGATCCTACAGACATCAAGCCTGTCTCATCTGTTTGTCAGATTCTACAGACATCAAGCCTATCTTATCTGTTTGTCAGATCATACAGACATCAAGCCTATCTTATCTGTTTGTCAGATCCTACAGACATCAAGCCTATCTTATCTGTTTGTCAGATCCTACAGACATCAAGCCTATCTTATCTGTTTGTCAGATTCTACAGACATCAAGCCTGTCTCATCTGTTTGTCAGATTCTACAGATATCAAGCCTATCTTATCTGTTTGTCAGATCCTACAGACAATAAGCCTATCTCATCTGTTTGTCAGATCCTACAGACATCAAGCTTATCTCACCTGTTGGTCTACTCCTACTGCATCAAGGCCAGTGTACATAATCTGTACCCAGCCATCTTTGGAAGCCAGCACAAACAAGGCCATCAGTGCCTGCAAGAAAACCAATGAAATGACTTCACAAAAAGCAATTCTCTTCGGCTTACATAAAAGATTGTAGTTGTCAAACAACTGGCAGTAGTTGTCAAACACCTGCCAGTAGTTGTCAAACACCTGCCAGTAGTTGTCAAACACCTGCCAGTAGTTGTCAAACACCTGCCACTAGTTGTCAAACACCTGCCACTAGTTGTCAAACACCTGCCAGTAGTTGTCAAACACCTGCCACTAGTTGTCAAACACCTGCCAGTAGTTGTCAAACACCTGCCAGTTTCTAGCAATGAGAAGAGAATGATCATAAATTCCACAAGAATACCAATGATAATGAGAAATCTAACCAACAAACAAGTGACCATGAATAAATAGCACATGATTCCCTAGAGCAGATGATAACACAATGCCACATACATCCATGAGGATAATCTTGGAGGGAGTGAGAGAGAGAAATTCCAAAGCGTAAAAAGAGAATAACTAGATTTGTAGTGAAATGTAGAAGAGCTAAAAATAAAACATGGAAAAAATATATAGAGGCAGGTAAATCAAAAGAAACATATGTAAAATATTTGGACAAGCAGAACATAGCTCAGAAAGTGAATAAAACAGCAACAATAGACTTTGAAAAAAAACTTGCTCAGAGGATCAAGACTGATAGTAAAAGCTTCTTCTCTTATGTTAGAAATAAACAAAGAACGAAAGACAAGGTAGGCCCTCTCATAGACAGTACAGGGAAAATAATAAGTGAGAATAGGGAGGCAGCTAATCTGCTCAATCAGTACTTTGGCACAGTCTTCACAAAGGAGGACTGCTCCGAGATCCCAGAGCCTATAGATATTTTTCAAAGAGACATGGATACAGCGGGATTAAGATCAATCTGTATTACAGAGGAAATGGTTTTTTTAAAAATTGGAGGGGTTGAAAGTGGATAAATGTCCAGGTCAAGATGGTATTCATCTAAAATTGCTGTTTTAAATTAGACACCAACTAGCAAAACCATTGGCTATATTATGTTCTCAATCACTTACAAAAGGGATTGTTCCACGGGATTGAAAAGATGCAGGAGTGATCCCCTTTTTCAAAAAAGGCAAAAAATCAGATCCAGCAAATTATAGACCGGTGAGTTTAACGAGCATAGTCTGTAAATTGTTAGAGTCAATAATCAAAGAAAACATTGTAATGCATTTAGACAAATTTAATCTATTTAGAAATAGTCAGCATGGGTTTACTAGAGGGAGAGGTTACTAAAATGATAGATAAAGGGGAGCCAGTGGATGTTATTTATCTAGACTTTGCAAAGGCCTTTGATAGAGTACCTCATCAAAGATTATTTCGAAAGTTAAAATCACATGGAATAGGTGGGGAAGTTGTCAAATGGATTGGAAATTGGTTAACAGGAAGAAGGCAGAGGGTGGGCATATATTAGGAAGTACTGTAACAGTTCCCACCGGAGCAGAGAGTTTAGGACAGGGGTGATGTGGTTGCTGATTACAAAGGTACCTGAATGCGTGTCAAGGTCACTCACCGTCTCAACAAAGGAGAACAGAGTTGGGGCAAACAATGTGGACAGGTAGGAGCTGACCACTGGCCTTCCGATTTGGGTAGGGGGAGAATGATTGACAGACGGATTGGCAGCGGAGCTTGCTGCGATAGATGAGTGACAGGTGTGCAAAGTATTTCGTTCCAATAAGACTGAATAGAGCCATCCCCTGAGATCCATTGGTCAAGCTCTGACTTTGCTTGAGTGTATATAACTCGAGACAAAGTTTAGCTCGAGAGGCTGGATGGAGAGGAGGCTGGATAGAGAGATGAGAGCGAGAGACTGAATTTAGATAGTTTAGCTCACCGACTTAGATAGAATAGCGATTGATAAGACGGTTGGACGAGTGTTAGTGATAGAACAGGATCGCTCAAATAGGTGTGTGAGTTTTGTATTAATAGATAATCTGAACGTGTGTTTGTAAGCAAGGACACATTGTGAACGAGGTATGTCCAGATCGCCCGCCTGAGGGGATTTGAGTGGTGAAGAGTATTTGATAAAGTGTGTTGAGGACGCAGTTAAGGCGATGTGTATGTGATGTAATTGCAAGGCAATAGAACTGGGTTTAGATAGTTGGGAATTCCATCAAGAGCTAATGCTTACAATTTCCGCTTTAGTTTAATATTTATATTAACATATATATAATATAGGAATATTTAGTTAAGATGCTATGTATTCAATTGTGTTTGTAATTTCACTTCTCATTTTTCTGATATGAGTATTATATAATAAATATGCCATCTGCTGTGTGCTATATTATTTGCAGTGTGTGGTCAGGATTGATGTGGATGAGTGTGATAATGTTTTAAGTTAGAATAACCCCAAGGCAACCAGTGGGGTCTGTTTCAGTACTCTGAGTGGTGTGAAGTGAAAAGTGGTGTGCCACAGGGCTCGGTTTTGGGACCAATTTTGTTCTTGATATATATAAATGATTTGGACATTGATATGAGATCCATGATTGCAAAATTTGCTGATGACACAAAACTATGCAGTAGTGTCTCATCTAAAGCAGAAGGGGATATATTGAGGTTGGATTTAGATAAAATTGAAGAATGGTCTGTAAGCTGGCAAATGGAGTTTAATGTAGATAAATGTACAGTCATTCCCATGGGTAGATCCAATATGGAACATAATTACAAAATGGGCGAGAACAATATTAGAAAGATAGATAAAGAAAGGGACCTAGGGGTTATAATAGATCTTACAGGTAAGGTGAGTGAGGAAGATCAGGTAGCAGTAAAAAAGGCAAATGCAATGTTAGGTATGATAAAAAGAAATATTAAACATAGGAGCAAGGAAGTGATAGTCAAACTGTATCAAGCAATAGTTAGACCTGATTGGAGTACTGCGCACAGGTGTGGAGTCCTTATCGTAGAGGGGATATAAACATGCTGGAAAGGATAAAAAAATACAAAACTGAGAACAAGGAATGCTTACATAGAACATATTGAGAGCATAAAAGAAGAACTCCCTCCTAGAACAAACTGCATGGATGTAAACTATGTCTAGATCATTTAAGCAAAAAACCAAAGAAGCTTAGATAAGTAAGCAGTTTTGACAAGTAACATACATTCAATAGAAAACATTGACATAGAAACATGCTAAGCTGATGTCAAATGGGGTCAAATGAATAAAGTCAATGCCAGACATTTATTTGTGAAGACTGACCTGGCCGAGGTTATCAAAATTGTACTTCTGGTTGACCCACGCACGGACCTTCTTGTTTTCTTCACATTCAGCTCGATTGGTTATATGGCTGACATTACGTCCCTTGCAGTACCAGAACGTTCCCTTAAACAGCTTGCAAATACAAAACATGAACATTGGATACATTTTGTACGTATGGTACAGTAACACATAAGACATAACACACCAATAACATAGCCATAACACACCGATAACATAGCCATAACAAGATTTTTACAATAAAACGTTTGGATCAATTCAGAAAATAACAAGAGGACAATGTTGAGTAACACAAATAAGAGAGATAACATGCCTCAATAAGAGAGATAACATGCCTCTATAAGAGAGATAACATGCCTCAATAAGAGAGATAACATGCCTCAATAAGAGAGATAACATGTCTCAATAAGAGAGATAACATGCCTCAATAAGAGAGATAACATGTCTCAATAAGAGAGATAACATGTCTCAATAAGAGAGATAACATGTCTCAATAAGAGAGATAACACGTCTCAATAAGAGAGATAACATGTCTCAATAAGAGAGATAACATGTCTCAATAAGAGAGATAACACGTCTCAATAAGAGAGATAACATGTCTCAATAAGAGAGATAACATGCCTCAATAAGAGAGATAACATGTCTCAATAAGAGAGATAACATGTCTCAATAAGAGAGATAACATGCCTCAATAAGAGAGATAACATGCCTCAATAAGAGAGATAACATGCCTCAATAAGAGAGATAACATGTCTCAATAAGAGAGATAACATGTCTCAATAAGAGAGATAACATGTCTCAATAAGAGAGATAACATGTCTCAATAAGAGAGATAACATGCCTCAATAAGAGAGATAACATGTCTCAATAAGAGAGATAACATGTCTCAATAAGAGAGATAACATGTCTCAATAAGAGAGATAACATGTCTCAATAAGAGAGATAACACGTCTCAATAAGAGAGATAACATGTCTCAATAAGAGAGATAACATGCCTCAATACAGCACTGTTCATTAACCTATACATGAAATATGTATCCTGTTCACTAACCTATACATGAAATATGTATCCTGTTCATTAACCTATACATGAAATATGTATCCTGTTCATTGACCTATACATGAAATATGTATCCTGTTCATTGACCTATACATGAAATATGTATCCTGTTCATTGACCTATACATGAAATATGTATCCTGTTCATTGACCTATACATGAAATATGTATCCTGTTTATATGTTAAACACCCACAATTTTACCACTATATTTGGACATCAGCGTCTGACTTTGAATAATTATAATATTTTTAGAATAATTACAGCCTCACTGTAATCTACGATACAATGTCATTTTCAGAATTAAAAAAAAAATATGTGAAAATACGAAATAAAATCCCTGAACATGGTGGAGCATAACAAAGACTGTTCTAAAAATGCAAGACTCCACATATGGTATGGCCATGTGTCAAGAATACGCTGACTCCACATATGATATGGCCATGTGTCAAGAATACGCTAACTCCACATACGATATGGCCATGTGTCAAGAATACGCTGACTCCACATACGATATGGCCATGTGTCAAGAATACGCTAACTCCACATACAATATGGCCATGTGTCAAGAATACGCTGACTCCACATATGGTATGGCCATGTGTCAAGAATACGCTGACTCCACGTATGGTATGGCCATGTGTCAAGAATACGCTGACTCCACGTATGGTATGGCCATGTGTCAAGAATACGCTCCACGTATGGTATGGCCATGTGTCAAGAACAACAAATGGCCTACCCAGTCTTCTACTGATACGAACAGTCTGGAGAACAAGAAAGACAGGAAGACCCAGGATGAACTGTATATATACTATTCAGAAATTAATAGGTCAAATCCTGAAAGAGGTAGCAGCAACAGTGGCAATGGACAGACATCCGTGGAAAAATAAATAATTAGATCCAATGGCCCGAATAACCTTCTTGGTTACAGAAATGACAAGACCAGAAAAAACTCAAAACCAAAATGTATGTTGTAAGAGTGTTGCACAAATAAAGCAGACAAGGATGTTGTGTTAAAGGTACACAAGACAGTGAGAAATGATAATCTCATAAAGCCTGAGCAATCATGTGACGGGTGACAATAAACACCATAAATCTCTGTGTTTGTCAGTCCTTATTCTTTGTCACATCAAGTCTGAAAGTAGATGTGCAAATAAAAGTCAATAAACACAGGTGTTTTCAATCAAATCTGGTCAAAGGGGAATTCATAACATCATGAAATCAATGATTCCTTCATGTGTCAAATCTGGTCAAAGTGTCTTGAAATCAATGATTCCTTCATGTGTCAAATCTGGTCAAAGTGTCTTGAAATCAATGATTCCTTCATGTGTCAAATCTGGTCAAAGTGTCTTGAAATCAATGATTCCTTCATGTGTCAAATCTGGTCAAAGTGTCATGAAATCAAAGATTCCTTCATGTGTCAAATCTGGTCAAAGTGTCTTGAAATCAATGATTCCTTCATGTGTCAAATCTGGTCAAAGTGTCTTGAAATCAATGATTCCTTCATGTGTCAAATCTGGTCAAAGTGTCTTGAAATCAATGATTCCTTCATGTGTCAAATCTGGTCAAAGTGTCATGAAATCAATGATTCCTTCATGTGTCAAATCTGGTCAAAGTGTCTTGAAATCAATGATTCCTTCATGTGTCAAATCTGGTCAAAGTGTCTTGAAATCAATGATTCCTTCATGTGTCAAATCTGGTCAAAGTGTCTTGAAATCAATGATTCCTTCATGTGTCAAATCTGGTCAAAGTGTCTTGAAATCAATGATTCCTTCATGTGCCAAATCTGGTCAAAGTGTCTTGAAATCAATGATTCCTTCATGTGTCAAATCTAAAAATAATTGTGTAAGCAATGGGAAGTAACTTTTAAACTGTTGACATGAAAGTGGCAAAGAGGTGTAGTCATCAGTATACACTCAGCTGCTTTCTTTAGACTGCTCATAATTAGCAAACTCAGCATTCTTGGAACTTGACAATTTTTGGTTTTTAATTGTTTTTTCCAAACAAAATTTTAATTCAAAGTATTGCAAACATATTGTGGAAGATAACAATGATAAGATGTCCGCAGAATTAACTGCAGATGATAAAAAGGAAGAGACAATCATGTCAATCATAATGAGATTTTTTATTGACGTCTGTCAAGATTGTTTCTTCAAGACATAATTTTAATTTAAAGCTGTCATGATTGATGGGTTCTTGTTAGTCAGAAATATAGCGCTAAGGGACATTACAGACAAAAGCTAGCCAAGAAAACAGAGGAGGAGACTGACTGTGTGAGCAGGGACAGAAGGTGGTCAGGGACAGAAGAGATGGTTTCCTGTATCGAAGATGATGTGAGGACTGGTTTCAGTAGGACATGATCAATCCAACTGCCGTCAGCGCATTATCCACATAATCCTAGAATATGGCCGGACTAAAGAATTAACTGATTGACTAGCTCATGAAATAACTGATAACCAACTGACTAAATAATTGACTAACTGATGAAATAATTGATAACCACCTGACTAAATAATTGACTGATTGTCTGACTAAATAATTGGCTGACCAACTGATTAAATAATTGGCTGTCTGACTAACTAAATAATTGGCTCCCCAATCAATCAATCAGTCAAAACCTGTCCCTTCTCTCGGTGCATAGGCCATCGACAACATCTCGCGAACGTACACGGTCCTGGCCTGCTCTTTCTGCCTCTCTCCAGGTGTCATTATTTAATTTTAGATTCTTCTCACATTCTCTTCTCCACGTATTTTTGGGTCTACCTCTCTCTCTCTCTTTTCCATGAAAGAGCCTGTCTGGCCATTTTAGACCATGCCTTCCGCAGCGTATGTCCTATCCAGCCCCATTTTCTTCGCTTAACTTGTTGTTCCAATGGCTGTTGTTGGCTCCTTTCCCACAAGTCTTCATCCCTCACCATGTCCTGCTACTTTATAAACACGTCTTCATCCCTCACCATGTCCTGCTACTTTATGAACACGTCTTCATCCCTCACCATGTCCTGCCACTTTATGAACACGTCTTCATCCCTCACCATGTCCTGCTACTTTATAAACACAAGTCTTCATCCCTCACCATGTCCTGCTACTTTATGAAAACAAGTCTTCATTCCTCACCATGTCCTGCCACTTTATGAACACAAGTCTTCATCCCTCACCATGTCCTGCTACTTTATGAACACAAGTCTTCATCCCTCACCATGTCCTGCCACTTTATGAACACAAGTCTTCATCCCTCACCATGTCCTGCCACTTTATGACCATTATCCTTCGTAGGCATCTGTTAATGAAGGACTGGAGTCTTTGTTGTATGACCTTGGTCGTTCTCCATTTATATATTCCATACAGCAACACCGACTTGACATGCGTTGAATATTCTAATTTTGGTGTGAATCTTGATATCTCTGGATCTCTATATTGTTTAGTGTCAGAGATGCCTCTCGCACCTTTCCAGTTCTGACAATTTCATCTGTGCCTGTACCTCCTGATGTGTCCTGATCCTCACATCTGTGCCTCTACCCCTGTTCACACCATGACGCTGTCAGTCAGTACTTCTTCATGTACCACTCTACTAACTGTGTCTTTGTACATATTCTGGATATCAGTTGTGTACTTCTCTGGTATCCCATAGTGTCTCAACAGTTGCCATAGAGTACTTCGATCCACACTGTCAAACACCTTTTCATAGTCTATAAAATTTGCATTTAGGGATGATTTCCATTCAATGCTTTGTTCTACTCTGATGTGTGGAGTAGCTATATGATCTGTGCATGATCTTCCCTGGCAAAATCATGACTGTTCCTCTCTGAGCTTTTTTGTCTACTTCAGTTTTAAATCTGTCCAAGATGATTCTGTTGAATATCTTGCCTGACACTGACAGCACTGTAATTCCCCTATAATTTCTGCAATCTGCCAGGTCCCCCTTCTGAGGCAACTTAATCAGAAGTCCTTCTTTCCATTCTGTTGGCACTCTCTCCTCTTCCTATATCTCCTTGAATAACCCTTGCAATGTATCACTGGCCTTATCTATAGCTGCCATTATGCCTTCTGCTGCTATACCATCTGGTCCTGCCGATTTCCCTTTCTTGAGTTTGGATATGGTCCTTTGGATTTCTATCTTCCTTGGTGGGTTGCGGTCCAAGTTCATGGTCTCCTCTGCTGGTAGAATGTTTGAAAATGTATATAGCCTGAACTCTCTACAAATCAGGACATGAAGTTTAAAAACAATTAAATTGCCTGAACTCTTCCCTCCAAAAAAACCCTCAAAGTTTAAAATAGTTTTAGCACCTGAATTCCCCGCATACTATTGTGTGGTGACTAATAGAATGGTCTTACCTGCACTCCGAGGATACCAAAGATAATGAAAAATGTACAACAGATGAGAACAATATTTCCAATCGGACGGAGAGAGGATAGAAGCGTCTGGACGACCAGCTTTAGACCTGGGGCTCGACTTATCACTCTGCAGATGAGAATTGTTCCTATGTATCATTTTGTATCATATCGTTGCTACCAAAATAAAGAAGGCAAATATCATAGATCACAAGTCTCCAATCAATCTCTCCATGATATCATTAGAGGCATAGTCAGAGGGAAACTAAAATAATGGCAGTGGCAACACAGTAAAATTAGGTAATAAAGTTAGTAAATAGACGGATGTTTTTTTAAACAGATGACAATGTTGGTAATGAAATGGACAATGTGAGGAAAGAAATGGACAATGTTAATAAAGAAATGGGACCTAGGGGTTATAATAGATCATACAGGAAAGGTGAGTGAGCAAGTTAAGGTAGCAGTGAAAAAGGCAAATGCAATGTTAGGTATGATAAAAAGAAATATTAAACATAGGAGCAAGGAAGTGATCGTCAAACTGTATAAAGCTTTAGTTAGACCTAGATTGGAGTACTGGGTACAGGTGTGGAGTCCTTATCATAGAGGGGATATAAACATGCTGGAAAGAATAACAAAAAGAGCGACAAAGATGATAGTGGGATTTCGGAATTACAGTTATGAGGAAAGACTCAGAAAAACCGGCCTACAGTGTCTCGAAGAGAGAAGAATTCGTGGTGACTTAATACAGGTTTATAAGATGATCAAAGGAATGGATAAATTAGACTATAACAAGTTTTTTAAAATACAGCCACCTACAATAACACGAGGGCATAGCTACAAGCTGATTAAAGAGAGGTCCAGGTTAGATATTAGGAAATATTTCTTTAGTCAGAGAGTGGTGTCTGCTTGGAATGCATTGCCAGAGGAGATAGTGGAGGCAGGGACAGTTAATGGATTTAAGAGTAAACTGGATGCGCATAGCTTTTAGAGCAAGGTGATGTAAATGTAACTGGTTGTATATAGACTCTGCAGGGTCTTCTAAACCAGTATAAAGATGTTAAGTTAAGTTAATAAAGAAATGGACAATGTTAATAAAGAAATGGACAATGTTAATAAAGAAATGGACAATGTTAATAAAGAAAAAAGAAATGGACAATGTTAATAAAGAAATGGACAATGTTAATAAAGAAATGGACAATGTAAGTAATGAAATGGACTGTGTAAATAAAGAAATGGACAATGTGAGTAAAGAAATGGACTTATTTATGCCCACTTAATGCCTTCTTCCCATTAGCAAATTTTCAATCCATTTGGCAACTTCCCCACCTATTCCATGTGATTTTATATTCCTAAATAATCTTTGATGAAGTACTTTATTAAAGGCCTTTGGAAAATCTAGATAAATAACGTCCACTGGCTCCCCTTTAACTATCATTTTAGTAACCTCCTCCATGAATTATAATAGATTTGTTAACTTAACCTAACGTCTTTGTACTGGTTTAGAAGACTCTGTAGAGTCTGTATACAACCAGTTTCATTTACATCACCTTGCTCTAAAAGCTATGCGCATGCAATTTATTCTTAAATGCATCAACTATCCCTGCCTCCACTACCTTCTGTGGCAATGCATTCCAATCATTCACCACTCTCTGACTAAAAAAATTATTTCCTAATATCTAATCTGGACCTCTCTTTAGTTAATTTGTAGCTATGCCCTCTTGTTCTTGTGGGTGGCTGTATTTTTAAAAACTTATTATAGTGTAATTTATCTATTCCTCTGATCATCTTATAAACCTGTATTAAGTCACCACGAATTCTTCTCTCTTCTAGACACTGTAGGCCGGTTTTTCTGAGTCGTTCCTCAAAACTGTATTTCTGGAATCCCACTATCAGCTTTGACGCTCTTTTTTGTATTCTTTCCAGCATGTTTATATCCCCTCTATGATAAGGACTCCACACCTGTACACAGTACTCCAATCTAGGTCTAACTAAAGCTTTATACAGTTTGACTATCACTTCCTTGCTCCTATGTTTAATATTTCTTTTTATCATACCTAACATTGCATTTGCCTTTTTCACTGCTACCTTAACTTGCTCACTCACCTTACCTGTATGATCTATTATAACCCCTAAGTCTCTTTCATTATCTATCTTTCTAATATTGTTCTCTTCCACTCTGTTATTATGTTCCATATTGGATCTACCCATGTGGATGAATGTACATTTATATACATTAAACTCCATTTGCCAGCTTACAGACCATTCTTCAATTTTATCTAAATCCGACCTCAATATATCCACTTCTGCTTTAGATGAGACACTACTGCATAGTTTTGTGTCAGCAAATTTTGCAATCATGGATCCCATATCAATGTCCAAATCATTTATATATATCAAGAACAAAATTGGTCCCAAAACCGAGGCCTGTGGCACACCACTTTTCACTTCACACCCCTCAGAGTACTCCTTATTTATGCCCACCCTCTGCCTTCTTCCCGTTAACCAATTTAAATCCATTTGGCAACTTCCCCACCTATTCCATGTAATTTTAACTTTGAAAAATCTAGATAAATAACGTCCACTGGCTCTCCTTTATCTATCATTTTAGTAACCTCCTCCATGAATTCTAATAGATTTGTTAAGCACGATCTCCCTCTTGTAAACCCATGCTGACTATTTCTAATTAGATTAAATTTGTCTAAATGTATTACAATTGTTTTCTTTGATTATTGACTCCAACAATTTACAGACTATGCTTGTTAAACTCATATAATATAGCCAATGGTTTTGCTAGTTGGTCTCTAATTTAAAACAGCAATTTTGGATGAATACCATCTTGACCTGGACATTTATCCACTTTCAACCCATCCAATTTAAAAAAAACCATTTCCTCTGTAATACAGATTGATCTTAATCCAGCTGTATCCATGTCTCTTTGGAAAATATCTATAGGCTCTGGGATCTTGGAGCAGTCCTCTTTTGTGTAGACTGTGCCAAAGTACTGATTGCGCAGATTAGCTGCCTCCCTATTCTAACTTATTATTTTCCCTGTACTGTCTATGAGGGGGCCTAATTTGTCTTTCGTTCTTTGTTTATTTTTAACATAAGAGAAGAAGCTTTTACTATCAGTCTTGATCCTCTGAGCAAGTTTTTTTTTCCAAGTCTATTTTTGCTGTTTTATTCACTTCTGGCCTATGTTTTGCTTGCCTAAATATTTTAAATATGTTTCTTTTGAACTACAAATCTAGTTATCCACTGTTTACGCTTGGGGTTTACCTCCCTACATGGAACACATTCCTCTTTTAGCGTTTCGAGAACTGTTTTAAAACTCTCCCACTCCTGTTCAACATCTATTCCTCCAACAATATCTTTCCAGATTATGTGGTTTGCTGCCTCTTTCATCCTCTTAACATCTGTCTTAGAGTAGTCATATGTTCGCGTGTTTATGTTTACTTCTTTCCCTGCAATAAGATACCAACGGATGATTTGATTGTCACTTGAGCCAAACAGTTCCCCAACGGTAACGTTTTCAATCATATTTTCCTCTGTAGTTAAAACTAGGTTGAGTGTGTTTTTGGCCTCTGGTGGCTACTTCTACATGTTGAATTAAAAAATTGTCCGTTATGCACTTAACAAAAGGTTTTGACTCTTCAAGTGCTTCTGCCATTTCCCATTTTATTTCTGGAAAGTTGAAATCCCCCATTAATAATAATTTCCCTTCCCTTGCCTTTGCTATACTACTAATCAGCTCCTCATCTTCCTCTTTTTGACTTGATGGACATCTATAGCATACTCCAATCACTATTTTTTCACCCCCACTTTCTATTTCTCCCCATTCACTTTCATTTTTGTTACCACATGATAAATCATCTTTGATCGTTATATTAACAGAATTTATACAGTATAATAAAACACCACCTCCCTTAGCCTTGTCTCCAACTACCCTATCTTTCCTTAACATTGTATATCCCTCTATTTCAAATTCACCATCTGCAATGTCCTCATATGCCCATGATTCTGTTAACCCTATTATATCTGGTTTTTCTTCTTCTACATACAGTTCCAATTCTTCTCTTTTATTTACAATGCTTCTCACATTTGCATAAAAACATTTTAGTTTGTAATTTTGTTGTTTTTCCACTTTTTGCTTTTGTTGTATCATTGTAATGTTTGCTTTTCCACTGCTTATTTCCCACTTCCCTGACCCCAACTGTCCCCTTTGACTACATCCTCTATAGCACTATATTGTAGGCCTATTGTAACAGTTCCTCCCCGAGCATGAGAGTTTAGGGCAGGGTTGATGTTGGTTGCTGAGAACAAAGGTACCTGAATGCGTGCCAAGGTCACTCTTTTGTCTGGTCACTACGCCAAGCTCACTCACCGTCTCAACAAAGGAAATCGGAGTTGGGGAAAGAATGTACAGCTAGGAACTGACCACTGGCGTTCCGATTTTAACAGTGGGGGGTGAGTGACAGACGGGAGGGGAGCGGAGCTCGCTGCAATAGATGAGTGACAGATGTTCAGAGTATTCGTTCCAATAACGACTGAAGAGAGCCATCCCCCAGAGATCCATTGGTCAGCTCTGATACTGCTTGAGAGTATATAACACGAGACAAAGTTTAGCTCAAGAGGCTGGCATGGAGAGGGAATGAGTGAATGTAGATAGGAGTCTGGTTTAGCTCCCCGACTTAGATAGAGGAGCGATTGATAGACTGTTGTACGTATGTTGGAGATAGACCATACGCCATTGAGTCGGGGCCAGCTGCGCAAATAGGTGTGTGAGTTTTGTATTAATAGATAATCGGAACGTATGTTGTAAGCAGGACACATTGTGAACGAGGTATGTCCTGACGAGTTAAGTGAGTGTGTAGATCGAGTAGGTGAAATCTAGATGGGTGTGTGATGTGTGTACGGCAATAGAACTGGGTTTTGATAGTTGGGAATTCCATCAATAGCTAATGCTTAAAATGTCCGCTTTAGTTAATATTTATATCAACATATATATAACATAGAAATATTTAGTTAAGATGATATGTATTGTATTGTGTTTGTAATGTCACTACTCATTTTTCTGGTATGAGTTTAATATAATAAATATGTCATCTGCTGTGTGCTATATTATTTGCAGTATGTGGTCATGAATGATGTGGACGAGTGTGATAATGTTCTAAGTTAGAATAACCCTAGGGCAAACAGTCGCAAACTTAATAGGCCTTACTAGTTTAAATTTCTAACACAATGATTAAACATATACTTTGCTACAACATGCTGTCCTATCTCATTTAAATGTAAACCTGTCCTGTCCAACAGTTTACCTTTGTCTACTTTCACATCAATAAATTCCATTCCCATGTCCGCAAACATCACATGTAACCTAAGGTTGATACCTATTATCTTACTATCTAGATAGTCTGACCCATCTGCTCTATGTAAAATGCCCATCATTGTGACCTTTATAAACTTTTTTTCCTTAAGTGTTCCCATAAGACTTTTGTATTTATTCCATAATTATTTCGGTACTGTTTCTCTTTACATTATTTGTTCCTACCATTTCCACAACATGGCTGTTTCCATTGTTTTCTATCCCCTTTATTCTTCCCTCTGTGTCCTCAATTTTTGCTCCCCCAATATCCATTCTTTCAAACATGTTGTGTTGTTTAGACAAATGTCTGCCAACCTCCCTCACCATTGAATCCCCTACTACCAATACTGACCCCTTCCCTATATTTGCATATTTCTCTCCAAAGCTCTCTGCCCTGTGAACTGTTTCCTCACTAAAATCTCCCTTACTTCCTTGACTACTCCTTGACTGCAGCTTCTTTAAAATTTCCTCAATTTCCACTTGTTTCCCTTCTATTTTCATCTGCCTCTTTTCTATCTCTTCCAATTTCTTCTAATTTTTCCTTATATCACTCTCCATTCGAGCCTGCCTCTCTTTGACTCTACATATCTTACATATATTTATAACTTTTCCTTCGTCTTCCAACGTTGTAACTATTCCTACACTAGTAATACTAACATTACCGCCACACAAATCACACAATCTAACCTGGCCTTTCTTCGTAACATTACGTCTCGTCTTAGTGACCATAGTAATTATGCTATACTAAAATACATAAATGACAATAATTCCAGTGAAGCTTCCTGAACATGATTCGGCTGTTATGGTGAAGAAAATTCAATAATGTCCAATGGTAAGCATCCCTAAAGAAATCAGAAATGGGTAAGACCTGCAGCCAGTTAGTCGCCAACTATAGCTGCTTTTCACAAGTCACCAGGGGAAAGGTACAAATAACTTGAGTAGATTTATTCATTTGAATTTTGTCAGGGCGACGGCTGTTATGCCCACTAGTTTTACAGCAGTGTCCTGTGTCGGTCCTGTAGCAGACCTCAGATACGCCTGTTTTGTTGGACATGCTAGCAGTCACAGCGGCGGTGTAGAGCGTCGCATGTGTTGGTGATTGACCCTTGCCTAGATGTGGTAGATAAGCACAGTACCATCAGAAAAGTTCACACAGCACACACCAGTCGAGTATTTTCCATTGAAAAATCTTGAGATCTGTACCAATATTTATAAGAATGTGCATCTTGAGATCTGTACCAAAATTTATAAAGGACGGTAAGTTCCAACTTTTTCACTACAAAATTTTGACAATTTCTTTTATTGACAATATATATATAGTACGATTTGTGTATTTTTCTTTATTTAAAATCAAATCAATTTGTTTATTTATCTTTCAATTCTGACTATTTTACACAGGCAATATTTCTTTAGTTTCAAATATAAACAAACTGATGGCAAAATATTTCAGGGCATTGTGACCTACATATAATAATCCAGAAGCCTAGTGCATACAAACGTGGTCATGACATACATGCTCTCCCATGCTCCAAGAGATTTGTTTTACTGAACATCATCATTATAAGGTTACTGGAATGTCCTCTGCCATGTAGCCACTTATCATCTTCATCTCACAGTTATCAGTTTTTAGATATCTCAATGACAATATTTTATCAGTTTCTAGTTATAAAGATGACAATATTTTATCCATTTCTAGTTATAAAGATGACAGTATTTTATCCATTTCTAGTTATAAAGATGATAATATTTTATCCATTTCTAGTTATAAAGATGATAATATTTTATCCATTTCTAGTTATAAAGATGACAATATTTTATCAGTTTCTAGTTATAAAGATGACAATATTTTATCAGTTTCTAGTTATAAAGATGACAGTATTTTATCAGTGTAGTAGTGGAAACCTTGTTATCCTAACATTTTGACACCCAAACATGCCTCGGACACTGTCTGAACAAAGTGTTTCCTATGATGTTATTCCATGTACTTGTGCCCTCTCTCAATGTGTCTTCTCTTTGATTCATTGCTACTAAGTTTTATTAACCAGACACATTTGATGTTTGTTAGTATCAACTTTTGTACTATAGTCCCCTTACACTACAGCAGCCTCACAAAAAGTATATGATTCAACTATTCAACTTAAACTACATAAGATAAGGTCAAAATTCAAACTTTCATTCAAGATAGAACTACATTAAACAAGACAAACTGAGATATAATTACCGAAGTGGCCTTAATGTTCGCAATAATCGGAACACACGAAGTATACCAAAGATACGTGGACTGCTGGATGCGGATAGCGAAATGAATATGTCAATGAGAGAAATAATGACCAGAAATCCATCCATGACATTCCAGCCACTTTTCAGGTAGGCATGCTTGCCCATGAAGAAACCCTTGGCAATCACCTGAGGACAACAGATGAGATGAAATGAAGCCTTAAACTTTCTTTAGATTGTTGGAAAATATGATGAGTACACATCATGGCAATATTAGTAAGTGATGACAATATGGTAGCTATACATCATGACATTATCAGCATTCATCAGTTATTCACATTATCACTTGCTGCACTGTTTATTTCACCTGGTTCTTATGTACAAATATATAAATATATATAAGTATGTGTACGAGAGTCGTCCAACAAGTATTCAGGCTGGTGTCATTTTTAGACAATTATGAGAGATGAATTCAAGTTATCTGTACAATTATCCAACGTAGTCCACCTGCCACTGCAACACAGTTGTCCCATCTGGCAATATGAGCTTTTGTATTCTGGCAGCGTGTAAGTGTACCCTTCTGTTAGCTGGTCCCTGAGAGGCATCAGAGAACTTCCTGGTTCACTTTGTCATCCATGGGAAACATGTCCTATCCGAGATGCTCTTTCAGAGGATCAAAAAGGGGAAAATTACTCGGTGTCAAGTTGGAACTGTAATACCTTCCGATGCAATTGGTGAACAACTGTCGCAGCTTTTGTGGCAGTATGTGGTCTTGCATTGTGGTGTTGGAGAAGGACATTTTGGGGTAGCTTTCTCTAAATGCTGACGATAATGTCCACATAAATTTTTTTAATGTCAGTAGCCAAGGTGACTTTGTGGGTACAGTAACTCGCTCTGGTCATTCAAAATAACCTTTTTAATATTGTGTATGGTTTCACGAGACTTTTTGGTCGATTTTGATGGGGCTCATCCTCGATAAATTCACGACCTTCACAAAAGCGTTGACACCATTCAAAAACAGATGAACGTGCTACAGTCTCTTCTCCAAACACACATGACAGTCAACAATGAATTTCAGTGGGTTTTGAACTTCCTTTCACCAGAAATTTCATCACAACATGCTGTTCCTGCATTAGAGTCAACTGGTCCAACGCTATTTTGAAAAACAAAGCGCGGAAAAACAGTATATACTTGCGCATTCCACCGCCAGGTGTCAGACTTATACTGTCATTCCACCGCCAGGTGTCAGACTTATACTGTCATTCCACTGCCAGGTGTCAGACTTATACTGTCATTCCACTGCCAGGTGTCAGACTTATACTGTCATTCCACCGCCAGGTGTCAGCCTTATACTGTCATTCCACTGCCAGGTGTCAGCCTTATACTGTCATTCCACCACCAGGTGTCAGACTAATGCTGTCATTCCACTGCCAGGTGCCAGCCTTATACTGTCATTCCACTGCCAGGTGTCCGCCTTATACTGTCATTCCACCACCAGGTGTCAGACTAATGCTGTCATTCCACTGCCAGGTGTCCGCCTTATACTGTCATTCCACCACCAAGTGTCAGACTAATGCTGTCATTCCACTGCCAGGTGCCAGACTTATACTGTCATTCCACCGCCAGGTATCAGACTTATACTGTCATTCCACCGCCAGGTGCCAGGCATATACTGTTCAATTTGGAATAGTTACTTAATAGTTACTATACTTAATACATTTCATTTTTGGATTATCTTGACAATATTAGGATATTTACTACTTGCCCTCATATCAGCAGCTAGTTGGTGGTACCTGGCATAACTATACCTCAATCAGCAGCTAGTTGGTGGTACCTGGCATAACTATACCTCAATCAGCAGCTAGTTGGTGGTACCTGGCATAACTATACCTCAATCAGCAGCTAGTTGGTGGTACCTGGCATAACTATACCTCAATCAGCAGCTAGTTGGTGGTACCTGGCATAACTATACCTCAATCAGCAGCTAGTTGGTGGTACCTGGCATAACTATACCTCAATCAGCAGCTAGTTGGTGGTACCTGGCATAACTATTCCTCACACATTAGCGTCACACAGATAATAACTATTTATGTCATTATTGGATTTTTAGCATTCATGTTCCAAGCTTCCTTTTACTCCCTCAAAGAAAAACAAGAAAAAGCTCTTTCACAAAGTATTTGACAGCATCAGAAACTTATTATGTCTGAAAAACAAATGTAAGTAAGGAAAAAGATGCAAGAATGCTCAGTCATCTATACTGGGGGAAAACTGGTGCTGTAAGATATGGCAGGATTTGCTCACCATCTATACTGGGGGAAAACTGGTGCTGTAAGATATGGCAGGATTTGCTCACCATCTATACTGGGGGAAAACTGGTGCTGTAAGATATGGCAGGATTTGCTCACCATCTATACTGGGGGAAAACTGGTGCTGTAAGATATGGCAGGATTTGCTCACCATCTATACTGGGGGAAAACTGGTGCTGTAAGATATGGCAGGATTTGCTCACCATCTATACTGGGGGAAAACTGGTGCTGTAAGATATGGCAGGATTTGCTCACCATCTATACTGGGGGAAAACTGGTGCTGTAAGATATGGCAGGATTTGCTCACCATCTATACTGGGGGAAAACTGGTGCTGTAAGATATGGCAGGATTTGCTCACCATCTATACTGGGGGAAAACTGGTGCTGTAAGATATGGCAGGATTTGCTCACCTTGTAAGTTCAGGATTGTAGCAAGTGTAACAGTTCCCGCCGGAGCAAGGGGAGTTTAGGATGCCTGAACATGTTAAAGCTTAAAGCTACATGAATGCATGTCAAGGTCACTCACTGTCTCAGCAAAGGAGAACAGAGTTGGGTTAAGGAATGTGGACAGGTAGAAACTGACCACTGGCCTTCCGATTTTGGTAGGGGGAGATTGATTGACAGACGAAATTGGCAACGGGGCTTGCTGCGAGAGAATGAGTGACAGGTGTGCAAAGTGTTTCGTTCCAATTGGAATTGAAGATGACCATACCTGAGATCGATTGGTCAAGCTCTGGTCTTGCTTGAGGATATATAACTGGAGACAAAGTTTAGCTCGAGAGGCTGGATGAGAGATGGAGAGTGGGAGAGAGAGAGAGGCTGTATGGAAGAGAGAGAGAGACTGAATGTAGATAGTGTGTTTAACTCACCGACTTTAGATAGAGGAGCGATTGATAGACGGTTGGACGAATGTTTAGTGATAGAACAGGATCGCTCAAATAGGTGTGTGAGTTTTGCATTAATGGATAATCTGAAAGTGTGTTTGTAAGCAAGGACACATTGTGAACGAGTTATGTCGAGATCGCCCGCCTGAGGGGATTTCAAGTGAGGAAGAGTATTTGATAAGGTGTGTTGAAGACGCAGTTAAGGCGATGTGTGTGTGATGTAATTGCAAGGCAATAGAACTGGGTTTTTAGATAGTTGGGAATTCCATCAATAGCTAATGCTTACAATTCCCGTTTTAGTAGAATGTTTAGTTAAGATATGTATTATATTGTGTTTGTAATTTCTCTACTCATTGTATGATATGAGTATGATATAATAAATATGCCACCTGCTGTTTGATATGTCATTTACTGAGTATGGTCATGATGATGTGGATGAGTGTGAAAATGTTCTAAGTTAGATCACGGCCAGGGCAAAGAAATAGAGGATCTGCTACACGTTATTATTATTTTGGTGCCTGTTGACCACGGATAGTCGTGGTAGATTTATAAATATAGTGCGTGTGTAGCTATAGATCTAGATTTTCATGTTTAACACAAGTGTCGCAGTTAAATATAACTTGTGTGTGTAGTTAGGAATAGAGGAGTAGCTAGTGGTTAGAGTGTTAGTACCATAGACAGTTTTTCCAATCATCTGACTGGTAAGTGTGACATTTTTCTTCCACCCATTGTTGTATTATTGACAAGACTTTGTGCGTACTTGACAGTCTTATAATTTGTTTGGGTGGGCCAGGTGGGTTTATTCAGTATGTCGAGGTTGGACAATGTTAAACAATGTTATCATTGTCTAGCTTTTGGACATTTGTCTATCGGATGCCCTAATATTCTTCGGAATATTAACAGTTCCTGGAGAAGAGGAGGACTGTTTGTCAAAAACAAGCCTTTCATGGCACGAGCTACAGTCAGCGATAAGTGGGAGGACAAAAGTCAACTACAAAACCAGCTAAGAGAACTAACAAGCAGAGTTATTCGGCTGGAAAGACAGGAAAACGATCTCCAATGGAAGCTACGACAGCTGTTGCAACAGTTTGAAAACAGAGCTTTCAAACCAGCTAGGAAGGAGAGAAGAAATCAAGAAATCACAGAAGTAAACACGGCCCAGTATTTTAGAAGGGGACAGAGTGGTAGGAAAGTGAGTAGGAAGCCCATCCAACTTCCACATTCCGATCCGTGGAGGGACAGAGGTGGAAATCTCAGGACGGACGTGTGTGGACGACTGGAAAGAGGTGTCGAAAAGTGTAGGAGTTTGACCCAGGTGCAGAGGACAAGTCAAGTGAGAGGAGGAGGAATGGTTCGGCAGAAGTTTGAATCGGGCAGATTCTTAGCCCACAAGAGGCCTTTTGCACGGTTACAGATGGAGAGGCAGAACAGGAGCTATCAAAGAGACTTTGAGCACGAGGCGGATGGACAGAAAGAAAGAGATACAGGTTTTGTGTATCCAGAAAAGTTAGGTACGGAGGGCAGGTTACGCAATGCAAACGAGACAAACGTTCGCTCAGAGGTCCAGATGAAATGTTACGTCATTGGACAGGGTAGGCCGATAATTCAGGAAGAGGGTATTACGTCGATTAACATGGTCGGGCGTGCTGAAAGGGGCCAAGTTTACCAGGAACTTGTGGTCAAGCCTGGTAGAACATTAGTTAAAGTCGACGAAGAATCGAACAAGGAAATAGTCGGAGATTCGTCAGATAAAGAGGAAAGGAGAGGAAGAGGAATGGTGGCAGGACCAGCTATGGTTTCGTGCCCACCCAAGCCAGGTTCTAGCCATGCGGGAGAAGTTGAACAGACCAAAAGAAGGGACAACCTTTCGGCCACCGAGGAAGGAAGTGGGAATGACGCACAGTTGGAATGTGAAACGGACGCACCGGGTAAGAATACTCGTAGAGCCAACAAAGGAGGAACAGAGTTTCTAAGGAAAACGAAGAAAAGGGAAAGACAGGTTAACCACAGCCAGGACAGCGAACCAGTCATCGAAGCAAAGATGAAAAGATCTCAGTTCGAGATAAGCCAACAGTCAAACGAACAGTGTGAAAGGTCTTTCCCACAAATAGTGAATACAGATGGACGGAAGGCTGAAGTAGCGGACGATGTAAGTGTACGTAACACTACCAGAGAACCGGTGGATATGAACCAAACAACCGTGAAACAAACAGACCAGACGATGGGCGTTTTACAGGAGGAAATCGCGCAGCAATCAGAGACAGCTGATGGGGCAACGCATAGTCTGGTTAAAATAAGCAGTAGTGATAAGGAACGGTTGATGCAATGTTTACTGACGCTAGCCAAAAACATGGAATTCAGAAATGGAATTAGGTAAAGTCGTGTGGAGTACTTACACACATGGGCTATCATGTGAAACTCCAGTTAATGTATGCATTTGCATAAAATTTGTTTCATCTACCGTTATCCTTGGGAAACGGAGATTTGGATAATTAGGGGGTAGGGTATAGAGAAGGAGGAATGACCAGATGTTAAAAATTCCTTTGATGCCAGACAATGAGCGGACGGTCAGTCGGAAGCGAAGACTGACCGAGATCAAAGGGACATTTCCGACCAGAGAAACGGACAAGAGACGCAGGATAGCTGGATGCGCCAGGTAATGATTACGCGACGCGGGGTAACACGTGGACGTGATGTTTCGGTCAAAATCTGACCAGGGAGTTTTTGATGTGGGGAAATAGCGGTGAATTAGTTAGATCACAACACTCGGTTTTGATTCCTCGGGACAAAGACTGCACCCGGACTAGTAGGGTTACAGCATGACGTAATTCGACAGGTGGACGATTCGGTTTTTGACTTTTGACTCAGACATAGTTTAGTATCTGATTAAGTTACAACTTAGTCATAGTTTAGTGACATATTCTAGTAGAACTTAGTCATAGTTTAGTATCTTATAAAGGGGGCATTAACAGGTGCTCATCTGTGGGGCACGAGCAGGAGTGAAGGTTGATGGCACTTGGTCATGTTTATGTGCGTAAATATTTTGATATTTGGATTTTGACAAGCGTATTACTTGCACTTTAATTGATTGTTGTTGGTTTGTTTAAACATGATTATGTGTCCTGACATAAGTATCAAGGTGTGATACGGACTGAAATACTGATATCATGAGTATGCGTGCAAATATTTTGACATTTGTATTTGGTGTTTGGGTTTCGACATTGTATGCAATGCATTTGTCTTGTGTTTTGTTGTTGTTGTTTTTTTTTTGTTGAATCATCATGTTTACAGGTATTTGATACAGGTTATATAGGTGATCTACAGAGCAGTATATCTCATCCAGACTGTAGGCCTCCGCAAGCACAAGTCACCACGAGTTCCAGAATCACATGTATGTGGAGTCTTTGCAGAGAAGACTACTTTGATCAGAAGTTTTAATATTGACTATGACAAATGTTGTCAAATATCGTTTTTGTGGGAAACATAAAGAATGTTGCTGTTTTCTTTGAGAGGGGATAGCTGTCAAGAAAGACAATGATAACTAGCCTGAGGATAACCCACGTAAATTCGTGGCCTCACAGGAGTTAGTATGAAGTGAATCGTCGGCCAGGCGTGTAATGAGACCGCCTGAGAAAATTGACCTGAACTGGTCGAGTGTAACAATGAAGGTTCGTGTCCTTAGAGGAAGGCACGGGAAACAGGGCGAGGTATGTTGACCTCAAATGAGTAAGGAGAATTCCTTAAGGTGTTTCTGTTTTGATGAGTTCAAGGTCCCGCAGGGACAGACTTGGGTGTATTTGACTGCAAAACGATGTGAAAGTGGGGGCTTGTGTTGTAAAAACGACCAGCCACAGTGTTTTTCTTCTGCTTGTATTGATTGTGTATGTATTACAAAAAGTTTATATGTATCAAATGACATGTCTTTTTATGCATGTACGATGTGAGTGAAGTTGTAAACAGGAGTAGTGTTTACATTTTGGATAGTAGAGACGAAAATGGTGGTCATTTGCCAGATGAAAAAAATGACCATCCATGTTTCGGTCTGTAGTTTAGGGAGGTAATGTAACAGTTCCCGCCGGAGCAAGGGGAGTTTAGGATGCCTGAACATGTTAAAGCTTAAAGCTACATGAATGCATGTCAAGGTCACTCACTGTCTCAGCAAAGGAGAACAGAGTTGGGTTAAGGAATGTGGACAGGTAGAAACTGACCACTGGCCTTCCGATTTTGGTAGGGGGAGATTGATTGACAGACGAAATTGGCAACGGGGCTTGCTGCGAGAGAATGAGTGACAGGTGTGCAAAGTGTTTCGTTCCAATTGGAATTGAAGATGACCATACCTGAGATCGATTGGTCAAGCTCTGGTCTTGCTTGAGGATATATAACTGGAGACAAAGTTTAGCTCGAGAGGCTGGATGAGAGATGGAGAGTGGGAGAGAGAGAGAGGCTGTATGGAAGAGAGAGAGAGACTGAATGTAGATAGTGTGTTTAACTCACCGACTTTAGATAGAGGAGCGATTGATAGACGGTTGGACGAATGTTTAGTGATAGAACAGGATCGCTCAAATAGGTGTGTGAGTTTTGCATTAATGGATAATCTGAAAGTGTGTTTGTAAGCAAGGACACATTGTGAACGAGTTATGTCGAGATCGCCCGCCTGAGGGGATTTCAAGTGAGGAAGAGTATTTGATAAGGTGTGTTGAAGACGCAGTTAAGGCGATGTGTGTGTGATGTAATTGCAAGGCAATAGAACTGGGTTTTTAGATAGTTGGGAATTCCATCAATAGCTAATGCTTACAATTCCCGTTTTAGTAGAATGTTTAGTTAAGATATGTATTATATTGTGTTTGTAATTTCTCTACTCATTGTATGATATGAGTATGATATAATAAATATGCCACCTGCTGTTTGATATGTCATTTACTGAGTATGGTCATGATGATGTGGATGAGTGTGAAAATGTTCTAAGTTAGATCACGGCCAGGGCAAAGAAATAGAGGATCTGCTACACAAGGGTGTATATTGTTCCTTTATCTGTTTATAATTTACACAGAACATATTTTTGTTATAGATAGAGGAAATGCCCTGACTCATTATCCTGAAGTATGATTGGATAATCTATCTATTATCTGTGTTCTATGTTCTATATTTTATGTTCTATATTTTATGTTCTATGTTCTATATTTTATGTTCTATATTTTATGTTCTATGTTCTATATTTTATGTTCTATGTTCTATGTTCTAAATTCTATGTTTTATATTCTATGAAGAAAGAGTCACCTACCTTGACCATCATCTCCACAGTGAACACACAGGTAAATATGTAGTTTGAATAGGTTAAGAATGTGCGTTCCTGGAGAGAGAGAGAGAGAACACATTCATTTACAACTACCCCTCTAACACATAAACCAAAAACTTCACCTCTCACACACACAATAACCAAAAACTTCACCTCTCCCACACACAATAACCAAAAACTTCACCTCTCACACACACAATAACCAACAACTTCACCTCTCTCACAAAATGACCAACAACTTCACTTCTCACACAATAACCAACAACTTCACTTCTCACACAATAACCAACAACTTCACTTCTCACACAATAACCAACAACTTCACCTCTCACATACAATAACCAACAACCACCTCTCACAAAAAACTTTTTGATAAATGTCTTTGTATTTTTGAGTACAGTTAAATTTTAAAAAATGTAAAGATAAATAACATAAAAGGCAATATAAGACTTAACAAAATCAGACTTACTATGTGCTCAGTCTCAACTGGAGATCATTTCTCTCAGGTATCCCTCATACTTACATCTAGTTTAAATTCAGCATTTGGCTCAGATATTACATCTGGAGTGAGTTGTCTAATATTGACTACATCAAATGCCTGAGTGAGATGACCCACCTACATCAAACACTTTAGTTGACCCAGCTACATCAAACACTTTAGTTGACCCAGCTACATCAAACACTTTAGTTGACCTAGCTACATCAAACACTTTAGTTGACCTAGCTACATCAAACACTTTAGTTGACCCAGCTACATCAAACACTTTAGTTGACCCAGCTACATCAAACACTTTAGTTGACACAGCTACATCAAACACTTTAGTTTACCCAGCTACATCAAACACCTGAGTGAGATGACCCATCTACATCAAACACTTTAGTTGACCCAGCTACATCAAACACTTTAGTTGACACAGCTACATCAAACACTTTAGTTGACCCAGCTACATCAAACACTTTAGTTGACACAGCTACATCAAACACTTTAGTTTACCCAGCTACATCAAACACGTGAGTGAGATGACACAGCTACATCAAACACTTTAGTTGACACAGCTACATCAAACACTTTAGTTGACCCAGCTACATCATTCACCTGAGTGAGATGATCCAGCTACATCAAACACTTTAGTTGACCCAGCTACATCAAACACTTTAGTTGACCCACCTACATCAAACACCTGAGTAAGATGATCCAGCTACATCAAACACTTTAGTTGACCCAGCTACATCAAACACTTTAGTTGACCCAGCTACATCAAACACTTTAGTTGACCCAGCTACATCAAACACTTTAGTTGACCCACCTACATCAAACACCTGAGTAAGATGATCCAGCTACATCAAACACTTTAGTTGACCCAGCTACATCAAACACTTTAGTTGACCCAGCTACATCAAACACTTTAGTTGACCCAGCTACATCAAACACTTTAGTTGACACAGCTACATCAAACACTTTAGTTGACCCAGCTACATCAAACACTTTAGTTGACACAGCTACATCAAACACTTTAGTTGACCCAGCTACATCAAACACTTTAGTTGACACAGCTACATCAAACACTTTAGTTTACCCAGCTACATCAAACACCTGAGTGAGATGACCCATCTACATCAAACACTTTAGTTGACCCAGCTACATCAAACACTTTAGTTGACACAGCTACATAAACACTTTAGTTGACCCAGCTACATCAAACACTTTAGTTGACACAGCTACATCAAACACTTTAGTTGACCCAGCTACATCAAACACTTTAGTTGACACAGCTACATCAAACACTTTAGTTTACCCAGCTACATAAAACACGTGAGTGAGATGACACAGCTACATCAAACACTTTAGTTGACACAGCTACATCAAACACTTTAGTTGACCCAGCTACATCATTCACCTGAGTGAGATGATCCAGCTACATCAAACACTTTAGTTGACCCAGCTACATCAAACACTTTAGTTGACCCACCTACATCAAACACCTGAGTAAGATGATCCAGCTACATCAAACACTTTAGTTGACCCAGCTACATCAAATACTTTAGTTGACCCAGCTACATCAAACACTTTAGTTGACCCAGCTACATCAAACACTTTAGTTGACCCACCTACATCAAACACCTGAGTAAGATGATCCAGCTACATCAAACACTTTAGTTGACCCAGCTACATCAAACACTTTAGTTGACCCAGCTACATCAAACACTTTAGTTGACACAGCTACATCAAACACTTTAGTTGACCCAGCTACATCAAACACTTTAGTTGACACAGCTACATCAAACACTTTAGTTGACCCAGCTACATCAAACACTTTAGTTGACACAGCTACATCAAACACTTTAGTTGACCCAGCTACATCAAACACTTTAGTTGACACAGCTACATCAAACACTTTAGTTTACCCAGCTACATCAAACACTTGAGTGAGATGACACAGCTACATCAAACACTTTAGTTGACACAGCTACATCAAACACTTTAGTTGACCCAGCTACATCATTCACCTGAGTGAGATGATCCAGCTACATCAAACACTTTAGTTGACCCAGCTACATCAAACACTTTAGTTGACCCACCTACATCAAACACCTGAGTAAGATGATCCAGCTACATCAAACACTTTAGTTGACCCAGCTACATCAAACACTTTAGTTGACCCAGCTACATCAAACACTTTAGTTGACCCAGCTACATCAAACACTTTAGTTGACCCACCTACATCAAACACCTGAGTAAGATGATCCAGCTACATCAAACACTTTAGTTGACCCAGCTACATCAAACACTTTAGTTGACCCAGCTACATCAAACACTTTAGTTGACCCAGCTACATCAAACACTTTAGTTGACCCAGCTACATCAAACACTTGAGTGAGATGACACAGCTACATCAAACACCTGAGTGAGATGGCCCAGCTACATCAAACACTTTAGTTGACACAGCTACATCAAAGACTTTAATTGATCCAGCTACATCAAACACTTTAGTTGAAACAGCTACATCAAAAACTTTAGTTGACCCAGCTACATCAAACACTTTAGTTGACCCAGCTACATCAAACACCTGAGTGAGATTACCCAGCTACATCAAATACTTGAATGAGGTGACACAGCTACATCAAACACTTGAGTGAGGTGACACAGCTACATCAAACACTTTAGTTTACCCAGCTACATCATCAAACACTTGAGTGAGATGACCCAGCTACATTAAACACTTTAGTTGACCCAGCTACATCAAACACTTTAGTTGACCCAGCTACATTAAACACCTGAGTGAGATGATCCAGCTACATCAAACACTTTAGTTGACACAGCTACATCAAACACTTTAGTTGACCCAGCTACATCAAACACTTTAGTTGACACAGCTACATCAAACACTTTAGTTGACCTAGCTACATCAAACACTTTAGTTGACACAGCTACATCAAACACTTTAGTTTACCCAGCTACATCAAACACTTGAGTGAGATGACACAGCTACATCAAACACTTTAGTTGACACAGCTACATCAAACACTTTAGTTGACCCAGCTACATCATTCACCTGAGTGAGATGATCCAGCTACATCAAACACTTTAGTTGACCCAGCTACATCAAACACTTTAGTTGACCCACCTACATCAAACACCTGAGTAAGATGATCCAGCTACATCAAACACTTTAGTTGACCCAGCTACATCAAACACTTTAGTTGACCCAGCTACATCAAACACTTTAGTTGACCCAGCTACATCAAACACTTTAGTTGACCCACCTACATCAAACACCTGAGTAAGATGATCCAGCTACATCAAACACTTTAGTTGACCCAGCTACATCAAACACTTTAGTTGACCCAGCTACATCAAACACTTTAGTTGACCCAGCTACATCAAACACTTTAGTTGACCCAGCTACATCAAACACTTGAGTGAGATGACACAGCTACATCAAACACCTGAGTGAGATGGCCCAGCTACATCAAACACTTTAGTTGACACAGCTACATCAAAGACTTTAATTGATCCAGCTACATCAAACACTTTAGTTGAAACAGCTACATCAAAAACTTTAGTTGACCCAGCTACATCAAACACTTTAGTTGACCCAGCTACATCAAACACCTGAGTGAGATTACCCAGCTACATCAAATACTTGAATGAGGTGACACAGCTACATCAAACACTTGAGTGAGGTGACACAGCTACATCAAACACTTTAGTTTACCCAGCTACATCATCAAACACTTGAGTGAGATGACCCAGCTACATTAAACACTTTAGTTGACCCAGCTACATCAAACACTTTAGTTGACCCAGCTACATTAAACACCTGAGTGAGATGATCCAGCTACATCAAACACTTTAGTTGACACAGCTACATCAAACACTTTAGTTGACCCAGCTACATCAAACACTTTAGTTGACACAGCTACATCAAACACTTTAGTTGACCCAGCTACATCAAACACTTTAGTTGACACAGCTACATCAAACACTTTAGTTTACCCAGCTACATCAAACACTTGAGTGAGATGACACAGCTACATCAAACACTTTAGTTGACACAGCTACATCAAACACTTTAGTTGACCCAGCTACATCATTCACCTGAGTGAGATGATCCAGCTACATCAAACACTTTAGTTGACCCAGCTACATCAAACACTTTAGTTGACCCACCTACATCAAACACCTGAGTAAGATGATCCAGCTACATCAAACACTTTAGTTGACCCAGCTACATCAAACACTTTAGTTGACCCAGCTACATCAAACACTTTAGTTGACCCAGCTACATCAAACACTTTAGTTGACCCACCTACATCAAACACCTGAGTAAGATGATCCAGCTACATCAAACACTTTAGTTGACCCAGCTACATCAAACACTTTAGTTGACCCAGCTACATCAAACACTTTAGTTGACCCAGCTACATCAAACACTTTAGTTGACACAGCTACATCAAACACCTGAGTGAGATGGCCCAGCTACATCAAACACTTTAGTTGACACAGCTGCTTCAAAGACTTTAATTGATCCAGCTACATCAAACACTTTAGTTGAAACAGCTACATCAAAAACTTTAGTTGACCCAGCTACATCAAACACTTTAGTTGACCCAGCTACATCAAACACCTGAGTGAGATGACCCAGCTACATCAAACACTTGAATGAGGTGACACAGCTACATCAAACACTTGAGTGAGATGACTCAGCTACATTAAACACTTTAGTTGACCCAGCTACATCAAACACTTTAGTTGACCCAGCTACATCATTCACCTGAGTGAGATGATCCAGCTACATCAAACACTTTAGTTGACCCAGCTACATCAAACACCTGAGTGAGATGACCCAGCTACATCAAACACTTGAATGAGGTGACACAGCTACATCAAACACTTGAGTGAGGTGACACAGCTACATCAAACACTTTAGTTTACCCAGCTACATCATCAAACACTTGAGTGAGATGACCCAGCTACATTAAACACTTTAGTTGGGGACGGCGTGGCCTAGTGGATAAGTGGCACGGCTCACAATCCGAAGGTGCTGGGTTCGATCCCCATCACAGCACCGGCCGTTACCCCGGGGAAGCAAACCCTTAGAAAATGCAGGAGGAAGCAGCCCCTTACATAAAATGCATGCTGAAGTCGGATGCATTGGGCCGATAGGCGCAAAATAAAAACCACAGTGCAACGCACACCGCCTTGGGGATTAGAGAAATAAGGCGAACGCAAAAAAAAAAAAAAAACAAACAAAAAAAAAAACACTTTAGTTGACCCAGCTACATCAAACACTTTAGTTGACCCAGCTACATTAAACACCTGAGTGAGATGATCCAGCTACATCAAACACTTTAGTTGACTCAGCTACATCAAACACTTTAGTTGACCCAGCTACATCAAACACTTTAGTTGACCCAGCTACATCAAACAATTTAGTTGACCCAGCTACATCAAACACCTGAGTGAGATTACCCAGCTACATCAAACACTTGAATGAGGTGACACAGGTACATCAAACACTTGAGTGAGGTGACACAGCTACATCAAACACTTTAGTTTACCCAGCTACATCATCAAACACTTGAGTGAGATGACCCAGCTACATTAAACACTTTAGTTGACCCAGCTACATCAAACACTTTAGTTGACCCAGCTACATCAAACACCTGAGTGAGATGATCCAGCTACATCAAACACTTTAGTTGACCCAGCTACATCAAACACTTTAGTTAACCTAGCTACATCAAACACCTGAGTGAGATGATCCAGCTACATCAAACACTTTAGTTGACCCAGCTACATCAAACACTTTAGTTGACCCAGCTACATCAAACACTTTAGTTGACCCAGTTACATTAAACACTTTAGTTAGCACAGCTACATCAAACACTTGAGTGAGAGGACACAGCTACATCAAACACCTGAGTGAGGTGACCCAGCTAAATCAAACACTTTAGTTGACACAGCTACATCAAACACTTTAGTTGATCCAGCTACATCAAACATTTTAGTTGAAACAGTTACATCAAACACTTTAGTTGACCCAGCTACATCAAACACTTTAGTTGACCCAGCTACATCAAACACCTGAGTGAGATGACCCAGCTACATCAAACACTTGAGTGAGGTGACACAGCTACATCAAACACTTGAGTGAGATGACACAGCTACATCAAACACTTTAGTTGACACAGCTACATCAAACACTTTAGTTGACACAGCTACATTAAACACTTGAGTGAGATGACACAGCTACATCAAACACTTTAGTTGACCCAGCTACATCAAACACTTTAGTTGACCCAGCTACATCAAACACCTGAGTGAGATGATCCAGCTACATCAAACACTTTAGTTGACCCAGCTACATCAAACACTGTAGTTGACCCAGTTACATCAAACACTTTAGTTGACCCAGCTACATCAAACACTTTAGTTGACCCAGCTACATCAATCACTTTAGTTGACCCAGCTACATCAAACACTTTAGTTGACCCAGCTACATCAAACACTTGAGTGAGATGACCCAGCTACATCAAACACCTGAGTGAGATGACCCAGCTACATCAATCACCTGAGTGAGATGACCCAGCTACATCAAACACCTGAGTGAGATGACCCAGCTACATCAAACACTTGAGTGAGATGACCCAGCTACATCAAACACCTGAGTGAGATGACCCAGCTACATCAAACACTTGAGTGAGATGACCCAGCTACATCAAACACTTGAGTGAGATGACCCAGCTACATCAAACACCTGAGTGAGATGACCCAGCTACATCAAACATCTGAGTGAGATGACCCAGCTACATCAAACACCTGAGTGAGATGACCCAGCTACATCAAACACCTGAGTGAGATGACCCAGCTACAAGTGTCCCAACAAGTTTTCCATCATGAGAATCTTCAAGATCCTTCATTCACTTATGTATCCATGAGTGATCCTATCTGACAAATGCTGGCTAATTATAGCTACATAAATCTTAGACTACAGTTTCAAAAGTGAAATTTCTAATCAAAATTGAGAAATAGTTTCATGATCTTTGCTACGGATTCAACCATCAATTGAGAAGATCAACAAGTGTGCAGTGGGACAGGTAAGCTGGCTCTAATGTAGTCAGGCATGCGTTCTTCAGAAAAAAACATCTGAGAGGATTCAATCACTGCAACAAGGCAAACCCTCAGCTATGAGACTATTGGCAGACTCCCAGCAATCAGATACAGCCAAGCCCAGCATGGCAAACCCTCAGCTAGATGAATTCTGACAGACTCTCTGTGATCATGCAGCAGAGACAGCCAAGCCCAGCATGGCAAACCCTGAGCTAGGTGAATTGTGACAGACTCCCTGTAAGCATGCAGCAGATACAGCCAAGCCCAGCATGGCAAACCCTCAGCTAGGTGACTTGTGACAGACTCCCAGTGATCATGCAGCAGATACGGCCAAGCCCAGCATAGTAAACCCTGAGCTAGGTGACTTGTGACAGACTCCCTGTAAGCATGCAGCAGAGACAGCCAAGCCCAAGTTACCACCATCACAACTAGTTAACTCAATCCATCAAACATCCGGGAGGAGAAAAGCAGTTTAATTCAGATTTGTGCGCTTGCTGTGTGGACAGACGCCACATCTTCGCTTCTTGTTCTGGTAGCATTCATAGAAGAGGAGCATGTGCAGACTGTGATCGAGTGATTGGGGGTAAGATAGTCATGGCAGGCATGAGAGAAGGAGGAGTAGGCATCAAACATCATTAGAACTAGATTGTAATTCTTGTCTACAGATCTAGATTTGAGAGAATTGTTACGTAACAGCACATGCTGTAGGTAATGTGGCAGTTATTGTTACCTTGGTGGACACCTGTTTGAGAACAGGATGTTATAACATCAGTGAATGTTAGCTGTCACAATATGTCATTTGTGATGTTTATAACATCAGTGAACAG
This sequence comes from Ariolimax columbianus, assembly GCA_036924085.1. Taxonomy (NCBI): domain Eukaryota; kingdom Metazoa; phylum Mollusca; class Gastropoda; order Stylommatophora; family Arionidae; genus Ariolimax; species Ariolimax columbianus. The sequence goes on along the minus strand of JAVGWX010000006.1, from coordinate 118,164,173 downwards.
ACTACATAAAATGTGTGATGTTTATAACATCAGTGAACAGACTACATAAAATGTGTGATGTTTATAACACAAGTGAATAAAATACATAGAATGTGTGATGTTTATAACATCAGTGAACAGACTACATAAAATGGGTGATGTTTATAACATCAGTGAACAGACTACATAAAATGTGTGATGTTTATAACACAAGTGAATAAAATACATAGAATGTGTGATGTTTATAACATCAGTGAACAGACTACATAAAATGGGTGATGTTTATAACATCAGTGAACAGACTACATAAAATGTGTGATGTTTATAACACAAGTGAATAAAATATATAGAATGTGTGATGTTTATAACATCAGTGAATAGACTACATAAAATGGGTGATGTTTATAACATCAGTGAACAGCCTACACAAAATGGGTGATGTTCATAACATCAGTGAACAGACTACATAACATGGGTGATGTTTATAACATAGTGAATAGACTGCACACAATGTGTGATGTTTATAACAGAAATGAATAGACTGCATAGAATGTGTGATGTTTTTAACATCAGTGAATGTCAATTGTGACACTATGTAATGTAATGTGTGAACTGTTGGTAAGAGGGAAGGGGGGGGGGGGGGGGAAGGAGAGCAACATGTGTGAACCGAGAAAAATGTAGTATTGAAGAACCTTTAAATACACGCATGGCCTCTGTTCAAGCCAACATCACTTATAAGGTATTGTCAGAAATGTAGACCAATATAACAGCTCTTAGGAGCAAACCAGTTCAATTAATTGATTGGAAACTGGGACACCAGGATATAAGTCACGTGTTTAACATTCTTATGTGGGGTGTAGGCTCTTCCTGTGTTTTGCCAACTGGCATATATTATTGAGCTTTGACACAACTTTCTGTCCAGTTTCCCTTCCATTTGGTATTGACTCTTCTATGCAGTATACTTTAGCTAAGAATGTGTTCTTTGATAATCTTCAAACTCTGATCTGTGTAATTGAGGTCAATAATGAACCTATGATTGGTTATGTGATCAATAGTTAACTAAAATTGATCATGTGAATTAGAGTAAACTTGAGGCTGATTTACAGTCAATCATTGATTAATAAAGATAAGTTATGTGCTTACAAAAGCTAGAAACCAATATTGAGGAATCAAAATACATTATGGGACAAATAATGCTTGTGCTCATTCCTAGATGAACATGGACATTCTGGGGAGGACATGGACATTCTGAGGAGGACAAGGACATTCTGTTGAGGACATGGACATTTTGGGGAGCACATGGACATTTTGGGGAGCACATGGACATTCTGAGGAGCACATGGACATTCTGAGGAGCACATGGACATTCTGAGGAGGACATGGACATTTTGGGGAGCACATGGACATTCTGAGGAGGACATGGACATTTTGGGGAGCACATGGACATTCTGAGGAGCACATGGACATTCTGAGGAGGACATGGACATTTTGGGGAGCACATGGACATTCTGAGGAGGACATGGACATTTTGGGGAGCACATGGACATTCTGAGGAGCACATGGACATTCTGAGGAGCACATGGACATTTTGGGGAGCACATGGACATTCTGAGGAGGACATGGACATTTTGGGGAGCACATGGACATTTTGGGGAGCACATGGACATTTTGGGGAGCACATGGGCATTTTGGAGAGCACATGGACATTCTGAGGAGGACATGGACATTTTGGGGAGCACATGGACATTCTGAGGAGGACATAGACATTCTGAGGAGGACATGGACATTTTGGGGAGCACATGGACATTCTGAGGAGGACATGGACATTCTGAGGAGGACATGGACATTTTGGGGAGCACATGGACATTTTGGGGAGCACATGGACATTTTGGGGAGCACATGGGAGGAATTCTCATTTTAGACTGAGCTGAAGAGATCTGCTGACTAACAGAGGACAGTGGTGTAACATGATCAGATGACTCCAACACCAGTCACAGGGCTGACTAACAGAGGACAGTGACGTGACATGATCAGATGACTCCAACACCAGTCACTCAGCTGACTAACCCGAATGATAATGATCAAACTATCTTCACATATCTCTGTTGGCTCTATTTGTCTGGTCTAATAGTTTGTCATGTAATATTGTTTTCAAAAAGAAGATCTCCATTGATCTAGAAAATATTTAAGAAAGCAACCGGCATAAAGGAAGCAAAAAATTGCAATGTTTAAATGACACACATTGGTTTCTGAGCTCAGGTTCGCTGTGATCTGTAAAAGAGACACATGAGAGCTATTGCAGTTTGAAACTTGGACATCTGAACTGGTTGTCATAATGTTTATACCAATAAAATCAAACCTGCCTCGTACAAGAAATATAAAACCAGTGACCACAGAGGTGACAACTAAACATCAGCAGTACAAAATGCTTACAAGGCTGTCTGGAGGGATGTCAGGCCTCTCCATGGCTAGTGTGATGCAGTTGAGGGCGATGAAGAAAAGCACAGAATTGTCAAACCATGTCCGTGAGATGAGCTGGTGGGCCAGTTTGCGAACCCTGGCAAAACATAATAGTACAATATTGTGCAACGTCAAAACATAATGGCCCAATGTTGAACAACATCAGAACATAATGGTCCAGTGTTGAACAACATCAGAACATAATGGTCCAGTGTTGAACAACATCAGAACATAATGGACGGTCCAATGTTGAACAACATGAGAACATAATGGTCCAGTGTTGAACAACATCAGAACATAATGGACGGTCCAATGTTGAACAACATCAGAACATAATGGTCCAGTGTTAAACAACATCAGAACATAATGGTCCAGTGTTAAACAACATCAGAACATAATGGACAGTCCAATGTTGAACAACATCAGAACATAATGATCCAGTGTTGAACAACATCAGAACATAATGATCCAGTGTTGAACAACATCAGAACATAATGATCCAGTGTTGAACAACATCAGAACATAATGGACAGTCCAATGTTGAACAACATCAGAACATAATGATCCAGTGTTGAACAACATCAGAACATAATGATCCAATGTTAAACAACATCAGAACATAATGATCCAGTGTTGAACATAAGAACATAATGGACAGTCCAATGTTGAACAACATCAGAACATAATGGTCGGTCCAATGTTGAACAACATCAGAACATAATGATCCAGTGTTGAACAACATCAGAACATAATGGTCGGTCCAGTGTTGAACAACATCAGAACATAATGATCCAGTGTTGAACAACATCAGAACATAATGGTCGGTCCAATGTTGAACAACATCAGAACATAATGGTCGGTCCAATGTTGAACAACATCAGAACATAATGATCCAGTGTTGAACAACATCAGAACATAATGGTCGGTCCAGTGTTGAACAACATCAGAACATAATGATCCAGTGTTGAACAACATCAGAACATAATGATCCAGTGTTGAACAACATCAGAACATAATGGACAGTCCAATGTTGAACAACATCAGAACATAATGGACAGTCCAATGTTGAACAACATCAGAACATAATGGACAGTCCAATGTTGAACAACATCAGAACATAATGGACAGTCCAATGTTGAACAACATCAGAACATAATGGACAGTCCAAGGTTGAACAACATCAGAACATAATGGACAGTCCAATGTTGAACAACATCAGAACATAATGGACAGTCCAATGTTGAACAACATCAGAACATAATGGACAGTCCAATGTTGAACAACATCAGAACATAATGGACAGTCCAATGTTGAACAACATCAGAACATAATGGACAGTCCAATGTTGAACAACATCAGAACATAATGGACAGTCCAATGTTGAACAACATCAGAACATAATGGACAGTCCAATGTTGAAGAACATCAGAACATAACCGCACCATCCCATGAAACAACAATACATGTAATCTGGTTATTCAAACATATCTGCTGCCAGGTAGTCGAAGCTATCAGTAGCCATTAAACTTCAAGTAGCTTACTAAGGTTTAGGGAAAGGGAGGGGATGTATGGGGGAGGGTGTATTGGGGAGGGGGTAAATTGGGGGTATTGGGGGGGGGGTGAATTGGGGGTATTGAGGGGGATGTATTGGTGGGGTGTATTTGGGAGTGTATAGGCGGGGTTTATTGGGGGGAGGTGTGTTGGGGGGGGGGGTGTATTGGGGGGGGATATTACAGGGGGAATGTATTGGGGGAGGGTGTATTGGGGGAGGGTGTATTGGGGGAGGGTGTATTGGGGGAGGGTGTATTGGGGGAGGGTGTATTGGGGGTGTATTGGGGGGATTTGGGAGGGATATTGGAGGGGGTGTATTGGGGGGATGTATTGGGGTGTATTGGGGGGGGGGGTGTGTCTCTTCCTGGTATATATAAACGATATTACAGAGAATATACTAAGAAGAGTCCATAGCTCAATGTTTGCAGACGATCTGGCTATGTGGACCTCTGAAAAGAATCTCACCATAGCAAGAAATCGGATGCAGACGGCCCTAACATCGCTGGAAGAGTGGGCGAACTCATGGCTGGTCAAAATAAACGAGGAGAAAACCACATGCACAATATTCTCGCTTTCATTAAAACCCCAAAGTACCAAATTAAGTCTAAATGGCAAAATCCTGCAGCCAAACGACAACCCAACCTATCTGGGAGTCACATTTGATCGGCGCATGACACGGAAAAGTCAGATTGAGAGAAACCGAATGAAAGCCAGAGAAAGAATGGCAATCATGAGGAAACTTGCTGGCACAAGCTGGGGAGCAGACGAAAGCATACTAAAGAAACTGTACACTGGAAGAGTGAGACCAGTTCTCGAGTATGGCATTGCGGCATGGACAACAGCAGCGAAGGCGAACTTCGATAAAGTTAACAAACTTCAATACCAAGCCATGAGAATTATAACAGGTGGCATGAAGTCAACGCCAATTGTAGAACTTGAAAAGATTACAAAACTGCAATCCATGATCGACAGAAGAGACTGCAGAGCCCAGCTGCAGTCAGAGAAACTCCGAAGACTGACCGACCATCCAATGCACCAGAGACTAAACAATTTGGGAAATGGGAAACTAAAGCGGAGAAACTTTGCAGAAATAGCCAAAGCAAAGATGCACGAAGATCCCATAAACGCACTAACAACACCAAAACCCATCACTACTGTACGAAAACCTACCTGGAGGCAGGATATATTTCCAGAGGTGGTAGAAAATATACCAGGTATTGCAAACAAAAACTGCCAGACTGAAAAAGAAAGGAGAGACACTACCCTAAGCTTCATAACGAAAAGCTACCCAAGCATGGACTGGACCCATGCATACACCGACGGTTCTGTAACAAATACAACACAGAACGGAGGGGCAGGAGCATTCCTGAACCTACCAAATGGCAGAAAAATAACACTGTCATTCGCTACTGGTAAGTACACAAGCAATTTCAGAGCGGAGGCAGAGGCACTGAGGGCGGCAGTGGAAGAAATGGTGACATGCAAAAGGAATGAAAGCCACATAGTCCTGCTTACAGATGCTCTCGCCGTAGTCACAGCGCTAAAAAGCCAGAAAAACACTGAGCTTAATGACTTAAGAGCAGCACTCTGCAAACTGTGCCAGCAGTCCGCACCAAAAAGGGTAGTGGTACAGTGGGTTCCGTCACACTGCAACATCCAAGGCAACGAGGAGCCAGACAGACTGGCAAAAGAAGGTGCAAGACTACCACAAACAGATACCAGTATGACGTACGAAGAGTCAAAACGGCTTATGAAAGCCAGATACATGACCAAATGGGAAACCGAACATACTGGCTACACCAAAAACGATGCCTATTACCAGTTGAACCGAAGAGAGCAGGTCGTTGTCTTCAGATTTCGCACTGGCCACAACAGACTGAGGTACCACCTATTCAACAAATTGAAGATAGGGTGAACCGACGAATGCCAGTGCGGTACCGCTAAAATGACCGCTGAACATCTGCTGCAGAACTGCCCGACATACGAGGATCAGAGAGAGCAGATGTGGCCATCACCAGTGGAACTGCAAGACAAGGTCTATGGCAGCGGCGACAGCCTCAGGATGACCGCCGCTTTTTTCGAAAAAATAATGGTTACTGTTTGACTGCGTACGAAGAAGAAGAAGAAGAAGAAGGCGGGGGGGGGGGGGGGGTGTTGGGGGTGGGGGGGGTGGGTGTATTGGGGGATGTATTGGGGAGGTGTGTTGGGGGGGGGTGTATTGGGGGGGTATATAGGGGGGAGTGTATTGGGGGGGGGGGGTGTAATGGGGAATGTATTGGGGGGTGTATTGTGGGGGGTGTATTTAGGGGATGTATTGGGGGGGGGGTGTATTGGGGGGGGTGTATTGGGGGGGTGTGTTGGGGGGTGTATTGGGGGGGGGTGTAATGGGGGATGTATTGGGGGGGTGTGTTGGGGGGGATGTATTGGGGGGGTGTATTGGGGGGGGGGTATGTTGGGGGGGGTGTTGGGGGGGTGTATTGGGGGGATGTATTGGGGGGAGTGTGTTGGAGGGGTGTATTGGGGGGGTGTGTTGGGGGGGGTGTATTGGGGGGGGGTGTGTTGGGGGGGGGGTGTATTGGGGGGATGTATTGGGGGGAATGTGTTAGGGTGGTGTATTGGGGGGGGTGTATTGGGGGGGTGTATTGGGGTGTATCGGGGGGGGGGTGTATTGGGTGGTGTATTGGGGGGGTGTATTGGGGGGGGTGTATTGGGGGGTGTGTATTGGGGGGGTGTATTGGGGTGTATTGGGGGGGGGGTGTATTGGGGTGTATTTGGGGGGGGTGTATTGGGGTGTATTGGGGGGGTGTTTTGAAGGGGGTGTATTGCAGGGATGTATTGGGGGGGGTGTATTGGGGGGGTATTGGGGTGTATTGGGGGGGGTGTATTGGGGTGTATATTGGGGGGGGTGTATTGGGGGGATGTATTGGGGGGGTGTATTGGGGTGATGTATTGGGGGGGGGTGTATTGTGTATTGGGGTGTATTGGGGGGGGGTGTATTGGGGGGATGTACTGAAGGGGGGTGTATTGGGGGGATGTATTGGGGGGATGTATTGAAGGGGGGTGTATTGGGGGGATGTATTGGGGGGATGTATGGGGGGGTGTATTGGGGGGGTGTATTTGGGGGATGTATTGGGGGGGTGTATTGGGGTGTATTGGGGGGGTATTGGGGGGGTGTATTGGGGTGTATTGGGGGGTATATTGGGGGGGTGTATTTGGGTGGTGTATTGGGGGGGGTGCATTGGGGGGGTGTATTGGGGGGGGTGTATTGGGGGGGGTGTATTGGGGGTGTGTGTTGGAGGGGTGTATTGGGGGGGGTGTGTTGGGGGGGTGTATTGGGGTGGGTGTGTTGGGGGGGTGTATTGGGGGGATGTATTGGGGTGTATTGGGGGGAGTGTGTTAGGGTGGTGTATTGGGGGGGGTGTATTGGGGGGTTATTGGGGTGTATTGGGGGGTGTATTGGGTGGTGTATTTGGGGGGGGGGTGTATTGTGGGGGTGTATTGGGAAGTATTGGGGGGTGTATTGGGGGGTGTATTGGGGGGGGGTGTATTGGGGGGTGAATTGGGGGGGGTGTATTGGGGTGGGGTGTATTGGGGGGGTGTATTTGGGGGGGTGTATTGGGGTGTATTGGGGGGGTGTATTGCAGGGATGTATTGGGGGGGGGTGTATTGGGGTGTATATGGGAGGGTATTGGGGGGGGTGTATTGGAGGGGTGTATTTGGGGGGGTGTGTGTTGGGGGGGTGTGTTGGGGGGGGGTGTATTGGGGGGTGTATTGGGGGGGTGTGTTGGGGGGGTGTATTGGGGGGGTGTATTGGGGGGATGTATTGGGGGGATGTATTGGGGTGTATTGGGGGGAGTGTGTTAGGGTGGTGTATTGGGGGGTGTATTGGGGGGGTGTGTTGGGGGGGTGTATTGGGGGGGTGTATTGGGGGGATGTATTGGGGGGATGTATTGGGGTGTATTGGGGGAGTGTGTTAGGGTGGTGTATTGGGGGGGGTGTATTGGGGGGGGTGTATTGGGAAGGTGTATTGGGGTGTATTGGGGGGTGTATTGGGGGGGGGGGTGTATTCGGAGGTGAATTGGGGGGGTGTATTGGGGTGGGGTGTATTGGGGGGGGGTGTATTGGGGTGTATTTGGGGGGGGGTGTATTGGGGTGTATTGGGGGGGGGTGTATTGGAGGGGGTGTATTGCAGGGATGTATTGGGGGGGGTGTATTGGGGTGTATATGGGGGGTGTATTGGAGGGTATTGGGGGGGTGTATTGGGGGGGGTGTATTGGGGTGTATATGGGGGGGTGTATTGGGGGGGATGTATTGGGGGGGGGTGTATTGGGGTGATGTATTGGGGGGGGGGTGTATTGTGTATTGGGGTGTATTGGGGGGGGTGTATTGGGGGGATGTATTGAAGGGGGGTGTATTGGGGGGATGTATTGGGGGGATGTATGGGGGGGGTGTATTGGGGGGGTGTATTTTGGGGGATGTATTGGGGGGGTGTATTGGGGGGGTGTATTGGGGGGGTGTATTGGGGGGATGTATTGGGGGGTGTATTGGGGGGGTGTATTGGGGTGTATTGGGGGGGTGTATTTGGGTGGTGTATTGGGGGGGTATATTCGGGGGGGGATATTATGGGGATGGTGTATTGGGGGGGGGGGAGGGTATTAGAGTTGGGGAAGGAAGGTGTTGTAATTGCTAGAAGTACAGTATCTTACAGTCTATTCTTTCTGTTTTTCAACTGCCAAGAGTTGTTTTACGAGCACAGCATATATGTGGGACCTTTGAGTCTTTCATCCATTTCCAATATGACTAGATCACGTTCCTTAAGATCAGTTAGTCATTAAAAGCTCTTATTGGTGCATAGGCCATTGACTACATCTCGGCCAGAAAGCCTTGTTACTGACCTACTTATTTAACTTCATTGTACTGGTTTAGAAGGCTCATCAGAATCAGTTTACTCCACTCCCCCAATTCTAAAAATAACTGAGTCTCCAATCCATTTTTGAATGCATTAACTAACTTTCCTAAGAGAGACAACTCTGACCTCAAACAACTGCTGCCTTGCAGATGGGCTGGGGACAGCCTGTAGAAATCGGATGCACTGGGCCACAGGCTTAACAAAACAGTGCAACGTAAATCGCTGTATGATGAAGTCACAATTTAAAAGAAGAAAGTATGGTGCTCATCCTGTGGAGTCCCACAGGCAGAGAGAGTGCCGGGCCCCCACGCCTCGAACGGGCCCACCTGATGCTACTGGTGGTCACCCACCCATGTGATGTAGAGTCAAGGCACAAGGACATGGGGCAAGAGCTATTGACCGAAAACCCAAGACCCTTAAAATACTACAGGGGAATGCGGAAGGAGTCCTTAACAAAAAGATTTCTCTAACAAATCGCCTGTACGAAGGCGAGATAGACGTGGCATGCATCTAAGAAACGCACCCCAACAACAACCACAGATTCTCAATCAGAGGATACCAGACCTTCTGACTCGATAGAGAAGGTCACAAAGGAGGTGTTCTGATACTGACATGACACTGCATACCAAGTAGCGCAGTACCTGTCAATCACACCAGACAAGGAGAAATTGTAGGAGTCGACATAATGACACAAAAAATGAAAATCCGTATATTCAACCTGTATGGCCCACGAAACAAAGACCTGTCGCTCTCGATTATGGAAATCAAGGACTCTAGCTGCCTAGTGGTTAGAGACTTTAACAGTCACTCGGAGAGATGGGGAAATTCAGACACAGACAGCAGAGGTGATGAAGTGGAAGACTGGGAGATAGACACAAATCTCTATCTTAACAATAGGCCGGAGGATAGCCCTAGCTTCTGTTCCAGAACATGGCATACCACCTCCACTCCAGACTTGGCATACCACCTCTACTCCAGACTTGGCTTACCACCTCCACTCCAGACATGGCCTTCTCCACGGGGGGGATATTCACCACAAAATAGATCGTCAGGTGCTCGACCAATTGGCAGGTAGCGGCCACAGGCCAATTAGGCTAGATCTTGATATGGAAGTAGGCCCCCAGGAAATAAAACCACTGCCACGTTGGAACTACAGATGAGCCGACTGGGACAGATTTGCAATGCTGACAGATGGACTGTGTGAAACTATCAACACACGAAATAACAATATGAAACCTATGGTGGAAAGCCTAAGCAAAGCAATAGCAGCCACCGAGACCATCCCAAGAGGGACAAGGAAAAACTACAAGCCATATTGGAATCATGAACTGCAGAAAGCTGAAGATGAAGTCTCAAATGCTAGGAACATGGCAGAGAGAGAGCAATCTATGGAAGCAAATATCGCCCTCAAGGCCATCACTGTGAAATACAAAAGAACACTGAACCAAATAACAAGAGACAGTTAGAAAAAACAAAACAGAAAGCCTCAATTTAGATAAAGAAGGGAACAAACTATGGAATCTAGTCAGAGCCATGAACGACGAAACACCATCAAATAAACAAATTACCATCAAGCAGGGAGACAACATGCTTACCAGAAAAAAAGCAGCAAATGCCTTTATAGAACATTATGCCAGGGCAAACCACATTGATGTCCCTACAAACAGGCATACAGACATCAGTGAAGAACAAAAGAGCCACGACATCAAGATGGCACCAGAGGAGCACATGAAGGCAAAACTAACCATGAATGAAATGAATGAGAACTTTAAAGAAAAAGAAATCGCCTAAAAAAGATGGGGTAACAAATGAAATGCTGATGGGGTTGGGCCAAACAGCAAAGAGAAAGTTACTGTCATTCCTAAACCAAAGCTGGAAAAGGGGAATTGTACTGCAGGCATGGAAAGATGCTGTACTTATACCCGTACCAAAGAAAGAAAAAGATAGAACAGATCCAGATGGATACAGGCCTATCAGTCTACTGAGCTGTGTAGGTAAACTGATGGAGCGTATGATAAACACCAGACTGATGTAGCACCTGGAAGAAAAACACATATTAATTCCACAGCAAGCAGGCTTTAGGCATCACAGATCCACTGAGGACCAGATCACTCTCATAGCCCAGGAAATAGAGGATGCTTACCAAGAGAAAAAGTATACAGTAGCGGTTTGTGTGGATCTAGAGAAGGCATTTGACAAGGTGTGGAAAGAGGCACTTAAAGTCAAGCTACGAAGAAGTGAAGTATCTGGAAAAATGTACAGATAGATTAGCCACTACCTCGAAAACAGAACAGCCAGAGTTCAAGTACAAGGGCAGATGAGCAAAAAGGTGACACTGGAGCAAGGAGTACCCCAAGGGGGAGTACTGTCACCCACACTTTTTCTGGTGTATATAAACGACATGACAGAGAATATACCAAGAAGAGTCCACAGCTCCATGTTTGCAGACGATCTGGCTATGTGGACCTCTGAAAAAAATCTCACCGTAGCAAACAATCGGATACAGCAGGCCCTTACATCGTTGGAGGAGTGGGCGAAATCATGGCTGGTCAAAATAAATGAAGAAAAAACAACATGTGCGATATTCTCGCTCTCAAATAAACCACAGAACACCAAAATAAGTCTTAACGGCAAATATCTGCGGCCAAACGACAACCCAAACTACTGGGGCGTCACATTTGATCGGCGCATGACATGGAAAAGTCAGATCGAGAGAAACCGAATGAGAGCCAGACAAAGAATGGCAATCATGAGGAAACTTGATGGCACAAGCTGGGGAGCAGACGAAAGTATACTAAAGAAACTGTACACTGGAAGAGTGAGCCCAGTTCTCGAGTATGGCATTGCGGCATGGACAACAGCAGCAAAGGCGAACTTTGATAAAATTAGCAAACTTTAAAACCAAGCCATGAGAGTTATGACAGGAGGCATGAAGTCAACGCCAATTGTAGAACTGGAAAAGATTACAAATCTGCAATCCATGACCGATAGAAGAGACTGCAGAGCTCAGCAGTAAGCAGAGAAACTAAGAAGACTGACAGACCATCCAATGCATCAAAGACTAAATAGATTTGGAAAAGGGAAACTAAAGCGGAGAAACTTTGCAGAAATAGCCAAAGCAAAGATGAGCGAAGACTCTATGAACACCATAACAACATCAAAGCCCATCCCTACATGGAAGCAGCATATCATTCCGGAGGTGGTAGAAAATATACCAGGTATTGGAAACAAGAACAGCCAGACTGAAAAAGAAAGAAGAGACATAACCCTGAAGTACATAGCGAAAAACTACCCAGGCGTGGACTGGACCCATGCATACACTGACGGTTCTGTAACAAACACAACACAGAACAGAGGGGCAGGGGTATTCCTGAGCCTCCAAAATGGTAGGAAAATAACACTGTCAGTGGCAACTGGAAAATTCTCAAGCAATTTCAGAGCGGAGGCAGAGGCACTGAAGGCTGCAGTAAAAGCAATGCTGACAGGCGAAAGCAATGAAAGCCAGATAGTCCTGTTTACATATGCCCTGGTCGTGGTTACAGCACTAAAAAGCCAGAAAATACTGAACTAAATGATTTAAGAGCAGTACTCTGTCAATTGTGCCAGCAGTCCACACCAAAAAGAGTAGTGGTACAGTGGGTTCCATCCCACTGTAACATCCAATGCAATGAGGAGGCAGACAGACTGGCAAAAGAACGTGCAAGACTACCACAACTAGATTCTAGTGTGACCTACGAAGAGTCCAAAAGGTTTATTAGGGCCAAGATACATGGCCAAATGGGAAACAGAGCATACTGGCTACACAAAAAATGATGCCTACTACCAGTTGAACCGAAGAGAGCAGGTTGTGGTCTTCAGACTCCGCACAGTCCACAACAGACTGAGGTACCGTCTTTTCAATAAACTGAAGATAGGTGGCACTGACAAATGCACCTGTGGTATAGGGAAAATGACCGCTGAACATCTGTTTCAAAATTGCCCGACATACGAGGACCAGAGAAAGCACATGTGGCCATCACCAGTGGCAACACTAGACAAGCTCTATGGCAGTGTTGACAGCCTCAGGGTGACAGCTGCTTTCTTCGAACAAATTCAAGTTGACATCTGACAGTGTACGAAGAAGAAGAAGAATGCATTAACTGATCCTACCTCCAACTACTTCCTGTGACAATGCATTCCTAGCATTCACCACTCTGTGACTAACAAAATATTTCCTAATATTTCATTTGGACGTGTTTTTAACTGTGCCCTCTTGTTCTTGTAGACAGTTGTATTTAGAAACACTTGGTACAGTCTAACTAATCTTTCATTACAATTTGTCCTGGCCTTCTGTTTCTGCCACTTCCAAGTATGTCCATTTAATTGAAGCTCCCTCTAAATGTCTCTTTGCCATGTATTGTTAGGTCTTCCTCTCTTTCTCATTTCCTGTAGATTCCATGTCAGAGCTAAACTGGACATTGCCTTCCTTTTCATATGTTATATCCAGTCCCATTTTCTTCTCTTCATTTCTTGTACCAATGGCTATTGTTGACTCCTTTCCCACAAGTCTTCATTCCTCACCATGTCCTGTCACTTTATGAACACAAGTCTTCATCCCTCACCATGTCCTGTCACTTTATGAACACAAGTCTTCATTCCTCACCATGTCCTGTCACTTTATGAACACAAGTCTTCATTCCTCACCATGTCCTGCCACTTTATGAACACAAGTCTTCATTCCTCACCATGTCCTGCCACTTTATGAACACAAGTCTTCATTCCTCACCATGTCCTGCCACTTTATGTCCTCAGGTCTTCATTCCTCACCATGTTCTGCCACTTTATGACCTCAGGTCTTCATTCCTCACCATGTTCTGCCACCATGTCCTGCCACTTTATGACCTCAGGTCTTCATTCCTCACCATGTTCTGCCACTTTATGTCCTCAGGTCTTCATTCCTCACCATGTCCTGCCACTTTATGACCTCAGGTCTTCATTCCTCACCATGTCCTGCCATTTTATGACCTCAGGTCTTCATTCCTCACCATGTCCTGCCACCATGTCCTGCCACTTTATGCCCATTATAACTTAACATTAACTTCTTTATAATGATTTAGAAAACTCTTTTGAGTGCATACAACCAGTTTCTTCTACTTCACTTGATCTAAAAATAACTATGTGGATCCAATCTATTTTTGAATGCATTAATTGTCCATGCCTCCACTACTTCCTGTGGCAATGCATTCCAAGCATTCACCCCTCTCTGGCTAAAAATATATTTCCTAATATCTAATCTGAATCTTTCTTAAGTTAATTTGTAGCTATCCGCTCTTAAACTTGTGGGTGGTTGTATTTTGAAAAATACTTGTTAAAGTCTAATTTATCCATTCATCAGATCATCTTATAAACCTGTATTAAGTCCTCTTGAATTCTTCTCTTTTATAAACACTCTAGTCTGGTTTTTCTGAGTCTTTCCTCATAACTGTAATTCTGGAATCCCACTATCAGCTTTGTCGCTCTTTTTCATATTCTTTCCAGCATGTTTATATCCCCTTTATGATAAGGACTCCACACCTGTACACAGTACTCCAATCTAGGTCTAACTAATGCTTTATACAGTTTGACTATCACTTCCTTGCTCCTATGTTTAATATTTCTTTTTATCATACCTAACATTACATTTGTCATTTTCACTGCTACCTGTACTTGCTCACTCACCTTACCTGTATGATTTATTATAACCCCTAGGTCCCTTTCCTCGGTTGGCACCTGTTAATGAAGAACTAGAGTCTGTTGAATGGTCTTGGTCGTTGTCCATGTATCCACCTCATACAGCAGCACTGACTTGACATTAGCATTCAATATTCTAATTGGGACAAAAGTACCAGATCATCTGCGTAGTCCAGGTCCTCTAATTGTGACAAAAGTAGCAGATCATCTGCGTAGTCCAGGTCCTCTAATTGTGACAAAAGTAGCACATATATATTCTATATGGGGGTTATGAACTTCTCTGGTATCCCATAGTGTCTCAACAGTTGCCATATAATGTTTCAATCCACGCTGTCAAATGTCTTTCGAAGTCTATACGATTTGCATATAGGGATTTCCATTGAATAGTTTGTTCTACATGTACAATGATGATACCAGATCTGTGCACGGTCTTCGGTGGCACAATCTTGACAGATCTTCTCTCTTGCCCATCTTTATGAGAAATCCTTCTTTCCATTCTGTCTCCTCTCTTCCAATATCTTCTTGAATAATCTTTGCAATATGAATTGTCTTATCTATATCTGCCATTATAACTTTTGCTGCTTTCCCTTTCTTGAGTTCCAGTATGGCCTTTTGAATTTCTATCTTACTTGGTGGGTTGCAGTCTAAATCCAGGGTCTCCTACGCTGACAGGATGTTTTGTGTTTTTTTGCAGTGGTGGTCTGTTCAAAAATGTTTTGGAAATACACAATCCGTTGTTTCTGTTGATTCTGTTTCTGTTGATTCCGTAGTTTCTGTTTATTCCGTTGTTTCTGTTTCTGTTGTTTCCGTTGTTTTTTGTTTCTGTTGATTCCGTTGTTTCTGTTTATGTTGTTTCCGTTGTTTCTGTTGTTTCCGTTGATTTTGTTGTTTCTGTTTATTCTGTGGTTTCCGTTGATTCTGTTTCTGTTGATTCTGTTTATTTCGTTGATTCTGTTGTTTCTGTTTCTGTTGTTTCTGTTTCTGTTGATTCTGTTTCTGTTGATTCCGTTGTTTCTGTTTCTGTTGATTCTGTTGTTTCTGTTGTTTCTGTTGATTCTGTTGTTTCTGTTGATTCTGTTGATTCTGTTGTTTCTGTTGATTCTGTTGATTCTGTTGATTCTGTTTTTCTGTTGATTCCGTTGTTTCTGTTGATTCTGTTGATTCCGTTGTTTCCGTTGTTTCTGTTTCTGTTGATTCGGTTGTTTCTGTTGATTCGGTTGTTTCTGTTGTTTCTGTTGATTCCGTTGTTTCTGTTTCTGTTGATTCTGTTGTTTCTGTTTATTCCGTTGTTTCCGTTGATTCTGTTGTTTCTGGTGTTCCTCTGATGATGTCAATATTTTGCCTTCTCTATCTTTCATTGGTTTGCCTGATTGTATATATCTATTTGCCATTTTCTTTGTTCACAGGTAGAGATCTCTCATATATTTGTTCTTAATGACTGTATCGGCATCCTGTGCCAATGTGTCAATATATTCATTTTTATGTTCTGATTCATTTCTTTTGCTGAGTTTTCTTGAATGCTATAGTTTCCTCCCAGTTTTCAACATTGGGTGTTATTCCCCGGGAGTTGATTGCACAGAACCATTTCACCTGGTATTCATTCATCATCTAAGGTGCTCAAATTGCAGAGCATAACTCCATCACCAAAGCGCAGAGAAAGGTGCCGCTCAGAACGCATGACACTTCGATATGTGACTCCCCTCATGAATGTGACACAATCTGCCGTGCCAGGATTGGTCTCTATAGCCATATGCAAATAAATCTGGCAGCACAAGTCTGATGTTGATGCCATCTTTCCTTGCGATGGACAGCCATTATTTATATCGTTTTCTCACAACTTTTTCCCATTTCACTTTAGCCTGTTTGCACATAATGTCCGTCTGCTCGTCCTCATATAGCTCTTGTACCACTTGGTATCTGTTATTCAGTTTTATATTCTGCCTTCCTTTCTTGGTCTTGTAAAAGGTGTACGTTATATCTCGTTCTCCTTGTTCCCCGTACTTGGTGTTTTTTGAGTTTGAGCTGCAGGATCCGCAGCAACATGGGGTGGTCTGAGGTTGCGTCTGCACCTCACTTTACTCTGCCATCTTGTAGTGTAGGTCTGAACGCTTGACTGACACAGATGTGGTCTGGTGGTCTCCATGTAGTCTGGTGGTCTCCATGTGGTCTTGTGTACGTTATTGAGACCAGAGGATGCTGAAAACTTGTGAGATTAGAAGTTCCACCATTTTGTTCATTTGTTTCTTGAGAGGAAAGTGTCTTAGCTTGCAATTATAGTTACCCCCACAACACATTAGATTATAGAACACATTAGATTATAGAACACATTAGATTATAGAGCACATTAGATTATAGAACACATTAGATTATAGAACACATTAGATTATAGAACACATTAGATTATAGAGCACATTAGATTATAGAACACATTAGATTATAGAGCACATTAGATTATAGAACACATTAGATTATAGAACACATTAGATTATAGAGCACATTAGATTATAGAACACATTAGATTATAGAACACATTAGATTATAGAGCACATTAGATTATAGAACACATTAGATTATAGAGCACATTAGATTATAGAGCACATTAGATTATAGAACACATTAGATTATAGAACACATTAGATTATAGAACACATTAGATTATAGAGCACATTAGATTATAGAACACATTAGATTATAGAACACATTAGATTATAGAGCACATTAGATTATAGAACACATTAGATTATAGAACACATTAGATTATAGAACACATTAGATTATAGAGCACATTAGATTATAGAACATATTAAATAATTCAAAGAAAATGATACCACTGCAAGCTTGTTCTCTCTCTTTCTCTCTCATGTACGCACACACACACACATTAAAAAAAAAAAGGAAAATCATGAAGAAATAGATTTGTAAAGTAACTGACTTGTTCTCATTGGACAGAAGGTAGAAGGCGTACTCATGTCGCGTCAAGAAGCAGCCACGAGGTTCTGGACACCACGAACAATTCCAGTCCTTTTGGGGAAAAAAAATGTAAATGTTTGACCTAGCAACGATTATCTCTAGTAAGCTTCTGCATTGCTGCCAGGTTGGCTTCTTTCATACCTGCCTGCAGCAGTATCTCAGGCTTTAAAGGGTAGGAAACTACAACGCTATCTCTCTTCACATTCTGTACAGCATAGACGCCTGAACATGCATTCGTTAAAACCAGATCTGGTCTGACACAGCAACTTAAAACATGCATTCATTGTAACCAGGCCTGGTCTGACACAGGACTACATATTTTGACATGACAAGGCTACTGTATCTAGTTAATCCATGACCAGCCCTGACGGTGTGTGTTTTGACCCTGTCTACGGAGGAAATGGTTTTAAGAAAATTTGAGGGTTGAAAGTGGATAAATGTCCAGGTCAAGATGATATTCATCCAAAATTTCTGTTTGAAATTAAAGACCAACTAACAAAACCATTGGCTATATTATGTTCTCAATCACTTGCAAAAGGGATTGTTCCACGGGATTGGAAAGATGCAGGAGCGATCCCCTTATTCAAAAAGGGCAAAAAATCAGATCCAGCAGATTATAGGCCGGTGAGTTTAACGAGCATAGTCTTTAAATTGTTAGAGTCAATAATCAAAGAAAACATTGTAATACATTTAGACAAGTTTAATCTAATCATAAATAGTCAGCATGGGTTTACTAGAGGGATATCATGCTTAACAAATCTATTACAATTCATGAAGGACGTTACCAAAATAATAGATAAAGGGAAGCCAGTGGATGTTATTTATCTAGATTTTTCAAAGGCCTTTGATAGAGTACCTCATTGAAGGTTATTTAGGAAGTTAAAATCACATGGAATAGGTGGGGAAGTAGTCAAATGGATTGAAAATTGGTTAACTGGAAGAAGGCAAAGAGTGGGCATAAATAAGGAGTACTCTGAGTGGTGTGAAGTGAAAAGTGGACCTAGGGGTTATAATAGATCATACAGGTAAGGTGAGTGAGCAAGTTCAGGTAACAGTGAATAAGGCAAATGCAATGTTAGGTATGATAAAAAGAAATATTAAACATAGGAGCAAGGAAGTGATAGTCAAACTGTATAAAGCATTAGTTAGACCTAGATTGGAGTACTGTGTACAGGTGTGGAGTCCTTATCATAGAGGGGATATAAACATGCTGGAAAGAATATGAAAAAGAGTGACAAAGCTGATAGTGGGATTCCAGAATTACAGTTATGAGAAAAGACTCAGAAAAACCAGACTAGAGTGTTTATAAAAGAGAAGAATTCAAGAGGACTTAATACAGGTTTATAAGATGATCTGATGAATGGATACATTAGACTTTAACAAGTATTTTTCAAAATACAACCACCCACAAGAACAAGAGGGCATAGCTACAAATTAACTAAAGAGAGGTCCAGATTAGATATAAGGAAATATGTTTTTAGTCAGAGAATGGTGAATACTTGGAATGCATTGCCACAGAAGGTAGTGGAGGCAGGGACAATTAATGCATTTAAGAATACATTGGATGGGCATAGCTTTTAGAGCAAGGTAATGTAAATGAAACTGGCTGTATACAGACTCTGCAGTCTTCTAAACCAGTATAAAGACGTTAAGTTAAGTTAAAAATAAGAGTGAATGACGAAAGTTAAGGATACACAGAATAAGCCCAAGAGTGTTTCCTTCTGCCTAAGTAATGTCTTAAAACTGTTTGCTTCACATGTATTATCAATAAAAATAACAATTATTTTATTTTTCATGCAAGTTTGTGATAGAATTTCATTTTTAAAGTTTGAAAAATGTAATATTAGTGACTTACGGTTTCATCAATTGCATCTGGATCAATCTGGTCTACTGTTTCATCTTCTCTGCCTTCTTCTTTGTCTAAGGCAATCTTCACATCGGGCATGTCTACAAAATTTTTGTTGGTCTTATTCTCGTCCTTTGAGTTGCCACTGCCTAGAGAGTTGACTGTACGATGACTGCAACACAATAACATCGATGACAAGATTTGAACAAACTAGCAAATTGATGGCAACAATAGGGAAACAAAAATGTATAACAAGCATGAAACGAATGCAAGGGTTGTGTATAGCAATAGCACGGTCTATACAAGAAACAAAAACAAACAACACTGACCTGGTGAATGAATTTTGCCGACTAAGCTCAAAAGAATTGCAAAAACTTCTTCTACTCCCCACAGAATTATTTCTGCTCCAAGAGTGGTGACTTTTGAAGGAGTTGTGAGGAGTCAGAGACCTTCCCTTCAATGAGCTCTGCGGGCTGAGAGTTCTTTGATTGTTCAATGGTGGGTGGCCATTGCAATCACTGAAATGTAGGACAGACTTTTTTCTGCTCGTCAGTTGTAAAAACAACAGAATGCATGAAGATTATCTCTTACCTACAATTCACACGGAGATATGCAGCTTTCATTTGTTTTAACCGTATCAATGTAGTTCAGATAAGGAAATTGAATGTTCATTTAGCAACTACCAAACAATAGTTAGCAACAGCAAGAAAGTAGAAGTCACGGCCTGATAACTCATCAAGGAAACATAAGCTGGCTAATATTGAACTTTTCAATAAGCTTGGCTTTGCATTTAATTGAGCATAATCAATTCATTTGACACATTCATGCACGTGCGTTAACAAAAAGCAGAAACATATAATTGTACATAGAGTAAACTGAGCACAACACACAAGGTTAGTACCTGAATACATAAGTAACTGAATGGCTGTAAGAGAGATGGAAGAAAATAATATATTTGTTAACATGGTTACTCTTATGGCCATCTCTTAGTCGAGCGATCATCAACACAATATTAGTCTGGGATTATCTTCTCTTAGTCTTGCCGATCAAACCAGAAATCCACTTTGCAATATATAGATCTCAGAGCTAATTTTAAGGTGAAAATCTTAACTGAATCTCCAATGTAGGTCAGAGGTCATCACAGCCAAACACTTCTACTGTCAGCTACACTCTCTATTTTATTAGTGTAAGGTCTGCTAATGTTGTCTGGCAGGTCTTAATCTGACCAGAAGGTCTGCTAATGTTGTCTGGCAGGTCTTAATCTGACCAGATGGTCTGCTAATGTTGTCTGGCAGGTCTTAATCTGACCAGATGGTCTGCTAATGTTGACTGGCAGGTCTTAATCTAACCAGAAGGTCTTCATGTTTGCTAGCCAAGCTGGCTCACAGCTCCTAACAACATATATCACAAACATATTAATCATAATCTCAAAATGTAATCACAAAACTCTCCATCAAATTTGTCATCAGATTCCATGGGGAACTAGGTCTATGTATAACATTGAAATCAATATAATATTGGATGTTATTGTTGATGGTAGAGGAAGTCAAAGAGGAACTATCTAGAACAAAATACAATGAATTATATGAAAACAACCAGCATTTGAAGTTCTGACATGCTCAAAAGAAATATATGTGTTAAAGGAATTCATTGCTAATGCTACAAGGAATGACACAGGATGATAGTGTTATAGAGCATTAAGAAGATCAAACTAAGCCTCAAACTCCCCAAGTAATGGAGGATGTAACATCCAAGTACACTCAAATGTGATGGAGAGGCTGCTGCTATACTAAATATAAAATTCAAATAATAAACAAAGAAGATGTTGATGAGTTTGAAAAGGTTAAATAAAAGAGCGCGCGAGAGAAAGAGGGGGAAGAGAGAGGGATGGGGAGGGAGATAGACGGAGGGAGAGAGGGAGGGAGAGTGAAAGGGGAGGCATGGGGATGGAGAGAGAGGGGGAGAGGGATAAGGATGGAGATGATGGGGGAAGAGAGGGATAGGGAGAGAGATGGAAGGAAAGGTAGAGAGGGAGAGAGAAAGAGAGAGGGAGGGAGAGAGAGGGAGGGAGGGAGAGAGAACACAATCTTTCAGGTGAAACGTCCGGGACCAAGATGCTGAGCAGCGCATGAGCTGCAATGGTCAGCGACCCATAGCTGACTGTTAGCGTCAGGGCCAGCGAACCAGAGCTGCCAAGACCCTTCTACACCTCCACGTGGTGATCCTGGATAACAGGCTGCAGCAGGGCAGACTGGCTAAAGAGAATTGATCAAAGAGGGAATGATAACCCGGTACTAAAAAAATTCTTGCTGAAGTCGGATGTGTTGGACCGAAAGATGCAAATATCGTAGTCAAGCTGTAAACTACGACACAAGTTATTCCGTTCTCTGGAATACATTCTGCTGCTTAAGACCTTTCAGGGTTTGGTAGCAGGAGATTGCGAACGAACGAGGCCAAGCTAAGCTAAGCCAAGCCAATGTAAAACGTCCTTATCAAGGATGTCTGAACGTCAAAATGTGGTAGAGCCGTGCAAGCTGTCATGTTACTCTTGAGATGGTTTGAGTTTGAGTCGGCTGTTATTGGCCCTATTACATTCCTCCTGCTCATTTCTCAATATATTTGATTTTCAATAATCAATCTTATACACTCTAATACAGATTTGATGTTATACACTCTAATACAGATTTGATGTTATACACTCTAATACAGATTTGATGTGTACATTCTAATACAGATTTGATGTGTACACTCTAAAACACATTTGATGTTATACACTCTAATACAGATTCTACTATTGATGTATACATTTGTTTGATGTTATAGACACTAGAAGACACTAGGAGACACTAGGAGACATGTCATGTTGAAGCACTCACCCATGTGTATTGACGCTCGGAGCACGCGGAGTGCCAGCTGAGTAAGTCGGTGATTGTGAGTGAGTAGAAGAAAAAACATCATCATCAACCTCTTCAGGGCTGTCAGACAGGCTGTCTACTACCAGGCTCATCTTGTCCCCTCGATGACGTCTGTCCCTTGCCCTCCAGCTAGCACTTCGTTGATGGTGGATCCCCTTGCTGTTGGTAGCACGCAATATAGGTGAAGGTCGTGCAGATCCTCCCCGATAAATCAGACTCTGTCAA
The DNA here is from genome assembly GCA_036924085.1 of Ariolimax columbianus. Lineage (NCBI taxonomy): Eukaryota > Metazoa > Mollusca > Gastropoda > Stylommatophora > Arionidae > Ariolimax > Ariolimax columbianus. The sequence goes on along the minus strand of JAVGWX010000006.1, from coordinate 118,141,609 downwards.
TTACAATTTAAAGTAAAGTAAACAGCCTCCCCTTTGCAGAATGTCGGTTCTGACAGTCCCCGACCTATTTAGCTGCTAGAAGTTTCTTGGCAAGTGGGTGGTACGGTAGGTTGCCATTACTTTTCTTACTTGGAGGAGTGAACAAAACAGATGTCTACCAAACGAGTGGGATTCAAACTGGGCATGTTGGGATTGTGAAACGGAGGCTTCAACCCTACACCCCACAGCCAAGAGAGTCACTAATATTCTAAAGACAACTGTTCTATTTGCAATCCCTTCAAAATAAAAACCTCTGATGAACAAATCTCTGTCAAAAATATTTAAAGAATTATTCTCTCACGAGCTAATCAGCATGTCAAATGTTTTCTGTCTATCAGCATGTCAAATGTTTACTGTCTGTCAGCATGTCAAATGTTTACTGTCTCTCAGCATGTCAAATGTTTACTGTCTCTGAGCATGTCAAATGTTTTCTGTCAGTCTGAACGTGTCAAATATTTTCTGTTATGCTTGTTTCTGATTCAAAGTTTTCTATCAATTCATTTGTTTGTGTGGCTGCAAAAGTGAAGGTTCTGTCTCAGTGTCATTATTGGAACTTACGGTCCGTGATGTAACAGCCTTGTCAGTGACGTCTCAGTGTCATTATTGGAACTTACGGTCCGTGATGTAACAGCCTTGTCAGTGACGTATAATGTCTCACATCAACTACATCCATCCTATTATATCTAATAGTGACTACTTCCACAACATATTAAATAACCCCATACAGTACAACATATTAACTAACCACATACAGTATAACATTAACTAACCACATACAGCACAACATATTAACTAGCCACATACAGTATAACATTAACTAACCACATACAGAACAATATATTAACTAGCCACATACAGCACAACATATTAACTAGCCACATACAGGATTATCAGAGGATATGATAACATATCATACAACATGTTAATTTTCATATTGATTAACAGTTGGCTTATCAACAAACAACAATACAACATACTGGCTTATCAGGTAAACTAACAACACAACATATAACATACTGACTTATCAGGTAAACTAACAACACAACATACAACATACTGACTTATCAGGTAAACTAACAACACAACATACAACATACTGACTTATCAGGTAAACTAACAACACAATATACAACATACTGGCTTATCAGATAAACTAACAACATACAACATACTGGCTTATCAGATAAACTAACAACATACAACATACTGGCTTATCAGAATCCACGGATAAAGTTGATTTTAAGGCACTCCTTTTTGCAGACACGGACAGTTTGTGATTGGTGTCTTTTATTGCATTCTCATTTGGTGAGCCCTGCGGTGTTGCCATAGGTGTGGCTGCTGTATGTGTAATGATTGGAGGGTTTAGTGGTCCCTCTGTGGAGACTGGGGTCTGCAACTGGGACATGTTGTCATTCATGGTGATGGTGTAAGCTGGGGTCGGAAGTGCCAGCATCTTCTTCTCTACAGACAGAACAGACAGAAAATACTTAATACACCTCAGCTCTATGGGAGTCTATTGTCCTAATTGGCAAGCTACCTCTCAAGCTAAACATGTCCTCTCTATGGGAGTCTATTGTCCTAATTGGCAAGCTACCTCTCAAGCTAAACATGTCCTCTCTATGGGAGTCTATTGTCCTAATTGGCAAGCTACCTCTCAAGCTAAACATGTCCTCTCTATGGGAGTCTATTGTCCTAATTGGCAAGCTACCTCTCAAGCTAAACATGTCCTCTCTGAGAACACATACATTTAATTGATGACCAATCAATTCTACCGCTATGAGTCCTAATCTCGTCTTCAATCATTTCTATCCTAGGCTATGGCAATCCAGTGGGTATTAAGCTTTCATGTTGACATACCATGGATGTTAAATCAACCCCATCTGACATAGAATTGATATTCCAGGTACTGATGCATACTCCTGTGCCATTATTTTAAGTCGTTAAGAATTGTTTTTATCGTTTAGTCTCTGAGAGGCCAAAATGTCTTAGTTTATTTTGCTACTTTCATCAAAAAGGTGGCTCAGCCGCAGAGCATAAGGATGCTAACTGAAGCTGCACAGTCACGTTCATATTTCTACTCATTATTAATTTGTCCATGTAGATCTGTTATTTATTCATTCATTTGTCGTTTTTGATGTGCTCTACATTTTTGAACAGTTCTTTCATCTATTATTAGATCTTCTGCTACACTTTCCATTGAAGGTCTCTGCATCTGCTCTGAAGAAACATCTTTCATCTGTCACTGACACCTTACTTCTACATACTGTTTTTTAGGCTCAGAAAGGTCTGTCCGTCTCAAATATCTGTTGCATTTAATGTTGATCCATCTGTTTTTAGAGTCCATGGGTCAGTGGGTCCAGTTACTGCTTGCAAAGTGTTTTACAGTTAAGGATCTTCTTTCTGGCTGTTTTTTCTTACAATACCATGAATGTTTGATATCAGCTCTGGGAAAGGCTGTTTTTTCTCACAATACCATGAATGTTTGATTTCAGCTCTGGGAAAGGCTGTTTTTTCTTACAATACCATGAATGTTTGATATCAGCTCTGGGAAAGGCTGTTTTTTCTCACAATACCATGAATGTTTGATATCAGCTCTGGGAAAGGCTGTTTTTTCTCACAATACCATGAATGTTTGATATCAGCTCTGGGAAAGGCTGTTTTTTCTCACAATACCATGAATGTTTGATATCAGCTCTGGGAAAGGCTGTTTTTTCTCACAATACCATGAATGTTTGATATCAGCTCTGAGAAAGGCTGTTTTTTCTCACAATACCATGAATGTTTGATATCAGCTCTGGGAAAGGCAGTTTTTTTCTCACTACCATGAATGTTTGATATCAGCTCTGGGAAAGGCTGTTTTTTCTTACAATACCATGAATGTTTGGTATCAGCTCTGGGAAAGGCTGTTTTTTCTACAATACCATGAATGTTTTATATCAGCTTTGGGAAAGGCTGTTTTTTATTCCAATACCATGAATGTATAAATATATAATAAATACAGATCTAAAGATGATACTCTATAAACTGTGTTACAGGTTCAGGAGAGCTGTGATACAGTGTAATTCATCTCATTACAACTCTCTTGGAAATGTAGAGGCTGACAGACAGTCAAGAGAGGATGGAAGCTACCCCAATATGATGTAGGAGTAACTTATGAAGAGGCCAAGAGGTTTACCAGGTGTAGATACAGGAACAAGTGTGAAGCAGAGCACACAGGTCATCAACCAAATGAGGCACCTTACCAGCTCAACAGGTGAGCAGGTGGTCATCTTTAGACTCCGCACAGGCCACAACAGACTGAGATACCATCGGTTCAACAAATTAAGGATAGGACATACAGATGATGAATGTGTCTGCGGCACTGACAGCATGGCTGCTGAGTATCTGCTACAAAAGTGTTCCAACATACGAGGAACAGGGAAAGCATATGTGGCCATGACAGATATCATCCCTGGACAAGATCTATGGAGACACCAATAGCCTCAGGCTAACTCCTCCCACCTGTACATAACCAATAGCCTCAGGCTAACCCCTGCCCCCTACCTGTACATAACCAATAACCTCAGACTAACCCCTGCCACTTACCTGTACATAACCATTAGCCTCAGACTAACCCCTGCCACCTGTACATATCCAATAGCCTCAGACTAACCCCTACAACCTTAAGATACCAATAACCTCAGGCTAACTAGTCATTAAAAAAATTAATTAAAATTAAAATCTGAAGGCATATAAAGATGAAGAAGAACTATAATTCGTTCATCTGGATTCAACAGTGTTTTGTTTTCTCTGTCTTGCTCTCTCTCTCTTTCTTTCTCTCTTTCTCTCTGTAACTGAGTCTGGCATAACGTCAATCAATTTATATTTACCGTGTCATATATCCAAGTTATCCCCCTTACAGGAATTATTTCCCTTTTACATCAGAACGAAGGGCAAGCTGATAACTGATTCTCTCATGATAAAAACATGGTTAATCATTGATTACATAATCTAGTCATAGACATTATTTGTCTACTAATCTAACTGTGACTAAATTTTCTATGCAGAGACTGTATGTAAGTAACTGGATGTTTGCCTCTCAACTAATAACCCAGCTAAAACCGTGGTCTTTTACCCCTATTCTCTTCTTTAACAACAGCAACTAATAAACTATATTAACATCTTGAGTCTTGTGGTCCTCCATTGCTGGTGATGGGACTGGCCTCAGACAGATTGGCAGCCTCTGTCTGTCTAGTCTCCGCTGAGGATCACAAGGTTTCTTGGGATGGTGCCCTCTGGTGTTCTTCTTCTTCTTCTGCGTACACAGTCAGACAGTAACCATTATTTTCTCGAAAAAAGCGGCGGTCATCCTGAGACTCTCGCCACTACCATAGAGCTTGTCTTGCAGTTCCACTGGCAATGGCCACATCTGCTCTCTCTGATCCTCGTATGTCGGGCAGTTCTGCAGCAGATGTTCAGTGGTCATTTTACCAGTACCGCACGGGCATTCGTCGGTACACCCTATCTTCAATTTGTTGAAGAGGTGGTGCCTCAGTCTGTTGTGGCCAGTGCGAAGTCTGAAGACAACGACCTGCTCTCTTCGGTTCAACTGGTAATAGGCATCGTTTTTGGTGTAACCAGTATGTTTGGTTTCCCATTTGGACATGTACCTGGCTTTGATAAGCCGTTTTGACTCTTCGTACGTCATACTGGTATCTATTTGTGGTAGCCTTGCACCTTCTTTTGCCAGTCTGTCTGCCTCCTCGTTGCCTTGGATGTTGCAGTGTGACGGAACCCACTGTACCACTACCCTTTTTGGTGCGGACTGTTGGCACAGTTTGCAGAGTGCTGCTCTTAAGTCATTAAGCTCAGTGTTTTTCTGGCTTTTTAGCGCTGTGACTACTTCGAGAGCATCTGTCAGCAGGACTATATGGCTCTCATTTTCACTGTGTGTTACCATTTCTTCCACTGCCGCCCTCAGTGCCTCTGCCTCTGCTCTGAAATTGCTCGTGTACTTACCAGTAGCGAATGACAGTGTTATTTTTCTGCCATTTGGTAGGTTCAGGAATGCTCCTGCCCCTCCGTTCTGTGTAGTGTTTGTTACAGAACCGTCGGTGTATGCATGGGTCCAGTCCATGCTTGGGTAGCTTTTCGTTATGAAGCTTAAGGTAGTGTCTCTCCTTTCTTTTTCGGTCTGGCAGTTTTTGTTTGCAATACCTGGTATATTTTCTACCACCTCTGGAAATATATCCTGCCTCCAAGTAGGTTTTCGTACAGTAGTGATGGGTTTTGGTGTTGTTAGTGCGTTTATGGGATCTTCGTGCATCTTTGCTTTGGCTATTTCTGCAAAGTTTCTCCGCTTTAGTTTCCCAGTTCCCAAATTGTTTAGCCTCTGGTACATTGGATGGTCCGTCAGTCTTCGGAGTTTCTCTGACTGCAGCTGGGCTCTGCAGTCTCTTCTGTCGGTCATGGATTGCAGTTTTGTAATCTTTTCAAGTTCTACAATTGGCGTTGACTTCATGCCACCAGTTATGATTCTCATGGCTTGGTTTTGAAGTTTGTTAACTTTATCGAAGTTCGCCTTCGCTGCTGTTGTCCATGCCGCGATGCCATACTCGAGAACTGGTCTCACTCTTCCAGTGTACAGTTTCTTTAGTATGCCTTCGTCTGCTCCCCAGCTTGTGCCAGCAAGTTTCCTGATGATCGCCATTCTTTCTCTGGCTTTCATTCGGTTTCTCTCAATCTGACTTTTCCATGTCATGCGCCGATCAAATGTGACTCCCAGATAGGTTGGGTTGTCGTTTGGCTGCAGGATTTTGCCATTTAGGCTTAATTTGGTACTTTGGGGTTTTAATGAGAGCGAGAATATTGTGCACGTGGTTTTCTCCTCGTTTATTTTGACCAGCCATGAGTTCGCCCACTCTTCCAGCGATGTTAGGGCCGTTTGCATCCGATTTCTTGCTATGGTGAGATTCTTTTCAGAGGTCCACATAGCCAGATCGTCTGCAAACATTGAGCTATGGACTCTTCTTGGTATATTCTCTGTAATATCGTTTATATATACCAGGAAGAGTGTGGGTGACAGTACTCCCCCTTGGGGTACTCCCTGCTCGAGTGTCACCTTTTTGCTCATCTGCCCTTGTACTTGGACTCTGGCCGTTCTTTGTTTGAGGTAGTGGTTGATCCACTTGTACATCTTCCCACAAACATCACTTCTTCTTAGCTTGACTCTAAGTCCATCCTTCCAGACTTTGTCAAATGCCTTTTCCAGATCCACCCAAACAGCTACTGTGTGTTTCTGTGCCTGGTAGGCATCTTCTATCTCCTGGGCTATGAGGATGACCTGGTCCTCAGTGGATCTGTGCTGTCTAAAGCCGGCTTGCTGTGGAATTAGTATTCGTTTTTCTTCCAGATGCCACATCAGTCTGGTGTTTATCATCCGTTCCATCAGCTTGCCGACACAGCTCAGTAGGCTTATGGGCCTGTATCCATTCGGATCTGTTTTGTCCTTTCCTGTTTTTGGTACTGGTACCAGTATTGCATCTTTCCATGCCTGGGGTACAATACCCCTTTTCCAGCTTTGGTTCAGGACTGATAGTAGTTTTTCCTTCGCTGTTTGGCCCAGCCCCATCAGCATTTCGTTTGTTATCCCGTCTTTTCCGGGAGATTTCCTTCTCTTTAGTGTTCTCATAGCCTCTTCCATTTCGCGCATTGTTAGTTTGGCCATCATGTGCTCTTCAGGAGCCGTATTTATGTTTTCGTGCCCCTTTAGCTCTTCGCTAATGTCTGTATGCTTATCTGCAGGGACCTCGATGTGGTTTGCTCTGGCATAGTGATTGACAAAGGCGTTTGCGGCTTTCTTACCTGTGATCAAGTTCTCGCCTTGCTTGATAGTAATTTGTTTATTTGACGGGGTTTCGTCGTTCATGGCTCTGACTAGCTTCCATAGCTTGTTCCCTTCTTTGTCCAGGTTTAAACTTTCCGTTTTATTTTTCCAACTTTCTCTTGCTGTTTGCTTGAGAGTGTGTTTGTACTTCGCCGCGGCGGCTTTGAGGGCGATGTTTGCCTCCACGGATTTTTCTCGTTCTGCCATGTTCCTCGCATTTGTTACTGCATCTTCCACTTTCTGTAACTCATCATTCCAGTAGGGCTTATAGTTTTTCCTAGCTCCTCTTGGGATGGTTTCAGTGGCGGCTTGCATTATTGCCTTGCTTAGGCTCTCTACCATGGGCTTCATTTTGGTGTTTCGTGTGTTGATGGTTTCACACAGCCCATCTGTCAGGATTGCAAATCTGTCCCAGTCGGCTCGTTTGTAATTCCAACGTGGGAGCGGTTTTGTTTCCTGTGGGCCTACTTCCATGTCAATGGTTAGCCTGATCGGCCTGTGGTCGCTACCTGCCAGTTGGTTTAGCACCTGGCGGTCTATTTTATAGTGCCTCTGGTGTTCTATGGTACACCTTACTTCCTGTCAGGGTGGCTATGGCCAACCCGCCTGACTCAACTGACACAGACAACCTTTGAGACAGTCTATGAGACAGTTCTTTAGGTGTCTCTCTTAAACCTTAGTTTGCTGTCATTTCCAGCAGGACATCGAGAGCAAGACCGATGAAACTAATAGTTACGTTTTATCACTTCTCTCTCATTCATTGGGGTCAGTCCACTGTCTCTTCCATCAGGCAATAAGGTGCAATGTCTAGAGAACTCATAGTGGGATCTCCCGACCAGCTCTCTCTGTAATGTCTTGCGTTTCAGCCTTTATCAGACTACCTTGCTCCTCCCTAAGCTATACCTATCCAACATGGCTACTGGTCATGACGTACCACTGTCTCCACCCCAATAACCAGCTCGTAGCTCGTGTCACCTTTTGGTCTGTATTGCCTGTTAACATGTCAAGTTCCCCATTTCTGGAGCCCCTACCAACTTTACATTGAATTTCATGCTGTCAAATCATAGGCTACTCAATCCCTATCAATTATCTGTGACACCTAGACACGACATCATGGGTGGATCTACCCCCCCCCCCCCCCCTCTCCCACCAAACAAACTACCAATCTAAATAGAAGTATTAGGAACCTCAACATCAGGTAACAATGAAAGTAAATTCTGCCCACCTAACTTTCTCCTTGGACAATGAAAATCCAGGCCAGTAAGGCTAAAAATGGCCAGTGTACCGAACATCTGACTGATCTCTCCGATGTAATGTCTCTCTCACCAGCTTGTCTAGCATCAAATTAAAATTAGCTTTGATATTTCTAAGTTACTGTTAGCTTACAGGGCCAAGTCAATCCCCGAGTCCCACTTCTATCACATAGCTGACAATGTCACATCAGGACACCGACCCTGACACATCTCTCTCACTCTCTCTCTCTTTCACACTGACCTTTCTCTTGATTATTCTTCAAGTCCAGATCCAGGGAGTTGAGTCGACTCTTGTCACTTTGGATGTCATCAATATTGTTATTTTCTGCTAATCTTTGCTTTTCTTTCTCTTCTTCCTCTTCTTCATCATCTTCATCTTTGTCTTCATCTACTATTTCTTTCATTTTCTCCTTCTTCTTCTCCTCATCCTTTAAGGATATAAAGCAAAACAGTTAGAACAGGTCAAGGTCAAACTACTAGTACACATCAATCATGTCTCATATACACACAAACACATGTACACACATACACACAAACACATGTACACACATGCACACACATGTACGAACACATGTACACACACATGACCACACAAACCAACCCCCAACTCAGCATATCTACCATCACAACCAATCCCAAAACCCAACATGTCTACCCTCATAACAAACCCTCCAAACCCATCATGTCTACCCTCACAACAAACCCCCCAAACCCATCATGTCTACCCTCACAACAAACGCCCCAAACCCATCATGTCTGCCCTCACAACATACCCCCAAACCCATCATGTCTACTCTCACAACAAACCCTTAAACCCATCATGTCTACTCTCACAACAAACCCTTAAACCCATCATGTCTACTCTCACAACAAACCCTTAAACCCATCATGTCTACCTTCATAACAAATCCCCAAACCTGTCATGTCTACCCTTACAAAAAACTCCTCAACCTATCATGTCTACCCTCACAACAAACCCATCATGTCTACCCTCACAACAAACCCCCAAACCCGTCATGCCTATCCTCACAACAAACCTCCAAACCCATCATGCCTATCCTCACAACAAACCAAAACCCATCAAGCCTACCCTCACAACAAACCCCAAAACCTGTCATGTCTATCCTCACAACAAACCCCCAAACCCGTCATGTTTACCCTCACAACAAACCCATCATGTCTACCTTCACAACAAACCCCCAAACCTGTCATGTCTACCATCACAACAAACCCCCAAACCCGTCATGTCTACCCTCATAACAAACCCCCAAACCTGTCATGTCTACCATCACAACAAACCCCCAAACCCGTCATGTCTACCCTCATAACAAACCCCCGAACCTGTCATGTCTAGCCTCACAACAAACCCCCAAACCTGTCATATCTTCCCTCACAACAAACCCCCAAACCCATCATGTCTACCCTAAAAAAACAAACCCCCCAAACCCATCATGTCTACCCTCACAACAAACCCATCATGTCTACCCTCACAACAAACCCATCATGTCTACCCTCACAACAAACCCATCATGTCTACCCTCACAACAAACCCATCATGTCTACCCTCACAACAAACCCATCCTGTCTACCCTCACAACAAACCAAAGAAGAACACAAACCTCTGTAGAAAAGCCTTCCACCAAAATGGCCACCAACAGGTTAAAAAGGACATAATTGCCAAATGTCATCAGAGCAATAAAATAGAGTGAGGCCCAAGGAGATGTCCGGGCCATGCCATTGTAGAGAACTGTATTCCAATCCTCTTGTGTCAGTACCTACATGCAGGGAAGGTCAGGATGGCAGTGAGCTCGGGTCAGTTTGAGTGTAGTCACATATGACATCATTTACTAGGTCAACAACATAACTATACCCATGGTTTAACGGATTGTGGGACATGGCAGGACAACCATTTACTAGGTCAACAACATAACTATATCCATGGTTTAACGGATTGTGGGACATGGCAAGACAACCATTTACTAGGTCAACAACATAACTATACCCATGGTTTAACGGATTGTGGGACATGGCAGGACAACCATTTACTAGGTCAACAACATAACTATACCCATGGTTTAACGGATTGTGGGACATGGCAGGACAACCATTTACTAGGTCAACAACATAACTATATCCATGGTTTAACGGATTGTGGGACATGGCAGGACAACCATTTACTAGGTCAACAACATAACTATACCCATGGTTTAACGGATTGTGGGACATGGCAGGACAACCATTTACTAGGTCAACAACATAACTATACCCATGGTTTAACGGATTGTGGGACATGGCAGGACAACCATTTACTAGGTCAACAACATAACTATATCCATGGTTTAACGGATTGTGGGACATGGCAGGACAACCATTTACTAGGTCAACAACATAACTATATCCATGGTTTAACGGATTGTGGGACATGGCAGGACAACCATTTACTAGGTCAACAACATAACTATATCCATGGTTTAACGGATTGTGGGACATGGCAGGACAACCATTTACTAGGTCAACAACATAACTATACCCATGGTTTAACGGATTGTGGGACATGGCAGGACAACCATTTACTAGGTCAACAACATAACTATACCCATGGTTTAACGGATTGTGGGACATGGCAGGACAACCATTTCAACCCTGTTTTGTTCCTCCTATCAGAGCCCCGTGAAAGGGAAACTATCACTTTTAAACAATAAATCCTATCACATTATGACAGTAACTGTTATCACATTATGACTGTTAAATGTATCCCATTATTTCAGTAAAACTTTTCACATTATGACAGTTACACTTATCACATTACGACAGTTAAACTTATCACAATATTACAGTTAAACGTATCACATTATTACAGTTAAACTTATCCCAATATTACAATTAAACTTATCACATTATTACAGTTAAACATATCACAATATTACAGTTAAACTTTTATCACATTTTGACAGTTAAACTTATCACAATATTACAGTTAAACATATCACAATATTACAGTTAAACATATCACATTATTACAGTTAAACATATCATAATATTACAGTTAAACCTATCACATTATGACAGTTACACTAATCACATTATTACAGTTAAACTTATCACATTATGACAGTTACACTTCACATAATGACAGCAAAAATTTACTTTTTCTGTCAGTTAAACTAATAATATTATGACAGTAAAATTTATAATATTATGACATTTAAACTTATCACTTTGTGATAATAAAACTAATCATTTTCTGAAAATTGAACTTATCAAATAGTGACAGCAAAAAGTATCACATTATGACTGTAAAACTTATACATTTATGACTGTAAAACTTATACATTTATGACTGTAAAACTTATACATTTATGACTGTAAAACGTATACATTTATGACTGTAAAACTTATACATTTATGACTGTAAAACTTATACATTAATGACTGTAAAACTTATACATTTATGACTGTAAAACTTATACATTTATGACTGTAAAACTTATACATTTATGACTGTAAAACTTATACATTTATGACTGTAAAACTTATACATTTATGACTGTAAAACTTATACATTTATGACAGTAAAACCTTTCACATAGTGAAAGTAAAACCTTTCAAATTATGAGAACTGTAGCAGAAGCAGCTGAGTGCTATGATTCAGTAATTTGTTAATACTTCTATAGCACAGACAATAAAATGTAATGACACAACAGTAATTTTTAATGATTGAATCATCTATCTATCTTTAGTTGTGTCATCAATTTGTAATCATCCATGCTTCATTCTGTCCCACTGCTAACTTGGAATGATCATCCAAGGACATCATTTCTAAATGTCATAGAAAAACTGATGGAGTGGGTTTGAATTAATCCCAGTTTTTAATTCTATTTAAAACATCAATAAAAGAAATAGTTACAATTTCTGTTATATTTATGTCAAGCAAGTTTATAATGCACTTATATATTTTTTTAAAATGAACTTTAATTGAAGGTGCTGATAAATGCACCAAAAATCATTCACAGAAGCAATGAAGCCCGAAGTTTTGTTGAGCATGCTATGAGAAAACTATAGGGGAGTACATGTTTTCTCATAGCATCTCACTTTGAATAACTCATGCAGACACATGCACGGACAGACACATGCACGGACAGACACATGCATGAACAGGCACAAGACACCAAGAGGTCATGTTTCTTGACGACAGTGCCCTTTGAATTTCTTCAAAATAGAATTATCCAAGAATAGCGGACTAGATGTATTCTATCAATCTGCTATACATGATGTCAACACAATGACACAATACTTGTATGTCCTGTGTACAGTCTATGTTGGACCTATCTTGTAGTTTGTAGCAGGTTCAGTTTAATAATCTATGTTGGACCTATCTTGTAGTTTGTAGCAGGTTCAGTTTAATAATCTATGTTGTATCTATCTTGTAGTTTGTAGCAGGTTCAGTTTAATAATCTATGTTGGACCTATCTTGTAGTTTGTAGCAGGTTCAGTTTAATAATCTATGTTGGACCTATCTTGTAGTTTGTAGCAGGTTCAGTTTAATAATCTATGTTGGACCTATCTTGTAGTTTGTAGCAGGTTCAGTTTAATAATCTATGTTAGACCTATCTTGTAGTTTGTAGCAGGTTCAGTTTAATAATCTATGTTGGACCTATCTTGTAGTTTGTAGCAGGTTCAGTTTAATAATCTATGTTGGACCTATCTTGTAGTTTGTAGCAGGTTCAGTTTAATAATCTATGTTGGACCTATCTTGTAGTTTGTAGCAGGTTCAGTTTAATAATCTATGTTAGACCTATCTTGTAGTTTGTAGCAGGTTCAGTTTAATAATCTATGTTGGACCTATCTTATAGTTTGTAGCAGGTTCAGTTTAATAATCTATGTTGGACCTATCTTGTAGTTTGTAACAGGTTCAGTTTAATAATCTATGTTGGACCTATCTTATAGTTTGTAACAGGTTCAGTTTAATAATCTATGTTGGACCTATCTTATAGTTTGTAACAGGTTCAGTTTAATAATCTATGTTGGACCTATCTTGTAGTTTGTAACAGGTTCAGTTTAATAATCTATGTTGGACTTATCTTATAGTTTGTAACAGGTTCAGTTTAATAATCTATGTTGGACCTATCTTGTAGTTTGTAACAGGTTCAGTTTAATAAATAGAATTATGGACCACAATTGTTTGTATTGCAATGAAGTTGTGTTATCTAGATTTCAAGATCATTCCAGCAGAAACTTTATGAGGTAATGTGATAGAATGCTTGGTGAGATGGGAAACAGCCACAACTCCTACATTATTTCAGTTGTTGTAACGTGCTCAATTTGTGGAATAGTTTAGAGACTGCAGGACTGCAGGTATACTCCACACGAACATACATCTGTCCGTCATTGATTTAGTTCTAGCTGTCTTCTGTTGAATCGCATTACTGTTACTGATCATATTAAGTGGATTAACTTATGTGGCTTAACTTAGGTGGATTAACTTAGGTAGATTAACTGACTTTTAGTTCTGTATCATGTATCTAGAGCGGACTTCTAGTTCTGTATCATGTATAGAGTATCTAAAGCCGACTTTTAGTTCTGTATCATGTATCTAGAGCTGACTTTTAGTTCTGTATCATGTATCTAAAGCCGACTTTTAGTTCTGTATCATGTAAAGAGTGTCTAGAGCTGACTTCTAGTTCTGTTTCATGTATCATGTATCTAAAGCCGACTTTTAGTTCTGTATCATGTATCTAGAGCTGACTTTTAGTTCTGTATCATGTATCTAAAGCTGACTTTTAGTTCTGTATCATGTATCTAAAGCCGACTTTTAGTTCTGTATCATGTATAGAGTAACTAGAGCTGACTTTTAGTTCTGTATCATGTATAGAGTATTGTATCCAGAGCTGACTTTTAGTTCTGTATCATGTATGAAGTATCTAGAGCTGACTTTTAGTTCTGTATCATGTATAGAGTATCTAGAGCTGACTTTTAGTTCTGTATCATGTATAGAGTATTGTATCCAGAGCTGACTTTTAGTTCTGTATCATGTATCAAGTATCTAAAGCTGACTTTTAGTTCTGTATCATGTATCGAGTATCTAGAGCTGACTTTTAGTTCTGTATCATGTATCAATTATCTAAAGCTGACTTTTATTTCTGTATCATGTATCTAGAGCTGACTTTTAGTTTTGTATCATGTATCTAAAGCCGACTTTTAGTTCTGTATCAAATATCTAAAGCTGACTTTTAGTTCTGTATCAAGTATCTAAAGCTGACTTTTAGTTCTGTATCATGTATCTAGAGCTGACTTTTAGTTCTGTATCATGTATCTAAAGCTGACTTTTAGTTCTGTATCATGTATCTAAAGCCAACTTTTAGTTCTGTATCATGTATCTATACCTGATTTTTAGTTCTGTATCATGTATAGTGTATTGTAGCTAGAGCTGACTTTTAGTTCTGTATCATGTATCTAGAGCTGACTTTTAGTTCTGTATCATTATCTAGAGCTGACTTTTAGTTCTGTATCATGTATCTAGAGCTGACTTTTAGTTCTGTATCATGTATCTAGAGCTGACTTTTAGTTCTGTATCATGTATAGAATAACTAGAGCTGACTTTTAGTTCTGTATCATGTATAGGGTAACTGGAGCTGACTTTTAGTTCTGTATCATGTATAGAGTATTGTATCCAGAGCTGACTTTTAGTTCTGTATCATGTATCAAGTATCTAAAGCTGACTTTTAGTTCTGTATCATGTATCGAGTATCTAGAGCTGACATTTAGTTCTGTATGGTGTATCAATTATCTAAAGCTGACTTTTATTTCTGTATCATGTATCTAGAGCTGACTTTTAGTTTTGTATCATGTATCTAAAGCCGACTTTTAGTTCTGTATCAAGTATCTAAAGCTGACTTTTAGTTCTGTATCAAGTATCTAAAGCTGACTTTTAGTTCTGTATCATGTATCTAGAGCTGATTTTTAGTTCTGTATCAAGTATCTAAAGCTGACTTTTAGTTCTGTATCAAGTATCTAAAGCTGACTTTTAGTTCTGTATCATGTATCTAGAGCTGACTTTTAGTTCTGTATCATGTATCTAAAGCTGACTTTTAGTTCTGTATCATGTATCGAGTATCTAGAGCTGACTTTTAGTTCTGTATCATGTATCAATTATCTAAAGCTGACTTTTATTTCTGTATAATGTATCTAGAGCTGACTTTTAGTTCTGTATCATGTATAGAGTATCTAGAGCTGACTTTTAGTTCTGTATCATGTATAGAGTATCTAGAGCTGACTTTTAGTTCTGTATCATGTATAGAGTATCTAGAGCTGACTTTTAGTTCTGTATCATGTATAGAGTAACTAGAGCTGACTTTTAGTTCTGTATCATGTATAGAGTATTGTATCCAGAGCTGACTTTTAGTTCTGTATCATGTATCAAGTATCTAAAGCTGACTTTTAGTTCTGTATCATGTATCGAGTATCTAGAGCTGACTTTTAGTTCTGTATCATGTATCAATTTTCTAAAGCTGACTTTTATTTCTGTATCATGTATCTAGAGCTGACTTTTAGTTTTGTATCATGTATCTAAAGCCGACTTTTAGTTCTGTATAAAGTATCTAAAGCTGACTTTTAGTTCTGTATCAAGTATCTAAAGCTGACTTTTAGTTCTGTATCATGTATCTAGAGGTGATTTTTAGTTCTGTATCAAGTATCTAAAGCTGACTTTTAGTTCTGTATCAAGTATCTAAAGCTGACTTTTAGTTCTGTATCATGTATCTAGAGCTGACTTTTAGTTCTGTATCATGTATCTAAAGCTGACTTTTAGTTCTGTATTATGTATCTAAAGCTGACTTTTAGTTCTGTATTATGTATCTAGAGCTGACTTTTAGTTCTGTATCATGTATCTAGAGCTGACTTTTAGTTCTGTATTATGTATCTAGAGCTGACTTTTAGTTCTGTATTATGTATCTTGAGCTGACTTTTAGTTCTGTATCATGTATCTAGAGCTGACTTTTAGTTCTGTTTTATGTATCTAGAGCTGACTTTTAGTTCTGTATCATGTATCTAGAGCTGACTTTTAGTTCTGTATCATGTATCTAGAGCTGACTTTTAGTTCTGTATCATGTATCTAGAGCTGACTTTTAGTTCTGTATCATGTATCTAGAGCTGACTTTTAGTTCTGTATCATGTATCTAGAGCTGACTTTTAGTTCTGTATCATGTATCTAGAGCTGACTTTTAGTTCTGTATCATGTATCTAGAGCTGACTTTTAGTTCTGTATCATGTATCTAGAGCTGACTTTTAGTTCTGTATCATGTATCTAGAGCTGACTTTTAGTTCTGTATCATGTATCTAGAGCTGACTTTTAGTTCTGTATCATGTATCTAGAGCTGACTTTTAGTTCTGTATCATGTATCTAGAGCTGACTTTTAGTTCTGTATCATGATTAGTCTGTGATGATCCAGGGGGAAGACAAACCTTAATTAACCAGGATGAGAACATACATGAGTTTGATCATCTTGAGATTTGTACCCATTGATAACAGAAATGCTGATAAATAACATATAGATAACAAGCACATACAACACGTGATCCAACACCATGTATAATACAAGATGTGATCTAACACCATGTATAATACAACATGTGATCTAACACCATGTATAATACAAGATGTGATCTAACACCATGTATAATACAAGATGTGATCCAACACCATGTATAATACAAGATGTGATCCAACACCAAGTATAATACAAGATGTGATCTAACACCATGTATAATACAACATGTGATCCAACACCATGTATAATACAACATGTGATCCAACACCATGTATAATACAAGATGTGATCTAACACCATGTATAATACAACATGTGATCCAACACCATGTATAATACAACATGTGATCCAACACCAGGTATAATACAAGATGTGACGGGGGGAAATGATCATCCCACCATGTAGGGCATACAACAGCTGCTATCACTAGAAGTTGACAGGATGACAGTACTACACAGACAGAGATCAACTAGGGTGTTGACAGGATGACAGTACTACACAGACAGAGATCAACTAGGGTGTTGACAGGATGACAGTACTACACAGACAGAGATCAACTAGGGTGTTGACAGGATGACAGTACTACACAGACAGAGATCAACTAGGGTGTAGACAGGATGACAGTACTACACAGACAGAGATCAACTAGGGTGTAGACAGGATGACAGTACTACACAGACAGAGATCAACTAGGGTGTAGACAGGATGACAGTACTACACAGACAGAGATCAACTAGGGTGTAGACAGGATGACAGTACTACACAGACAGAGATCAACTAGGGTGTAGACAGGATGACAGTACTACACAGACAGAGATCAACTAGGGTGTAAACAGGATGACAGTACTACACAGACAGAGATCAACTAGGGTGTAAACAGGATGACAGTACTACACAGACAGAGATCAACTAGGGTGTAAACAGGATGACAGTACTACACAGACAGAGATCAACTAGGGTGTAGACAGGATGACAGTACTACACAGACAGAGATCAACTAGGGTGTAAACAGGATGACAGTACTACACAGACAGAGATCAACTAGGGTGTAAACAGGATGACAGTACTACACAGACAGAGATCAACTAGGGTGTAAACAGGATGACAGTACTACACAGACAGAGATCAACTAGGGTGTAGACAGGATGATAGTACTACACCGACAGAGATCAACTAGGGTGTAGACAGGATGACAGTACTACACAGACAGAGATCAACTAGGGTGTAGACAGGATGATAGTACTACACAGGCAGAGATCAACTAGAGTGTAAACAGGATGACAGTACTACACAGACAGAGATCAACTAGGGTGTAGACATGATGACAGTACTACACAGACAGATATCAACTTGGGTGTAGACAGGATGACAGTACTACACAGACAGAGATCAACTAGGGTGTAGACAGGATGACAGTACTACACAGACATAGATCAACTAGGGTGTAGACAGGATGACAGTACTACACAGACATATATCAACTAGGGTGTAGACAGGATGACAGTACTACACAGACAGAGATCAACTAGGGTGTAGACAGGATGACAGTACTACACAGACAGATATCAACTGAGGTGAACAAGCAATAAATATGCTTTAAAAGGACACGGACATGGCAATAAAGAAAAAAAAGGACATAAACTCCTAGCGGAACAGTCTTTTATGATCATTCCAGAAAAGTTTAAACTAGAGAAGTCTGATCTCATGTTAGTCTGATCTCATGTTGGTCTGACCTCATGATGGCCTGATCTCATGTTAGAAATGTTGGATAGATCTCATGTTAGAAACGTTGGTCTGATCTCATGTTAAAAATGTTGGACTGATCTCATGTTAGAAATGTTGGACTGATCTCATGTTAGAAACGTTGGTCTGATCTCATGTTAAAAATGTTGGACTGATCTCATGTTAGAAATGTTGGACTGATCTCATGTTGGCCTGATCTCATGTTGGACTGATCTCATGTTGGACTGATCTCATGTTGGCCTGATCTCATGTTGCTCTGATCTCATGTTGGTCTGATCTCATGTTGGTCTGATCTCATGTTAGACTGATCTCATGTTGGTCTGATCTCATGTTGCTCTGATCTCATGTTGGTCTGATCTCATGTTGGTCTGATCTCATGTTGGACTGACCTTGTTACCCAAGAACAGTCTCCATAAAATAGCCAGGTCAACATAGAAATAATGGAACCCAGGCACAATTGAACACCTGCAAGGTTATGACACCTTCAATGTAGAGTCAGTCCAGCAACTGGAGTCAGTCCAGCAACTAGAGTCAGTCCAGCAACTAGAGTCAGTCCAGCAACTAGAGTCAGTCATCAACTAGAGTCAGTCCAGAACTAGATTCAGCCCAGAGTCAGTCCAGCAACTACATTCAGTCCAGTAACTAGAGTCAGTCCAGTAACTAAAGTCAGTCCAGTAACTAGAGTCAGCCTAGAGTCGGTCCAGTAACTAGAGTCAGTCCAGCAACTAGAGTCAGTCCAGTAACTAGAGTCAGCCTAGAGTCAGTCCAGTAACTAGAGTCAGCCTAGTGTCAGTCCAGTAACTAGAGTCAGTCCAGCAACTAGAGTCAGTCCAGTAACTAGAGTCAGTCCAGTAACTAGAGTCAGTCCAGCAACTAGAGTCAGTCCAGTAACCTGAACGCAAGAGCGGAGCCTTTCAAAGTAAGCATCAAGTGGTCAGTAGGAAAACAGACGTCAGTGTCCTTGTGTGGGTGACATTCCTACTTCTGACATGTGACATATGTCATGTGACAATGTGGTTATCTCAACACTGTATAAACATATAGACGAAGGTTGTCAATGTGTGGGGGACATTCCTACTTCCGACATGTGACATGTGACAGTGTTTTCCTCAACATTGTATGAGGCTATGTTTACATGAAGAGACCACATAGACTGACACAAAGAACACATTGTGAAATGCAAGCAACTATTTTCGATTTGATCATACAGTCAATTGAGACTGGCATTCAGCCATTATAGCTGGAAACACTAATGATAGAACAAGACATACAGACATAATAATTGCATAGACAAGCAGGTGAATTTAGTTGCTAAAGGACAGAAATGTGTGAGCCATGAAACTGGACATTCAATCATTCAGTAGAAAATATGAATAGTTTGTCCAACACAAAACAACACTGATTGCCTTTAGGCCTAGATGCTTACAAACTTAACTTAAAGTTTTTATACTCGTTTAGAAGACTCATCAGAGTCTGTAGACAACCAGTCACATCTGCATTACCCTGCTCTAAACTCTATGCACATCCAATCTATTCTTAAATGCATTAACTGTCTCTGCCTCCACCACCTCCTTGGGTAATGCCATTCCAAGCATTCACCAATCTCTGACTAAAACAATATTTCCTAATATCCAATCTGGATCTTTCTTTAATTTGTAGCTATGCCTTTTTGTTCTTGTGGGTGGTTGTATTTTGAAAAAACTTGTTATAGTCTAATTTTATCTTGCCCATGATTATCTTATAAACTTAAATTAAGTCACCTCGAATTCTTTTCTTTTCTAGACACTCTAGGCTGGTTCTTCCTCATAACTGCAATTCTGGAATCCCAGAATGAAGGTTGGCATACCATTGTGTCTGACAGTTATGTTAGTAGGCAGACATAGGTACTGGCTTCAACTGACTAGTTACTAATAAAATACCGAACTGGATAATTTGTTGAATCATCTAACAACTGACTAACAAAATACAAAACTGTATCATTTGTTGAATCATCTAACAACTGACATAAAATACCGAACTGGATAATTTGTTGAATCATCTAACAACTGACATAAAATACCGAACTGTATCATTTGTTGAATCATCTAGCAACTGACTAACAAAATACAAAACTGTATCATTTGTTGAATCATCTAACAACTGACTAACAAAATACAAAACTGTATCATTTGTTGAATCATCTAACAACTGACATAAAATACCGAACTGTATCATTTGTTGAATCATCTAGCAACTGACTAACAAAATACTAAACTGTATCATTTGTTGAATCATCTAGCAACTGACTAACAAAATACAAAACTGTATCATTTGCTGAATCATCTAACAACTGACTAACAAAATACAAAACTGTATCATTTGTTGAATCATCTAACAACTGACTAACAAAATACAAAACTGTATCATTTGTTGAATCATCTAACAACTGACTAACAAAATACAAAACTGTATCATTTGTTGAATCATCTAACAACTGACTAACAAAATACAAAACTGTATCATTTGTTGAATCATCTAACAACTGACTAACAAAATACAAAACTGTATCATTTGTTGAATCATCTAACAACTGACTAACAAAATACAAAACTGTATCATTTGTTGAATCATCTAACAACTGACTAACAAAATACAAAACTGGATCATGCTTACTTCTTAGTTCTTCTTAGTCGACCTGTGCATCTACAGGGGCAGATATGCAGTGCCCAGCTTTGGTTTGAGCCTGAATTAGCCAGGTGGAGGATTTCCTGCTTAGCGGGCTAGGCTCGAGCAGCTTATTATTCCGCTACGTTGGAACAAGTGCAGCGACGGGGGGATAACAAATGTGCGAGTCCATCTTAATAGACTCAAACACTAGAGCAAAGTAGACCCGCAGCCTGTTAGGCAACAATCTATGCTCCTCTTAACAAACCACCTAGTCATGACCGGTGTTATGCCATGTCACACAGTAAGTCACCTCTAACGGCATGCTTTCTGTGGGCAGTGGTGCTATTCTTGTCCTTCACAAAGACCCCGGCGGACCACTCGGGACACTGGATCATTTGTTGAATCATCTAACAACTGACTAGTTACTAACAAAATAGAAACTGAATCATTTGTTGAATCATCTAACAACTGACTAATAATATACAAAACTTGATCATTTGTTGAATCATCTAACAACAAACTATTGTCCATTTCACAATGGATGCAGTCAATTGCTTTCTAATATCTCAATAACCCTTGCACCGATAAATGTGATTTTTTGCCCGTGGTCTTATCTTTTCAATGTTCCAACAACTTTATATTTTACCTTTTGTCAGGTTGTGCCATTTTCATAAAGTGACTAGTTCCTTTGATCTTTGTTAGCAAAGTTATTATTTTGTCCCATCAAAAAATAATTTACAGTAAATTGTCAATCATTAGGCAAAGGCATCTCTCCAATTTGAATGAGATTCTATACATTAGGTACCCCATAGCCTCCTTTTTACTGTAGTTCATTTGTTTTGGGAACTGTAAGAAGTAACTAGGCATTTCGTAGACAGAATGTGTGAAGATGTAGAAGTACGTGATAGATAGAACATAGAAAGTACATACTTCAGATGGATTGGTTCAGGTTCATAAATAGATGCTGGAAAAAACAATAAATGGTTATAATTCAGTTCTGAGATCCATCTTCTAGCTGATTGAGGTGGTCTTGAAAAGGACCATTTTTCCAAGGTGAAGGAAACTTCTATTTCTTGGAAAACAAACATGGAAGTTAATTTCTCACTTAATCATGGACAATTCCAACAAAATGATGACTGCTCTTGAACAACTGCAGCACAAACAGTACAACACACATACAATCAGGATTATAGAGAGCTTCTGAAACAATCAGGATTATAGAGAGCCTCTGAAACAATCAGGATTATAAAGAGCTCCTGAAACAATCAGGATTATAAAGAGCTCCTGAAACAAGAGAATCACAACATGTCTCCTCTAAACCCAGAGTAGAACAATATTTCTTATAATAATAGGTTGGTTGTTTCTAACTATATTTCTTATAATAATAGGTTGGTTGTTTCTAACTATATTTCTTATAATAATAGGTTGGTTGTTTCTAACTATATTTCTTATAATAATAGGTTGGTTGTTTCTAACTATATTTCTTATAATAATAGGTTGGTTGTTTCTAACTATATTTCTTATAATAATAGGTTGGTTGTTTCTAACTATATTTCTTATAATAATAGGTTGGTTGTTTCTAACTATATTTCTTATAATAATAGGTTGGTTGTTTCTAACTATATTTCTTATAATAATAGGTTGGTTGTTTCTAACTATATTTCTTATAATAATAGGTTGGTTGTTTCTAACTATATTTCTTATAATAATAGGTTGGTTGTTTCTAACTATATTTCTTATAATAATAGGTTGGTTGTTTCTAACTATATTTCTTATAATAATAGGTTGGTTGTTTCTAACTATATTTCTTATAATAATAGGTTGGTTGTTTCTAACTATATTTCTTATAATAATAGGTTGGTTGTTTCTAACTATATTTCTTATAATAATAGGTTGGTTGTTTCTAACTATATTTCTTATAATAATAGGTTGGTTGTTTCTAACTATATTTCTTATAATAATAGGTTGGTTGTTTCTAACTATATTTCTTATAATAATAGGTTGGTTGTTTCTAACTATATTTCTTATAATAATAGGTTGGTTGTTTCTAACTATATTTCTTATAATAATAGGTTGGTTGTTTCTAACTATATTTCTTATAATAATAGGTTGGTTGTTTCTAACTATATTTCTTATAATAATAGGTTGGTTGTTTCTAACTATATTTCTTATAATAATAGGTTGGTTGTTTCTAACTATATTTCTTATAATAATAGGTTGGTTGTTTCTAACTATATTTCTTATAATAATAGGTTGGTTGTTTCTAACTATATTTCTTATAATAATAGGTTGGTTGTTTCTAACTATATTTCTTATAATAATAGGTTGGTTGTTTCTAACTATATTTCTTATAATAATAGGTTGGTTGTTTCTAACTATATTTCTTATAATAATAGGTTGGTTGTTTCTAACTATATTTCTTATAATAATAGGTTGGTTGTTTCTAACTATATTTCTTATAATAATAGGTTGGTTGTTTCTAACTATATTTCTTATAATAATAGGTTGGTTGTTTCTAACTATATTTCTTATAATAATAGGTTGGTTGTTTCTAACTATATTTCTTATAATAATAGGTTGGTTGTTTCTAACTATATTTCTTATAATAATAGGTTGGTTGTTTCTAACTATATTTCTTATAATAATAGGTTGGTTGTTTCTAACTATATTTCTTATAATAATAGGTTGGTTGTTTCTAACTATATTTCTTATAATAATAGGTTGGTTGTTTCTAACTATATTTCTTATAATAATAGGTTGGTTGTTTCTAACTATATTTCTTATAATAATAGGTTGGTTGTTTCTAACTATATTTCTTATAATAATAGGTTGGTTGTTTCTAACTATATTTCTTATAATAATAGGTTGGTTGTTTCTAACTATATTTCTTATAATAATAGGTTGGTTGTTTCTAACTATATTTCTTATAATAATAGGTTGGTTGTTTCTAACTATATTTCTTATAATAATAGGTTGGTTGTTTCTAACTATATTTCTTATAATAATAGGTTGGTTGTTTCTAACTATATTTCTTATAATAATAGGTTGGTTGTTTCTAACTATATTTCTTATAATAATAGGTTGGTTGTTTCTAACTATATTTCTTATAATAATAGGTTGGTTGTTTCTAACTATATTTCTTATAATAATAGGTTGGTTGTTTCTAACTATATTTCTTATAATAATAGGTTGGTTGTTTCTAACTATATTTCTTATAATAATAGGTTGGTTGTTTCTAACTATATTTCTTATAATAATAGGTTGGTTGTTTCTAACTATATTTCTTATAATAATAGGTTGGTTGTTTCTAACTATATTTCTTATAATAATAGGTTGGTTGTTTTAACTATATTTCTTATAATAATAGGTTTGGTTGTTTCTAACTATATTTCTTATAATAATAGGTTGGTTGTTTCTAACTATATTTCTTATAATAATAGGTTGGTTGTTTCTAACTATATTTCTTATAATAATAGGTTGGTTGTTTCTAACTATATTTCTTATAATAATAGGTTGGTTGTTTCTAACTATATTTTCTTATAATAATAGGTGGTTGTTTCTAACTATATTTCTTATAATAATAGGTTGGTTGTTTCTAACTATATTTCTTATAATAATAGGTTGGTTGTTTCTAACTATATTTCTTATAATAATAGGTTGGTTGTTTCTAACTATATTTCTTATAATAATAGGTTGGTTGTTTCTAACTATATTTCTTATAATAATAGGTTGGTTGTTTCTAACTATATTTCTTATAATAATAGGTTGGTTGTTTCTAACTATATTTCTTATAATAATAGGTTGGTTGTTTCTAACTATATTTCTTATAATAATAGGTTGGTTGTTTCTAACTATATTTCTTATAATAATAGGTTGGTTGTTTCTAACTATATTTCTTATAATAATAGGTTGGTTGTTTCTAACTATATTTCTTATAATAATAGGTTGGTTGTTTCTAACTATATTTCTTATAATAATAGGTTGGTTGTTTCTAACTATATTTCTTATAATAATAGGTTGGTTGTTTCTAACTATATTTCTTATAATAATAGGTTGGTTGTTTTCTAACTATATTTCTTATAATAATAGGTTGGTTGTTTCTAACTATATTTCTTATAATAATAGGTTGGTTGTTTCTAACTATATTTCTTATAATAATAGGTTGGTTGTTTCTAACTATATTTCTTATAATAATAGGTTGGTTGTTTCTAACTATATTTCTTATAATAATAGGTTGGTTGTTTCTAACTATATTTCTTATAATAATAGGTTGGTTGTTTCTAACTATATTTCTATAATAATAGGTTGGTTGTTCTAACTATATTTCTTATAATAATAGGTTGGTTGTTTCTAAACTATATTTCTTATAATAATAGGTTGGTTGTTTCTAACTATATTTCTTATAATAATAGGTTGGTTGTTTCTAACTATATTTCTTATAATAATAGGTTGGTTGTTTCTAACTATATTTCTTATAATAATAGGTTGGTTGTTTCTAACTATATTTCTTATAATAATAGGTTGGTTGTTTCTAACTATATTTCTTATAATAATAGGTTGGTTGTTTCTAACTATATTTCTTATAATAATAGGTTGGTTGTTTCTAACTATATTTCTTATAATAATAGGTTGGTTGTTTCTAACTATATTTCTTATAATAATAGGTTGGTTGTTTCTAACTATATTTCTTATAATAATAGGTTGGTTGTTTCTAACTATATTTCTTATAATAATAGGTTGGTTGTTTCTAACTATATTTCTTATAATAATAGGTTGGTTGTTTCTAACTATATTTCTTATAATAATAGGTTGGTTGTTTCTAACTATATTTCTTATAATAATAGGTTGGTTGTTTCTAACTATATTTCTTATAATAATAGGTTGGTTGTTTCTAACTATATTTCTTATAATAATAGGTTGGTTGTTTCTAACTATATTTCTTATAATAATAGGTTGGTTGTTTCTAACTATATTTCTTATAATAATAGGTTGGTTGTTTCTAACTATATTTCTTATAATAATAGGTTGGTTGTTTCTAACTATATTTCTTATAATAATAGGTTGGTTGTTTCTAACTATATTTCTTATAATAATAGGTTGGTTGTTTCTAACTATATTTCTTATAATAATAGGTTGGTTGTTTCTAACTATATTTCTTATAATAATAGGTTGGTTGTTTCTAACTATATTTCTTATAATAATAGGTTGGTTGTTTCTAACTATATTTCTTATAATAATAGGTTGGTTGTTTCTAACTATATTTCTTATAATAATAGGTTGGTTGTTTCTAACTATATTTCTTATAATAATAGGTTGGTTGTTTCTAACTATATTTCTTATAATAATAGGTTGGTTGTTTCTAACTATATTTCTTATAATAATAGGTTGGTTGTTTCTAACTATATTTCTTATAATAATAGGTTGGTTGTTTCTAACTATATTTCTTATAATAATAGGTTGGTTGTTTCTAACTATATTTCTTATAATAATAGGTTGGTTGTTTCTAACTATATTTCTTATAATAATAGGTTGGTTGTTTCTAACTATATTTCTTATAATAATAGGTTGGTTGTTTCTAACTATATTTCTTATAATAATAGGTTGGTTGTTTCTAACTATATTTCTTATAATAATAGGTTGGTTGTTTCTAACTATATTTCTTATAATAATAGGTTGGTTGTTTCTAACTATATTTCTTATAATAATAGGTTGGTTGTTTCTAACTATATTTCTTATAATAATAGGTTGGTTGTTTCTAACTATATTTCTTATAATAATAGGTTGGTTGTTTCTAACTATATTTCTTATAATAATAGGTTGGTTGTTTCTAACTATATTTCTTATAATAATAGGTTGGTTGTTTCTAACTATATTTCTTATAATAATAGGTTGGTTGTTTCTAACTATATTTCTTATAATAATAGGTTGGTTGTTTCTAACTATATTTCTTATAATAATAGGTTGGTTGTTTCTAACTATATTTCTTATAATAATAGGTTGGTTGTTTCTAACTATATTTCTTATAATAATAGGTTGGTTGTTTCTAACTATATTTCTTATAATAATAGGTTGGTTGTTTCTAACTATATTTCTTATAATAATAGGTTGGTTGTTTCTAACTATATTTCTTATAATAATAGGTTGGTTGTTTCTAACTATATTTCCTATAATAATAGGTTGGTTGTTTCTAACTATATTTCTTATAATAATAGGTTGGTTGTTTCTAACTATATTTCTTAAAATAATAGGTTGGTTGTTTCTATCAATATTACTCAGCGATATCTTTCCCAAAAAAAAAAAAAAAAAACCACTGAAATTTTGAAACATTAAATAAGATACATTGATTATTTCTGATTAAAAACAGGAAGTTTGCCCGGACCGGTGTTTTCATGTATTGTATCGTGTACGGACAGGTGTTTTCATGTCTTGTATTGTGTACCAGACAGGTATTTTCAGGTATTGCATTGTGTACAGACAGGTGATTTAAGGAATTGTATTGTGTACTGGACATGTGCTTTCAGGTCATGTATTGTGTACTTAAAAGTGCTTTCAGGTATTGTATTGTGTACCGGACAAGTGTTTTCAGGTATTGTATTGTGTACCAAACAAGTGTTTTCAGATATTGTATTGTGTTGGCTAACTAGGTGACCCACATGTGTCAGAATATGTGATTGAATGTAAAAAAATTGAATGTAATAAAATTGAATGAAATAAAATTGAATGTAATAAAATTGAATGAAATAAAATTGAATGTAATAAAATTGAATGAAATAAAATTGAATGTAATTGAATGTAATTGAATGTAATAAAAACCCGAATACTTCCACTATTCAATACAGCCCATGTTAGTTGTGAATGTTTTATTTTCTGAGTGAACAAGCAAGTCATAATTTAGCCCAGTTCAGTCATAAAAATGAAATTTGTATTACAAAATTATTGATCTGTTCTGTTGAGAATTGACATCACTGTACTCTAGGTAGAACCACAGGTGTTTAGCAAATTGTGAAAAGTGGATGAGGATGGATCCAACAGCTTTCTTACGTCAGGCTTCCTAATTGATCCACATATGATTAATAATTGTGCATTCTGGAATAGCTGTAGTGTAAACATCCTTGAGGGAGTCCCAACAAAGATCCTAGAGACAGTCCGAAATTCCTAGAGACAGTCCCAACATCCTAGAGACAGTCCCAAAATCCTAGAGGCAGTTCCAACATCCTAGAGGCAGTTCCAACATCCTAGAGGCAGTCCAAACATCATAGAGACAGTCCCAACATCCTAGAGACAGTCCCAACATCCTAGAGACAGTCACAACATCCTAGAGACAGTCCTAACATTCTAAAGGCAGTTCCAACATCCCAGAGACAGTCCCAACATCCTAGAGACAGTCCCAACATCCTAGAGACAGTCCCAAAATCCTAGAGATAGTCCCAACATCTTTGAGACAGTCCCACAAAAACATTCTAGAGACAGTCCCAACATCCTAGAGGAAGTCCCAAAATCTTAGAGAAATTCCCAACATCTTAGAGACAGTCCCAAAAAACATCATAGAAACAGTCCCAACATCCTACTGACAGTCCTAATATCTTAGAGGCAGTCCCAACAAATACCCTAGAGGCAGTCCCAACATCCTAGAGACAGTCCCAACAAACATCCTAGAGACAGTCCCAACATCCTAGAGGCAGTCCCAACATCCTAGAGACCAGACAGTCCCACAAAAACATTCTAGAGACAGTACCAACATCATAGAAGAAGTCCCAACATCCTAGAGGAATTCCCAACATCTTAGAGACAGTCCCAACAAACATCATAGAGGCAGTCCAACATCATAGAGACAGTCCAAACGTCCTAGAGACAGTCCCAACATCCTAGAGATAGTTCCAACGTCCTAGAGACAGTCCCAACATCATAGAGATAGTCAAAATATCCTAAAGACAGTACCAGCATCCTAGAGACAGTCCCAACATCCTAGAGGAAGTCCCAACATCCTAGAGGCAGTCCCAACATCATAGAGACAGTCCCAACAAACATCCTAGAGGCAGTCCCAACATCCTAGAGACAGTCCCAACATCCTAGAAAGAGTCCCAACATCCTAGAGGCAGTCCCAAAATCCTAGAGGCAGTCCCAACATCCTAGAGGCAGTCCCAACAAACATCCTAGAGGCAGTCCCAGCATCCTAGAGGCAGTCCCTACAAACATCCTAGAGACAGTCCCAACATCCTAGAGGCATTCCCAACAAACATCCTAGAGGCAGTCCCAACATCCTAGAGGCAGTCCCTTCAAACATCCTAGAGACAGTCCCAACATCCTAGAGGCAGTCCCAACATCCTAGAGGCAGTCCCTACAAACATCCTAGAGGCAGTCCCAACATCCTAGAGGCAGTCCCAACATCCTAGAGACAGTCCCTACAAACATCCTAGAGACAGTCCCAACATCCTAGAGACAGTCCCTACAAACATCCTAGAGGCAGTCGCAACATCCTAGAGATAGGACAGTCCCAACATCCTAGAGGCAGTCCCAACATCCTAGAGACAGTCCCTACAAACATCCTAGAGACAGTCCCAACATCCTAGAGACAGTCCCTACAAACATCCTAGAGACAGTCCCAACATCCTAGAGGCAGTCGCAACATCCTAGAGATAGGACAGTCCCAACATCCTAGAGGCAGTCCCAGCATCCTAGAGATACGACAGTCCCAACATCCTAGAGGCAGTCCCAACATCATAGAGACAGTCCCAACAAACATCCTAGAGGCAATCCAACATCATAGAGACAGTCCAAAGAAACATATTAGAGTCAGTCCCAACATCCTATTAGGCAGTCCCAACAAACATCCCAGAGGCAGTCCCAACATCCTAGAGACAGTCCCAACATCCCAGAGGCAGTCCCAACATCCTAGAAGCAGTCCCAACATCCTAGAGACAGTCCCAACAAACATCCTAGAGACAGTCCCAATAAACATCCTAGAGGCAGTCCCAACAAACATCCTAGAGACAGTCCCAACATCCTAGAGGCAGTCCCTACAAACATCCTTGAGGCAGTCCCAACATCCTAGACGCAGTCCAAACATCATAGAGACAGTCCCAACAAACATCCTAGAGGCAGTTCCAACATCCTAGAGGCAGTTCCAACATCCTAGAGGCAGTCCAAACATCATAGAGACAGTCCCAACATCCTAGAGACAGTCCCAACATCATAGAGGCAGTTCCAACATCCTAGAGGCAGTCCAAACATCATAGAGACAGTCCCAACATCCTAGAGACAGTCCCAACATCATAGAGGCAGTCCCAACATCCCAGAGACAGTCCCTACAAACATCCTAGAGGCAGTCCCAACATCCCAGAGGCAATCCCAACAATCATCCTAGAGGCAGTCCCTACAAACATACTAGAGGCAGTCCCTACAAACATCCTTGAGGCAGTCCCAACATCCTAGAGGCAGTACCTACAAACATTCTAAAGGCAGTCCCTACAATCATCCTTGAGGAAGTCCCTACAAACATCCTTGAGGCAGTCCCTACAAACATCCTTGAGGCAGTCCCAACATCCTAGAGGCAGTCCCTACAAACATCCTAGAGGCAGCCCCTACAAACATCCTTGAGGCAGTCCCAACATCCTAGAGGCAGTCCCTACAAACATTCTAAAGGCAGTCCCTACAAACATCCTTGAGGCAGTCCCAACATCCTAGAGGCAGTCCATACAAACATCCTAGAGACAGTCCCAACAAACATTCTAAAGGCAGTCCCAACATCCCAGAGACAGTCCCAATATCCCAGAGACAGTCCCTACATCCTAGAGACAGTCCTAACATCCTAGAGGCAGTCCCAACAAATATCCTAGAGGAATTCACAACAAACATCTTAGAGGAAGTCCCAACATTCTAGAGACAGTCCCAAAATCCTAGAGACAGTCCCAACGTCCTAGAGACAGTCCCAACATCCTAGAGGCAGTCTCAACATCCTAGAGACAGTCCCAACATCCTAGAGTCAGTCTCAACATCCTAGAGACAGTCCCAACATCCTAGAGTCAGTCTCAACATCCTAGAGACAGTCCCAAAATAATAGAGACAGTCCCAACATCCTAGAGATAGTCCCAACATCTTAGAGACAGTCCCACAAAAGCATTCTAGAGACAGTCCCAACATCCTAGAGGAAGTCCCAACATCTTAGAGAAATTCCCAACATCTTAGAGACAGTCCCAACATTCTAGAAACAGTCCCAACATCCTAGAGACAGTCCCAACATTCTAGAAACAGTCCCAACATCCCAGAGACAGTCCCAACATCCTAGAGGCAGTCCCAAGATTCTAGAAACAGTCCCAACATCCTAGAGACAGTCCCAACATTCTAGAAACAGTCCCAACATCCTAGAGACAGTCCCAACATCCTAGAGGCAGTCCCAACATTCTAGAAACAGTCCCAACATCCTAGAGACAGTCCCAACATCCTAGAGACCAGACAGTCCCACAAAAACATTCTAGAGACAGTCCCAACAAACATCCTAGAGAGAGACAATCCCAATATCTTAGAGGCAGTCCCAACATCCTAGAGGCAGTCCCAACATCCTAGAGACCAGACAGTCCCACAAAAACATTCTAGAGACAGTCTCAACATCCTACAGACAGTCCCAATATCCTAGAGACAGTCCCAACAAACATCCTAGAGAGAGACAGTCCCAACATCCTAGAGGCAGTCCCAACATCCTAGAGGCAGTCCCAACATCCTAGAGGCAGTCCCAACAAACATCCTAGAGACAGTCCCAACATCCTAGAGGCAGTGCCAACATCCTAGAGGCAGTCCCAACATCCTAGAGGCAGTCCCAACAAACATCCTAGAGACAGTCCCAACATCCTAGAGGCAGTCCCAACAAACATCCTAGAGAGAGACAGTCCCAACATCCTAGAGTCAGTCCCAACATCCTAGAGACAGTCCCAACATCCTAGAGGCAGTCCCAACATCCTAGAGGCAGTCCCAACATCCTAGAGGCAGTCCCAACAAACATCCTAGAGACAGTCCCAACATCCTAGAGGCAGTGCCAACATCCTAGAGGCAGTCCCAACATCCTAGAGGCAGTCCCAACAAACATCCTAGAGACAGTCCCAACATCCTAGAGGCAGTCCCAACAAACATCCTAGAGAGAGACAGTCCCAACATCCTAGAGTCAGTCCCAACATCCTAGAGGCAGTCCCAACATCCTAGAGGCAGTCCCACCATCCTAGAGGCAGTCCCAACATCCTAGAGACAGTCCCTACAAACATCCTATAGGCAGTCTCATCAAACATTCTAAAGGCAGTCCCAACATCCCAGAGACAGTCCCAACATCCCGCAGACAGTCCCAACATCCTAGAGGCAGTCCCAACAAATATCCTAGAGGAATTCCCAACAAACATCCTAGAGGCAGTCCCAACATCCTAGAGACAGTCCCAACATCATAGAGTCAGTCTCAACATCCTAGAGACAGTCACAACATCCTAGAGACAGTCCTAACATTCTAAAGGCAGTCCCAACATCCCAGAGACAGTCCCAACATCCTAGAGACAGTCCCAACATCCTAGAGGCAGTCCCAACATCCTAGAGGCAGTCCCAACATCCTAGAGGCAGTCCCAACATCCTAGAGACAGTCCCTACAAACATCCTATAGGCAGTCTCATCAAACATTCTAAAGGCAGTCCCAACATCCCAGAGACAGTCCCAACATCCCGCAGACAGTCCCAACATCCTAGAGGCAGTCCCAACAAATATCCTAGAGGAATTCCCAACAAACATCCTAGAGGCAGTCCCAACATCCTAGAGACAGTCCCAACATCCTAGAGTCAGTCTCAACATCCTAGAGACAGTCACAACATCCTAGAGACAGTCCTAACATTCTAAAGGCAGTCCCAACATCCCAGAGACAGTCCCAACATCCTAGAGACAGTCCCAACATCCTAGAGACAGTCCCAAAAATCCTAGAGATAGTCCCAACATCTTTGAGACAGTCCCACAAAAACATTCTAGAGACAGTCCCAACATCCTAGAGGAAGTCCCAAAATCTTAGAGAAATTCCCAACATCTTAGAGACAGTCCCAAAAAACATCATAGAAACAGTCCCAACATCCTACTGACAGTCCTAATATCTTAGAGGCAGTCCCAACAAATACCCTAGAGGCAGTCCCAACATCCTAGAGACAGTCCCAACAAACCTCCTAGAGACAGTCCCAACATCCTAGAGGCAGTCCCAACATCCTAGAGACCAGACAGTCCCACAAAAACATTCTAGAGACAGTACCAACATCATAGAAGAAGTCCCAACATCCTAGAGGAATTCCCAACATCTTAGAGACAGTCCCAACAAACATCATAGAGGCAGTCCAACATCATAGAGACAGTCCAAACGTCCTAGAGACAGTCCCAACATCCTAGAGATAGTTCCAACGTCCTAGAGACAGTCCCAACATCACAGAGACAGTCAAAATATCCTAAAGACAGTACCAGCATCCTAGAGACAGTCTCAACATCCTAGAGGAAGTCCCAACATCCTAGAGGCAGTCCAAACATCATAGAGACAGTCCCAACAAACATCCTAGAGGCAGTCCCAACATCCTAGAGACAGTCCCAACATCCTAGAAAGAGTCCCAACATCCTAGAGGCAGTCCCAAAATCCTAGAGGCAGTCCCAACATCATAGAGGCAGTCCCAACAAACATCCTAGAGACAGTCCCAACAAACATCCTAGAGGCAGTCCTAACAAACATCCTAGAGACAGTCCCAACATCCTAGAGGCAGTCCCAACATCCTAGAGGCAGTCCCAACAAACATCCTAGAGCCAGTCCCAACATCCTAGAGACAGTCCCAACAAACATCATAGAGACAGTCCCAACAAACATCCTAGAGGCAGTCCAAAGAAACATATTAGAGTCAGTCCGAAGAAACATATTAGAGTCAGTCCCAACATCCTATTAGGCAGTACCAACAAACATCATAGAGGCAGTCCCAACAAACATCCTAGAGCCAGTCCCAACATCCTAGAGACAGTCCCAACAAACATCCTAGAGACAGTCCCAACAAACATCCTAGAGGCAGTCCAAAGAAACATATTAGAGTCAGTCCGAAGAAACATATTAGAGTCAGTCCCAACATCCTATTAGGCAGTACCAACAAACATCATAGAGGCAATCCAAACAAACATCCTAGAGGCAGTCCCAACAAACATCCTAGAGGCAGTCCCTACAAACATCCTAGAGGCAGTCCCTACAAACATCCTAGAGACAGTCCCAATATCCTAGAGGCAGTCCCAACATCCTAGAGAGAGTCCCAACGTCCTAGAGACAGTCCCAACTGCCTAGAGACAGTCCCAACATCCTAGAGACAGTCCTAACATCCTAGAGACAGTCCTAACATCCTAGAGGCAATCCAAACAAACATCCTAGAGGCAGTCCCAACAAACATCCTAGAGGCAGTCCCAACAAACATCCTAGAGGCAGTCCCTACAAACATCCTAGAGACAGTCCCAATATCCTAGAGGAAGTCCCAACATCCTAGAGACAGTCCCAACTGCCTAGAGACAGTACCTGCATCCTAGAGACAGTCCCAACAGACATCCTAGAGGCATTCCCAACATCCTAGAGGCAGTCCCAACATCCTAGAGGCAGTCCCAACAAACATCCTAGAGTCAGTCCCAACATTCTAGAGACAGTCCCAACAAACATCCTAGAGGCAGTCAAAATATCCTAAAGACAGTCCCAACATCCTAGAGGCAGTCCCAACAAACATCCTAGAGTCAGTCCCAACATCCTAGAGACAGTCCCAACAAACATCCTAAAGACAGTCCCAACATCCTGGAGGCAGTCCCAACATCCTGGAGGCAGTCCCAAAGTTCTAGAGACAGTCCCAACAAACATCCTAGAGGCAGTCCAGACATCCTATAGACAGTCCCAACAAACATCCTAGAGACAGTCCCAACATCCTAGAGGCAGTCCCAAAATTCTAGAGGCAGTCCCAAAATTCTAGAGACAGTCCCATAAAACATCCTAGAGGCAGTCCAGACATCCTATAGACAGTCCCAACATCCTAGAGGCAGTCCCAACATCCTAGAGACAGTCCCAACATCATAGAGACAGTCCCAACATCCTAGAGGCAGTCCCAACATCATAGAGACAGTCCCAACATCCTAGAGACAGTCCCAACATCATAGAGACAGTCCCTACATCACAGAGACAGTCCCAACAAACATCCTAGAGACAGTCCCAACATCCTAGAGACAGTCCCAACATCATAGAGACAGTCCCAACAAACATCCTAGAGACATTCCCAACATCCTAGAGACAGTCCCAACATCATAGAGACAGTCCCAACAAACATCCTAGAAGCAGTCCCAACATCCTAGAGACAGTCCCTACATCATAGAGGCAGTCCCAACAAATATCCTAGAGGCAGTCCCAACATCCTAGAGACAGTCCCTACAAACATCCTAGAGGCAGTCCAAAGAAACATATTAGAGACAGTCTCAACATCCTAGAGGCAGTCCCAACATCCTAGAGACAGTCCCAACATCCTAGAGACAGTCCCAACATCCTAGAGGCAGTACCAACATCCTAGAGGCAGTCCAAACAAACATCCTAGAGGCAGTCCCAACATCCTAGAGGCAGTCCCTACAAACATCCTAGAGACAGTCCCAACATCCTAGAGGCATTCCCAACAAACATCCTAGAGGCAGTCCCAACATCCTAGAGGCAGTCCCTACAAACATCCTAGAGACAGTCCCAACATCCTAGAGGCAGTCCCAACATCCTAGAGGCAGTCCCTACAAACATCCTAGAGGCAGTCCCAACATCCTAGAGGCAGTCCCAACATCCTAGAGACAGTCCCTACAAACATCCTAGAGACAGTCCCAACATCCTAGAGACAGTCCCTACAAACATCCTAGAGACAGTCCCAACATCCTAGAGGCAGTCGCAACATCCTAGAGATAGGACAGTCCCAACATCCTAGAGGCAGTCCCAGCATCCTAGAGATAGGACAGTCCCAACATCCTAGAGGCAGTCCCAACATCATAGAGACAGTCCCAACAAACATCCTAGAGGCAATCCAACATCATAGAGACAGTCCAAACGTCCTAGAGACAGTCCAAAGAAACATATTAGAGTCAGTCCCAACATCCTATTAGGCAGTCCCAACAAACATCCCAGAGGCAGTCCCAACATCCTAGAGACAGTCCCAACATCCCAGAGGCAGTCCCAACATCCTAGAAGCAGTCCCAACATCCTAGAGACAGTCCCAACAAACATCCTAGAGACAGTCCCAATAAACATCCTAGAGGCAGTCCCAACAAACATCCTAGAGACAGTCCCAACATCCTAGAGGCAGTCCCAACATCCTAGAGGCAGAACCAACAAACATCCTAGAGTCAGTCCCAACATCCTAGAGACAGTCCCAACAAACATCCTAGAGACAGTCCCAACATTATAGAGACAGTCCCAACATCCTAGAGGCAGTCCCAACATCCTAGAGGCAGTCCCAACAAACATATTAGAGACAGTCCCAACAAACATCCTAGAGACAGTCCCAACAAACATCCTAGAGGCAGTCCCAATATCCTAGAGGCAGTCCCAACAAACATCCTAGAGGCAGTCTCAACAAACATCCTAGAGACAGTCCCAATATCCTAGAGTCAGTCCCAACATCCTAGAAACAGTCCCAACATCCTAGAGGCAGTCCCAACATCCTAGAGGCAGTCCCAACATCATAGAGACAGTCCCAACATCCTAGAGACAGTCCCAACATCCTAGAGGCAGTCCCAACAAACGTATTAGAGACAGTCCCAACAAACATCCTAGAGACAGTCCCAAGAAACATCCTAGAGGCAGTCCCAAGAAACATCCTAGAGGCAGTCCCAACATCCTAGAGGCAGTCCCAACAAACATCCTAGAGGCAGTCGCAACAAACATCCTAGAGGCAGTCCCAACAAACATCCTAGAGGCAGTCGCAACAAACATCCTAGAGGCAGTCCCAACAAACATCCTAGAGGCAGTCCCAACAAACATCCTACAGGCAGTCTTAACAAACATCCTAGAGACAGTCCCAACATCCTAGAGGCAGTCGCAACAAACATCCTAGAGGCAGTCCCAACAAACATCCTAGAGGCAGTCGCAACAAACATCCTAGAGGCAGTCCCAACAAACATCCTAGAGGCAGTCCCAACAAACATCCTACAGGCAGTCCCAATATCCTAGAGGCAGTCCCAACAAACATCCTAGAGGCAGTCCCAACAAACATCCTAGAGGCAGTCCCAACAAACATCCTACAGGCAGTACCAATATCCTAGAGGCAGTCCCAACATCCTAGAGACAGTCCCAACAAACATCCTAGAGACAGTCCCGACAAACATCCTAGAGGCAGTCCCAATATCCTAGAGGCAGTCCCAACAAACATCCTAGAGGCAGTCCCAAAAAACATCCTAGAGACAGTCCCAATATCCTAGAGGCAGTCCCAACAAACATCCTAGAGACAGTCCTAATATCCTAGAGGCATTTCCAACAAAAATCCTAGAGGCAGTCCCAACAAACATCCTAGAGGCAGTCCCAACAAACATCCTAGAGACAGTCCCAAGAAACATCCTAGAGGCAGTCCCAACAAACATCCTAGAGGCAGTCCCAACATCCTAGAGACAGTTCCAATATCCTAGAGAAAGTCCCAAGAAACATCCTAGAGGCAGTCCCAACAAACATCCTACAGGCAGTCTTAACAAACATCCTAGAGACAGTGCCAATATCCTAGAGACAGTCCCAAGAAACATCCTAGAGACAGTCCTAATATCCTAGAGGCATTTCCAACAAAAATCCTAGAGGCAGTCCCAACAAACATCCTAGAGGCAGTCCCAACAAACATCCTAGAGACAGTCCCAACAAACATCCTAGAGACAGTCCCAAGAAACATCCTAGAGGCAGTCCCAACAAACATCCTACAGGCAGTCTTAACAAACATCCTAGAGACAGTCCCAAGAAACATCCTAGAGGCAGTCCCAACAAACATCCTAGAGACAGTCCCAACAAACATCCTAGAGACAGTCCCAAGAAACATCCTAGAGGCAGTCCCAACAAACATCCTACAGGCAGTCTTAACAAACATCCTAGAGACAGTTCCAACGTGCTAGAGATAGTTCCAATATCCTAGAGGCAGTCCCAACAAACATCCTAGAGGCAGTCCCAACAAACATCCTAGAGGCAGTCCCAACAAACATCCTACAGGCAGTCTTAACAAACATCCTAGAGACAGTTCCAATATCCTAGAGGCAGTCCCAACATCCTAGAGACAGTCCCAACAAACATCCTAGAGACAGTTCCAACATCCTAGAGGTAGTCCCAACATCCTAGAGACAGTCCCAACAAACATCCTAGAGGCAGTCCCAACATCCTAGAGGTAGTCCCAACAAACACCCTAGAGACAGTCCCAACAAACATCCTAGAGGTAGTCCCAACATCCTAGAGATAGTCCCAACAAACATCCTAGAGGCAGTCCCAACATCCTAGAGGTAGTCCCAACAAACACCCTAGAGACAGTCCCAACATATTAGAGACAGTCCCAACAAACATCCTAGAGGCAGTCCCAACAAACATCCTAGAGGTAGTCCCGACAAACATCCTAGAGGCAGACATTGATCAACTCCAGAATACCACACTGACCAATCCCCCCCCCCCCCACTAGGGATACGTTATATCTTAGAGACAACATCCCCAACTCCTTCACTGCCAGGAGAACCAAGATGGTAGATTCCCACAAGCTCATCAAGATATGAGATCTTTTTTTCTGCTGTTCCCTCATACCACAGCCAGCCGCTGCTGCACATAATGAGGGAAGGGCTGAGAGTTCAAGCATGATCAACTTTATTTGTAAATAGATAGCTACCTCAAAGCAGAAGTGAATGTCTGAAACTCTGATCTGATTTTGGAGGTTACTTTAATGTATGCAGAGATACACTCAGGTGAGACGTTATCTCCCACTCTGTTAGTGATCTATGCAGAGATACACTCAGGTGAGATGTTATCTCCCACTCTGTTAGTGATCTATGCAGAGATACACTCAGGTGAGATGTTATCTCCCACTCTGTTAGTGATGTATGCAG
This sequence comes from Ariolimax columbianus, assembly GCA_036924085.1. Taxonomy (NCBI): domain Eukaryota; kingdom Metazoa; phylum Mollusca; class Gastropoda; order Stylommatophora; family Arionidae; genus Ariolimax; species Ariolimax columbianus. Next base: position 118,102,424 of record JAVGWX010000006.1, on the reverse strand, counting down.
AGATACACTCAGGTGAGATGTTATCTCCCACTCTGTTAGTGATCTATGCAGAGATACACTCAGGTGAGATGTTATCTCCCACTCTGTTAGTGATCTATGCAGAGATACACTCAGGTGAGATGTTATCTCCCACTCTGTTAGTGATGTATGCAGAGATACACTCAGGTGAGATGTTATCTCCCACTCTGTTAGTGATCTATGCAGAGATACACTCAGGTGAGATGTTATCTCCCACTCTGTTAGTGATGTATGCAGAGATACACTCAGGTGAGATGTTATCTCCCACTCTGTTAGTGATCTATGCAGAGATACACTCAGGTGAGATGTTATCTCCCACTCTGTTAGTGATCTATGCAGAGATACACTCAGGTGAGATGTTATCTCCCACTCTGTTAGTGATGTATGCAGAGATACACTCAGGTGAGATGTTATCTCCCACTCTGTTAGTGATCTATGCAGAGATACACTCAGGTGAGATGTTATCTCCCACTCTGTTAGTGATGTATGCAGAGATACACTCAGGTGAGATGTTATCTCCCACTCTGTTAGTGATGTATGCAGAGATACACTCAGGTGAGACATTATCTCCCACTCTGTTAGTGATGTATGCAGAGATACACTCAGGTGAGATGTTATCTCCCACTCTGTTAGTGATCTATGCAGAGATACACTCAGGTGAGATGTTATCTCCCACTCTGTTAGTGATGTATGCAGAGATACACTCAGGTGAGACGTTATCTCCCACTCTGTTAGTGATCTATGCAGAGATACACTCAGGTGAGACGTTACCTCCCACTCTGTTAGTGATGTATGCAGAGATACACTCAGGTGAGATGTTATCTCCCACTCTGTTAGTGATCTATGCAGAGATACACTCAGGTGAGACATTATCTCCCACTCTGTTAGTGATGTATGCAGAGATACACTCAGGTGAGATGTTATCTCCCACTCTGTTAGTGATGTATGCAGAGATACACTCAGGTGAGACGTTATCTCCCACTCTGTTAGTGATGTATGCAGAGATACACTCAGGTGAGACGTTATCTCCCACTCTGTTAGTGATGTATGCAGAGATACACTCAGGTGAGATGTTATCTCTGCTTCTCTGCTAAAGTTTTCAATAAATATGAAATCCCAATAACTATCATCTGTTGGGGCAAAAAAGTCGATGTCTGTCGTGCACTCCAAACACACTTGAAACATTTTGGTTGTTCATGTTATAAACTTAGTAATATGTGAATATTTTCTCACATGTGTAAGACATTTTTGTTGTCATTGTGGCACCAACAAATTACAAAATGAGATAATCCTAAATGTAATTAGTATGACATTGTTTTTATATGAACTCATTTCCTGCCATTTCGTGTGTCACAGTGCATTCAGTTGCAGCCGATTCCCTATGCCCTGCACCACATCAGCTGTTTCGTTTTTGTCCGTCTTTCTACTTTTACTACTCCATCTTTTAGTATATATTTTGTATCCTTCCGACTTACTTTAATGATAATGTCAGTTTAAATTATGGATTTGATACAGCGTGTTCCTTTCAAACATTGATTTGGCTGGTGTTTCTGGCGTTTTTTGGGTTGCTAAAGACCAGCTAAATGTAAACACTCTTCACTACATGTGTGATATCTTCACTTCTATTGGATATGTTGCCTTCACATTTTGTCTGGACTTGACTTATTGGATCATGAACTAACGTTTAGAAGCATAAAATGGATCAACATTGCAGATGTTAAGTTAGTGTCAAGGAAGCGTACCAGATGTCACTGAATATTGAGATTTTATTTTCATTGACTGGAATATTTGCTTTTGTTTCTTCTAAAGTACTCTATGTCTTGTTGTGTAACAGTCTTATTCTAACAGATTGTCCATTGTCCTTCAAATTGGTATAAGATACAGATATGTTCATTTATTGACATATAAGTATGACTTTAAAAAAACATAACTCTTGGTTTTTCCCCCCACCTTAAATTGACTGTGTATGGCTAAGAAAACAAAACAATTGAGCATGGAAAGAGTTCAATCAGATGTATTAAATATTAACCTCTACATCTGACATTAGAAGAGGAGCGACTAAGTAAATAAACTTTGATATTAAATTGAATAAAATTATCACATATTGTTTTATATTAAATGGTATGTTTTTTTAATACAATAAAGTGACAGTATGTTTTTTTACATTAAATATAGTAAAGTGATGGTATGTTTTTTAAAATATTAATAGAGTGACCGAATGTTTTTTTAAATATTAAATTTAGTAATGTGATGGAATGTTTCTACAATATTAAATTGAGGAAAGTAGCATCCCAGCCGGCTTGCCCAACTATGAGCATCTGACACAGTCCCCTGGACAGGGTGATACCTGAATGTGGGTGCTTGGAAGAAACAGTGAGAAAAGTCTGACATGAAAGCATCTAGTTTTGACATGCAAGCAAGTACTGTGAGCTGCAGGTTTATTTCAAGCAAAAGCATCGGCTATAGAACAACACAGATCCCCTTGATAACATGACAAGCTCAAGTAACAGGGCTATTTTTAGCTTCAATCTTTACTCTCCTTCCTCTATGAACCAGCGCTTGTGTTCAAAATTATGGCAACAAATAAACTGGGTCAACATTAATTTAAAAATTGATATTTCCAAATTTGAACTTGGAATTATGAAAACAAATTTATTTGAAACAAAAGTCGACAATAATGTCGATTGTAACATTTGTTCTTCTTGTTTCTATGAGTTTATCAAAGGCATGCAGATATGTGTTCTAAGTCAACATATGCAAACCTGACTTGATCCATTGTGATGTTGAACAAATGTCAAGGTCACACGGACTCAAGTTCAATAAAAAGTTATACAAGAGGCAGACATGCATATCTGGAGTAAATGTCACTCAGGGCTGCAACTGATTAGTTGATTTTGCGGGGTGCATAATAAATATAAATTATCTAATAAAATATTTAAATCAGGAGAAATAAATGGCCGAGTCAAGCAGAAACGTGCACTCACGTCAGAATGTCACTGGAGAACACGCTACGATATGAATGCAAAAATCCAAAAATACGGGACAAAATGTAGTGTGAATGAGAAATACCTGAAATACTGTGACCAAAGACCATATGAGATTGTCAAAATTGGCGCGGTCACAGTGGCAGACTATTGAGGCGTTAAGGCGATCCGTGCAGGAGCAAGAACTCCCATCTTCCTTCTCACAAAATGTGCCTCCAAATAAACTCATGCCTAGGATACTGCATGCCCAGAGACAGGCGGCGGGTGATTGAAGGAAGACAAGAATATGGGACACATCATGTTAGTGGCTGGCTGGCTGGGTGAAGGGAGGGAGGGAGGTATGGTTAATTCTTACCTGCAGCGTGAGTGAGAGAAAGGATTTAGAGGTTTACTTTTACCCACAGCATGAAAGATGAAAAGATCATGGACAGGATGGGATGGCATGATGAGGAAGGTTGAAAAACCTACCACCATATCAAGTACTGCAATTGTCAATTATCAATGCCAGTAAGCAAGCATGACAATGACTTCAATGGTATGATATTTAGAAGAGCATGATAGGTTGTCGATTATCAGTGCCAATAAACTTGACACATGATTTTCATAACATTTGGAAGTGTATAATAGATTTTTATAAGACATTTATCAGTTGAAAGCACATGTGAAGTGCTGAAATGCTCAAATGACACGTGTTTGTAGAAGAAATCGATTGTTGAAACACGAGACATGACACATGATGATGATGATGGTGATGATGATGATGACATATCCGTTTTAAGAAATGACAATTACTCCAAGGCAAGTCAAAAATTCTAACTTGATCTAGGAATTGACTGGGTCTATACATGCACATTTTTGTGTACTACATAGTATGGACATAACAACGACGCTGGCCACTGTCTCTTTGGTAGGCTGAGCAATCAAAGTTTGAGGCGTTTGGTGAGGCAATGCATTACACAGTGGACATTCTCTCTCGTGTGTGTGTGTGTGTGTGTGCGTGCATGTATGTTTTTCTAATTCAACATCGTATGCCATCAAAAGAAGGTCAAACTGTTATCCATGAGCTATCAATAGCCAAAATTTGAGAATTAGAAGATCAAGGATGATTTCTCTAGAATAATTCAGCTTTTTGTATGACAGGAAGTGAAAATACAGCTTTTTGTATGACAGGAAGTGATAATACAGCTTTTTGAATAACAGGAAGTGATAATACAGCTTTTTGAATAACATTAAGGGAAAATACAGCTTTTTGTATGACAGGAAGGGAAAATACAGCTTTTTGAATAACAGGAATGGAAAATGCAGCTTTTTGAATAACAGGAAATGATAATACAGCTTTTTGAATAACAGGAAGGGAAAATACAGCTTTTTGTATGACAGGAAATGATAATACAGCTTTTTGTATGACAGGAAGTGATAGTTGAAATTATTATTATCATTCCATTTGAGAAAGTCGCCTAAAACAAACCATGGCCTAGCAACAAACCATGGCCTAGCAACAAACCATGGCCTAGCAACAAACCATGGCCTAACAACAAACCATGGCCTAGCAACAAACCATGGATGGCCTAGCAACAAACCATGGCCTAGCAACAAACCATGGCCTAGCAACAAACCATGGCCTAGCAACAAACCATGGCCTAGCAACAAACCATGGTCTAGCAACAAACCATGGCCTAGCAATAAACAAAACAGAAATGTACTTACATTTATATGCAGGCAAGAAAGATGTTTGATGTCACTAGTGCACATTCTATTGTACAAACTAGCTGTTACTGATTGGTGCTACCAATATGCTATTGACTGATTATTGAGACGCATGTGAGAACAACAGACACAAAGCCAATAACATTCGGCAGGCAAGGAAGAAAGTAGTATACAGAAATTCGGGAAGTTCACAAATGTGAATGTTATTCAACAAAGTCAGCACATGACAACAACACATGGCTGCTTGTAATGGGGCCTTTCTCTATTTCTTGTTCTCAGTGCAGGAACAAAGAGAATTTGCTGACTTTTTTTTTCATATTATCCATTCTAGCCTAAAAAGCAATGCTCTGATACAGCATTTAGCGTGGAGCATTCTGGTCTTCCATATCAGGAGGTCTACATCTAGTTAAGTTATTGGGGTCAGCTAGACAGCCCCGTAAATATTGCACACGTACAAGATGAACATAAATAGTTACAACAGAGTAAGACGGTTTCTAGCATACTGCCTCCCTATGCATCTAGTGAGTCTAGCAGCTGCGGACGACATCCATCACAGCACACAATGAAGATAGCATGCAGCCAATAAGTGGACACATCAATCTTAAGAATGAATGCACAGACAGGGTTAATTCTCTAAAGAAGAGGAAGGATTTCCACACAACAACACATGTGCTCTCAGTCAGCGTAGGCCACATCGGCCATCTAAACCAGTATCAGTGATACCTGAAAGACAGTGATAATTGCCCACAGCAGCGAATCAAAGTTCTTGCGATCACATTTTTGACCTCCGCCGTCTAGTCTTCTACAGAATTTACAGCCAAATAAATTCATTCCCAGAATGCTGCAGAGATGGCCAGGAAAGCAGAGCACCAAGAAGTAGAAAAGTAAAGATGAATGAGTATGACCTTGGCATACAAAAATGGCTAGACAAATATATGAAAGTTCAACTAGATTAAACATGTCAAGTTACTCTATTTTCTAAATATGTTTGCACATAAGGTTAACATATGTTTTTAATGTAATTCTTGTAGAAGAATTAATCTTGCGTGTTCATCAGGGTCAAGGCCATTGCAAGTATCTACTCATTTCTAAAGATGCTAGACTGCATTAATTACCAGAACGCCGAACTCTTATATTGGACTTACCTGAATATAAACATAAATAAAACTAACAGAGCAAAGAACGTTGCAACATTATCCATGGTCCGCAACATAACCACCAACTGTCTTCGCAAGGCTGGCATGAAGCGTACCAATTTAAGTATTCTCAGAAGACGGAATGTACGAAGCACAGACAGACCACTGGCTCCACCCTGAGCGAGCTCAACAATGCTGTAGAATGATATCACATGTTTTATAACAGGATACAAACTTTGAACCATTTTGTTTAAATTTCATTTTTGAAATAATTTACAGGTTATTGTTTATGTATAACACTTGTTACGTTGACTGTAAACTACCAAGCAAACAGTAACATGTATTCCTACTCCAAATGTTTATTTTACAAAAGATATTTATATTTTATACATCCAATATACTCAGAATAATGTCACTTTATACATCTTATGACAATTGATAATGTTTAGTTCTACTAACTTTGTAATCAAGACAAAATGGTTACAGACAAAAGGACCCCAAACAAAAAAGGCTTCAGTTAATATTACTTCCAACAGACAAGTTTCAGACAAAATTACCTTGACATAGAAGTTTCAGACAAAATTACCTTGACATTGAAGTTTCAGACAAAAAGTACCTCGACTTAAGACAATAGAAGTTTCTATCAAAATAACCCTAAACATAAAAGTTGAAGACAATGTTACTGCCAACATAAAAGTTGAAGACAAAAACTAGTATTTAATACAGAAAAAAATGTGATTGAAAACTTTACTGTTGAGGAACTGTTTGGCTCGTGACCATCAGATCATCCGTTGGGATCTTATAGTAAGGAAGGAAGTAAACATAAACACGAGAATATACGACTACTCTAAGGCAGATGTTAAGAAGATGAAAAAGGCAGCTATCCACATAATTTGGAAAGATATTTTCAGAGGAACAGATAAAGAGTGGGAGAGTTTTAAAACAGTTCTAGAAAAGCTAAAAGAGAAATGTGTTCCATGTAGGGAGGTAAACCCCAAGCGTAAAAAGTGGATAACTAGATTTGTAGTTAAATGTAGAAGAGCGAAAAATAAAGCATGGGAAAAATATATAGAGGCAGGTAAATAAAAACAAAAACATATTAAAAATATTTGGACAAGCAAAACATAGATCAGAAAGTGAATAAAGCAGCAAAAATAGACTTGCATTTTTGTATACGGTGATGATGATAATACACAGATGGAAAACAAGGATATTATTGTTTGTTCATCATGTCTGAAGAGGACCACGTTGTCATCTGTCAATCCTGAAGTGGGTTTGTAGGTGGCTGATCAAACCAATCCGAGCCCAAAATCATCTGTCATACTGAGAGCTGAGAAATACTGTCTAACCGTCAAACTCGTATCTTGCCTTTCATGTGGCACGTTTCCGTGCAGCTTCCTTGATTCTTGTCTATTCCATACGTGCCCCGCCAGCAGAGATTTGACTAAGCCTTACAGGGCGATAATCAGCAATTTTCTCCACATTATCAGGGTCAATGTCGCAGTTCTTCAGTGAGGCTTTCAGAGTGTCTTTGTTAGATTTTATTTGACCACCGCAAGCTTGCTTGCCTGATTCAAACTCGCCATCTAATATTTTATTTGAAAACTATTCATCTGACATGCGGACAACATAGGCAGTCCATCTAAGCTGCAATTTGGACAGAGTTGCGTAGATGCTTGCCATATCAGCCCACAAAAGAACATCTACATCTGTGATCATATCTTGCCCTTCTATGTTCAGTAGTTTTCTTAAGCAACCCAGATGGAAGTGGTCAAGCTTCTTGGCATGACAACTGTACATAGTCCAGCAGTCCATGTTTATAAGGGTGTATGGGGTGTTAGGAAGGGGTAGTACCTTTAGTGGCAGACATGTCGTGCCTTGTCTTGGGTAGTTTGTCCATTATTGGTTCTCACCTGGTAGTACCTCTAGTGGCAGACATGTCGTGCCTTGTCTTGGGTAGTTTGTCCATTATTGGTTCTCACCTGGTAGTACCTCTAGTGGCAGACATGTCGTGCTTTATCTTGGGTAGTTTGTCCATTATTGGTTCTCACCTGGTAGTACCTCTAGTGGCAGACATGTCGTGCCTTATCTTGGGTAGTTTGTCCATTATTGGTTCTCACCTGGTAGTACCTCTAGTGGCAGACATGTCGTGCCTTATCTTGGGTAGTTTTTCCATTATTGGTTCTCACCTGGCCCTCAATTCTCACTTGTGGCTCTACGTAGCTGCTAGCATGCGGTAACAGCCACACCCCACGCAACGGTCTTGACATGACCGGCTAAACTAAGTGAGGGTAGCCGATGGGTCTAATAAGCCAACGGTGATATATGGCTTGTCTACCTAAGCATGTGAAGATTGGATTCGGCGGACTGTGGGGAAAAAAACCACTGGCTGGTCAATGGGCAGCAAGGCGACTACCAGCAACTCATTGTACAGCATTTGGAGCAAGGATAGACACAGAATAAAAAGGATATACTCCAGAGATGGAAGCAATATCATAGACACATGTACAAAGACAGAGGAAAATACCAACATAACGTCTAAGACCCAGAACATGGAGCCAGAACCTTCCATAGATGAGGTCCGACCAGCAATCCAAGGATTAAAGAAAGGACAATCACCAGGATGTGATGATATACAGACTGAATACATGCAGGAGGCCAGCGTCAAGATCTACCGTGGCAAGAAAGTCGGGCCCAGCGTCAAGATCTACCGTGGCGAGAAAGTCGGGCCCAGCGTCAAGATCTACCGTGGCGAGAAAGTCGGGCCCAGCGTCAAGATCTACCGTGGCAAGAAAGTCGGGCCCAGCGTCAAGATCTACCGTGGCAAGAAAGTCGGGCCCAGCGTCAAGATCTACCGTGGCAAGAAAGTCGGGCCCAGCGTCAAGATCTACCGTGGCAAGAAAGTCGAGCCCAGCACAGCATGGTCAACAGCATAGACAACCACATAAACAAGACCTGTCCCACTCCCAAAGATGGATGATCTGAAGCCGTGCACTAGCTACTGCACCGTTGCTCTAATCAGTCATCCTAGCAACATCCTCCTCTGAATCATCATGAAAAGGTTTGAAAAACAATCAACAAGGAAGTATCTGGCTCAGACTGGTTTCAACAGATATATAAACAATTTGGACATTGATATGGAATCCATGATTGCAAAATTAAAGCAGAAGTGGATATATCGAGATCGGATTTAGATAAAATTCGAGAATGATCTGTAAGCTGGCAAATGGAGTTTAATGTATATAAATGTACAGTCATCAACATTGGTAGATCCAATATGGAACATAATTACAGAATGGGCGAAAACAATTTTAGAAAGATAGATAAGGAAAGGGACCTAGGTGTTATAATAGATCATACAGGTAAGGTGAGTGAGCAAGTTCAGGTAACAGTGAAAAAGGCAAATGTAATGTTAGGTATGATACAAAGAAATATTAAACATAGGAGCAAGGAAGTGATAGTCAAACTGTATAAAGCATTAGTTAGACCTAGATTGGAGTACTGTGTACAGGTGTGGAGTCCTTATCGTAGAGGAGATATAAACATACTGGAAAGGAAACAAAGAAGAGCGACAAAACGGATACTGGGATTCCAGAATTACAGTTATGAGGAAAGACTCAGAAAAACTGGCCTTGAGTGCCTTGAAAAGAGAAGAATTTGTGGTGACAATACAGGTTTATAAGATAATCAAAAGAAAGGTTACATTAGACTATAACAAGTTTATCAAAATATAACCACCCACAAGAACAAGAGGGCATAGCTACAAATTCGCCTTATTTCTCTAAATCCCCATTACAGTGTGCGTTGCACTGTGGTTTTTATTTTGCGCCTGTCGGCCCAGTGCATCCGACTTCAGCCTGCATTTTATGTCAGGGTTTGCTTCCCCAGGGTAACAGCCGGTGCTGTGTTGGGGATCGAACCCAGCACCTTCGGATTGTGAGCCGTGCCACTTAACCACTGAGCCACGCTGTCCCTGTCGGCGGGAATGAAATACCAGAACTAGGATTTGCAGGTGACAGATGTTCTCTGGAGGAGTGCTGTAGGGCTGGAACAGATGATCCTGTCTGCCAAATGAGACAGCAAGGAACAAAATCTATTCAGTAACACTGGTAAGACTAAGGCAACACGGACTGACAAAGCCAGAACCACACCTAAAGTTTTCCTAGAAAAACAAGTTCAGAATGTCCAAAGTTTTGAATAGTTCAGCTCGACTATACGCAACTACGGAGATTGTCAGAAGAAAAAAATAGAAGAATGGTCAGGGCACTAGAGATTTTAAATGAAGAACGTATGGAACACTAACAAAATGACCAATTGAAGAAAGTATGGAACACTAACAAAATGACCAACTGAAGAAAGTATGGAACACTAACAAAATGACCAACTGAAGGACGTATGGAACACTAACAAAATGACCAACTGAAGGACGTATGGAACACTAACAAAATGACCAACTGAAGGAAGTATGGAACACTAACAAAATGACAAACTGAAGGACGTATGGAACACAGAATCCTTCGAGCTAAAATGCTCCAAGCAGGCGCTCAACTTGCTATGTATGGCGATTAAGAAAAACACAGAAAAACACAGAAAAACACAGAAAAACAACAGAAGCTCAGTATTGAACAAAACTAGCTACTAAAGAAGATGAAGTCTAGGAAATTGACTGGCCACATGAGACACCGCATAGGCCTGAATGGAACCATACTAGAAGGTATGGTACCTGGCAAATAAGGCAGAGGCACACTGAGAACAAGATGGACGTTACAGAGGTTCTGGGGTTGACAGTGGCAGAGGTGGGAGAGCTGGCCAGGTGTAGAATTTCTTACAGTTCGGCTGCTATGAGAAGTTCTGTAAAGGACATGCAACGTGATAGTGATGATGGGTAACTATTTGATACAATAGTTATTATTGTAAATAGTAACAGATAATATACGGTAATATAACTGACTGGAGAACGTGGAATCAGTTGAAATGGGTTTGTAAGGAGAGATCTCACAGAATCGAGAATCTCACCCCAAGAAATCCAGGAAAGGGAAAATAGAGATTTCAAACAGGAAAAAAATATGATCTCATTGAGAATAAAGTGAGCATGATAGATAGTTTTAATCTGTCGTTGACGATAGGAATTGGACCTGACACATTTCTTTCATCGTGTTTATTTATTGTACAAGACTGGCATACATGGAGCAGTTTCCTTTCTTTAAAACACTTCAGCACGTTCCTTTATTTTAATTGCTTGGGACGTGTGTCTTTCATGCATATTTTTGTATGCCTGCTTTAGTTTGCACAATCCTGTTCGAAATGTCTTTTATACAATATACACTTTCTGATGTTTAAAATTTAAAATGGTTTTTAAATAATTGGAGGGGTTGAAAGTGGATAAATGTCCAGGTTAAGATGGCATTCATCCAAAATTGCTGTCTGAAATTAGAGACCAACTAGCAAAACCATTGGCTCTATTATGTTTTCAATCACTTGTAGAAGGGATTGTTCCACGGGATTGGAAAGATGCAGGAGATGCCCTTATTCAAAAAGGGCAGAACATCAGCTCCAGCAAATTATAGACCCGTGAGTTTAACGAGCATAGTCTGTAAATTGTTAGAGTCAATAATCAAAGAAAACATTGTAACGCATTTAGACAAGTTTAATCTAATCAGAAATAGTCCGCATGGGTTTACTAGAGGGAGATCGTGCTTAACAAATCTATTAGAATTCATGGAGAAGGTTTCCAAAATAATAGATGAAGGGAAGCCAGTGAATGTTATTTATCTAGATTTTGCAAAGGCCTTTGATAGAGTACCTCATAAAAGATTGTTTAGGAAGTCAAAATCACATGATGTCACAAACCTGAGTATGACAATAAATCCATCAAAAACATTAAATCCACTGCTGATATAGCCAAAGACTCCGTAAGCACAGATCTTGAAGGTCATCTCGCCACCAAAAAGCACACAGAACACAATGTTGCTGTATTCCAGGGTAGATGTCAACAAGTCCGGCTGAAACAGAGAACACACAGATAACAATGTTGCTGTATTCCAGGGCGGATGTCAACCAGCCCGGCTGGAACAGGAACCAGTTTGTGTAAATGGCAGCAATATGAGAATACATAATTCATTCTGAGGCCCACGCGAAATTACTGAACAAGGCTCACGTGACACAAAAAGATGTACGTGAAAAGAGAGCAACAATAGGTTATCAGTCAAGTCCTCAACTCCAAACAGGTGATCAGTCAAGTCCTGAACTCCAAACAGGTGATCAGTCAAGTGCTACACTCCAAACAGGTGATCAGTCAAGTCCTCAACTCCAAACAGGTGATCAGTCAAGTGCTACACTCCAAACAAGTGTTCAGTAAAGTCATGAACTTCAAACAGGTGATCAGTCAAGTCTTGCACTCCAAACAGGTAATCAGTCAAGTCCTGCACTGCAAACAAGAGATCAGTCAAGCCATACACTCCAAACAGGTGATCAGTCAAGTCCTGCAGATAGGTGATCAGTGAAGTCCTGCAGAAAGGTGATCAGTCAAGTCCTACAGACAAGTGATTAGTCAAGTCCTTCAAACAGGTGAGGAGTCAAGTCCTGAAGACAGGTGATCAGTCAAGTCCTACAGACAGGTGATAAGTCAAGTCCTACACTAAAAACAGGTGATCATTCAAGTAATAATCTCTAAACAGGTAATCAGCAAAGTCCTACACTCCAAACAGGTGATCAGTTAAGTCATACACTCCAAACAGGTGATCAGTCAAGTTCTACACTCCAAACAGGTGATTAGCCAAGTCATACACTCTAAACAGGTGATCAGTCAAGTCCTACATGCCAAACAGGTGATCAGTCAAGTTCTACACTCTAAACAGGTGATTAGCCAAGTCATACACTCTAAACAGGTGATCAGTCAAGTCCTACATGCCAAACAGGTGATCAGTCAAGTCCTACATGCTGTGGCATGAATACTGACCTAGTTGTGGCATGACCTAACCTACTGACCTAGTTGTGGTATGGAGACCTACTAATATACTGACCTAGTTGTGAGATGAGCTAACCTACTGGCCTAGCTGTCAAATGGGGGACCTATAAATCTGCTGACCTAGTTGTTACATGAGCTAACCTAGTGACCTAGTTGGAGCATGAGCTAACCTAGTGACCTAGTTGTGGCATGAGCTAACCTACTGCCCTAGTTGTGGCATGATTGGACATACAGACCTAGTTGGGACATGAGCTAACCTACAAACCTAGTTGGGACATGAGCTAACCTACTGACCTAGTTGGGACATGAGCTAACCTACTGACCTAGTTGGGACATGAGCTAACCTACAAACCTAGTTGGGACATGAGCTAACCTACTGACCTAGTTGGGACATGAGCTAACCTACTGACCTATTTGGGACATGAGCTAACCTACAAACCTAGTTGGGACATGAGCTAACCTACTGACCTAGTTGGGACATGAGCTAACCTACTGACCTATTTGGGACATGAGCTAACCTACAGACCTAGTTGGGACATGAGCTAACCTACTGACCTATTTGGGACATGAGCTAACCTACTGACCTATTTGGGACATGAGCTAACCTACAAACCTATTTGGGACATGAGCTAACCTACAAACCTATTTGGGACATGAGCTAACCTACAGACCTAGTTGGGACATGAGCTAACCTACTGACCTATTTGGGACATGAGCTAACCTACTGACCTATTTGGGACATGAGCTAACCTACAAACCTATTTGGGACATGAGCTAACCTACAAACCTATTTGGGACATGAGCTAACCTACAAACCTATTTGGGACATGAGCTAACCTACAAACCTATTTGGGACATGAGCTAACCTACAAACCTATTTGGGACATGAGCTAACCTACAAACCTATTTGGGACATGAGCTAACCTACAAACCTATTTGGGACATGAGCTAACCTACAAACCTAGTTGGGACATGAGCTAACCTACTGACCTAGTTGGGACATGAGCTACCCTACAGACCTAGTTGGGACATGAGCTACCCTACAAACCTATTTGGGACATGAGCTACCCTACAGACCTAGTTGGGACATGAGCTACCCTACAGACCTACTTGTGGTATGAGCTAACCCACTGACCTACTTGTGGTATTGTAACAGTTCCTGCCATAGCAAGGGGAGTTTAGGACAGAGGTGATGTGGTTGCTGATAACAAAGGTACCTGAACATGTTAAAGCTTAAAGCTACCTGAATGCCTGTCAAGGTCACTCACAGTCTCAACAAAGGAGAACAGAGTTGGGGCAAGGAATGTGGACAGGTAGGAGCTGACCACTGGCCTTTCGATTTGGGTAGGGAGAGAATGATTGACAGACGGATTGGCAGCAGGGCTTGCTGCGAGAGAATGAGTGACAGGTGTGCACAGTGTTTCGTTCCAATAAGACTGAATATAGCCATCCCTTGAGATCCATTGGTCAAACTCTGACTTTGCTTGAGTGTATATAACTCGAGACAAAGTTTAGCTAAAGGCGGTGGATGAAGAGGAGGGAGAGAGAGTGAGAGAGAGAGAGACTGAATTTAGATAGTATGATTAACTTACCGACTTAGATAGAGGAGCGATTGATAGACTGTTGCACGAATGTTAGTGATAGAACAGGATCGCTCAAGTAGGTGTGTGAGTTTTGTATTAAGTGATAATCTGAAAGTTGTGTTGTAAGCAGGGCACAATGTGAACGAGGTATGTCCAGTTCGCCCGCCTGAGAGGATTTGAGTGAGGAAGAGTATTTGATAAGGTGTGTTGAGGACGCAGTTAAGGCAAGGTGTGTGTGATGTAATTGTAAGGCAATAGAACTGGGTTTAGATAGTTGGGAATTCCATCAATAGCTTATGCTTAAAATTTCCGCTTTATTTAATATTTATATTAACTTATATGTAACATAGGAATACTTAGTTAAGATGATATGTATTGTATTGTGTTTGTAATTCCACTACTCATTTTTATGATATGAATATTATGTAATAAATATGCCATCTGATGTGTGCTATATTATTTGAAGTGTGTGGTCATGATGATGTGGATGAGTGTGAGAATGTTCTAAGTTAGAATAACGGCCAGAGCAAACAGTGGGGTCTGTTACAGTATGGGCTAACCCACTGACCTAGTTGTGACATGGAGACTTACTAGCCTATTGACCTAGTTGTGACATGAGCTAACATACTGACCTAGTTCTGGTATGGGGACCTTCTAACCTACTGACCTAGTTGTGACATGAGCTAACGTACTGACCTAGTTGTGACATGAGCTAACAGGAACCTAGTTGTGACATGATCTGGCTTAATGACCTAGTTGTGGCATGGGATGACCTACTGACCTAGTTGTGACATGGGATGACCTACTGACCTGGTCGTGGAACTCCACACCCATGCTGAGAGTGTTCAGCAGGATGGCTACCAGGATACTTCTCTGGAAGAAGTTGCTCTCCACAAAGACGGTCAGCCTCTTCTGTAGGAGGTTGATCATTCCTGTCACAGAATGGGCAGTCGATAAGATTGATAGGAACATAGACTGGACAAGTCACATATGCTAGTTAATGATCAGTCACACATAGCTCTATTGCTAGTTAATGACCAGTCACACATAGCTATATTGCTAGTAAATGACCAGTCACACAAAGCCCTATTGCTAGGAGACCAGTCACACATAGCCCTATTGCTAGGAGACCAGTCACACATAGCCCTATTTCTAGAAGATCAGCCATACATAGCCCTATTGCTAGAAGACCAGTCACACATAGCCCTATTGCTAGGAGACCAGTCACACATAGCCCTATTTCTAGAAGATCAGCCATACATAGCCCTATTGCTAGGAGACCAGTCACACATAGCCCTATTTCTAGAAGATCAGCCATACATAGCCCTATTTCTAGAATAATATCATCAAATAACATTAACATGAACTGGAGAAAGTCTACTGTAACAAAAGTTATTTTATTTCCAGAGAATTTCTCACTTTAAGTCAGAAAACAGGTAATAAACCAACTTAATGGACAAAGATAAAGGATTGCCTCCTATCGTATACATTCCTTGTACAAACTGAAGTTATGCGTAGAGAGTAAACAATCCATTGTCTTTTAAAGGTACAAATATCATTTTTAACTTCTCTCCCAACAGAGATAACAATACATCTCTCTCCAAGTCAAGTCAAGCCATCAAGTCAAGTCAAGCCATCAAGTCAAGTCAAGTCATGTAGACAGATGGAGTGGATGCAGTGTGTCTTAGACATATGTTGCTCAAGCGGCCCCCAGGAACAACTCCACGGAAGGGGGATCTTTCCCTGTCCCAGATTTCCAGGGCAAGTGTAGAAGTCGTTGAACTGGGGCATCCAGAGAGATGTGGGTGACATGACCTAGCTCTTAAGCTGCGTCCATCGGAAGACCTCAATGTTAGAGGCCATGCCTTGCGAGCGAACTCCAAGGATACGACGTCGACTGCACATGTAAACATGCCCCACAAGCTGCCCCGATCTCCCGTCCATGTCTTAGATCCATACAAGAGGATTGGAATAACAGAGGAACTATATAAGTGCAGCTTGACTTCTAGGGAGAAACCAGACTTTGTGCAGACAGCTCAAGGGCACATTTAGAGGACGATTATTGGGACACTGTGTACATCAAAGGTCAGCATGCTGCATTTCTGGGCCACTGTGTACATCTAAGGTCAGCATGCTGCATTTCTGGGCCACTGTATACATCTAAGGTCAGCCTGCTGCATTTCTGGGCCACTGTATACATCTAAGGTCAGCCTGCTGCATTTCTGGGCCACTGTATACATCTAAGGTCAGCATGCTGCACTTCTGGGCCACTATATACATCTAAGGTCAGCCTGCTGCATTTCTGGGACACTGTATACATCTAAGGTCAGCCTGCTGCATTTCTGGGCCACTGTATACATCTAAGGTCAGCCTGCTGCATTTCTGGGCCACTGTATACATCTAAGGTCAGCCTGCTGCATTTCTGGGCCACTGTATACATCTAAGGTCAGCATGCTGCACTTCTGGGCCACTGTGTACATCTAACGTCTGCCTGCTGCATTTCTGGGCCACTGAATACTAAGGTCAGCCTGCTGCACTTCTGGGCCCTTGTGTACATCTAAGGTCAGCCTGCTGCATTTCTGGGCCACTGTATACATCTAAGGTCAGCATGCTGCACTTCTGGGCCACTGTGTACATCTAACGTCTGCCTGCTGCATTTCTGGGCCACTGAATACTAAGGTCAGCCTGCTGCACTCTGGGCCCTTGTGTACATCTAAGGTCAGCCTGCTGCATTTCTGGGCCACTGAGTACATCTAAGGTCAGCCTGCTGCACTTCTGGGCCCTTGTGTACATCTAAGGTCAGCCTGCTGCATTTCTGGGCCACTGTGTACATCTAAGGTCAGCCTGCTGCATTTCTGGGCCACTGTGTACATCTAAGGTCAGCCTGCTGCTTAGGAAGGCAACGGTATTGGTCGGTGGGGGCAGGGATGGGTGGGATTGATGTGGTTGCAGTTGACAGTGATTCCCACCGCAGGTCACACCACTGTCATGACTTTGAACCCTCGCTCAGGAAATGTGCTGTCTCAAACTGAAAGCAGACCTTTCTAAGTGCTCCAGAGGGCATGCCACGGTCTATTAGTCTGGTGCCCAGCTTATTATATATAACTAAAAGGCACTAATTACAGAGCTTCGAGTACGCTGGCAAGTACTATTTATTAGGGATGCACCAACTAATTGGCAGCTAATTGGTAACTGACCATATTGGCCATTTTGCTGATTAATCAGCATCAGCTTTTTCGGCTAATTAATCGGTTTGATAATCAAGCACATTTGTTTGTTTTATTATTTTTGTTGTAGCAAGAAAACTCTGGACCAGTGCAATCTATCCCAATCCCCAGACCTTGAACGTGCTGATCTAATCTAACCCAATCCCCAGTGCTTGAACGCACTGATCTAATCTAACTCAATCCCCAGACCTTTAACGCACTGATCTAATCTAACCCAATCCCCAGTGCTTGAACGCACTGATCTAATTTAACTCAATCCCCAGACCTTGAACGCACTGACCTAATCTAACCCAATTCCCAGACCTTGAACGTGCTGATCTAATCTAACCCAATCCCCCGACCTTTAACGTGCTGATCTAATCTAACTCAATCCCCAGACCTTGAACGCACTGATCTAATCTAACCCAATCCCCAGACCTTGAACGCACTGATCTAATCTAACCCAATCCCCAGACCTTGAACGTGCTGATCTAATCTAACAAAATCACCAGTGCTTGAACGCCCTGATTTGCACAACTAGAAATTACATGGAACTGCCCGAAGGTGTAACACTTCATAGGTTAAAAAGGTGCCAAAGTTGAGAAAACACCCTCCTCCGCTTCGGAGAGGATATGTGTTTAATTGATTTAAAAAAAAGAAATTTATAAAAATTTATGAAGATTCCAGCTGCATGTTTATTTAGTATCCAAACAGGTTTCATTCCTAGTACCTTAGCTGACACAGACCTCCAACATTTAACACTTCTTGGAAAACCAACAATTTACATTTCTTGAAAAACCAACAATTTACACTTTTTAAAAACACACAACAATAAACACTTCTTAAAGACCAACAATCAACATTTCTTGGAAAACCTACAATTGACACTTCTACAAAGACCAACAACAATTGACACTTCTTGGAAGACCTACAACAACTGGCACTTCTTGGAAGACCAACAATTGACACTTTTTGGAAAACCAACAGTTGGCATTTGTTGGAAGACCTACAACAATTGACACTTCTTGGAAGACCAACAATTGACACATTTTTGGAAAACCAGCAGTTGGCATTTGTTGGAAGACCTACAACAATTGACACGTTTTAGAAAAACTACTACAATTGACATTTCTTGGAATACCAACAATTGACTTGGAAGAAGTATAGTATAATTCAGAGAAAAACATTTCAAGTTGTATAACATACACATATAACCTTGAGTACACTAACATACACATATGTGACTTTGAGTACACTAACATACATTAATTATATATAGCCTTGAGTATACTAACATACACATATAACCTTGAGTACACTAACATACACATATAACCTTGAGTACACTAACATACACATATAACCTTGAGTACACTAACATACATTAATTATATATAACCTTGAGTACACTAAAATACACACATAACCTTGAGTACACTAACATACACATATAACATTGAATATACTAACATACACATATGTGACCTTGAGTACACTAACATACACATATGTGACCTTGCATACACTATCATAAACATATGTGACCTTGAGTACACTAACATACACATATGTAACCTTGAGTACACTTACATACACATATGTGACCTTGAGTACACTAACATACACATATTTAACCTTGAGTACACTAATATACACGCATGTGACCTTGAGTACATTAACATTCACATATTTAACTTTGAGTACACTAACATACACATATGTGACCTTGCATACACTATCATACACATATGTTACCTTGAGTACATTAACATACACGTATGTGACCTTGAGTACACTAACATACACGCATGTGACCTTGAGTACACTAACATACACCCATGTGACCTTGAGTACACTAACATACACATATTTAACCTTGAATTCACTAACATACACGCATGTGACCTTGAGTACACTAACATACACATATGTGACCTTGAGTACACTAAAATACACATATGTGACCTTGAGTGATTCAAGGGTTTATAAAAAAAAACAAAGAAAATACCACCACCACCACCACCACCACTACCACCACCACCACCATCACCACCACCACTACCACCACCATTACCACCACTACCACTACCACCACCACTACCACCACTACCACCACCACTACACCTACTACCACCACCACTACCACCACCACTACCACCACTACCACCACTACCACCACTACCACTAGCACCACAACTACCAACACCACTACCACTACCACCACCACTACCACCACCACTACCACCACCGCTACCACCACTATTACCACCACCACTACCACCACTACCACCACCACTACCACTATTACCACCACCACTACCACCACCACCACCACCACTATCACCACTATTACCACCACTATTACCACCACCACTACCACCACCACCACCACTACCACCACCACCACCACCACCACCACTACCACCACCACCACTACCACCACCACTATCACCACTATTACCACCACCACTATTACCACCACCACTAAAACCACCACCACCACCACCACAACTACCAATACCACTACCACTACGACCACCACTACCACCACCACTACCACCCCCACTACCACTACCACCACCGCTACCACCACCACTACCACCACCACTATTACTACCACCACTACCACCACCACAACCACTACCACTACCACTACCACCACCACTACCACCACCCCTACCACAGCAATTACCACCACTATTACCACCGCCACTACTACCACCACTATTACCACCACCACTACTACCACCACTATTACCACCACTACCACTACCACCACCCCCACCACCACTACCACCACCTCTACCACTACCACTACCACCACCACCACTACCACTACCACCACCACTACCACTACCACAACTATTACCACCACTACCACTACCACCACCACCACCACTACCACCACCACCACCACCACTACCACCACCACCACTACCACTACCACCACCACCTAACCACCACTATTACCACCACCACTACAACCACCACTACCACCACCACCACCATCACCACTATTACCACCCCTACTACCCCCACTACTACCCCCACCACTACCACCACCACCACTACCACCACCACCACCACCACCACCACTACCACTACCACCACCACTACCACCACCACTACCCCCACCACTACCACCACGACTATTACCACCACCACTACCACCACCACTACCACCACTATTACCACCAGCACTACCACCACCACTACCACCACTACCACCACCACTACCAAAACCACTATCACCCCTATTACCACCACCACTACCACCACCACTACCACCACTACCATCACCACTACCACCACCACCACCACCACCACTAATACCACCACTACCACTACCACCACCACTACCAAAACCACTACCACTACCACCACCGCTACCACCACCACTACTACCACCACTATTACCACCACCACTACTACCACCACTATTACCACCACTACCACCACTACCACTACCACGACCACCACCACTACCACTACCACCACCACCACCACTACTACCACCACCACTACCACCAACACCACTACCACTACCACCACCACTACCATCACCACTACCACCACCGCTACCACCACCACTATCACCACCACTATCACCACTATTACCACCATACTATTACCACCACCACTACCACCACTACTACCACTATTACCACCACCACTACCACCACCACCACCACTACCACCACAACCACTACCACCACCACTACCACCACCACTACCACCACCACTTTCACCACCACTATCACCACTATTACCACCATACTATTACCACCATCACTACCACCACCACTACCACCACCACTACAACCACCACTACCACCACCACTACCACCCCACTACCACTACCACCACCGCTACCACCACCACTACCACCACCACAATTACTACCACCGCTACTACCACCACAACCACCACAACTACCACCACCCCTACCACAGCTATTACCACCACTATTACCACCGCCACTACTACCGCCACTATTACCACCACCACTATTAAAACCACCACTATTACCACCACCATTACCACCACCACTACTACCACCACTATTACCACCACTACCACTACCACCACCCCCACCACCACTACCACCACCGCTACCACCACCACTACCACCACCACTATTACTACCACCACTACTACCACCACAACCACCACAACTACCACCACCCCGACCACAGCTATTACCACCACTATTACCACCGCCACTACTACCACCACTATTACCACCACCACTATTAAAACCACCACTATTACCACCACTATTACCACCGCCACTACTACCACCACTATTACCACCATCACTATTAAAACCAACACTATTACCACCACCATTACCACCACCACTACTACCACCACTATTACCACCACTACAACCACCACCACCACCACTACCACCACCACCATCACCACCACTACCACCACCACTAATCCCACCACTACCACCACTACCACCACCACTACCACCACCACCATCACCACCATCACTACTATCACCACCACCACTACTACCACCACCACCACTACCACTACCACCGCCACTACCACCACCACTATTACCACCACCACTACAACCACCACTACCACCACCACCACCATCACCACTATTAACACAACTACTACCACCACCACTACCACCACTACTACCACGACCACCACTACCACCACTACTACCACCACCACTACCACCACTACTACCACCACCACCACTACCACAACCACCATCACCACCACCACTAGCACCACCACTACCACTAGCACCACCACTAGCACTACCACTACCATCATCACTACCACTACCACCACC
The DNA here is from genome assembly GCA_036924085.1 of Ariolimax columbianus. Lineage (NCBI taxonomy): Eukaryota > Metazoa > Mollusca > Gastropoda > Stylommatophora > Arionidae > Ariolimax > Ariolimax columbianus. The sequence goes on along the minus strand of JAVGWX010000006.1, from coordinate 118,080,001 downwards.
AATACCACCACCACTACCACCACCACTACCACAAGACTATTACCACCACCACTACCATCACCACTACCACCACTACCACCACCACTACCAGCACCACTATCACCCCTATTACCACCACTATTACCACCACCACTATTACCATCACCACTACCACCATCACTACCACCACCACCACCACCACCACCACCACCACTACCAAAACCACTACCACCACCGCTACCACCACCACTACCCCCACCACTAGTACTACCACCACTACCACAACCACAACCACCACTCCTACCACCACTATTACCACCACCACTCCTACCACCACTATTACCACCACCACTATTAAAACCACCACTATTACCACCACCACCACCACCACTACCACCACCACCACCACCACTACCACCACCACCACTACCACCACCACCACCCCCACTACTACCACCACCACCACCACTACTACTACTACCACCACTACCACTACCACCACCCCTACCACCAACCACTACTACCACCACCACCACTACCACCACCACCACCACCACCACCACTACTACAACCACCACCACTACCACTACCATAACCACTACCACCAACCACTAATACCACCACCACCACTACCACCACCACCACCACCACTACTACAACCACCACCACTACTATTACCACCACCACTACCACCACCACGTCCCCCACCACTACCACCACCACCACCACCACTACCACCACCACAACCACCACCACCACCATTACTACTACCACCACCACTACCACCACCCCTACCACTACCACCACCACCACTACCACCACCACCACGTCCACCACCACTACCACTACCACTACCACCACCACCACCACCACTAGCACCACCACCACCACCACCACCACTACCACCACCCCTACCACCACCCCTACCACTACCACCACCACCACCATCACCACTACTACCAACACTACCACCATCACCACTATTACCACCACCACCCCCAGCACCACCACTACCACCACCACCACTACCACCACAACAGTATATGAACACGCAGACAGACAAAAACCATCTAACATACACAAGGAAATATGTGCATAGTGACTTTCATATCGGTGGCTAATGTGCAGCAAGGGACGGAGCAGCGGTACATGAGTTGTGCAGAGAGGGACGGGGCAGCGGTACATGAGCTGTGCAGAGAGGGACGGAGCAGCGGTACATGGACTGTGTAAAGTGTAGGTGTGTAAGCGAGACAAAGCTTTCACCGGGCCTAGTTGAAAGAGAGTGAGGAAGTGATGACAGGAGTGGGGAGTGGGGAAATAATGACAGTTAGGAGTGGTGATGTGATGACAGTTGGGAGTGGGGAGTGGGAATGTGATGACAGTTGGGAGTGGGGAGTGGGGATATGATGACAGTTGGGAGTAGAGAGTGGGGATGTGATGACAGTTGGGAGTGGGGAGTGGGGATGTGATGACAGTTGGGAGTGGGGAGTAGGGATGTGATGACAGTTGGGAGTGGAGAGTGGGGATATGATGACACTTGGGAGTGGGGATATGATGCCAGTTGGGAGTGGAGAGTGGGGATATGATGACACTTGGGAGTGGAGAGTGGGGATATGATGACACTTGGGAGTGGAGAGTGGGGATATGATGACACTTGGGAGTGGGGATGTGATGACAGTTGGGAGTGCGGATGTGATGACAGTTGGGAGTGGGGATGTGATGACAGTTGGGAGTGGGGATATGATGACAGTTGGGAGTGGGGAGTAGGGATGTGATGACACTTGGGAGTGGGGAGGGGGGATGTGATGACAGTTGGGAGTGGGGAGTGGGGATGTGACAGTTGGGAGTGGTGATATGATGACAGTTGAGAGTGGGGATGTGATGACAGTTGGGAGTGGGGATGTGATGACAGTTGGGAGTGGGTATGTGATGACAGTTGGGAGTGGAGATGTGATGACAGTTGAGAGTGGGGATGTGATGACAGTTGGGAGTGGGGATATGATGACAGTTGGGAGTGGGGAGTGGGGATGCGATGACAGTTGGGAGTGGGGATGTGATGACAGTTGGGAGTGGAGAGTGGGGATATGATGACAGTTGGGAGTGGGGAGTAGGGATGTGATGACAGTTGGGAGTGGAGAGTGGGGATATGATGACAGTTGGGAGTGGGGAGTAGGGATGTGATGACAGTTGGGAGTGGGGATGTGATGACACTTGTGAGTGGGGATGTGATGACAGTTGGGAGTGGGGATGTGATGACAATTGGGAGTGGGGGTGGGGATGTGATGACAGTTGGGAGTGGGAGTGGAGATGTGATGACAGTTGGGAGGGAAGATGTGATGACAATTGGGAGTGGGGGTGGGGATGTGATGACAGTTTGGAGTGGGGAGTGGGCGTGGGGATGTGATGACACTTGGGAGTGGGGGTGGGGATGTGATGACAATTGGGAGTGGGAGTGGAGATGTGATGACAGTTGGGAGTGGGGATATGATGACACTTGGGAGTGGAGAGTGGGGATATGATGACACTTGGGAGTGGGGATGTGATGACAGTTGAGAATGGAGAGTGGGGATATGATGACACTTGGGAGTGGGGATGTGATGACAGTTGAGAGTGGGGATGTGATGACAGTTGGGAGTGGGGAGTAGCGATGTGATGACAGTTGGGCGTGGGGATGTGATGACAGTTGGGAGTGGGGAGTAGCGATGTGATGACAGTTGAGAGTGGGGATGTGATGACAGTTGGGAGTGGGGATATGATGACAGTTGAGAGTAGGGATGTGATGACAGTTGGGAGTGGGGAGTGGGGATATGATGATAGTTGGGACAGGGGAGTAGGGATGTGATGACAGTTGGGAGTGGGGATGTGATGACAGTTTGGAGTGGGGATATGATGACAGTTGAGAGTGGAGATGTGATGACAGTTGGGAGTGGGGATATGATGACAGTTGGGAGTGGGGAGTGGGGATATGATGACAGTTGGGAGTGGGGATATGATGACAGTAGGGAGTGGAGAGTGGGGATATGATGACAAGTCGGAGTGGGGATGTGATGACAGTTGGGAGTGGGGATGTGATGACAGTTGGGAGTGGGGAGTGGGGATATGATGATAGTTGGGACAGGGGAGTAGGGATGTGATGACAGTTTGGAGTGGGGATATGATGACAGTTGAGAGTGGAGATGTGATGACAGTTGGGAGTGGGTATATGATGACAGTTGGGAGTGGGGAGTGGGGATATGATGACAGTTGGGAGTGGGGATATGATGACAGTAGGGAGTGGAGAGTGGGGATATGATGACAAGTCGGAGTGGGGATGTGATGACAGTTGGGAGTGGGGAGTGGGGATATGATGACAGTTGGGAGTGGGGATATGATGACAGTAGGGAGTGGAGAGTGGGGATATGATGACAAGTCGGAGTGGGGATGTGATGACAGTTGGGAGTGGGGATGTGATGACAGTTGGGAGTGGGGAGTGGGGATATGATGATAGTTGGGACAGGGGAGTAGGGATGTGATGACAGTTGGGAGTGGGGATGTGATGACAGTTTGGAGTGGGGATATGATGACAGTTGAGAGTGGAGATGTGATGACAGTTGGGAGTGGGGATATGATGACAGTTGGGAGTGGGGAGTGGGGATATGATGACAGTTGGGAGTGGGGATATGATGACAGTAGGGAGTGGAGAGTGGGGATATGATGACAAGTCGGAGTGGGGATGTGATGACAGTTGGGAGTGGGGATGTGATGACAGTTGGGAGTGGGGAGTGGGGATATGATGACAGTTGGGAGTGGGGATGTGATGACAGTTGGGAGTGGGGAGTAGGGATATGATGGTAGTTGGGAGTGGAGAGTGGAGATATGATGACAGTTTGGAGTGGGGAGTGGGGATATGAGGACAGTTGGGAGTGGGGAGTGGGGATATGATGATAGTTGGGAGTGGAGAGTGGGGATATGATGACAGTTGGGAGTGGGGAGTGGGGATATGATGACAGTTGGGAGTGGGGATGTGATGACAGTTGGGAGTGGGGATGTGATGACAGTTGTGAGTGGGGATGTGATGACAGTTGGGAGTGGGGAGTAGGGATATGATGATAGTTGGGAGTGGAGAGTGGGGATATGATGACAGTTGGGAGTGGAGATGTGATGACAGTTGGGAGTGGGGAGTGGGGATATGATGATAGTTGGGAGTGGAGAGTGGGGATATGATGACAGTTGGAAGTGGGGATGTGATGACAGTTGTGAATGGGGATGTGATGACAGTTGGGAGTGGGGAGTAGGGATATGATGACAGTTGGGAGTGGGGATGTGATGACAGTTGGGAGTGGGGAGTGGGGCGTGTGGATGTGATGACAGTTGGGAGTGAAGATGTGATGACAATTGGGAGTGGCGGTGGGGATGTGATGACAGTTTGGAGTGGGGAGTGGGCGTGGGGATGTGATGACAATTGGGAGTGGGGGTGGGGATGTGATGACAATTGGGAGTGGGGGTGGGGATGTGATGACAGTTGGGAGTGGGTAGTGGGGATATGATGACAATTGGGAGTGGGGATGTGATGACAATTAGGAGTGAGGATGTGATGACAGTTGGGAGTGGGGAGTGGGCGTGGGGATGTGATGACAGTTGGGAGTTGGGAGTGGGGATATGATGACAATTGGGAGTGGGGATGTGATGACAATTAGGAGTGAGGATGTGATGACAGTTGGGAGTGGGAGTGGATATGTGATGACAATTGGGAGTGGGGGTGGGGATGTGATGACAGTTGGGAGTGGGGAGTGGGGATATGATGACAATTGGGAGTGGGGATATGATGACAGTTGGGAGTGAGGAGTGGGCGTGGGGATGTGATGACAGTTGGGAGTTGGGAGTGGGGATATGATGACAATTGGGAGTGGGGATGTGATGACAATTAGGAGTGAGGATGTGATGACAGTTGGGAGTGAGGAGGTGATGATAGTTGGGAGTGAGGAGGTGATGATAGTTGGGAGTGAGGATGTGATGATAGTTGGGAGTGAGGAGGTGATGATATTTGGGAGTGAGGATGTGATGACAGTTGGGAGTGAGGAGTGGGCGTGGGGATGTGATGACAGTTGGGAGTTGGGAGTGGGGATATGATGACAATTGGGAGTGGGGATATGATGACAATTGGGAGTGGGGATGTGATGACAATTAGGAGTGAGGATGTGATGACAGTTGGGAGTGAGGAGGTGATGATAGTTGGGAGTGAGGAGGTGATGATAGTTGGGAGTGAGGATGTGATGATAGTTGGGAGTGAGGAGGTGATGATATTTGGGAGTGAGGATGTGATGACAGTTGGGAGTGAGGAGGTGATGATAGTTGGGAGTGGAGCGTGGGGATGTGATGACAGTTGGGAGTGGGGAGTGGGGAAGTGATGACAGTTGGGGGTGGGGAGTGGATGTCATGGGTGTGAAGACATGGGAGGGTGGATTATATTGAGGTGAGGACATGGGAGAGTTTGGATATTGAGGTGTTCAGATGGGAGAATGTAAGTTACCTACTCTAGTCCACTCTAGTCCACCTTCTGAGGTCAGAGTGGCAGGTGTGCCAAGGGATTTCCGATCCACTTTAGATATCTAGCGCATTAGTGTAATGAGATAGTTGACACACTGGGCGACAGAGTGGGCGGGATGTAAGCAGAGGTAGGTCACGTGCCATTGTCTACATAAATGACGGACGGAATGTGCCGTGAATGACAACAACTGACTTTGCTGTGAGGAGGGATGTGTAGCTAGCTATCCATGCAAGGCTAGACAGGTGTGCGTGACGCCAGAGGGAACGGGCTGCCAGAGAGGAGCTGCACCCTTCCTGTGTACACTGTCACGAACAACTACAGATACATCTAGTGGGATTTCTGCAACACCAACATCCTACAACAACACAACCAGTTCCTTATACACATACAAGTCTATTTGTCAAAAATACGTCCTAGTATGGACCAACAATAGTTGGTTGTTTATACTGCCTATTATGGACCAACAATAGTTGGTGGTCGTATAGGATAAAGTCGAGATATAATGAGCCTATCTTTACTATGCACACTGCCTCTACAGATGAAGTGTAACTAACAATACATAAACACACTGATCTAGATTGGACTTACACGAGCCTCAAATAACCTTCACCTTTTCCGTGCATCTGGCCATTAGGGCAGGGCATGTTTAGGGCACCCCCCAGTAACGGCAAATAGCACTTATTCATCTCATCAAATTATTCATCTGATATTTCTAGAAAGTATAACAGTTTGACATGAAATAGTCTGAATGAATTCCCAACGTCCCGTGAAAGTTAAACATGGGAACAGGATAATAATGGCCAAGATGGCCTGGTATGTCAAGGTTATTTGAGACTACACGACGGTTGGACGGCGTGTTTGTGGGAGCCAGACGGGAAAAGCACAGGCCAGGAAGTCACACTATACCACAAATATTACGTGATCTGTTGGCCTTCCCACATTCCTCTTTACTAGCAGACATCTCAGAGTCGTCCGCCCCTGTCACGATGATAACAGAAGGCGCACATGTGTTGGACGGGCCGTGCTCGCCAGCGAGATCTTTCTCCATATCCCCACAACCACGGACAGCAAGTTCATGGTCAGCATGCCCCTGGCCAGGCTGGTGTCCATCTGTGTCGCTCTGAGTGGACAGCTGGGCGGTCAGCTGTTTGTCTGCAACCAAGTCCATCAGCAGGTTGTCAGCAAACATTCCTGCAACACGAGACTCAAGAGGTTAAAGGTCGTGAAACACACACACACACAAACACACAAACACACACATATATATACACACACTCACAAACATGCAGGTAACTGTGTGATGTGATGGCTACATAGATAAAGCTTGCAAACACACTGAGACATTCCAGGATAGCACGCACGTGACCGAGACAGAAAGAGTGTTTCAATGATGAACCTAACCTCATTTTGCTGCATACAACCAGTTTATTACACTCCAACAATACTTCACATAACTGAGTATCCAATTTATTTTTTAAAGGATTTAACCCACCCTGCCTCAACTATTTCCCGTGGCAATGCATTCCAAGCATTCACCACTATCTGACTAAAAAAAATATTTCATAATATCTAATCTGAACCTATCTTTAGTCAGCTTGTAGTTATGCCCTCTTGTTCTTGTTGGTGGTTGTATTTTGATAAACTTGTTATAGTCTTATAGTCTAATTTATCCATTCCTCTGATCATCTTATAAACCTGTCTTGTCACCACGAATTCTTTTTTTTTCTAGACACTGTAGGCCGGTTTTTCTGAGTTTTTCCTCATAACAGTAATTCTCGAATCCCACTATCATCTTTGAAGCTCTTCTTTGTATCCTTTCCAGCATGTTTATATCCTCTCTATGATAAGGACTCTACACTTCTACACATTACTCCAATCTAGATCTGACTAAAGGACTCCACACCTGTACACAGTACTCTACACCTGTACACAGTACTCCAATCTAGGTCTGACTAAAGGACTCCACCCCTATACATAGTACCCTACATCTGTACACAGTACTCCAATCTAGGTCTGACTAAAGGACTCCACACCTGTACACAGTACTCTACACCTGTACACAGTACTCCAATCTAGGTCTGACTAAAGGACTCTACACCTGTAAACAGTACTCCAATCTAGGTCTGACTAAAGGACTCCACACCTGTACACAGTACTCTACACCTGTACACAGTACTCCAATCTAGGTCTGACTAAAGGACTTCACACCTGTACACAGTACTCTACACCTGTACACAGTACTCCAATCTAGGTCTGACTAATAGACCCCACACACGCTGGCACATTCTCAAAAACACTTGTCACATTATATTATAAACATGCCAAATTATTTCACACAACTGTCACATTGCCTCATCCACATGTCATATTGTCCTATCCACCAGGTACATTGCCTTTTCCCCCAGTCACATTGCATCATCCAAATTTCGCATTGCCTTATCCATTTGTTACATTGCCTCATCGAAATGTCATATTGTCTCATATACCTGTCACATTCTCTTATCCACCAGTCACATTGCCTTATCCACCTGTCACATTGCCTTATTCATCTGTCACATTGCCTGATCCATCTGTCACATTGCCTGACCCATCTGCCACATTGCCTGATCCATCTGTCACATTGCCTGATCCATCTGTCACATAGTGACATCTACCAGTTACATTGCCTAATTCACCAGTCACATTGTCTCATCTACCAGTCACATTGCTCTATGCACCAGTTACATTGCCTTATCCACCAGTCACATTGTCACATCCACCAGTCACATTGTGACATATACCAGTTACATTGTGACATACGCCTGTCACATTGCCTTATCAACTAGTCACATTGTGACATCCACCAGTTACATTGTGACATCCACCAGTTACTTTGCCTTATCGACCAGCCACATTGACTTATCACAAGTCACATTCTATTATCCACCAGCCACATTATGTTATCCACCAGTCGCATTGTTTTATCCACCAATCAATTCTCTCATCCACTTGTCACATTGTATTATCCACCAGTCACATTGTATTATCCACCTGTCACATTGTATTATCCACCAGTCACATTCTCTCATCAACTTGTCACATTGTTTCATGCATAGAGTACACTCTCTCACCCACCTGTCACATTGTCTTATTTACATGTCACATTGCTATATCCACATGTCACATTATCTTATCCATCATTAACATCGCTTTATCCACATATCACATCCAACTGTCACAGTGCCTTATTCATCTGTCACATAATTTATTCAATTGGTCTCAATGCTTCACGTATGTATCACATTTGTCTCCTCTTTCTGTCACAGCGTCTCCTCGGCGTGTCACATTGTCTCCTCCTTCCGTCACTGCGTCTCCTCGGCGTGTCACATTGTCTTCTCTTTCTGTCACTGCGTCTTCTCGGCGTGTCACATTGCCTCTTCCTTCCGTCACATCGTCTCCTCGGCGTGTCACATTGTCTGCTCCTTCTGTCACTGCGTCTTCTCGGCGTGTCACATTGTCTCATCCTTCTGTCACTGCGTCTGTTCCACAAGTCACATTTGTCTCCTCCTTCTGTCACTGCGTCTCCTCGGCGTGTTACATTGTCTGCTCCTTCTGTCACTGCGTCTCCTCGGCGTGTTACATTGTCTGCTCCTTCTGTCACTGCGTCTCCTCGGCGTGTTACATTGTCTGCTCCTTCTGTCACTGCGTCTCCTCGGCGTGTTACATTGTCTGCTCCTTCTGTCACTGCGTCTCCTCGGCGTGTTACATTGTCTGCTCCTTCTGTCACTGCGTCTCCTCGGCGTGTTACATTGTCTGCTCCTTCTGTCACTGCGTCTGTTCCACAAGTCACATTGTCTCCTCCTTCTGTCACTGCGTCTCTTATGAAAGTCACACTTGTCTCCTGACACTGTGCCTGCTCCTCAATAGTCACTGTTTCCTACACCATCAAATCATCTCCTTTATCTGCCACCATTTTCTCTTTGCTCTTTCTCTTTGTTGTGAACGTATGTTGTGAACTCATGTTGTGAACTTATGTTGTCAGCTCATGTTGTGAACTCATGTTGTGAACTTATGTTGTCAGCTCATGTTGTGAACTCATGTTGTGAACTTATGTTGTCAACTCATGTTGTGAACTCATGTTGTGAACTTATGTTGTCAACTCATGTTGTGAACTCATGTTGTGAACTTATGTTGTCAACTCATGTTGCGAACTTATGTTGTCAACTCATGTTGTGAACTCATGTTGTGAACTTATGTTGTCAACTCATGTTGTGAACTCATGTTTGTTCTAAAATCTACTGACAACCGGTACTACCATTCAAAGATGAATGGCCGCCACATGTTGAGAGAGTGGATTGAGAAAACTGTACTTCCGTCATTAGATAGACCCTCCTGTCTGGTAATGGACAACGCTTCCTACCATAATACAGTGGCAGTAGAAGACGAGAACCCTCCTGTCTGGTAATGGACAATGCTTCCTACCATAATACAGTGGCAGTAGAAGACGAGAACCCTCCTGTCTGGCAATGGACAATGCTTCCTACCATAATACAGTGGCAGTAGAAGACGAGAACCCTCCTGTCTGGTAATGGACAACGCTTCCTACCATAATACAGTGGCAGTAGAAGACGAGAACCCTCCTGTCTGGTAATGGACAATGCTTCCTACCATAATACAGTGGCAGTAGAAGACGAGAACCCTCCTGTCTGGTAATGGACAACACGTCCTACCATAATACAGTGGCAGTGGGAGACGATGTCTGTCCCGACGTCAGCAAGTGGGAGACGAGGTCCCGGCGTCAGCAAGAACTAAGAACGAGATCAAAATTTGACTAACAGAGGAGCACACTCAATTGACAGACCTGCACCTCAAACCAGAAGTGCTGTTACTTATAAAGAACAGACGCTGGACAAAGACGTTTCACATTGACAATGTAATCCAGATGCGTGGTCATAGTTGGGTAAGCTGGTCCCTCCACGACGTTTCACATTGACAATGTAATCCAGATGCGTGGTCATAGTTGGGTAAGCTGGTCCCTCCACGACGTTTCACATTGACAATGTAATCCAGATGCGTGGTCATAGTTGGGTAAGCTGGTCCCTCCACGACGTTTCACATTGACAAAGTAATCCAGGGGCGTGGTCATAGTTGGGTAAGCTGGTCCCTCCACGACGTTTCACATTGACAAAGTAATCCAGGGGCGTGGTCATAGTTGGGTAAGCGGGCCACCCTACGATTCTCACTTAAAATCCTTTATAATGACCTGAGGCCCAGAGTCACTTTTAACATGGCGATATTAACACCTCTCTGGGACACCATCTGTTTCATGATTTTGTTTCCGGGTTAGGGTTCCACACCATATTTAATTATAATTTTCTTATTTTAAACATGACATGGATAAATCTGACATAGACATGTGCAGAATCTAATGGGCCCTCAAACAGAACTAGTTTGTATCTTTACATAAAGACAACTAGATCCATATTAGTCATATATTGTAAATACATGTTAAAAATAATATTTTCAAAGTCTGAACTTCCCATAACATATTGCTTTGTGCATGTCTAAAGTTCCTAGCATTAGTCCTCACTGATTGAATATATACTTACACACAACGTATATAAGTTGTATCATTTTATGTCAGTAAATAAAGATTTGGTGTCCAAGTGTATCTTTGGAATGACGGTGTGAAAAAAGCCAGATAAAAAAACTTTAAATGTTGAGATTACGACATGAAAGCATATTTGATCACAACGTTTTTTGTTTTAAATATTATTTTAAATGTTCCTCGCGTACAGAATTATGCTGGCTATCCATTAGATACAATTTGCCTTAACATAAAGAAGAATAGATAAAAAGTAGTCCACATTTAAAGACATTTAAAATAAAATTAATTAGAAAAAAAGTTTGAGCTGACCATAATACAAGTATATCATAATATATTGATATATGTCTCAAGCATCTTACACTAATCATCACTGACAATATCAATTTACACACAACACATGTAGCTTTGTTCACTTTATATAACATGACTCCGTGTCATGTTTGGTCTGCCATTAATCTTTGTTTACAATAACCAGAAGTCATTTTTCTTGTTGTTGTAAATGCTGCAGCAAGTCGGTTCATCAAATTAATTTCTTAAATTTGAACTTCTTTGTGTTAGAACAGATCATAAATAGTTCTTTGTGTTAGAACAGAGCACAAATAGTTCTTTGTGCTAAAACAGAGCACAAATAGTTCTTTGTGTTAGAAAAGAGCACAAATAGTTCTTTGTGTTAGAAAAGAGCACAAATAGTTCTTTGTGTTAGAAAAGAGCACAAATAGTTCTTTGTGTTAGAACAGAGCATAAATAGTTCTTTGTGTTAGAACAGAGCACAAACAGTTCTACAATTAGATAGTTCATCCACAGGAAGTAACATTTAAAATGTTGAATTTGTTGGAAATGTTGGAAAATTGTTTTTGAAACCTTGCTAATAGTGATTGAACATAACAAGCCACTCTAATCTACTCAATAGGTTCACACCGACCTAATCTACTCAATAGGTTCACACCGACCTAATCTACTCAATAGGTTCACACCGACCTAATCTACTCAATAGGTTCACACCGACCTAATCTACTCAATAGGTTCACACCGACCTAATCTACTCAATAGGTTCACACCGACCTAATCTACTCAATAGGTTCACACCGACCTAATCTACTCAATAGGTTCACACCGACCTAATCTACTCAATAGGTTCACACCGACCTAATCTACTCAATAGGTTCACACCGACCTAATCTACTCAATAGGTTCACACCGACCTAATCTACTCAATAGATTCACACCGACCTAATCTACTCAATAGGTTCACACCGACCTAATCTACTCAATAGGTTCACATCGACCCAATCTACTCAATCGGTATTTTGGCACACTCTACACAAAAGAAGACTGATCCGAGATCCCAGAGCCTATAGATATTTTCCAAAGAGAAATGGATACAGCGGAATTAAGATAAATCTGCTTTACGGAGAAAACTGTTAAAAAAAATTAGATAAGTGGATTAAAGTGAATAAATGTCCAGGTCAAGATGGATTCATCCAAAACTTCTGTTTAAAATTAGAGACCAACTAGCAAAACCATTGGCTATATTATGTTCTCAATCACTTACAAAAGGAATTGTTCCACGGGATTGGAAAGATGCAGGAGTGATCCCCTTATTCAAAAATGGTAAATAATCAGATCCAACAAATTATAGACCGGTGAGTTTAACGAGCATAGTCTGTAAACTGTTAGAGTCAATAATCAAAGAAAACATTGTAATGCATTTAGACAAGTTTAATCTAATCAGGAATAGTCAGCATGAGTTTACTAGAGGGAGATCGTGCTTACCAAATCTATTAGAATTCATTGAGGAGGTTACTAAAATCATAGATAAAGGGGAGCCAGTATATTATTTATCTAGATTTTTACAAACGCCTTTGATAGAGTACCTCATCAAAGTTATTTAGGAAGTTAAAATCATATGGAATAGGTGGGGAAGTTGCCAAATGGATTGAAAATTGGTTAACGGGAAGAAGGCAGAGGGTGGGCATAAATAAGGAGTACTCTGAGTGGTGTGAAGTGAAAAGTGGTGTGCCACAGGGCTCGGTTTTGGGACCAATGTTGTTCTTGATATATATAAACGATTTTGACATTGATATCGGATTCATGATTGCAAAATTTGCTGATGACACAAAACTATGCAGTAGTGTCTCATCTAAAGCAGAAGTGGATATATTGAGGTCGGATTTAGATAAAATTCGAGAATGGTATGTGAGCTGGCAAATGTAGATAAATGTACAGTCATCCACATGGTTAGATCCAAAATGGAACATACTTATAGAATGAGTGAGAACAATATTAGACAGTCGGAAAAAGAAAGGGACCTAAGGGTTTTAATAGATCGTACAGGTAAGGTGAGTGAACAAGTTAAGGTAGCAGTGAAAAAGGCAAATGCAGTGTTAGGTAAGATAACAAGAAATATTAAACATAGGATCAAGGAAGTGATAGTCAAAAGTATTAGTTAGACCTAGATTGGAGTACTGTGTAAAGGTGTGGAGTCCTTATCATAGAGAGGATATAACCATGCTGGAAATGATACAAACAAGAGCGACAAAACTGATAGTAGGATTCCAGAATTACAGTTATGAGGAAAGAAACAAAACCGGCCTACAGTGTCTAGAAGAGAGAAGTATTTGAGGCGACAATACAGGTTTATAAGACGATCAGAGGAATGGACAAATTAAGACTTTAACAAGTTTAAAAAAACAACAACCCCCCACAAGAACACGAGGGAATAGCTTCAAATTAACTAAAGAAAGGTCCAGATTACAAAATGGCAAATGATTAGAATGCATTGCCACAAGAAATAGTAGAGGCAGTATCAATTAATGCATTCAAGAATAGATTGAATGCGCATATTTGTATAGATGAAAGAAATGTAAATGCAACTGATTGTATACAAACTCTGCATAGTCTTCTAAAACCATAGAAAGACGACAAGTGGCTTGTGTACAAATAGGTTCTGACAATGAGCCATCTGGAGTGGCTCAGGTAGTCTAAGAACAGGTGGGGTGTAACAACAAAAGCTTCAAACTATCACATGTCAAGAAGTTTGCATATGCTTCCCTCTCAAACATTGGCAAACAATTCTGGATTATACGTAAAGAAGAAGATGATTATTGACAGAAATATGGTTTATGATTCATTCAGTCAACAAGAGTCATCAATCTCTTTGAGTCATTCGATTGTGAATATGATGCATATAATTTGCTTATAATTTGCTTATATGTGTAATGGAAGCACACACCACACATCATTAATGAGCGCTTGGTTAAACTGTCTGTGAAGCTTCCAACAAAACATATCATTAACAATAAACTGTCTGTGAAGCTTCCAACAAAACATTTCATTAACAATAAACTGTCTGTGAAGCTTCCAACAAAACATTTCATTAACAATAAACTGCCTGTGAAGCTTCCAACAAAACATTTCATTAACAATAAACACTGACACAAATATAACATTAGTCATTTCATCTCCTTTGAACACACAGCTGTACTGGATATCCATATATTATTAACATCAACGCACATTTATAAAAAAAACTTAATGTATCTATTAACCTATGTTAAATGAAGACACACCCACGGCTTTTCATATATTTTCATTTAGCGGAAGTACTGTCACAAAGTGTTGTCAGTGTAGACATGGCTACGGGTATCATGAGAATAATCCGGTGAACATCTGTCTTGATCAATCCATGCTTTCTACATAATCCGGTAAACATCTGTCTTGATCAATCCATGCTTTCTACATAATCCGGTAAACATCTGTCTTGATCAATCCATGCTGTCTACATAATCCGGTAAACATCTGTCTTGATCAATCCGTGCAGTGTACATAATATTTCTGTATAATAGACTAACAGCCATTAATGACAGAATTAGCACGTGCAAACATTTTAAGTTGATCGGCTGATTAATTATTGAGATTTACATTCCAACGGAACGTATTTCTGAACGCACTCACGGCCCTGTTGATCGGTCAAGGTGAACCAGACCGGGTTAGGACACTAACACGAAGCTGCTGATCAGACTTCAGGTGAACCAGACCGGGCTAGGACAATAACACGAAGCTGCTGATCAGACTTCAGGTGAACCAGACCGGGTTAGGACAATAACACGAAGCTGCTGATCAGACTTCAGGTGAACCAGACCGGGCTAGGACAATAACACGAATCTGCTGATCAGACTTCAGGTGAACCAGACTGGGTTAGGACATTAACACGAAGCTGCTGATCAGACTTCAGGTGAACCAGACCGGGCTAGGACAATAAAACGAAGATGCCGATCAGACTTCAGGTGAACCAGACTGGGTTAGGACAATAACACGAAGCTGCTGATCAGACTTCAGGTGAACCAGACTGGGTTAGGACAATAACACGAAGCTGCTGATCAGACTTCAGGTGAACCAGACTGGGTTAGGACAATAACACGAAGCTGCTGATCAGAATTCATATAAACCAGACCGGGCTAGGACAATACCATGAAGCTGCTGATCAGACTTCAGGTGAACCAGACTAGGTTAGGACAATAACACGAAGCTGCTGATCAGACTTCAGGTGATCCAGACCGGGCTAGGACAATAACACGAAGCTGCTGATCAGACTTCAGGTGAACCAGGCCGGGCTAGGACAATAACACGAAGCTGCTGATCAGACTTCAGGTGAACCAGACTGGGTAAGGACAAAAACACGACACTACTGATCAGACTTCAGGTGAACCAGACCGGGCTAGGACAATAACACGAATTTGCTGATCAGACTTCAGGTGAACCAGACCGGGCTAGGACAATAACACGAAGCTGCTGATCAGACTTCAGGTAAACCAGACCGGGCTAGGACAATAACACGAAGCTGCTGATCAGACTTCAGGTGAACCAGACCGGGTTAGGACAATAACACGAAGCTCCTGATCAGACTTCAGGTGAACCAGACCGGGTTAAGACAATAACACGAAGCTGCTGATCAGAGTTCAGGTGAACCAGATCGGGCTCGGACAAAAACACAAAGCTGCTGATCAGACTTCAGGTGAACCAGACCGGGCTAGGACAATAACACGAAGCTGCTGATCAGACTTCAGGTGAATCAGAACGGGCTAGGACAATAGCACGAAGCTGCTGATCAGACTTCAGGTGAACCAGACCGGGCTAGGACAATAACACGAAGCTGCTGATCAGATTTCAGATGAACCAGACCGGGCTAGGACAATAACACGAAGCTGCTGATCAGACTTCAGGTGAACCAGACTGGGTTAGGAAAATAACACGAAGCTGCTGATCAGACTTCAAGTGAACGAGACCGGGCTAGGACAATAACACGACGCTGCTGATCAGACTTATGGACATTGATATGAGATCCATGATTGCAAAATTTGCTGATGACACAAAACTATGCAGTAGTGTCTCATCTAAAGCGGAAGTGGATATATTGATGTCGGATTTAGATAAAATTCGAGAATGGTCTGTAAGCTGGCAAATGGAGTTTAATGTAGATAAATGTACAGTCATCCACATGGGTAGATCCAATATGGAACATAATTACAGAATGGGAGAAAACAATATTAGAAAGATAGATAAGGAAAGGGACCTAGGGGTTATAATAGATCATACAGGAAAGGTGAGTGAGCAAGTTAAGGTAGCAGTGAAAAAGGCAAATGCAATGTTAGGTATGATAAAAAGAAATATTAAACATAGGAGCAAGGAAGTGATCGTCAAACTGTATAAAGCTTTAGTTAGACCTAGATTGGAGTACTGTGTACAGGTGTGGAGTCCTTATCATAGAGGGGACATTACCATGCTAGAAAGAATACAAAAAAGAGCGACAAAGATGATAGTGGGATTCCAGAATTACAGTTATGAGGAACGACTCAGAAAAACCGGCCTACAGTGTCTCGAAGAGAGAAGAATTCGTGGTGACTTAATACAGGTTTATAAGATGATCAGAGGAATCGATAAATTAGACTATAACAAGTTTTTTAAAATACAGCCACCTACAATAACACGAGGGCATAGCTACAAGCTGATTAAAGAGAGGTCCAGGTTAGATATTAGGAAATATTTTTTTAGTCAGAGAGTGGTGTCTGCTTGGAATGCATTGCCAGGGGAGGTAGTGGAGGCAGGGACAGTTAATGCATTTAAGAATAAACTGGATGCGCATAGATTTTAGAGCAAGGTGATGTAAATGTAACTGGTTGTATACAGACTCTGCAGGGTCTTCTAAACCAGTATAAAGATGTTAAGTTACTTCAGGTGAACCAGACCGGGCTAGGACAATAACACGAAGCTGCTGATCAGACTTCAGATGAACCAGATCGGGCTAGGACAATAACACGAAGCTGCTGATCAGACTTCAGGTGAACCGGACTGGGTTAGAACAATAACACGAAGCTGCTGATCAGAATTCAGGTGAACCAGACCGGACTAGGACAATAACACGAATCTGCTGATCAGACTTCAGGTGAACCAGACCGGGTTGGACAATTTCAGAGAGTAACATGTGTGCGTCGTGTGGCACACCATCCCACTTAGACGGATCGACAGAAAATCACTACATGTTCTCCCTGGTAAATGTGTCTAAAATTGATTGTGTGTTAGTTTTATTTGATGTGCTTAACATTAAAGAAAGGGATGTGTAAACACTGATGTTTGGTTTGAGAACAAATTCAAGGCTCAAGAGGCGTGTTAGATAATTGGTGTCGGGTCAAATCCAGAAGACTTCTAGAGGGCGCCTGTCAGCTAGGACCGATCTCTACTGTAGTGGATGATGTGTCCCATTACACCGATCTCTGCTGTAGTGGATGATGTGTCCCATTACACCGATCTCTGCACTAGTGGAGGTGTGTCACATTTCACCGATTTCTGCTGTAGTGGAGATGTGTCACATTATACCGATCTATGCTGTAGTGGATGATTTGTCACATTACGTAGTTCTCTTGTACCGTTTCACATATTTATTACATTGTTTTAATAGATTTGTCACAACATTTAATCGTGTCACATTGTTTCCTCAATATGTCACATTATCTATTGACCTTCTCAATATGTCACATTATCTATTGACCTTCTCAATATGTCACATTATCTATTGACCTTCTCAATATGTCACATTATCTATTGACCTTGCTACGTTGTTTCCTCAATGATGTCCGATTGTCTAATGGTTCTGTTGTCTTAACTTTATTATACTGGTTGTGAATGCTTTACACAGTCTGTCTGGTTGTGAATGCTTCACACAGTCTGTCTGGTTTTGAATGCTTCACACAGTCTGTCTGGTTGTGAATGCTCCACACAGTCTGTCTGGTTGTGAATGCTCCACACAGTCTGTCTGGTTGTGAATGCTCCACACAGTCTGTCTGGTTGTGAATGCTCCACACAGTCTGTCTGGTTGTGAATGCTCCACACAGTCTGTCTGGTTGTGAATGCTTCACAGAGTCTGTCTGGTTGTGAATGCTTCACACAGTCTGTCTGGTTGTGAATGCTTCACAGAGTCTGTCTGGTTGTGAATGCTTCACACAGTCTGTCTGGTTGTGAATGCTTCACACAGTCTGTCTGGTTGTGAATGCTCCACACAGTCTGTCTGGTTTTGAATGCTTCACACAGTCTGTCTGGTTGTGAATGCTTCACACAGTCTGTCTGGTTGTGAATGCTTCACACAGTCTGTCTGGTTGTGAATGCTTCACACAGTCTGTCTGGTTTTGAATGCTTCACACAGTCTGTCTAGTTTTGAATGCTCCACACAGTCTGTCTGGTTGTGAATGCTTCACACAGTCTGTCTGGTTGTGAATGCTTCACACAGTCCGTCTAGTTTTGAATGCTTCACACAGTCTGTCTGGTTGTGAATGCTTCACACAGTCTGTCTGGTTGTGAATGCTTCACACAGTCTGTCTGGTTGTGAATGCTTCACACAGTCCGTCTGGTTGTGAATGCTTCACACAGTCTGTCTGGTTTTGAATGCTTCACACAGTCTGTCTGGTTGTGAATGCTCCACACAGTCTGTCTGGTTGTGAATGCTTCACACAGTCCGTCTGGTTGTGAATGCTTCACACAGTCTGTCTGGTTTTGAATGCTTCACACAGTCTGTCTGGTTGTGAATGCTCCACACAGTCTGTCTGGTTGTGAATGCTTCACACAGTCCGTCTGGTTGTGAATGCTTCACACAGTCTGTCTGGTTTTGAATGCTTCACACAGTCTGTCTGGTTGTGAATGCTCCACACAGTCTGTCTGGTTGTGAATGCTTTACACAGTCTGTCTGGTTGTGAATGCTTCACACAGTCTGTCTGGTTTTGAATGCTTCACACAGTCTGTCTGGTTGTGAATGCTCCACACAGTCTGTCTAGTTTTGAATGCTTCACACAGTCTGTCTGGTTGTGAATGCTTCACAGAGTCTGTCTGGTTTTGAATGCTTTACACAGTCTGTCTGGTTGTGAATGCTTTACACAGTCTGTCTGGTTGTGAATGCTTCACACAGTCTGTCTGGTTGTGAATGCTTCACACAGTCTGTCTGGCTTTGAATGCTTCACAGAGTCTGTCTGGTTGTGAATGCTTCACACAGTCTGTCTGGTTTTGAATGCTTCACACAGTCTGTCTGGTTGTGAATGCTCCACACAGTCTGTCTGGTTGGGAATGCTTCACACAGTCTGTCTGGTTGTGAATGCTTCACACAGTCTGTCTGGTTTTGAATGCTTCACACAGTCTGTCTGGTTGTGAATGCTCCACACAGTCTGTCTGGTTGTGAATGCTTCACACAGTCTGTCTGGTTGTGAATGCTTCACAGGGTCTGTCTGGTTTTGAATGCTTTACACAGTCTGTCTGGTTGTGAATGCTTCACACAGTCTGTCTGGTTTTGAATGCTTTACACAGTCTGTCTGTTTGTGAATGCTTCACAGAGTCTGTCTGGTTGTGAATGCTCCACACAGTTTGTCTGGTTGTGAATGCTTTACACAGTCTGTCTGATTGTGAAAGCTCCACAGAGTCTGTCTGGTTGTGAAAGCTCCACAGAGTCTGTCTGCAGCCAGTTAATTCTGCTCCACCGATACTACAAATGACTGTGAGCAATCATTTTATTTTTGAATTCCCTAAATAACCCTGTCAACCCCACATTCTGTGGCAATGCATATTTTCCTAATATCTAATTCAGACCTCTCTTTAAACAATTTGTAGCTATGCCCTTTTGTTCTTGTAGGTAGTTGTATTTTGGAAAAAAAACTTGTTATAGTCTAATTTATCCAATCCTCTGATCATCTTTTAAGCCTGTATTAAGTCACCACGAATTCTTCTCTTTTCTACACCGAAGGCCGGTTTTGCTGTGACTTTCCTCATAACTGTAATTCTGGAATCCCAGTATCAGTTTTGTAGCTTTTTTTGTATCCGTTCCAACAAGTTTACATCTCCTCTATGATAAGGACTCCACACCTGTACACAGTACTCCGACTTAAGTCTCACCAATAATTTATAAAACTATCACTTCCTTGCTTTTATGTGCAAAATTTCTTTTATCATACCTAACATTGCATCTGCCTTTTTCACTGCTACCTGAACTTGCTCACTCACCTTACCTGTATGATCTGTTATTACTCCTAGGTCCCTTTCCTTATCTATCTTTCTAATATTGTTTACTCCCATTCTGTAATTATGTTCCATATTGGATCTACCCATGTAGATAGATGACTGTTCATTTATCTACATTAAATTATATTTGCCAGTTCACAGACCATCCTCGAATTTTATCTAAATCCGACCTCAATATATCCATCACTGCTTTACATGAGACACTCCTACATAGTTTTGTGCAAATTTTTGAATCATGAATCCGATATCAATGTACACATAATGAATCCGATATCAATGTACAACTCATGAATCCGATATCAATGTACAACTCATGAATCCGATATCAATGTACAACTCATGAATCCGATATCAATGTACAACTCATGAATCCGATATCAATGTACAAATCATGAATCCGATATCAATGTACAAATCATTTATATACATCAAGAGCCCAATTGGTCCCAAATATTTTTAAAAGTTGCCAAGAAAGATGCTAGTTTTTGAAAGTTACCAAAAAAGAAGCCAGTTGTTCTTAAAAGTTGCCAAGAAAGATGACAGTTTTGAAAGTTGCCAAGGCAGATTTCAGTTTTTAATAGTTGTTAAGACAGATGTCAGTTTTTAAAAGTTGCCAAGACAGATGTCAGTTTTTGAAATTTGCCATGACAAATGCCAGTTTTTGAAAGTTGCCAAGAAAGATACCAGTTTTTAATAGTTGCCAAAAAATGCCACTTTTTGAAAGTTGCGAAGAAAGATGCCAGTTTTTGAAAGTTGCCAAAAAAGATGGCAGTTTTTAAAAGTTGCCAAGAAAGAAGCCAGTTTTTAAAAGTTGCAAAGAAAGAAGTGAGTTTTTGAAAGTTGCCAAGGGAGATTTAAGTTTTTAATAGTTGTCAAGACAGATGTCAGTTTTTAAAAGTTGCCAAGAAAGAAGCCAGTTTTTAAAAGTTGCCAAAACAGATGTCAGTTTTTAATAGTTGTCAAGACAGAGGGCAGTTTTTGAAAGTTGCCAAGACAGATGTAAGTTTTTAAAAGTTGCCAAGAAAAATGCCAGTTTTTGAAAGTTGCCAAGAAAAATGCCAGTTTTTGAAAATTGCCAAGAAAAAAGCCAGTTTATGGAATTTGCCAAGAAAAATGCGTTTTTGAAAGTTGTCAAGAAAAATGCCAGTTTTTGAAAATTGCCATGACAAATGCCAGTTTTTGAAAGTTGCAAAAAAAGATACCAGTTTTTAATAGTTGCAAACAAATGCCACTTTTTGAAAGTTGCGAAGAAAGATGCCAGTTTTTGAAAGTTGCCAAAAAAGATGGCAGTTTTTAAAAGTTGCCAACAAAGATGCCAGTTTTTAAAAGTTGCCAAGAAAGAAGCCAGTTTTTAAAAGTTGCAAAGAAAGAAGTGAGTTTTTGAAAGTTGCCAAGGCAGATTTAAGTTTTTAATAGTTGTCAAGACAGATGTCAGTTTTTAAAAGTTGTCAAGACAGATGTCAGTTTTTAAAAGTTGCCAAGAAAGAAGCCAGTTTTTAAAAGTTGCCAAAACAGATGTCAGTTTTTAATAGTTGTCAAGACAGATGTCAGTTTTTGAAAGTTGCCAAGACAGATGTAAGTTTTTAAAAGTTGCCAAGAAAGTTGCTAGTTTTTGAAAGTTGCCAAGACAGATGCCAGTTGTTTTTAAAAGTTGCCAATTTTTTAAAGTTGCCAAGAAAGATGCCAGTTTTTAAAAGTTGCCAAGCAAGGTACCAGTTTTTGAAAGTTGCCAAGACAGATGCCAGTTTTTAAAAGTTGCCAAGCAAGGTACCAGTTTTTGAAAGTTACCAAGACAGATGCCAGTTTTTAAAAGTTACCAAGAAAGATGCCAGTTTTTAAAAGTTACCAAGACAGATGCCAGTTTTTAAAAGTTACCAAGAAAGATGCCAGTTTTTAAAAGTTACCAAGACAGATGCCAGTTTTTAAAAGTTGCCAAGCAAGGTACCAGTTTTTAAAAGTTGCCAAGACAGATTGTAAAAGTTCCAGCCTGGGGGATGGGGGAAATAATGTTTAGTCCAGGTAGATGCTGACCACTGGCGTTCCGATTTGGGTAGTGGGGATGAGTAACAGACAAGAGGGCAGCGGAACTTGCTGATATATTTGGGTGACAGGTGTTCAGAGTAATTCGTTCCAAAAACGAATGATTGGGCCCCCCCCCCCCTCCACCCCGAGATCCATTGGTCAGCTCTGAAACTGCTTGAGACTATAAAATACTAGACAAAGTTTAGCTCAAGCAGTTTGGCCAGAGAATGTGAGCGAGAGACTGAGAATTTAGATATGAGTCTGTTTAGCTCACCGATTTGATAGAGGAGTGATTGATAGGTTGTTGTTACGAATGTGTGAGATAGAACAGGAACGCTGAACCAGCATACGTGTTGACTCTTGGCCAGTCGCTCTAATGAGATGTGTGTGTGGTGTGTGTAGACACCAAGGGGACGAGATATGTTCTAGAGTTGTGCGAGTGTACAGATGTGTCTAGGAGAGATCTAGAGGCGTGTGTGGTGTGTGTAGACACTGAGGGAACGAGGTATGTTTCAGAGCGTGTGTATACGCAGATCGACTGAGTTGAGAGATCATATGTGAGTATACGTGGAATATATTGAATTAATTATGTCCAGATCGCCCGCCTGAAGGGATTTGAGTGAGGGAGAGTTTTTGAGAGTGTGTTGAGGATGCAGATAAGGAGAGGGGTGTGTGCGGCAAGAACTGGGTTCGATTAGTGGGAGCAACATCAATAATTTATACTTATAACTCCCGAGTATATAATCATTTAAGATGATATTTCTTGTATTGTGTGTAATTTCATTGTACTCACTTTGATAGTGTTGTATGAGTATTATGAATATGCCACCTGCTGTGTGCTATATTATAAATATGCCACCTGATGTGTGCTATATTATTTGCTGTCTGTGGTCATGAATGATGTGGATGAGTGTGGTCATGGATGATGTGGATGAGTGTGGTGCATTTTGGTTAGAAAAACTCTAGTGAAAAAAGTGGGATATGCTACAAGATATCAGTTTTTGAAAGTTGTCAAGAAAGATGTCAGTTTTTAAAAGTTGCCAAGACAGATATCAGTTTTTGAAAGTTGTCAAGAAATATACCAGTTGCCAAACGAAAAGAAAAAAATTCCAAGTCGTTTGAAATTTTGTATTTCTGAAATTTGCCAACTAAGCTGCCGTTTTGGTAACCTTGGCCTGCTATGGAATGCATATGGGATCAAGATGCTGAGCTGGAGCGGTCAAATCTTACTGCTAGCGCCAGGTGCCAGCGACACAGGTCTATCAAGACCCTTCTACGCCTCCACATGGTGATTCTGGATAACAGGCTGAAACAGGCAGGCTGGCTAAGGAGAAGGGATCAAAGAGGGAATGCTGACCCGGTACAGACTGGAACAGGCAGGCTGGCTAAGGAGAAGGGATCAAAGAGGAAAGGCTGACCCGGTACAGGCTGGAACAGGCAGGCTGGCTAAGGAGAAGGGATCAAAGAGGGAATGCTGACCCGGTACAGGCTGGAACAGGCAGGCTGGCTAAGGAGAAGGGATCAAAGAGGAAAGGCTGACCCGGTACAGGCTGGAACAGGCAGGCTGGCTAAGGAGAAGGGATCAAAGAGGGAATACTGACCCGGTACAGGCTGGAACAGGCAGGCTGGCTAAGGAGAAGGGATCAAAGAGGGAAGGCTGACCCGGTACAGGCTTGAACAGGCAGGCTGGCTAAGGAGAAGGGATCAAAGAGGGAAGGCTGACCCGGTACAGGCTTGAACAGGCAGGCTGGCTAAGGAGAAGGGATCAAAGAGGGAAGGCTGACCCGGTACAGGCTTGAACAGGCAGGCTGGCTAAGGAGAAAGGATCAAAGAGGGAAGGCTGACCGCTATCTAATAATGTCAAGCTGAATCAGAATCAAAGGTGCACATTCCGCAATTAAGCTGTACATTACGACACAACTCCTAGCTACATCCTGATGCTTGTGAAGCCCTTTTTTAGGGCTTTGTAGCAGGAGTTGGAGACATCCTAATACTTGTCAAGCCCTTTTTAGGGCTCTGTAGCAGGAGTTGGAGACATCCTAATACTTGTGAAGCCCGTTTCAGGGCTGTAGCAGGAGTTGGAGACATCCTAATACTTGCCAAGCCCTTTTTAGGGCTCTGTAGCAGGAGTTGGAGACATCCTAATACTTTTGAAGCCCGTTTCAGGGCTGTAGCAGGAGTTTGAGAACGAACATCCACGAAGAACAAAAAGAATGCATCCAGCAAATTCAACCAAGGTTCGACCAGCAGTGTTTGAATCATCTAGTGTTGAGTTGCCAGATTTGGCTACGTATCGCAAATCGGGCAACATTTACTCCCCCCCCCCCCCCGGGCTACTAAATTTTGGGAATAGACAATTTCCCTACCATTGGACCCTTGGACCCTTCGACCCTTGGCCCATTGGACCCTTGGACCCTTCGACCCTTGGCCCATTGGACCCTTCGACCCTTGGCCCATTGGACCCTTGGACCCTTCGACCCTTGGCCCATTGGACCCTTCGACCCTTGGCCCATTGGACCCTTCGACCCTTGGCCCATTGGACCCTTGGACCCTTCGACCCTTGGCCCATTGGACCCTTCGACCCTTGGCCCATTGGACCCTTCGACCCTTGGACCCTTGGACCCTTGGACCCTTGGCCCATTGGACCCTTTCCACAACTTCCCTTACCCACCTGGGCTACATGCTGCTCGTGTGTTTTTTCCCCATTAAATTGTAACATAATTCTTGTCTGGCAACTGCAGGACACCAGAGAACTATTAGACATTGCCAGAATCCTTCCGAGTTTACCAGACAACTATTAGACATTGTCAGAATCGTTCAAAGTTTACCAGACAACTATTAGACATTGTCAGAATCGTTCCAAGTTTACCAGACAACTATTAGACATTGTCAGAATCATTCCAAGTTTACCAGAGAACTATTAGACATTGTCAGAATCATTCCAAGTTTACCAGAGAACTATTAGACATTGTCAGAATCATTCCAAGTTTACCAGAGAACTATTAGACATTGTCAGAATCATTCCAAGTCTACCAGACAACTATTAGACATTGTCAGAATCGTTCCAAGTTATTCAGAACTTTTGGGAAAATGCAGTAAGAAGTCTGTCTTTTGCAGAACGTCGTGTTTTGTTTCTTGATTATGCCATATTGTCTAACTGTTCTGGGCTTCCATTAATCGCACTGTTTAATTAATTTGTCACATTTCTCCCACTATATGTAATGGTTTTTCTAGTTTGCAGGTGTCATATTGTTGTCACATTTGCAGCACTGATTCTTCCATTTCGCTTATTGAGTGATGCATCTATAAAACATATATCTGTCACATTTTTCTCTCTCTCTTATTGAGTGATGCATCTATAAAACATATATCTGTCACATTTTCTCTCTCTCTTATTGAGTGATGCATCTATAAAACATATATCTGTCACATTTTCTCTCTCTCTTATTGAGTGATGCATCTATAAAACATATATCTGTCACATTTTTCTCTCTCTCTTATTGAGTGATGCATCTATAAAACATATATCTGTCACATTTTTCTCTCTCTCTTATTGAGTGATGCATCTATAAAACATATATCTGTCACATTTTCTCTCTCTCTTATTGAGTGATGCATCTATAAAACATATATCTGTCACATTTTCTCTCTCTCTTATTGAGTGATGCATCTATAAAACATATATCTGTCACATTTTCTCTCTCTCTTATTGAGTGATGCATCTATAAAACATATATCTGTCACATTTTTCTCTCTCTCTTATTGAGTGATGCATCTATAAAACATATATCTGTCACATTTTCTCTCTCTCTTATTGAGTGATGCATCTATAAAACATATATCTGTCACATTTTCTCTCTCTCTTATTGAGTGATGCATCTATAAAACATATATCTGTCACATTTTTCTCTCTCTCTTATTGAGTGATGCATCTATAAAACATATATCTGTCACATTTTTCTCTCTCTCTTATTGAGTGATGCATCTATAAAACATATATCTGTCACATTTTCTCTCTCTCTTATTGAGTGATGCATCTATAAAACATATATCTGTCACATTTTCTCTCTCTCTTATTGAGTGATGCATCTATAAAACATATATCTGTCACATTTTCTCTCTCTCTTATTGAGTGATGCATCTATAAAACATATATCTGTCACATTTTTCTCTCTCTCTTATTGAGTGATGCATCTATAAAACATATATCTGTCACATTTTCTCTCTCTCTTATTGAGTGATGCATCTATAAAACATATATCTGTCACATTTTCTCTCTCTCTTATTGAGTGATGCATCTATAAAACATATATCTGTCACATTTTTCTCACTCTCATATTGTCTGCGCAATTTTGTAAAATTATTTTCTTGGCTTTCAACATTGTTTCATCAATTAGTTACATTTATTCCTTCACGTGTCACTTCTGTATTTCATGTGTCACATTGACTCGTTTGTTTGTCACATTTTCTTCTCAGATACATTGTTACTTACATCTATCACATCATTGTCTACTCAATTTGTAATATTGTGTCAATTATATGTCACATTGCTTCCTCAATTTCTAATATTGTGTCATTCATTTGTCACATTGACTGACACATTTGTCACATTGACTGCAACATTTGTCACATTGACTACTACATTTGTCACATTGACTGCTACATTTGTCACATTAACTGCTACATTTGTTACATTGACTGCTACATTTATCACACTGTTGAAGGAATTTATCACAATTTTTCAATTTGTTTTTCAAATTGATACACAATCTAATCGCATTGTTAAAATTGTTTCATATAAATCTATCACATCTGTTACAGAGACTATCAATTTCCAAAAATTTTAAAATCAATTTTTCACAAAATCTGATCGTTTTGGTCCATTATTTTCTCAATTTGTCACATTATTGCTCAATATATGCCATGATCTAATTGTTTGGCTTCACGTTTCCTCCAATTGTTCCACTGTTAAATCAATAGGATTGTTATGTTTCCTCAATCTGTCACATTGTTTAATAGCCTTGTTATAATGTTTCCTCAATCTGTCACATCGTTTAATCGCCTTGTTATAATGTTTCCTCAATCTGTCACATCGTTTAATCGCCTTGTTATAATGTTTCCTCAATCTGTCACATTGTTTAATAGCCTTGTTATAATGTTTCCTCAATCTGTCACATCGTTTAATCGCCTTGTTATAATGTTTCCTCAATCTGTCACATCGTTTAATCGCCTTGTTATAATGTTTCCTCAATCTGTCAGATTGTTTAATCTCCTTGTTATAATGTTTCCTCAATCTGTCACATTGTTTAATCGCTTTGTTATAATGTTTCCTCAATCTGTCACATCGTTTAATCGCCTTGTTATAATGTTTCCTCAATCTGTCACATCGTTTAATCGCCTTGTTATAATGTTTCCTCAATCTGTCACATTGTTTAATCGCCTTGCAAGGAAGAAAGAAAAGGGTAGATAACTTTGACAGGAATGTGATTAGAAGAAACATTTTTAGAATGTTTGATTCCAAAGAAACCCTGACACTAAGGAAACTGAAGTCTAGTCTGAGAACACACAATGACATTGATGTATCGAGATCTGGGTTGTGGAGTCTGAGAACACACAATGACCTTGATGTATCGAGATGTGGGTTGTGGAGTCTGAGAACACACAATGACCTTGATGTATCGAGATCTGGGTTGTGGAGTCTGAGAACGCACAATGACCTTGATGTATCGAGATCTGGGTTGTGGAGTCTGAGAACACACAATGTCCTTGATGTATCGAGATCTGGGTTGTGGAGTCTGAGAACACACAATGACCTTGATGTATCGAGATCTGGGTTGTGGAGTCTGAGAACACACAATGACCTTGATGTACCGAGATCTGGATTGTGGAGTCTGAGAACACACAATGACCTTGATGTATCGAGATCTGGGTTGTGGAGTCTGAGAACACACAATGACCTTGATGTATCGAGATCTGGGTTGTGGAGTCTGAGAACACACAATGTCCTTGATGTATCGAGATCTGGGTTGTGGAGTCTGAGAACACACAATGACCTTGATGTATCGAGATCTGAGTTGTGGAGTCTGAGAACACACAATGACCTTGATGTATCGAGATCTTAGTTGTGGAGTCTGAGAACACACAATGACCTTGATGTATCGAGATATGGGTTGTGGAGTCTGAGAACACACAATGACCTTGATGTATCGAGATCTGGGTTGGGGAGTCTGAGAACACACAATGACCTTGATGTATCGAGATCTGGGTTGTGGAGTCTGAGAACACACAATGACCTTGATGTATCGAGATCTGGGTTGTGGAGTCTGAGAACACACAATGACCTTGATGTATCGAGATCTGGGTTGTGGAGTCTGAGAACACACAATGACCTTGATGTATCGAGATCTGGGTTGTGGAATCTGAGAACACACAATGACCTTGATGTATCGAGATCTTAGTTGTGGAGTCTGAGAACACACAATGACATTGATGTATCGAGATCTGGGTTGTGGAGTCTGAGAACACAAAATGACCTTCATGTATCGAGATCTGGGTTGTGGAGTCTGAGAACACACATTGACCTTGATGTATCGAGATCTGGGTTGTGGAGTCTGAGAACACACAATGTCCTTGATGTATCGAGATCTGGGTTGTGGAGTCTGAGAACACACAATGACCTTGATGTATCGAGATCTGGGTTGTGGAGTCTGAGAACACACAATGACCTTGATGTATCGAGATCTGGGTTGTGGAGTCTGAGAACACACAATGACCTTGATGTACCGAGATCTGGATTGTGGAGTCTGAGAACACACAATGACCTTGATGTATCGAGATCTGGGTTGTGGAGTCTGAGAACACACAATGACCTTGATGTATCGAGATCTGGGTTGTGGAGTCTGAGAACACACAATGTCCTTGATGTATCGAGATCTGGGTTGTGGAGTCTGAGAACACACAATGACCTTGATGTATCGAGATCTTAGTTGTGGAGTCTGAGAACACACAATGACCTTGATGTATCGAGATATGGGTTGTGGAGTCTGAGAACACACAATGACCTTGATGTATCGAGATCTGGGTTGGGGAGTCTGAGAACACACAATGACCTTGATGTATCGAGATCTGGGTTGTGGAGTCTGAGAACACACAATGACCTTGATGTATCGAGATCTGGGTTGTGGAGTCTGAGAACACACAATGTCCTTGATGTATCGAGATCTGGGTTGTGGAGTCTGAGAACACACAATGACCTTGATGTATCGAGATCTGGGTTGTGGAGTCTGAGAACACACAATGACCTTGATGTATCGAGATCTTAGTTGTGGAGTCTGAGAACACACAATGACATTGATGTATCGAGATCTGGGTTGTGGAGTCTGAGAACGCACAATGACCTTGATGTATCGAGATCTGGGTTGTGGAGTCTGAGAACACACAATGTCCTTGATGTATCGAGATCTGGGTTGTGGAGTCTGAGAACACACAATGACCTTGATGTATCGAGATCTGGGTTGTGGAGTCTGAGAACACACAATGACCTTGATGTACCGAGATCTGGATTGTGGAGTCTGAGAACACACAATGACCTTGATGTATCGAGATCTGGGTTGTGGAGTCTGAGAACACACAATGACCTTGATGTATCGAGATCTGGGTTGTGGAGTCTGAGAACACACAATGTCCTTGATGTATCGAGATCTGGGTTGTGGAGTCTGAGAACACACAATGACCTTGATGTATCGAGATCTGAGTTGTGGAGTCTGAGAACACACAATGACCTTGATGTATCGAGATCTTAGTTGTGGAGTCTGAGAACACACAATGACCTTGATGTATCGAGATATGGGTTGTGGAGTCTGAGAACACACAATGACCTTGATGTATCGAGATCTGGGTTGGGGAGTCTGAGAACACACAATGACCTTGATGTATCGAGATCTGGGTTGTGGAGTCTGAGAACACACAATGACCTTGATGTATCGAGATCTGGGTTGTGGAGTCTGAGAACACACAATGACCTTGATGTATCGAGATCTGGGTTGTGGAGTCTGAGAACACACAATGACCTTGATGTATCGAGATCTGGGTTGTGGAATCTGAGAACACACAATGACCTTGATGTATCGAGATCTTAGTTGTGGAGTCTGAGAACACACAATGACATTGATGTATCGAGATCTGGGTTGTGGAGTCTGAGAACACAAAATGACCTTCATGTATCGAGATCTGGGTTGTGGAGTCTGAGAACACACATTGACCTTGATGTATCGAGATCTGGGTTGTGGAGTCTGAGAACACACAATGTCCTTGATGTATCGAGATCTGGGTTGTGGAGTCTGAGAACACACAATGACCTTGATGTATCGAGATCTGGGTTGTGGAGTCTGAGAACACACAATGACCTTGATGTATCGAGATCTGGGTTGTGGAGTCTGAGAACACACAATGACCTTGATGTACCGAGATCTGGATTGTGGAGTCTGAGAACACACAATGACCTTGATGTATCGAGATCTGGGTTGTGGAGTCTGAGAACACACAATGACCTTGATGTATCGAGATCTGGGTTGTGGAGTCTGAGAACACACAATGTCCTTGATGTATCGAGATCTGGGTTGTGGAGTCTGAGAACACACAATGACCTTGATGTATCGAGATCTTAGTTGTGGAGTCTGAGAACACACAATGACCTTGATGTATCGAGATATGGGTTGTGGAGTCTGAGAACACACAATGACCTTGATGTATCGAGATCTGGGTTGGGGAGTCTGAGAACACACAATGACCTTGATGTATCGAGATCTGGGTTGTGGAGTCTGAGAACACACAATGACCTTGATGTATCGAGATCTGGGTTGTGGAGTCTGAGAACACACAATGTCCTTGATGTATCGAGATCTGGGTTGTGGAGTCTGAGAACACACAATGACCTTGATGTATCGAGATCTGGGTTGTGGAGTCTGAGAACACACAATGACCTTGATGTATCGAGATCTTAGTTGTGGAGTCTGAGAACACACAATGACATTGATGTATCGAGATCTGGGTTGTGGAGTCTGAGAACGCACAATGACCTTGATGTATCGAGATCTGGGTTGTGGAGTCTGAGAACACACAATGACCTTGATGTATCGAGATCTGGGTTGTGGAGTCTGAGAACACACAATGACCTTGATGTACCGAGATCTGGATTGTGGAGTCTGAGAACACACAATGACCTTGATGTATCGAGATCTGGGTTGTGGAGTCTGAGAACACACAATGACCTTGATGTATCGAGATCTGGGTTGTGGAGTCTGAGAACACACAATGTCCTTGATGTATCGAGATCTGGGTTGTGGAGTCTGAGAACACACAATGACCTTGATGTATCGAGATCTGAGTTGTGGAGTCTGAGAACACACAATGACCTTGATGTATCGAGATCTTAGTTGTGGAGTCTGAGAACACACAATGACCTTGATGTATCGAGATATGGGTTGTGGAGTCTGAGAACACACAATGACCTTGATGTATCGAGATCTGCGTTGGGGAGTCTGAGAACACACAATGACCTTGATGTATCGAGATCTGGGTTGTGGAGTCTGAGAACACACAATGACCTTGATGTATCGAGATCTGGGTTGTGGAGTCTGAGAACACACAATGACCTTGATGTATCGAGATCTGGGTTGTGGAGTCTGAGAACACACAATGACCTTGATGTATCGAGATCTGGGTTGTGGAATCTGAGAACACACAATGACCTTGATGTATCGAGATCTTAGTTGTGGAGTCTGAGAACACACAATGACATTGATGTATCGAGATCTGGGTTGTGGAGTCTGAGAACACAAAATGACCTTCATGTATCGAGATCTGGGTTGTGGAGTCTGAGAACACACATTGACCTTGATGTATCGAGATCTGGGTTGTGGAGTCTGAGAACACACAATGTCCTTGATGTATCGAGATCTGGGTTGTGGAGTCTGAGAACACACAATGACCTTGATGTATCGAGATCTGGGTTGTGGAGTCTGAGAACACACAATGACCTTGATGTATCGAGATCTGGGTTGTGGAGTCTGAGAACACACAATGACCTTGATGTACCGAGATCTGGATTGTGGAGTCTGAGAACACACAATGACCTTGATGTATCGAGATCTGGGTTGTGGAGTCTGAGAACACACAATGACCTTGATGTATCGAGATCTGGGTTGGGGAGTCTGAGAACACACAATGTCCTTGATGTATCGAGATCTGGGTTGTGGAGTCTGAGAACACACAATGACCTTGATGTATCGAGATCTTAGTTGTGGAGTCTGAGAACACACAATGACCTTGATGTATCGAGATATGGGTTGTGGAGTCTGAGAACACACAATGACCTTGATGTATCGAGATCTGGGTTGGGGAGTCTGAGAACACACAATGACCTTGATGTATCGAGATCTGGGTTGTGGAGTCTGAGAACACACAATGACCTTGATGTATCGAGATCTGGGTTGTGGAGTCTGAGAACACACAATGTCCTTGATGTATCGAGATCTGGGTTGTGGAGTCTGAGAACACACAATGACCTTGATGTATCGAGATCTGGGTTGTGGAGTCTGAGAACACACAATGACCTTGATGTATCGAGATCTTAGTTGTGGAGTCTGAGAACACACAATGACATTGATGTATCGAGATCTGGGTTGTGGAGTCTGAGAACACAAAATGACCTTGATGTATCGAGATCTGGGTTGTGGAGTCTGAGAACACACATTGACCTTGATGTATCGAGATCTGGGTTGTGGAGTCTGAGAACACACAATGTCCTTGATGTATCGAGATCTGGGTTGTGGAGTCTGAGAACACACAATTACCTTGATGTATCGAGATCTGGGTTTTGGAGTCTGAGAACACACAATGACCTTGATGTATCGAGATCTTAGTTGTGGAGTCTGAGAACACACAATGACCTTGATGTATCGAGATCTGGGTTGTGGAGTCTGAGAACACACAATGACCTTGATGTATCGAGATCTGGGTTGTGGAGTCTGAGAACACACAATGACCTTGATGTATCGAGATCTGGGTTGTGGAGTCTGAGAACACACAATGATCTTGATGTACCGAGATCTGGGTTGTGGAGTCTGAGAACACACAATGACCTTGATGTATCGAGATCTGGGTTGTGGAGTCTGAGAACACACAATGACATTGATGTACCGAGATCTGGGTTGTGGAGTCTGAGAACACACAATGACCTTGATGTATCGAGATCTGGGTTGTGGAGTCTGAGAATACACAATGACCTTGATGTATCGAGATCTGGGTTGTGGAGTCTGAGAGCACACAATGACCTTGATGTATCGAGATCTGGGTTGTGGAGTCTGAGAACACACAATGACCTTGATGTATCGAGATCTGGGTTGTGGAGTCTGAGAACACACAATGACCTTGATGTATCGAGATCTGGGTTGTGGAGTCTGAGAACACACAATGTCCTTGATGTATCGAGATCTGGGTTGTGGAGTCTGAGAACACACAATGATCTTGATGTATCGAGATCTGGGTTGTGGAGTCTGAGAACACACAATGACCTTGATGTATCGAGATCTTAGTTGTGGAGTCTGAGAACACAATGACCTTGATGGAACGAGATCTGGGTTGTGGAGTCTGAGAACACACAATGACCTTGATGTATCGAGATCTGGGTTGTGGAGTCTGAGAACACACAATGACATTGATGTACCGAGATCTGGGTTGTGGAGTCTGAGAACACACAATGACATTGATGTACCGAGATCTGGGTTGTGGAGTCTGAGAACACACAATGACCTTGATGTACCGAGATCTGGGTTGTGGAGTCTGAGAACACACAATGACCTTGATGTACCGAGATCTGGGTTGTGGAGTCTGAAAACACACAATGACATTGATGTACCGAGATCTGGGTTGTGGAGTCTGAGAACACACAATGACCTTGATGTATCGAGATCTGGGTTGTGGAGTCTGAGAACACACAATGACATTGATGTATCGAGATCTGGGTTGTGGAGTCTGAGAACACACAATGACCTTGATGTACCGAGATCTGGGTTGTTGAGTCTGAGAACACACAATGACCTTGATGTATCGATATCTGGGTTGTGGAGTCTGAGAACACACAATGACCTTGATGTATCGAGATCTGGGTTGTGGAGTCTGATAACACACAATGACCTTGATGTACTGAGATCTGGGTTGTGGAGTCTGAGAACACACAATGACCTTGATGTATCGAGATCTGGGTTGTGGAGTCTGAGAACACACAATGACCTTGATGTATCGAGATCTGGGTTGTGGAGTCTGAGAACACACAATGACCTTGATGTATCGAGATCTGGGCTGTGGAGTCTGAGAACACACAAAGACCTTGATGTACCGAGATCTGGGTTGGGAAGAACTGGAAGGGGGATAGGCTTTACTGGCAGAAAGTTAGCGGGAGATACTTCATCTGTGAGGAGCCACATCTAGTATCCATAAGAAGCCACATCTAGTATCCATGAAAAGCCACATCTAGTATCCATAAGAAGCCACATCTAGTATCCATAAGAAGCCACATCTAGTATCCATGAGAATCCTCATCTAGTATTCATAAGAAGCCACATCTAGTATCCATGAGAAGCCTTATCTAGTATCCACGAGAAGCCTCATCTAGTTTCCATAAGAAGCCACATCTAGTATCCATGAGAAGCCTCATCTAGTATCCATGAGAAGCCACATCTAGTATCCACGAGAAACCACATCTAGTATCCATAAGAAGCCACATCTAGTATCCATGAGAAGCCTCATCTAGTATCCATGAGAAGCCACATCTAGTATCCATGAAAAGCCACATCTAGTATCCATAAGAAGCCACATCTAGTATCCATAAGAAGCCACATCTAGTATCCATAAGAAGCCACATCTAGTATCCATAAGAAGCAACATCTAGCATGCACGAAAAGCCACATCTAGTATCCATAAGAAGCCACATCTAGTATCCATAAGAAGCCACATCTAGTATCCATAAAAAGCCACATCTAGTATCCATGAGAAGCAACATCTAGCATGCACGAAAAGCCACATCTAGTATCCAAGAGAAGCAAGTATTTACGTAAAGTACAGGAAATGCGTTAACAATGATATGATATTCTGGATGTGGATAAAACGTGGATAAATGTTCTTCACACAAGTGAACAGGAATGGCAGTCAGTGGATGGAACGACTAAAAGATTAGCACCAAGTGGCAAAGGTCATTGATAATACAACACGCAGGTAGCAGACATAATGGGCTGGTCAAGAATGCAGAACTTGTGTTTCCATCAAATTAAACGGACAATCGGGACTGTCATACCGACATGAATGGAAACGTATTTAGTGAATGGATTGAATAAAACTGTTCTTCCGTCATTAGATAGCCCCTCTTGTCTGATAATGGAGACTACATCATACCACAACCAAGTGACACAAGAAGACAAAACTCCGACATCATCCAGTACAAAACATACAAAAAAGATGTGGGCTCACAAAAGAACACAAACCATTTTACGGAACGTATCTGAAACCTGAAATTGTTTTCCCTTGTCCAGCAAACACGAAAGGAAAAGATATTTCACATAGACACGTTGATCCAAGAGCATGGTCATATGTGTTTGAGACTGTGAGCTTACCATTCACACTTAAACCCAATTGAATTCGTTTGAGCAAAAGTTAAAGGACAAGCAGCAGGTGAAAATAAAACTTTCAAACTATGCGATATGAAAGAACTAACATATGTCGCCCTCTCAAACTATGCGATATGAAAGAACTAACATATGTCGCCCTCTCAAACTATGCGATATGAAAGAACTAACATATGTCGCCCTCTCAAACTATGCGATATGAAAGAACTAACATATGTCGCCCTCTCAAACTATGCGAGATGAAAGAACTAACATATGTCGCCCTCTCAAACTATGCGAGATGAAAGAACTAACATATGTCGCCCTCTCAAACTATGCGAGATGAAAGAACTAACATATGTCGCCCTCTCAAACTATGCGATATGAAAGAACTAACATATGTCGCCCTCTCAAACTATGCGATATGAAAGAACTAACATATGTCGCCCTCTCAAACTATGCGATATGAAAGAACTAACATATGTCGCCCTCTCAAACTATGCGATATGAAAGAACTAACATATACCACCCTCTCAAACTATGCGATATGAAAGAACTAACATATGTCGCCCTCTCAAACTATGCGATATGAAAGAACTAACATGTACCACCCTCTCAAACTATGCGATATGAAAGAACTAACATATGTCGCCCTCTCAAACTATGCGATATGAAAGAACTAACATATACCACCCTCTCAAACTATGCGATATGAAAGAACTAACATATGTCGCCCTCTCAAACTATGCGATATGAAAGAACTAACATATGTCGCCCTCTCAAACTATGCGAGATGAAAGAACTAACATATGTCGCCCTCTCAAACTATGCGATATGAAAGAACTAACATATGTCGCCCTCTCAAACTATGCGATATGAAAGAACTAACATATGTCGCCCTCTCAAACTATGCGATATGAAAGAACTAACATATGTCGCCCTCTCAAACTATGCGATATGAAAGAACTAACATATACCACCCTCTCAAACTATGCGATATGAAAGAACTAACATATGTCGCCCTCTCAAACTATGCGATATGAAAGAACTAACATATACCACCCTCTCAAACTATGCGATATGAAAGAACTAACATATGTCGCCCTCTCAAACTATGCGATATGAAAGAACTAACATATACCACCCTCTCAAACTATGCGATATGAAAGAACTAACATATGTCGCCCTCTCAAACTATGCGATATGAAAGAACTAACATATGTCGCCCTCTCAAATATAGACAAGATTATTGAGCTAAATGTGAGGACACCATCTTAAAAGAGGAAGAAGGCTATTGAAAAAAGATGGACCCTTCGTTCGTTCAGCCGAGAGCCGTCGTGGATTTGTTGGAAACGTCCGACTCTGATTAAGTGAGAAATTAACTTCCATGATTGTTTTCCGAGAAATAGAAGTTTCCATCCCCTTGGTAAAGCAGTCCTGTTCATGGCCACACCAGTGAGTTAGAAGATGGATCTCAGAACAGAATTATAACCATTTATTGTTTTCTCCAGCATCTATTTATAAACCTGGACCAATCCATCTGAAGTATGTACTTTCTATGTTCTATTTATCACGTGCTTGTACATCTTCACACATTCTGTCTACGAAATGCCCAGTTACTTCTTACAGTACCGATAAGACATGAACTACAGGCAAGAGGACATTGTGTGGTACCAGGTGTAGGAAATCTCATTCGAATAGGAAAGACGGATTTGACTAAAGAAAGACATTTTTTTTTAAAATTTGCGGCAAATTAGTTTCTGCAGGAATCAAATAATTACTTTGCTAACAAAGATCAAAGGAACTAGTCGCTTATAGAAAATGGCACAACATGTCAACATGTAAATAATAAAGTCATTGGAACATTAAAAAGATTAGACCACGTGCAAATGATCATGTTTAAAAGTGCAAGGGTTATTGAGATATTTGTCCGCAACCATTGTGAAACGAACAATAGGTATGTTGTTGTTTAATGCCCGCAATGAGTAAGTTTCCCCTTTTTGGCGCTCTGAGAGGGACGTTAATTGGCGGTTTGTAGTAACTTTTCACCTATATCTGGACAAGGCTAGACCAGCATAAACCGGATATGCATGCGTCTGAGGTCAGACTCACGAGGTGTTAGCCGCCGTGGCCTTGACGGGGTGGGGAAGTCCAATGTATTAGAGGCTGACTGTGTACAAAAGCTGAGGACCCAGTGTATTAGAGGCTGACTGTGTACAAAAGCTGAGGGCCCAATGTATTAGAGGCTGACTGTGTACAAAAGCTGAGGACCCAGTGTATTAGAGGCTGACTGTGTACAAAAGCTAACAAACCAATGTATTAGAGGCTGACTGTGTACAAAAGCTGAGGACCCAGTGTATTAGAGGCTGACTGTGTACAAAAGCTAACGAACCAATGTATTAGAGGCTGACTGTGTACAAAAGCTGACGAACCAATGTATTAGAGGCTGAATGTGTACACAAGCTGAGGACCCAATGTATTAGAGGCTGACTGTATACAAAAGCTGAGGACCCAGTGTATTAGAGGCTGACTGTGTACAAAAGCTGAGGACCCAGTGTATTAGATGCTGATTGCGTACAAAAGCTGAGGACCCAGTGTATTAGAGGCTGACTGCGTACAAAAGCTGACGAACCAATGTATTAGAGGCTGACTGTGTACAAAAGCTGAGGACCCAGTGTATTAGAGGCTGACTGTGTACAAAAGCAGAGGACCCAGTGTATTAGAGGCTGACTGTGTGCAAAAGCTGAGGACCCAGTGTATTAGAGGCTGACTGTGTACACAAGCTGAGGACCCAGTGTATTAGAGGCTGTGTACTAAAGCTGAGGACCCAATGTATTAGAGGCTGACCTGAGCTTAGGTTCGAGAGTGAAATCGAAGCGCCGGACGTTGCATACAGCCACAGCTGACACAGACTGACAGACTTGACAGACTTGACAGACGGACAGACTTGACAGACTGACAGACTTGACAGACTTGACAGACTTGACAGACTTGACAGACGGACAGACTTGACAGACGGACAGACTTGACGAATACTCTGACTGTCCAAACCATATGAGACGTCAAGTATAAGCATGTGTGAGCTTGTATTGTCGAACAATGTCTTGGGTGAACAAACCCAGAGCCCTCCGAGATCAGGGCGAACGTTTCACTTTGACAGCAAAAGCAGAAGAAGAAGAAGACAGGATCAACGGCCACAAAATGAGCGAGGAGCAGAGGATCACGAAACAAGACTTAAATCGTTAGATAAAACTGTGTTAAACTTAGGAATAGATTAGAATGACAAAGATAAGAACCTGGGAAGACTTTGTACCAGTGAAATGGCACTCACTTGTAGATTTATCGAGACAACATCAGAATAAAGGCGAGCTAGTGACCATTGTATTAATATGGAACTGCTTGTAGTAAGATAAAAGGTTGACTTGTGAGAATCATCATCATCATCTGGTTGATCAGTCCCGAGACTGGTTGTAAGGTTGTCTATGTCCGTCCATTTGACTCTATCCTCTGGTTGATCAGTCCCGAGACTGGTTGTAAGGTTGTCTGATTATGTCCATCCATATGACCCTATCCTCTGTAGTTCTCTTTACTGCAGCTTTAGTTGGTGCTTTAATGTTCCTGTATGCCTGAGATGTAAAGGTAAGTCTTGGACGCCTCGATCCTCACTTTCCGTGAATCTCTCCCTCTAGTATCTTCTGTAGAAGACTTTCATGTCTCATATTTTGACCCAGCCAATCTCTCCCTCTAGTATCTTCTCTAGAAGACTTCCATGTCTCATATTGTGACTTAGCCAACTCAACCAACGTTTTTCAATCATAAACAATATTTATCTTTGTGCGCCTACTTCAGTGAGTACATTGTTATTGGATCTTCTATCTGTCCAACTCACTCTTTCCATTCTACGCTAGCACCACATTTCAAACGCTTCCAAGTGATCTGTCATACGTTGATAACATTAGATCTGACATACGTTGGTAACATTCGATCTAGCATACTTTGGTAAATTTATATCTGGCATACGTTGGTAACATTAGATCTGGCATACGTTGATAACATTAGATCTGGCATACGTTGATAACATTAGATCTGGCAGACGTTGATATTATTAGATCTGGAATACGTTGGTAACATTAGATCTAGCATACGTTGGTAACATTAGATCTGGCATACGTTGGTAACATTAGATCTGGCATACGTTGGTAACATTAGATCTGTCATACGTTGGTAACATTAGATCTAGCATACGTTGGTAACATTAGATCTGGCATACGTTGGTAACATTAGATCTGGCATACATTGGTAACATTAGATCTAGCATACGCTGGTAAAATTAGATCTGGCATACGTTGGTAACATTAGATCTTGCATACGTTGGTAACATTAGATCTGGCATACGTTGGTAACATTAGATCTAGCATACGTTGGTAACATTAGATTACGTTGTAAATGCTAACATTAGATCTGGCATACGTTGGTAACATTAGATCTGACATACGTTGGTAACATTAGATGAAGTTATAAATGCTAACATTAGATCATATTTTAGCTGTTGACGTGAGATTAAACACTAACTAAGGAAATAAACACACGAGGAGACAGGAACAGTCTACACGAAAAGACGAGAACAGTCTACTCGATGGGACATGAACAGTCTACACGAGGAGAAATGAACAGTCTACAAGAGGAGACATGAACAGTCTACCTGAGGGGACATGAACAGTCTACACGAGGAGAAATGAACAGTCTACAAGAGGAGACATGAACAGTCTACCTGAGGGGACATGAACAGTCTACACGATGGGACATGCACAGTCTACACGAGGAGACATGAACAGTCTACATGAGGAGACATGAACAGTCGACACGAGGAGTCATGAACAGTCTACACAAAGAGACATGAACAGTCTACACAAGCACAAGGAGACATGAACAGTCTACACGAGGAGACATGAACAGTCTACACGAGGAGATATGAACAGTCTACACGAGGAGACATGAACAGTCTACACGAGGAGACATGAACAGTCTACACGAGGAGATATGAACAGTCTACACGAGGGGACATGAACAGTCTACACGAGGAGACATGAACAGTCTACACGAGGAGATATGAACAGTCTACACGAGGAGACATGAACAGTCTACACGAGGAGACATGAACAGTCTACACGAGGAGATATGAACAGTCTACACGAGGGGACATGAACAGTCTACACGAGGAGACATGAACAGTCGACACGAGGAGACATGAACAGTTTACACGAGGAGACACGAATAGTCTACACGAGCAGACATGAACAGTCGACACGAGGAGACATGAACAGTCTACTGGAACAGACATGAACAGTCGACACGAGGAGACACGAACATTCTACACGAGGAGACATGAACAGTCTACACGAGGAGACATGAACATTCTACACGAGGAGACATGAACAGTCTACACGAGGGGACATGAACAGTCTACACGAGGAGACATGAACAGTCGACACGAGGAGACACGAACAGTCTACACGAGGGGACATGAACAGTCTACACGAGGAGACATGAACAGTCGACACGAGGAGACACGAACAGTCTACACGTGCGCGAGGAGACATTAACAGTCTACTCGAGGAGACATGAACAGTCTACACGAAGAGACATGAACTTTCTACACGAGGAGACATGAACAGTCTACACGAGCACGAGGAGACATGAACAGTCGACACGAGGAGATATGAACAGTCTATACGAGGAGACATGAAGAGTCTACACTAGGAGACATGAAAAGTCTACACGACGAGACATGAACAGTCTACACGAGAGGACATGAACAGTCTACACGAGGAGACATGAACAGACTACACGAGGAGACATGAACAGTCTACACGAGGGGACATGAGCAGTCTACACGAGCACGAGGAGACATGAACAGTCTACACGAGGGGACATGAACAGTCTACACGAGGGGACATGAACAGTCCACACGAGAGGACATGAACAGTCCACACGAGAGGACATGAACATTCTACACGAGGAGACATGAACAGTCTACAC
This sequence comes from Ariolimax columbianus, assembly GCA_036924085.1. Classification (NCBI taxonomy): domain Eukaryota; kingdom Metazoa; phylum Mollusca; class Gastropoda; order Stylommatophora; family Arionidae; genus Ariolimax; species Ariolimax columbianus. The sequence continues at coordinate 118,037,637 of JAVGWX010000006.1, read as the reverse complement.
GAGGGGACATGAACAGTCTACACGAGAGGACATGAACAGTCCATACGAGGGGACATGAGCAGTCTACACGAGCACGAGGAGACATGAACAGTCTACATAAGCACGAAGATATATGAACAGTCTACACGAGAAGACATAAACAGTCTACACGAGAAGACATGAACAGTCCACACGAGGGGACATGAACAGTCTACACGAGAGGACATGAACAGTCTACACGAGGGGACATGAATAGTCTACACGAGGGGACATGAACAGTCTGCACGAGGGTACATGAACAGTCTACTCGAGCACAAGGGGACATGAACAGTCTGCACGAGGAGACATGAACAGTCTACACATGGGGATATGAACAGTCTACACGGGCACGAGGGGTCATGAACAGTCTACACGAGGGGACAGGAACAGTGTACACATGGGGACATGAACGGTCTACACATGGGGACATGCACAGTCTACACGAGGAGACATGAACAGTTTACACGTGGGGACATGAACGGTCTACACATGGGGACATGCACAGTCTACACGAGGAGACATGAACAGTTTACACGTGGGGACATGAACAGTCTACACGAGCACGAGGAGACATAAACAGTCTACACGAGGAGACATGAACAGTCTACACGAACCAGTAAGACAATAGAATAGGGTTTATAAACCTTCTCTCTCTCTCTTTCACACACACACACACACACACACACACACACACACACACACACACGCGCGCGCGCGCACCGTCGGCCTGGTCCCTTCCATTACAAAGATTGTAACACTTATTTGAAAGTACTAGAATGTACCACTTATTTGATAGTACCAGATTTTAGCACTTTTTTGATAGTACCAGATTCTAGCACTTATTTGATAGTACTAGATCGTAGCACTTATTTGATAGTACCGGTTTCTATCAATTATTTGATAGTACTAGATAGTAGCCCTGGGGGAGGCACCTACCTCCTATCAGGCGCATCAGCAGGGTTGCGGATATCTGAAAGGCCTCCTAATTTGGAGGTTAGCTGCGTATAAATAAGCAGGCGTGGACAAAAACGGGTCGGCAGGCATGGAGGCTGTAAGGAGGCAGCCCCTCCACCATGCAAAGACACAACAGGCTAATCACCTGTTTGTCTGAAAAATGATTACAAGTCAAAACATAGAGAAAACCGGACTGACCTCAACGGCGACGAACAGGCGAGAAATAAGGAGCACGATTTACGGAACATGGAATGTACGAAGTATAAACGGAAAAGAACAAGAACTAATAGAGGAGATGAAGAGAACATGAACTAATGGAGGAGATGAAGAGAGCAAAATTGACAGTCCTGGCTCTAACAGAAACAAAGAAAAAGGGACAGGGTGTTCTGGACCATGACGGCAACATGCTATACTACAGCGGAGGTCTGGACCATGATGGCAACATGCTATACTACAGCGGAGGTCTGGACCATGATGGCAACATGTTATACTACAGCGGAGGTCTGGACCATGACGGCAACATGTTATACTACAGCGGAGGTCTGGACCATGATGGCAACATGTTATACTACAGCGGAGGTCTGGACTATGATGGCAACCTGCTATACTACAGCGGAGGTCTGGACCATGATGGCAACATGTTATACTACAGCGGAGGTCTGGACTATGATGGCAACCTGCTATACTACAGCGGAGGTCTGGACCATGATGGCAACATGCTATACTACAGCGGAGGTCTGGACCATGACGGCAACATGCTTTACTACTGCGGAGTTCCCATGAGTGAACGAGCCAGAGCAGGGGTTGGCTGTATAGTGAATGGTAACAACAAAGCAAACATTAAAGGATGAAAGTTTATTTCAGAATGACTGATGGTTCTATGTCTACAAGAGGAGGATAGTCAAATGGATATCGTCACTGTGTATGCACCAAACGAAGATGAGAGCACTGACATAAAAGATGAATTTTATGAGCTCCTTCAAAGGACCATTGACGATTGCCATAATGAAATACTTCTCCTTGGAGACTTCAACGCAAGAGTTGGAAACGACTATTCTAGATGGGAAGGAGTGATCGGTAGGTTTGGAGAAGATGTCTTAAATGACAATGGGAAACGACTGCTGAGATTCTGTAGAGAACAAAACCTTGTCATTACAAATACAAGGTTTCCACACAAGCGTATCCATGCCTACACAAGATGTGAGCCGGCAAGAAATGAAAGATCCATAATTGACTATGCAATAGTGAGGAAAACTGATTTCAAGTATGTAAAGGATGCTAGAGTGTTCAGAGGACCAGAGATAGGAAGCGACCACTACCTAGTTAAAATAAAGAGAGAAATTGAAAAACACTATCCAGCTAGGCAACACCAATCAGCAAGCATGAAACATAACACACGAGGAGAAAATAAAATTAAGGCTTACAAACTACGAGAACCAGATGTTAAGAGGAGATACCAAGGGCTCATAACAACAGCAATAGGAAGGATAGAGGAATCCGAAGAAGATATGGAAATGCTCTGGGTAAAATTCAAAGACATCCTCAAAGAGGCTGCAGCAGAGGCATGCGGTCAAACCAAAGAAGGGTGGAAGAGAAAGAGTACACCATGGTGGACAGAAGAAGTGAAAACAATAATACGAGAAAAGAAAAAGGCATGGAAGCAATACCTAGGGGCTAGGAATACAGAAGAACAAACAAAGAAATATAAAGAATATGTAAATTTTAGAACAGAAGCAAAGAAGACTGCGCTCAAGGCCAAACAGAAATCCTGGGAAGAATTTGGAGAGAAACTGGAAAATAATGCTGGAGAAAACCAGAAACTGTTCTACAGGACCTTAAAGAACATGAGGAAGGAAAAGGAATGCCCCCTGAAATTTGTTAAAGATAAACAAGGTGCGCTGTTGACCGCCCCAGAACAGGTAATGAACAGATGAAAGAATCTTTCTCCTTGGAGTGGAGGAAAACCAAGCTCTGGAAGTAACAGTCCCAATTCAAGAAGAGGGAGCCATGGAGGGAAACGATAATATCTCAATGGAAGAACTAAAGCCAGCATTGTAGAAAATTAAGATCGTTAAAGCAGCAGGACATGATGGTATAACACCAGAAATGGTTAAATACATGGGAGCGGCAGGAAAGATGCTATTCATGAAGATTCTCAAGGCAGCTTGGCGCTACAAGAAGATACCAAGAGACTGGGAGGTCGCAATAATAATACCAATATTTAAAAGGGTGACAATCGACAATGTGAAAATCACAGAGATATTTCCCTTCTCAGTGTCCCCGGGAAAGTCTACTCTAGGATTCTAGAACGGCGATTAAGAGGTCTAGCAGAGCCAAATATGGATGAAACTCAATGTGGGTTTAGGGCAAACAGAAGTACTCAAGACCTTATCTTTACACTCAGACAGCTGAGTGAAGAGGCTCTTGAATATGATAAAGAGATGCATCTCTGCTTTTTTGATTTGGAGAAAGCATTTGATAAAGTTCCTTGGAACAAACTCTGGGAGTGCCTGACAAGGAAGAACATCACAGGACCCCTGATCTCTGCCATACAGAGTTTCTATAAAACATGCAGAAATTATGTGCGGACATCAAATCAAAAGTCAGGAGAGTTCAATACCACTAGAGGAATAAGACAGGGGGACATTCTATCACCGTACCTTTTCATACTCCTCATGGATGAAGTCATCAACGCCTGCAAGGAACGGACAAAAAAGTATGAGGTAGGGTACTGGAAGATGAGACCAAGTTACATATCAGAACTAGAGTTTGCAGATGATGTGGCCCTGATCACGAAAACTGAAGCACATCTCCAGATCAACTTTCAGGTCTGGGAAGAAGAGTTGAAGAAGAGAGGAATGCACATCAGCAACTCCAAAACAAAGACCATGGTGATCGCCAGAGATGAAAAGAGACATCAGATAACCCTGGGAACACGAGCACTGGAGGAGGTCAGCAACTTTAAATATCTAGGAGTGTTAATAGACAGCAGGGGAGGAATCAAAGAGGAGTTAACTGCACGAAGAGCAGCAGCAGGTAGACTGTTCCATGCAATAAACAGAGGTTTCCTCAGTAGAAGAGAAATAAGCAGGAAATGAAGGATGGATGTATACTGCTCGACCTATGTTCCTGTCCTGACATATGGACGTGAGTCATGGGCAATGACTACAGCCCAAGAAAGGCAATTACAAACATCAGAAATGAGGTACCTAAGAAAGGCGGTTCAGGTGACGAAAAGGGACAAGATCTGTAACCAGACAATACGTAGCAATCTTGAAGTTCAACCCCTGCAGACACGAGTGGAGCAGTCCCAACTACAGTGGTTTGGCCATGTCTGTAGAATGGAAGAAGATCGGATACCAAAGCGGTCATGGGAGATCAAAAGTCAAGGACGCAGACCCCGAGGACGTCCCAAAGTACGTTGGGAAGACAACATACGACATTCCCTAAGTGATAGAGGGATGGATTGGAAAGAGGCCAGGAAAAAGACGGCGGATAGAGCAGTGTGGCGTTCTCTTTGGCAAACCTCTACACCTCACGGTAGAAGAGGAGCGACTAAGTAAGTAAGTAACTAGATTGTAGCACTTATTTGATAGTACTAGATTGTAGCACGTATTTAATAGTACTAGATTGTAGCACTTATTTGATAGTACCAGATTCTAGCACTTATTTGATAGTACCAGATTCTAGCACTTATTTGATAGTACTAGATTGTAGCACGTATTTGATAGTACTAGATTGTAGCACGTATTTGATAGTACCAGATTCTAGCACTTATTTTATAGTACCAGATTCTAGCACTTATTCGATAGTACTAGATTGTAGCACGTATTTGATAGTACCAGATTCTAGCACTTTTTTATAGTACCAGATTGTAGCGCACATTTGATAGTACCGGATTCTAGCACTTATTTAATAGTACCAGATTCTAGCACTTTTTGATAGTACCAGATTCTAGCATTCATCTTAGAGTTCATGTTTGTTCTCTCGGCCAAACTGTTTTAGCTGTTACTGGCAGTTTGGCTTGATAAAGAGGACGGGCGTCTACACAGAACATTTATTGATCCCATGTAGCTTGGGCCTGCTGACATCTGGCTGGTAGGGTTGAACATTGGAAGTACACGGTAGACGTGTCTCCCCTACAGGATAGAATAGTGTGTACACTGTGTGTGTAGGGGTTGAAATACCTGGCTTGTCAGAGCACACCAACAGGTCATGTCTCACACCAACAGGTCATGTCTCACACCAACAGGTCATGTCTCACACCAACAGGTCATGTCTCACACCAACAGGTCATGTCTCACACCAACAGGTCATGTCTCACACCAACAGGTCATGTCTCACACCAACAGGTCATGAGTCCAACCAACAGGTCATCTCTCACACCAACAGGTCATGTCTCCCACCAACAGGTCATGTCTCACACCAACAGGTCATGAGTCCCACCAACAGGTCATGTCTCACACCAACAGGTCATGTCTCACACCAACAGGTCATGAGTCCCATCAACAGGTCATGAGTCCCACCAACAGGTCATGTCTCACACCAACAGGTCATGTCTCACACCAACAGGTCATGTCTCACAGAGAGGCACGTGCTAGTACAGACACACACGTACTAGTACAGAGAAACATGTACTGGTACAGAGAGACACGTGATGGTAGAGCGAGACACGTGCTGATAGAGCGAAACACGTGCTGATAGAGCGAGACACGTGATGGTACAGACGGCGCATGCTGACCAACAACACAACGAGGAAGTTCACAGCTGACATACATCCAACAAAAAGGGCACATGAAGCTGTACACAGTCGACAGACATCCAACAATGAGGGTAGGTGAGGCTGTACACAGCTGACAGACATCCAACAATCAGGGTAGGTGAGGATATACACAGCTGACAGACATCCAACAATCAGGGTAGGTGAGGATATACACAGCTGACAGACATCCAACAATCAGGGTAGGTGAGGCTGTACACAGCTGACAGACATCCAACAATGAGGGTAGGTGAGGATATACACAGCTGACAGACATCCAACAATCAGGGTAGGTGAGGATATACACAGCTGACAGACATCCAACAATCAGGGTAGGTGAGGATATACACAGCTGACAGACATGCAACAATGAGGGTAGGTGAGGATGTACACAGCTGACAGACATCCAACAATGATGGTAGGTGAGGCTGTACACAGGAACGAGCCTCACAACTCACCTTTATCCGCCACGGCTTGAGTTTTGCTAGCTTCGCAGTCCACGCTAAGCAGCATGTTAGACGCTACTAGAGCCGCATTCTTAGCTCCTTGAGCGGCGAGCACCTCCGGCAAGGAGGGCACCATCCTGCCTCCGCTGCCCCCACCGCTGTTGAAAGAGTGTGCTCTGCTGAGAGGTAACCCCAGAGCGAACCCGAAGTTGGCCGTTAGCTGGTTGGTGGAGCTGTTCTGAGATTTCAGTAACGATGGCGTGAAGGGGTCCACTGACATGTTTGATGTGGCCAGAGAATCCCAGGACGGGTTGAGGCTGTAGTTCCCACTTGGCAGGACCAGGTAGTTGGGTCTTCGAGGCGAGGACATGGAGTCAAGGTCAGACTGTTCGGGGCTCGCCCTTGGAGCCTGCGACACGCTAGAGGGCCTTGGAGTACTTATATCAGGAGTGGCGAGATTGATGTGTTGTGACAGTTGTTGCAAAGGTTGAGGAGAGGGGGGCAGAAGAAGGTGCTGATGTTGATGGTGATGGACGGGTGGTGGATGAGATGAAGAGTGCTGGTGTGATGCTAGTCTATTAGTACCTGTCTGCTTGGACTTCTTGCGTCTCAACGACAAGGTCTTCTCTGCGTTGAGTTTCCCAACTCCTCTGGTTTTGTAATAAGCCTTAACGACCTTCCGAGCAAGTCTTCTGTAACCCTGGGCAATCAGCTTCAACAACTCAGCGTAGCATCCCGCGGGCTCAGAATTGCTGGCTAATGTGCTGCACGACTGGAACCTCTTACGCTCCTGCATCATTCTCTCTGTTTCTCTTTTCTTGGTCTCAGAAAACTGCGTGGCTATTACCACAAGACACAGGTTGATCATAAAAAACGAGCCGATCTGAAAGGAAAGTCCACACAAAACAATCGTTGGTAGGTTCTAGAACATCATACAAAACATAACAAACCAATAGAGATCCAACACATTCCAGTAGGGCATCAACAGTTACACACAGCCCTGCGTGTCAATAAACAGTTGACATCGCTGGCTACATGCCCCTTGGCGCCCACAAGACGGCCCCATCAATCTCAGACTCCCAACTTAACCCACTGACCAACCTGTCCAAGTCTTTGCTTACTTATGTTCACGAAGACCAGCTTTACTAGACCCACAATTGTTGTTTGGATAGCCTGATCAGATGGCTGCTTATGTTCACGAAGACCAGTTTTACTAGGCCCAATATTGTTGTATAGATAGCCTGATCAGATTGTTTTCGAGACAAACTATTTGTTTACGTAGCGTCCCTGTCAGATGTTTTATAAGCTTGTAAATAGTTAAATGCAGAATACATGCAATGGAAATGAGGTGTTTTAGAAGACTCTTAAATGTTACATATAAGGATCGGGGCATGAACGTAGAAATACGATGGAGAGCGGGAAACACAATTGGGCCTTCTGATGATCTGTTCACGTGGTATGGGCACGTCACGAAGACCAGCGGAATGACAAATTCGATACTTTATGGTTCTATACCGGGAAAGAGAAGGTGGGGTCGTACAAGGAAGAGATTGGCAGACGTCACTAGGTGGTCAAACCTTCGTCCCTTGTGAGACACGACTGACGGCAGCGGACAGAGAGTGATGGCGTAGGATTGTTGGAGTGTCCTCAGGTGTACCCCAACAACCTGATGTGTGTGTTCTCAGGTGAGCCCCACCGACCTGATGTGGGAGTGTCCTCAGGTGTGCCCCAACGACCTGATGTGAGAGTGTCTTCAGGTGTGTCCCACCAACCTGATGTGGGAGTGTCCTCAGGTGTGCCCCACCGACCTGATGTGAGAGTGTCCTCAGGTGTGTCCCACCGACCTGATGTGGGAGTGTCCTCTGGTGTGCCCCAGCAGCCTGATGTGGGAGTGTCCTCAGGTGTGTCCCACCAACCTGATGTGGGAGTGTCCTCAGGTGTGCCCCACTGACCTGATGTGGGAGTGTCCTCAGGTGTGCCCCACCGACCTGATGTGAGAGTGTCCTCAGGTGTGTCCCACCAACCTGATGTGGGAGTGTCCTCAGGTGTGTCCCACCGACCTGATGTGAGAGTGTCCTCAGGTGTGTCCCACCAACCTGATGTGGGAGTGTCCTCAGGTGTGTCCCACCAACCTGATGTGGGAGTGTCCTCAGGTGTGTCCCACCAACCTGATGTGGGAGTGTTCTCAGGTGTGCCCCACCAACCTGATGTGGGAGTGTCCTCACGTGTGCCCCACCGACCTGATGGGTTAAAGGATGAACTGAACTGAAATAGGCAAGGTTTATGTTTGTGCTTGGTTGACCAGATCTTTAAATAAAATAGAACATTTCTAGTTTGTTCTGTTTAAAAGAGATCTTTACATGTAATAAAACGTTAGCTGTTCAAAAAATATTGAAATTGATCATTATATTGAACATGTTTTTGTTTTTATTAAGAACGGATTTGTTGATATGTTTGATACAGAACGGATTTGTTGATATATGTTTGATACAGAACGAATTTGTTGATATGTTTGATACAGAACGGATTTGTTGATATGTTTGATACAGAACGGATTTGTTGATATGTTTGATACAGAACGGATTTGTTGATATGTTTGATACAGAATGGATTTCTATATATTTCTATACATAATGGATTTGCATATATTTCTATACAGAATAGATTTGTATATATTTATATACAGAATGGATTTCTATATGTTTCTATATAGAAATGATTTATCTTTCAGTCAAAGTGTCTATTCGATTATATCTCAATATCTAGATATCAATCTGTTTATCTATGTCTGAGTATCAGAGTATCTGTATATTTGTGTTTCAATCTTGAGTATCTGTGTACCAGTGTCTCCATCAGCCTGAGTGTCTCTGTATCCCTGTCTCCATTAGTCTGAGTGTCTCTGTATCTCTGTCTCCATCAGTCTGAGTGTCTCTGTATCACTGTATCCATCAGTCTGAGTGTCTCCGTATCCCTGTCTCCATCAGTCTGAGTGTCTCTGTATCCCTGTGTTTATCAGTCTGAGGAGTCAGTCATGAAGCTAAGTCTGAGCCGTGCACATTATACATATGGGTCATCCACTCACCACTATCAGCGCCACAAAATAAATCCAATCCCAGAAAGAATGGGCGTCCTGTACATAGTACATGATGTTTACCCAGCTCTCCAAACTGATCACCTGCACAATACATTAGCAACATCATAATGTGATCATATTATCAACAACAGCATGCTTTTAATCACATTATCAACCTTCCAAATCGCCCTCACACCCACCCTCACACCCACCCTCACACCCACCCTCACACCTACCCTCACACCCACCCTCACACCCACCCTCACACCCAGAGACGAGACTTGAGTCAGAGAAGAAAGAAACACGAGAGACGAGACTTGAGTCAGTGAGAAGGAGAGAAATAGAGACAAGATGTCGAGAATAAAGGAGAGCCCACGAGAACAGAGCCCACGAGAACAGTGTCCACGAGAGCAGAGCCCACGAGAACAGAGCCCACGAGAACAGAGCCTACGAGAAAAAGCCCACGAGAACGGAGCCCACGAGAACAGAGCCCACGAAAACAGAGCCCATGAGAACAGAGCGCAGGAGATCAGAGCCCACAAGAACAGAGCCCACGAGAACAGAGTCCACAAGAACAGAGCCTATGAGAACAGAGCCCACGAGAACAGAGCCCGCGAGAACAGAGCCCACGAGAGCAGAGGTCACGAGAACAGAGCCCACGAGAACAGACACGATACTATGACAAGACGAAACGTTCAAGGGTGGATACCTGAAAGATGACCACCCATGCTAGGCCAATGTTGTCAAAGGACACGGATCCCATGAAAGGGTTCATGGCTTGATTCGTGCAGTTAGTGTAGTACTGGTTCCAATTGACGCACGACGTATCTGTGGGCGTGTTGTTGCTGTACGCCTGGGCTGAATCGTTGCACATGAGGCTCTCATACTCAAACTTGGGGAAGCCTTCGCATTTCTGGATACCAGAGTCTTCCCTAGGGCTGCAGATAAACTCTACCTTGTTCTTTGGGGTGTAGTAATCAGGAACATACTTTCTGAGGAGAGAGAGAGAGAGAGAGTGAGCGAGTGTGAGAGAGTTCCTGTGAGAAAAAAAATCACTCTTATGACTGTCTCTATAGATGACCTTGGCTGGACGCAATCAACTCAGCCGCTTCGCGCGTTTGCTAGCATGTCATTACGCTAAAATAAAAATAACTTACAATTTCAATTTCTCATTTATGTCACATCTGTGTTTTGTAAAGGGATGTCTTCTCTAATTCTTCAAAACCTTTTGGGATAGTTGAGCTTATTCTGTCTATTCTAAAACTTTGATGCTGGCCAGAATACTTGAACAGAAAACAAGGCGATTTGTTGACACGTGACAACAATGAAAGCCTCAAGCAGGCCCACGAGTTTAAATAGCTGGGAAATATTTCTACATCTAACGGAAGGCTTCATTAATCAATCGAAACTTGGTCTCATCATGCGACTGATCTGATCTATCAACAGCTGAATCACGCGACTGATCTGATCTATCAATACAGCTGAGCATCAGTTTGTTTACCAAACAGCAACGGATAGTCAACATATTGATACCAACTGCCCGCTACAAGTGTCAAACTTGGACCTTCCCTTGAAACAGGAGAGAACAATTCAGCGTGTGAAATTAATTGTATTAGGGGCTTACATCAACACACCTAGGACAAACTCTCCACAATTCGGACTTACATCAACACACCTAGCCTAGGACACAGGACAAAATCTCCACAACTCGGACTTACATCAACACACCTAGCCTAGGACACAGGACAAACTCTCCACAACTCGGACTTACATCAACACACCTAGCCTAGGACACAGGACAAACTCTCCACCACTAGGACTTACATCAACACCTAGCCAAGGACACTGGACAAACTCTCCACGACTAGGACTAACATCAACACACATAACGTAGGACACAGGACAAACTCTCCACAACTCTGACTTACATCAACACACCTAGCCTAGGACACAGGACAAGCTCTCCACAACTCGGACTAACATCAACACACCTAGCCTAGGACACCGGACAAACTCTCCACAATTCGGACTTACATCAACATACCTAGCCTAGGACACATGACAAACTCTCCACAACTCGGACTTACATCAATACACCTAGCCTAGGACACAGGACAAACTCTCCCCAACTCGAACTTACATCAACATACCTAGCCTAGGACACATGACAAACTCTCCACAACTCGGACTTACATCAACACACCTAGCCTAGGACACAGGACAAACTCTCCCCAACTCGGACTTACATCAACACACCTAGCCTAGGACACAGGACAAACTCTCCACAACTCGGACTTACATCAACACACCTAGCCTAGGACACAGGACAAACTCTCCACAACTCGGACTTACATCAACACACCTAGCCTAGGACACAGGACAAACTCTCCACGACTAGGACTTACATCAACACACCTAGCCTAGGACACAGTACTTGAGCTCTCTAAGGTACCCTTTGATGGAAACTGGAGACCCCAAAAAAGACAAGGTTTATAGTTTCTTAAGAGAATTCAGCCTAGGAATAATAAGACACGACAAGCACTTGGAGATACCATTAATAGATCAGGAGAAAGCTTTGACAGAGTAGAAATGGATACACATCTTGTGGGCTACATAATGGAAGGGCAACTTTGAGGTTTATTGATAACGCTCTACCGGGCCAAGAATATGCAACAGTTCATGCTCTTGGCTAGACCACAGCAACACGGATGTGTGCTTTCGTCACTGCTGGTCTACACAGGCTCAACAATATCACCAGCCTAAACAGCCGAACGTCTCCATGGTAACAGACCAGCAGCTGATCAACAGCATATTTACTTTTGATTTCAGTGTCAGACTTTCAGGACTTGACTTTCAGGACTTGACATTCAGGACTTGACATACCGGACTAAACTTCTTACAGGACATGACTTCTTACAGGACATGACTCCTTACAGAACTTGACATTTAGGACTTGACTTCTTATAGGACTTGAGCCGATGGACTTTACATTCAGGACCTGACATTCGGCACTTGACATTTAGGACTTGACATTTAGGACTTGACATACCGGACTTAACTTCTTACATGACATGACTTCTTACAGGACATGACATTCAGTACTTGACATTCACGACTTTACATTCTGGACCTGACATTCAGCACTTGCCATACATGACTTGACATTTAAGACTTGACATTTAATACTTGACTTTTTACAGGACTTGATATTCAAAACGACTTCTTATAGATTTCTGACAGAACATGATTTCTTACAGGACTTGACATTCAGAACTTGACTTCCTACATGACTTGACTTTCTACATGACTTGATTTCCTACATGACTTGACCTTCCTACAGGACTTGACGTACGGAAAACATGTTTACATTGTTAGAACTGGTACACGTTTGTACAGGACTTGACTTACGGGTATCCAACACTTTCGTTGAGGCTGAGAAAGCAGCGATGGCGCAGCACACCCGACCACAACTGCACTCCTATGATGCCGAAGATGAAGAACACAAAGAAGCAGAGGAGAAGAACATTGCCCAACATCGGGAGGGTGTCCAGCAGCAACATCACGAGGATGCGCATGCCTGCAACACAGAGAAGGAGACCAGGTAATTATTTGTGGTTAGTCAGATCAGGTGGTCAGTCAGATCAGGTGGTCAGTCAGATCAGGTGGTCAGTCAGATCAGGTGGTCAGTCAGATCAGGTGGTCAGTCGTATCAGGTGGTCAGTCGTACCATGTGGTCAGTCAGATGAGATGGTCAGTCGGACCAGGTGGTCAGTCAGATTAGATGGTCAGTCAGATCAGGTGGTCAGTCAGATCAGGTGGCCAGTCAGACCAGGTGGTCAGTCAGATTAGGTGGCCAGTCAGACCAGGTGATCAGTCAGATCAGCTGTTCAGTCAGATCAGCTGGTCAGTCAGATGAGATGGTCAGTCGGACCAGGTGGTCAGTCAGATGAGATGGTCAGTCGGACCAGGTGGTCAGTTAGATGGGATGGTCAGTCAGATTAGATGGTCAGTCAGATCAGGTGGTCAGTCAGATCAGGTGGCCAGTCAGACCAGGTGGTCAGTTAGATTAGGTGGCCAGTCAGACCAGGTGATCAGTCAGATCAGCTGGTCAGTCAGATCAGCTGGTCAGTCAGATGAGATGGTCAGTCGGACCAGGTGGTCAGTCAGATGAGATGGTCAGTCGGACCAGGTTTTCAGTCAGATGAGATGGTCAGTCGGACCAGGTGGTCAGTCAGATGATATTGCCAGTCAGATCAGGTGGTCAGTCAGATGAGATGGGCAGTCGGACCAGGTGGTCAATCAGATCAGGTGGTTAGTCAGACCAGGTAAATATATGTGGTCAGTTAGACCAGGTCAATATATGTGGTAAGTCAGATGAGGTGGTCAGTCATACCAGGTCAATATATGTTGTCAGTCAGACCAGGCCAATATATGTGGTCAGTCAGACCAGGTCAATACATGTGGTCAGTCAGATCAGGTGGTCAGATCAGATGGTCAGTCAGATCAGGTGGTCAGTCGTATCAGGTGGTCAGTCAGATGAGACGGTCAGTCGGACCAGGTGGTCAGTCGTATCAGGTGGTCAGTCAGATTAGATGGTCAGTCAGATCAGGTGGTCAGTCAGATCAGGTGGTCAGTCAGATTAGATGGTCAGTCAGATCAGGTGGTCAGTCAGATCAGGTGGCCAGTCAGACCAGGTGGTCAGTCAGATTAGGTGGCCAGTCAGACCAGGTGGTCAGTCAGATCAGCTGGTCAGTCAGATGAGATGGTCAGTCGGACCAGGTGGTCAGTCAGATGAGATGGTCAGTCGGACCAGGTGGTCAGTCAGATGAGATGGTCAGTCGGACCAGGTGGTCAGTCAGATGAGATGGTCAGTCGGACCAGGTGGTCAATCAGATCAGGTGGTTAGTCAGACCAGGTAAATATATGTGGTCAGTTAGACCAGGTCAATATATGTGGTCAGTCAGATGAGGAAGTCAGTCATACCAGGTCAATATATGTTGCCAGTCAGACCAGGCCAATATATGTGGTCAGTCAGACCAGGTCAATACATATGGTCAGTCAGATCAGGTGGTTAGTCAGACCAGGCCAATATATGTGGTCAGTCAGACCAGGTCAATACATGTGGTCAGTCAGATAAGGTGGTTAGTCAGACCAGGCCAATATATGTGGTCAGTCAGACCAGGTCAATATATGTGGTCAGTCATATCTACATTTGCTATCATCCAGATCTAATTGTATGGTTAAACATGATCGATATCTGCGATCAGACCCGGCTGATAATGAAATATATAGGTCTCAATATAGATGGACAATTAAATCTGGTCGATAATATTAGACAGTCATCACGGCCAACTTATGTGGTCAGTCAGATCAGGTGGTCAGTCAGACCAGGTGGTCAGTCAGATCAGGCTGAAATAGACGGCCAGACAATAATTATATACATGTTGACATAGACAGTTATTATTCTAGTACTCAGCCAGTCATTATTCTAGTACTCAGCCAGTCATTATTCTAGTACTCACTCAGCCAGTCATTATTCTAGTACTCAATCAGCCAGTCATTATTCTAGTACTCACTCAGCCAGTCATTATTCTAGTACTCAATCAGCCAGTCATTATTCTAGTACTCAGACAGTCATTATTCTAGTACTCAGCCAGTCATTATTCTAGTACTCAATCAGCCAATCATTATTCTAGTACTCAGACAGTCATTATTCCAGTACTCAGCCAGTCATTATTTTAGTACTCAGCCAGTCATTATTCTAGTACTCACTCAGCCAGTCATTATTCTAGTACTCAATCAGCCAGTCATTATTCTAGTACTCAGACAGTCATTATTCTAGTACTCAGCCAGTCATTATTCTAGTACTCAATCAGCCAATCATTATTCTAGTACTCAGACAGTCATTATTCCAGTACTCAGCCAGTCATTATTCTAGTACTCACTACTCACTCAGCCAGTCATTATTCTAGTACTCACTCAGCCAGTCATTATTCTAGTACTCACTACTCACTCAGCCAGTCATTATTCTAGTACTCACTCAGCCAGTCATTATTGTAGTACTCAATCAGCCAGTCATTATTCTAGTACTCAGACAGTCATTATTCCAGTACTCAGCCAGTCATTATTCTAGTACTCACTACTCACTCAGCCAGTCATTATTCTAGTACTCACTCAGCCAGTCATTATTCTAGTACTCAATCAGCCAGTCATTATTCTAGTACTCAGACAGTCCTTATTCCAGTACTCAGACAGTCATTATTCTAGTACTCAATCAGCCAGTCATTATTCTAGTACTCCGTCATTATTCCAGAACTCAGCCAGTCATTATTCTAGTACTCACTCAGCCAGTCCTTATTCTAGTACTCACTCAGTCAGTCATTATTCTAGTACTCACTCAGCCAGTCATTATTCTAGTACTCACTCAGCCAGTCATTATTCTAGTACTCACTCAGCCAGTCATTATTCTAGTACTCACTCAGCCAGTCATTATTCTAGTACTCACTCAGCCAGTCATTATTCTAGTACTCACTCAGCCAGTCATTATTCTAGTACTCACTCAGCCAGTCATTATTCTAGTACTCACTCAGCCAGTCATTATTCTAGTACTCACTCAGACAGATGTAATGCTAATGTTCTCCATTCTGCTAGTGATGCAGTTATTATTCTATTGTTGAGGCAGATCGAAGTCATGTTAGTGTTGTACAATCGGACGTTAGTCTATATTTGACAAAATCTTGACTATAGATTTGACAAAGATAGACAACAATCTGTGATTGACCTGGTCAGAAAATATTATACTGTTGGCACAGTCACTAATGTAATATTGACAGAGTCATTAATCTAATGTTGACACAGTCATTAATCTAGTGTGGACACAGTCATTAATCTAGTGTTGACAAAGTCATTAATTTACGGTAGACACACAATACACATTATCAAGTGTAGCCACAGACATACATTATCTAGTGTAGCCACAGACATACATTATCTAGTGTAGCCACAGACAGACATTATCTAGTGTAGCCACATACATACATTATCTAGTGTAGCCACAGACATACATTATCTAGTGTAGCCACAGACATACATTATCTAGTGTAGCCACAGACAGACATTAACTAGTGTAGCCACAGACATACATTATCTAATTTAACCACAGACATACATTATCTAATGTAGCCACAGACATACATTATCTAGCGTAGCAACAGACCAACAGTATCTAATGTAGCCACAGACCGACATTATCTAGTGTAGCCACATACCTACATTATCTAATGTAGCCACAGACAAACATTATCTAATGTAGCCACAGACATATATTGTCTAGTGTAATCACATACATTATCTAATTTAGCCCCAGACAGACACTATCTAGTGTAGCCACAGACATACACTATCTAGTGTAGCCCCAGACAGACTTTATCTAGTGTAGCCACAGACATACATTATATAATGTAACCACAGACATACATTATCTAATGTAGCCACAGACATACATTATCTAGTGTAGCCGCAGATAGACATTATGTAGCGTAGCCACAGACATACATTATCTAGTGTAGCCACAGACAGACATTATCTAGTGTAGCCGCAGACATACATTATCTAGTGTAGCCACATACAGACATTATCTAGTGTAGCTGCAGACAGACATTATCTAGTGTAGCCACAGACAGACATTATCTAGTGTAGCCGCAGACAGACATTATCTAATGTTGCCACAGACAGACATTCTCAAGTGCAGCCGCAGACAGACATTATCTAGTGTAGCCATAGACAGACATTATCTAGTGTAGCCACAGACAGACATTATCTAGTGTAGCCACAGACAGACATTATCTAGTGTAGCCACAGACAGACATTATCTATTGTAGCCACAGAAAGACATTATCTAGTGTAGCCACAGACATACATTATCTAGTGTAGCCACAGACATATATTATCTAGTGTAGCCACAGACATACATTATCTAATGTAGCAACAGACAGACATTATCTAGTGTAGCCGCAGACAGACACTATGCCAGCTTGAAACGCCAGACACTAAAACCTACTTGGAATCCTGTTGATAGCTCTCAAAGGGCGGAGAACTCTGATTGTTCTGATGGCAGATAGACTCAGGTTCTCCGTGTTGATGGCGTACTCTATCGTTCTGAGAAGAGAACAGAACACAGTCACAGACATGTCACATCTGATCATCATGCACATATTTATTCCATTTATATGAATGATATGATAAATGAATTCTTGTATTCTTCTAAATTTGAATGATGTGCTAAGGGAAGGCATGTACTTATATTTGGTGTCTGAAACATTTCTAGTGTTTGACTTTCTGTGGCCAGACCAGGTGACATCATCAAGGCTCTTAGATTAAGGGTCAAGGTTATGCAGTGAAGCATGTTCAATGTGGGATGACAACAGAAATATGTTTCAACAAATGGTCTCACATATTATCTCATCCTATATAAAACATCACCTCATAGAACATCACCTGACACAACATCACATCACACAACATAATCTGACACAACATCACCTGACACAACATCACCTGACACAACATGACCTCACACAACATCACCTCACACAACATCACCTCACACAACATCCCCTCGCACAACATCCCCTCGCACAACATCCCCTCACACAACATCCCCTCACACATCATCCCCTCGTAAACGCCTCCCTTCAGCAACGTCCCCCTAACACAAAGGCCCCCTTACACACCGTCCCCTTACACAGCATTCGCTTACATACCGTCCCCTTACACACCGTCCCCTTACACGCCGTCCCCTTACACACCGTCCCCTTACACACCATTCGCTTACATAACGTCCTGTCCGACAACATTCCTTAACGTTTATTTTAACCCACAATAAAAGTGATCTGAAACTCTCGCCTGTCGAGTCCAGGAAAGATTCCTCGCCTGTCCAGTCCAAGCAAACATTACTCGCCTGTCGAGTCCAGGAAACATTCCTCGCCTGTCGAGTCCAGGAAACATTCCTCGCCTGTCGAGTCCAGGAAAGATTCCTCGCCTGTCCAGTCCAAGCAAACATTACTCGCCTGTCCAATCCAAGCAAACATTCCTCGCTTGTCCAGTCCAAGCAAACATTCTTCGCCTGTCCAGTCCAAGCAATCATTCCTCGCCTGTCGAGTCCAGGAAACATTCCTCGCCTGTCGAGTCCAGGAAACATTCCTCGCCTGTCGAGTCCAGGAAACATTCCTCGCCTGTCCAGTCCAAGCAAACATTCCTCGCCTGTCCAGTCCAAGAAAACATTCCTCGCCTGTCCAGTTCAAGGAAACATTCCTCGCCTGTCCAGTCCAAGGAAACATTCCTCGGTTGTCCAGTCTAAGGAAACATTCCTCGCCTGTCTAGTCCAAGCAAACATTCCTCGCCTGTCCAGTCCAGGCAAACATTCGTCATTATTATGGTCAATGTTGGCCAACTAGGATCAGTTGACTGCTACACGTCATATTTTATGGACAAAGTGATCGATCAAATTATGTTATAACACTATTCTCGTGAAATTATGGGATAACACTATTCTCGTGAAATTATGGGATAACACTATTCTCGTGAAATTATGGGATAACACTATTCTCGTGAAATTATGGGATAACACTATTCTCGTGAAATTATGGGATAACACTATTCTCGTGAAATTATGGGATAACACTATTCTCGTGAAATTATGAGAACAGTATTCTCGTGAAATTATGGGATAACACTATTCTCGTGAAATTATGGGATAACACTATTCTCGTGAAATTATGGGATAACACTATTCTCGTGAAATTATGGGATAACACTATTCTCGTGAAATTATGGGATAACACTATTCTCGTGAAATTATGGGATAACACTATATTCGCCTGCTATTGCCATAGACATGTTTCTCCGTTTTCTTTATTTTGCAGCTGGCTTCTGCTGGTTTCATTTCTGATTATATATTTTTGCACATTCAATACCTTCGTCAGTTATAAAAGAGGTTTTAACAAACCGTAGAATCTCTGTTATTGTAGCAGCCACTTAATGGATGCAGTAGCTTCAGTTGAACGATTGCCCTTGTGTAGCCGGAAGGTTCGTCTTCTCGGACACCCACAATGAGTAGGATCTTTGGTGCGCCCTAACATGGACGTCAAGTTGCTGGTTGTCGTAGATTTCCCCCCATCCCAAGCGTGCTGATGAAGGTGGACCGGGATCCTCCAAGCGGTTGTGCTATGCTTGGCTTCATCTGCTTAACGCTCACTACCAGGGAGATCTCCTCTCCAGACGTTTCCTGCCAGGCTTATCCTTTCAGAAAGAAACTTCTCCCGCGTCTCTTCCACGTCCAACTCTAAACTTCTATCTCTGCATGTTTATCTGGCAATACAGTAGTGTTACTAATCACTGACGTCACAAGCGTGTCTAATGTCTCCGGTCAATCCCTTCAACTCGCAGATACAGCTCTTGTCTGACGTCACAAGCGTGTCTAATGTCTCCGGTCAATCCCTTCAACTCGCAGATACAGCTCTTGTCTGACGTCACAAGCGTGTCTAATGTCTCCGGTCAATCCCTTCAACTCGCAGATACAGCTCTTGTCTGACGTCACAAGCGTGTCTAATGTCTCCGGTCAATCCCTTCAACTCGCAGATACAGCTCTTGTCTGACGTCACAAGCGTGTCTAATGTCTCCGGTCAATCCCTTCAACTCGCAGATACAGCTCTTGTCTGACGTCACAAGCGTGTCTAATGTCTCCGGTCAATCCCTTCAACTCGCAGATACAGCTCTTGTCTGACGTCACAAGCGTGTCTAATGTCTCCGGTCAATCCCTTCAACTCGCAGATACAGCTCTTGTCTGACGTCACAAGCGTGTCTAATGTCTCCGGTCAATCCCTTCAACTCGCAGATACAGCTCTTGTCTGACGTCACAAGCGTGTCTAATGTCTCCGGTCAATCCCTTCAACTCGCAGATACAGCTCTTGTCTGACGTCACAAGCGTGTCTAATGTCTCCGGTCAATCCCTTCAACTCGCAGATACAGCTCTTGTCTGACGTCACAAGCGTGTCTAATGTCTCCGGTCAATCCCTTCAACTCGCAGATACAGCTCTTGTCTGACGTCACAAGCGTGTCTAATGTCTCCGGTCAATCCCTTCAACTCGCAGATACAGCTCTTGTCTGACGTCACAAGCGTGTCTAATGTCTCCGGTCAATCCCTTCAACTCGCAGATACAGCTCTTGTCTGACGTCACAAGCGTGTCTAATGTCTCCGGTCAATCCCTTCAACTCGCAGATACAGCTCTTGTCTGACGTCACAAGCGTGTCTAATGTCTCCGGTCAATCCCTTCAACTCGCAGATACAGCTCTTGTCTGACGTCACAAGCGTGTCTAATGTCTCCGGTCAATCCCTTCAACTCGCAGATACAGCTCTTGTCTGACGTCACAAGCGTGTCTAATGTCTCCGGTCAATCCCTTCAACTCGCAGATACAGCTCTTGTCTGACGTCACAAGCGTGTCTAATGTCTCCGGTCAATCCCTTCAACTCGCAGATACA
The DNA here is from genome assembly GCA_036924085.1 of Ariolimax columbianus. Lineage (NCBI taxonomy): Eukaryota > Metazoa > Mollusca > Gastropoda > Stylommatophora > Arionidae > Ariolimax > Ariolimax columbianus. Next base: position 118,016,848 of record JAVGWX010000006.1, on the reverse strand, counting down.
GCTCTTGTCTGACGTCACAAGCGTGTCTAATGTCTCCGGTCAATCCCTTCAACTCGCAGATACAGCTCTTGTCTGACGTCACAAGCGTGTCTAATGTCTCCGGTCAATCCCTTCAACTCGCAGATACAGCTCTTGTATCAATAAAAGGCTAGGAGATCCGTGAAGACGGTTAACATATCAAAACTGTAGATCGGAGCAGTCGCAGACAGAGTTTCAAGTGCTCCTGACATTAGGTTAAAGTATGGATCATTTTGCCAGTCTATGGTGGAGTGGAGATGGACCACTCTAAAGTGTACAGTGCACCCTGGCACTTCATAAATCTTGGACTCCACCAAAATGATCTCTCCTCAACATCCAAAAAGGGCAGCCTCCACCAATAGGCCATGAAAAATCCAGAACCAGTTTAGAAAGATGCCAGACGTTTGGCTCAGCAACAAAGCAGATGGGATCCAGAAATATGCAGATACGAATGACTCAAATTGGTTTTATGATCCACTGAAGGCAGTCTATGGTCCCCATCTCATGTCCTCAATATAGAAGGCAGTCTATGGTCCTCATCTCATGTCCTCAATATAGAAGGCAGTCTATGGTCCTCATCTCATGTCCTCCATATAGAAGGCATGGCATGGCACTACTGCCGGTCAAGGCCAGATACATGAGCTCAGGGCGGAGATAAGTGAAGTCCTCAGCCATCCCTCGGCCACCAGTGAGCAAGCCACAGATCGAGCCGCTACCACCAACAGGCTGGACATTCACCCGAGTATTGACCAGGTCAAGAAAGCAATCAGCCTAATATCTCGCGGCAAGACCCTCCCATGTACTTCTTGCTGAAGTTGACAAACCAAGAGGTCAGAGGTCATATCCTGCTCCAATTGATGAGAGATTTATCTCGTTAGGTTTTAGATAACGCCCAGATACACCAGAACCTGAAAGATGCCTTCATAGTCCCCTTGTGCAAGTGAATGAGCAGCCATTACTCCTACGATAACTCCAGGGGATTTCTATCCCGTCAATCGCGGACAAAATTCTGACTCGAGTCGTGTTAAACCACCTAACTAGTAATCTAGAGGAGGGTCTACATCCAAAGAGTCAGTTTGATTTTAAGCGAGTCGTGGGACGGTCGACAAAATAAATGCAGCTCCTCAACTTGAGGAGAAGTGTCAGGAGCAACATTATGACATGTACACACGTTCTGTCGTCTTGACCAAGGTCTCTGACACCCTATGATCTGTACACACGTTCTGTCGGCTTGACCAAGGTCTCTAACACCCTATGCTCTGTACACACGTTCTGCCGGCTTGACCAAGGTCTCTGACATCGATGAGCTCTGGGAAATCATGGCCAAGTTTGGTTGTCCCGTGTCATGGCGGCGTACTGGTTGTCCCGTGTCATGGCGGCGTACTGGTTGGCAAGTGTCATGGCGGCGTACTGGTTGTCCCGTGTCATGGCGGCGTACTGGTTTTAGTGCTGCACGAACGAGAATTGAATGTAGTCTTGAGAAAACGGTGTCGAACTGGGATGTGTGCTGACCCCGACACTGTTTAGCATGGTCTTTGCGGCAATGCTGTCTGATGGTAGACATGGCGCTGCTACTGACATGCGTATCAGGACAGGATGAAAGGTCGACGGTTCAGTTCGAAAACATACAAGTGAATTAAGCTACCATCTTCGATCTCCTGTTCGTAGACGACTGCGCCCGTAACATTTACTCAGAACAAGATATGCAGTCCACCATGCGGAGTTTATGGCGGCATGTAGCAATTTTTGTCTGACAATCCACTTCAAATGCCGTGCAGCGAACAAAATATTAGTTCATAAAACGAGCGTCTGCAGGAAGTGGATAGCTTCACTTACCTAGGCAGCACCTCCACCAGGCAAGCGAATACTGACTGAGGCCAACAACAGGACTTCACAGGTAACCAAGCGTTTAGGAGATTAGAAGCGGATGTCTAGAACCGACAAGGCATCAGTGTCGCCATAAATGTAAAAGTGTATCGTCCTGTAGTGTTAACCAACCTGTTACATGCCAGCGAAACATGGACAGTGTATAGTAGCTACCACTGAGGACCAGATCACTCTCATAGGACAGGAAATAGAGGATTCTTACTAGGAGAAAAAGCATACAGTAGCGGTTTGGGGGGATTTAGAGAAGGCATTTGACAAGGTGTGAAAAGAGGCACTTAAAGTCAATCTACGAAGAAGTGAAGTTTGTGGGAAAATGTACAGATGGATCAGCCACTATCTCGAAAACAGAACAGCCAGAGTTCAAGTACAAGGGCAGATGAGTAAAAAGGTGACACTTGAGCAGGGAGTACCTCAAGGGCGAGTACTGTCACTCACACTTTTCCTGGTGTATATAAACATCATCACAGAGAATATACCAAGAAGAGTCCATAGCTCCATGTTTGCAGACGATCTGGCTATGTGGACCTCTCCTTAGCAAGAAATCGGATGCAGCAGGCCCTAGCATCGTTGGAGGAGTGGGCGAACACATGGCTGGTCAAAATAAATGAAGAAAAACGACATGTACGATATTCTCGCTTTCAAATAAACCACAGAACACCAAAATAAGTCTTAACGGCAAATATCTGCGGCCAAACGACAACCCAAACTACCTGGGAGTCACATTTGATCGGCGCATGACATGGAAAAGTCAGATCGATAGAAACCGAATGAGAGCCAGACAAAGAATGGCAATCATGATGAAACGTGCTGGCACAAGCTGGGGAGCAGACGAAAGTATACTAAAGAAACTGTACACTGGAAGAGTGAGACCAGTTCTCGAGTATGGCATTGCGGCATGGACAACAGCAGCAAAGGCGAACTTTGACAAAATTAGCAAACTTCAAAACCAAGCCATGAGAGTTATAACAGGAGGCATGAAGTCAACGCCAATTATAGAACTTGAAAAGATTACAAATCTGCAATCCATGACCGACAGAAGCGACTGCAGAGCCCAGCAGCAAGCAGAGAAAATCAGAAGACTGACAGACCATCGAATGCATAAGAGACTAAATAATTTTGGAAAAGGGAAACTAAAGCGGAGAAACTTTGTAGAAATAGCCAAAGCAAAGATGAACGAAGACCCTATGAACGCATTAACAACACCAAAGCCCATCCCGACTGTACGACAACAAACCTGGAGGCAGAATATATTTCCAGAGGTGGTAGAAAATATACCAGGTATTGGAAACGAGAACAGCCAGACTGAAAAAGAAAGAAGAGACATGACCCTGAGGTACATAACGAAAAACTACTCAAGCATGGACTGGACCCATGCATACACCGACGGTTCTGTAACAAACACAACACAGAACGGAGGGGCAGGAGCATTTCTGAGCCTACCAAATGGTGGAAAAATAACACTGTCAGTGGCAACTGGAAAATACTCAAGCAATTTCAGAGCGTAGGCAGAGGCACTGAGGGCTGCAGTAGAAGAAATGGTGACATGCAAAAGAAATGAAAGCCAGATAGTCCTGTTTACAGATGCCCTGGCCGTAGTCACAGCACTGAAGAGCCAGAAAAATACTGAACTAAATGACTTAAGAGCAGTACTCTGTCAACTATGCCAAGCAGTCCGCACCAAAAAGAGTAGTGGTACAGTGGGTTCCATCCCACTGTAACATACAAGGCAACGAGGAGGCAGACAGACTGGCAAAAGAAGGTGCAAGACTAACACAACCAGATCCTAGTGCGACATACGAAGAGTCAAAAAGGCTTATTAGAGCTACATACATGACCAAATGGGAAACAGAACATACTGGCTACACAAAAAACGATGTCTATTATCAGTTGAATAGAAAAGAGCAGTTCGTGGTCTTCAGACTTCGCACAGGCCACAATAGACTGAGGTACTACCTATTCAATAAATTGAAGATAGGTGGCACTGACGAAGGCCCGTGTGGTACCGGGAAAATTACCGCTGAACACTTGCTGCAAAACTGCCCGACATACGAGGATCAGAGAGAGCAGATGTGGCCATCACCAGTGGCAACACTAGACAAGCTCTATGGCAGGGTCGACAGCCTCAGGATAACCGCTGCTTTTTTTCGAAAAAATAAAGGTTGACGTCTGACAGCGTAAGAAGAAGAAGAAGAACATCCTATACTTCTGACAACAACCGAGATAAAAAGGACAATGCATGCTCTTATGCTCGATCAGCGTCTTCCCGGGCCGCCGCTATGCGATGAGTTCAGACAAGCAGACGCCCTTCAGGGGAACAGCACAAACGCTGCCTACAGAGATTCCTGAAAAGTTTCAATAATGAAGTCACCTGGTGGCAGATGGATCTGCTCTGCCTGGAGCATTTGCATTGGGTGTATGTGTGTGTGTATGTATTTGTTTGTGTGTGTATGTATGTATATGTTTGTGTGTGTGTATGTTTGAGTGTGTGTGTGTGTTTGTGTGTGTTTGTGTGTGTGTGTTTGTCTGTGTGTATGTATATGTTTATGTGTGTGTGTGTGTGTTTGTGTGTTTGTGTGTGTGTGTTTGTGTGTGTGTATTTGTGTGTGTGTTTGTGTGTATGTGTGTATGTGTGTTTGTGTGTGTGTTTGTGTGTGTTTGTAGGTGTGTGTGTTTGTGTATGTGTGTGTTTGTGTATGTGTGTGTTTATGTGTGTGTATGTGTGTGTGTGTTTGTCTGTGTATGTGTTTGTGTGTGTGTTTGTGTGTGTGTGTTTGTGTGTGTGTTTGTGTATGTGTGTGTATGTGTGTGTGTTTGTGTGTGTGTGTGTTTGTATGTATATGTGTGTTTGTGTGTGTTTGTGTGTGTGTGTGTGTTTGTGTGTGTTTATGTGTGTGTGAGTTTGTGTGTGCATGTATGTGTGTATGTGTTTGTGTATTTGTGTATGTATGTGTGTGCGTGTGTGTGTCTATATTATGTGTGTGCGTGTGTGTGTGTCTATGTTATGTGTGTGTGTGTGTGTTTGTCTATGTTATGTATGTGTGTGTGTGTCTATGGTATGTGTGTGTGTTTTTTTTCTATGTTATGTATGTGCGTGTGTATTTGTCTATGTTATGTGTGTACGTGTGTGTTTGTTTATGTTATTGTGTGCGTGTGTGTTTGTATGTGTTGCGTGTGCGTTTGTCTATGTTATGTGTGTGCGTGTGTGTTTGTCAATGCTATGTGTGTGCGTGTGTTTGTATGTGTTGCTTGTGTGTTTGTATGTGTTGCGTGTGTATTTGTCTATGTTATGTGTGTGTGTGTGTATATATGTGTGTGCGTGTGTGTATGTGTGTGTGTGCTGTGTGTATGTATGTTTGTGCGTGTGTATATATGTGTGTGTATGTTTATGAATGTATGTGCGTGTGTTTTAGTTTGTGTGCGTTTGTGTTTGTCTATGTTATGTTTGTGCATATGTGTATTAGTGAATGCATATGTTTGTGTGTATAAATGTATGTGTGTGCTAATGTGTGTATGTTGTTGCACGTATGTGCTTGTATGTAGATCCAATTCTTACTCTAGGCTTCCCGTCGCTGTTACTATTTCAAAGAATGGGTAGAGGGCACAGTTCTACATCACAAGATCTATTTTAGCGCAAGTGGCTAACACAATTCTTGACACTCTAAAAACGGAACCCTAAGCTCTCTAGAATAAGTTTACTCTCGCGCGCGCGCGCGCATCAATAATGACACAGCAGCTGTTGTACTAGAAATGATCGTCAGTTCCTGTTTGACACTTGTGTCTTCATCTATTTATCTCCTGTCTAAGCTGTGACCTACGACTCTCCTGTTTGTGACCTGCGACTCTCCTGTCTGTGACCTATGACTGTCCTGTCTGTGACCTATGTCATGTCTCTATAATGATTCAATAATGGCATCACCTCGTGGGAGATGTTAGCACAGATCCGCTCCACCTGGCGCATTAACATCACAGAAGGTACTCAGATAGCTGAGCGAAATTTCGTCGCTGATGCTTTGAGAAAGTGATTCGTCAGAAAGAGCAGAACGCACGACGATAAAGTAGCCGTGAAAGGATTGTCAGAACTGTGACCTGACACGCTAGTTTCACCGAAGGGGCTCAGATCGCGGAGGCTCAGAGAAAGCGTGTTGCCCGAAAAAACTAAACTCACAACGATTCCTCAGTCGGGTTCCCGTAAGTGGGCTTTGAATGTGACAGTGTATGCTGTTCCAGGATTGGTCTTTACAGTAATAAGATAACACATTCGCAGCAATAGTGTGATTCTGTCGCATCTTCGGTTACGATGGGCAACTGGTATTATTATGTTGAATAACAGTGGTGCCAGATAACTTGTGCAAAACCCGCCTCTCCATCGGCTTGTTATGTTCCCTAGGCCGACATGAAAGTGTATATTCTGTAGCAAACATACAACTTCTCTGGTAAGACCCCAATCTCTCGTTAATCGCTGTATCTTCTTAACTTCTGTGGTTGACTGTGGCGTACCTGGCACTTAGGTCAACAAATGTAATCCCAATGATTTGTTTTCACTCGTATCCATCTTGGATTAGTTGGGTCAGGTTCAATATTTAAAGGCAGCATGACTTGCCAGGTTTGAAACCAGCTTCTTCTTGGATTATTGTTCTATTTATTGATGTATATTCCAAGGTCATTCTTTCTTTGTTTAAGTGGCAGAGTAGTAAGAGTAGTCAGATGGGTCTGTAAGGTCTGTCCCAGGTTTGAGTAGAGAAACTACGCTTGTCCCTCTGTCCCAGGATTGAGTAGAGAAACTACGCTTGTCCCTCTGTCCCAGGTTTGAGTAGAGAAACTACGCTTGTCCCTCTCTCCCGGTTTGAGTAGAGAAACTACGCTTGTGCCTCTGTCCCAGGTTTGAGTAGAGAAACTACGCTTGTCCCTCTGTCCCGGTTTGAGTAGAGAAACTACGCTTGTCCCTCTGTCCCATTTTTGAGTAGAGAAACTACGCTTGTTCCTCTGTCCCAGGTTTGAGTAGAGAAACTTCGCTTGTCCCTCTGTCCCAGGTTTGAGTAGAGAAACTACGCTTGTCCCTCTGTCCCAGGTTTGAGTAGAGAAACTACGCTTGTCCCTCTGTCCCAGGTTTGAGTAGAGAAACTACGCTTGTCCCTCTGTCCCAGGTTTGAGTAGAGAAACTACGCTTGTCCCCCTGTCACAGGTTTGCGTAGAGAAACTACGCTTGTCCCTCTGTCCCGTTTAGAGTAGAGAAACTACGCTTTTCCCTCTTTCCCAGGTTTGAGTAGAGAAACTACGCTTGTCCCTCTGTCCCAGGTTTGAGTAGAGAAACTACGCTTGTCCCTCTGTCCCGTTTAGAGTAGAGAAACTACGCTTTTCCCTCTTTCCCAGGTTTGAGTAGAGAAACTACGCTTGTCCCTCTGTCCCAGGTTTGAGTAGAGAAACTACGCTTGTCCCTCTGTCCCAGGTTTGAGTAGAGAAACTACGCTTGTCCCTCTGTCCCAGGTTTGAGTAGAGAAACTGCGCTTGTCCCTCTGTCCCGGTTTGAGTAGAGAAACTACGCTTTTCCCTCTTTCCCAGGTCTGAGTAGAGAAACTACGCTTGTTCCTCTGTCCTAGGTTTGAGTAGAGAAACTACGCTTGTCCCTCTGTCCCAGGTTTGAGTAGAGAAACTACGCTTGTCCCTCTGTCCCAGGTTTGAGTAGAGAAACTACGCTTGTCCCTCTGTCCCAGGTTTGAGTAGAGAAACTACGCTTGTCCCCCTGTCCCAGGTTTGAGTAGAGAAACTACGCTTTTCCCTCTTTCCCAGGACTGAGTAGAGAAACTACGCTTGTCCCTCTGTCCCAGGTTTGAGTAGAGAAACTACGCTTTTCCCTCTTTCCCAGGCCTGAGTAGAGAAACTACGCTTGTCCCTCTGTCCCAGGTTTGAGTAGAGAAACTATGCTTGTCCCTCTGTCCCAGGTTTGAGTAGAGAAACTACGCTTGTCCCTCTGTCCCAGGTTTGAGTAGAGAAACTACGCTTGTCCCTCTGTCCCAGGTTTGAGTAGAGAAACTACGCATGTCCCTCTGTCCCAGGTTTGAGTAGAGAAATTACGCTTGTCCCTCTGTCCCAGGTTTGAGTAGAGAAACTATGCTTGTCCCTCTGTCCCAGGTTTGAGTAGAGACTATACGCTTGTCCCTCTGTCCCAGGTTTGAATAGAGAAACTACACTAGCCCGTGTCCATATATTTGAGATTTGCCCTGTGTTTGAGATGCAAGTATTTATTAGATCTCCTAACCATTGTCTTTGTTTCTGGTCCACATTTGTTAATTTGTTCTGGTCTTAGTTCACCTACGGTAGCTACATCGTTGGCTTTTATCCGTTGGATTGATATATTTAATTCCGTTATGGAAAATGTGTTGCCATTGAGTAATTGTTGTTGTTGTAATCCCGCAGGATCTTCTTGAAGCAGGCTTTATCTGATGTTTTCCCAGCAGTAGTAGGTGAGCTATTTCTTCTGGGTTTGCTTGGATTGCAACTGCTCTCTCTCTCTCTCTCCCTCTCTCTCTCTCCATCTCTCTCTCTCTCTGATTAATTTTCAATGTTCTTGATTATTTTCCAGGCTCGAGGGGCTGTCGTGTTTCATGTTTAGGCTGTCCACTAGTTTGTAACATTTGTTTGTTTGAGACTTTCCGATAGCATGAATACGGCTCTCACCAGCGTGGTTGTTTCCTTTGAGAAAGGGTCACTTTTGTAAAGCTGTTAGTATTGTTCATGCTTTCATTGAGGTCAGAGATGCATTTTGTTCTGTAGTTCCTTTGGATATCAGGATATCTTGCTTGTTAGTTCGATAAACTCGGTCATATTATGTATGTTTTGGTTATAACTGTAGGATTACTTTGTTCAGGTCACTGGTAGACAGGTCCCGACTAACTTTGGGATTACTTTGTTCAGGTCACTGGTAGACAGGTCCCATCTAACTCCCTTGAAATGAAAGTGTCTTTTAAACGGCTCTTTCTTGGGGGCTTACAATTGACATGTTGCTACATGTGATGGGCCTGTGTTGTGTTGGTGAGATCGGCTTCACGATAATCTTCATTGCCTGGCTTGTTATCCTCTCATTTACGAGCATTGTTATCCGCATCTCCACAGTCCACTACTGAAGGGTGCTGGTCATTTTGGATCATGTAGGTGTTGTTGGTTATTTAGCTGTGCTAGTTTGGATCATGTAGGAATTGCAGGTTATTTAGCTGTGCTAGCTTGGATCATGTAGGAGTTGCAGGTTATTTAGCTGTGCTAGCTTGGATCATGTAGAAGTTGCAGGTTATTTAGCTGTGCTAGCTTGGATCATTCTTCTCTAAGTCTGTAGTGTCGTATCCCCACGCTGTTCTGTGGTAGTTGTAAATTGCCATGTTTTTAGTGTGGTTTATAGACTGATATTTTCAGTGTGGTTTATAGACTGATATTTTTAGTGTGGTTTATAGACTTATATTTTTAGTGTGGTTTATAGACTGATATTTTTAGTGTGGTTTATAGACTGATATTTTGTGTGTGGTTTATAGATTGATATTTTTAGTGTGGTTTATAGACTGATAATTTTAGTGTGGTTTATGAATGATATTTTTAGTGTGGTTTATAGACTGATATTTTTAGTGTGGTTTATAGATTGACATTTTTGTGTGGTTTATAGACTGATATTTTTAGTGTGGTTTATAGACTGATATTTTTAGTGTGGTTTATAGACTGATTTTTTAGTGTGGTTTATAGACTGATATTTTTAGTGTGGTTTATAGACTGATATTTTTAGTGTGGTTTATAGACTGATATTTTTAGTGTGGTTTATAGATTGATATTTTTAATGTGGTTTATAGACTGATATTTTTAGTGGGGTTTATAGACTGATATTTTTAGTGTCGTTTATAGACTGATATTTTTAGTGTGGTTTATAGACTGATATTTTTAGTGTGGTTTATAGACTGATATTTTGTGTGTGGTTTATAGACTGATGTTTTTAGTGTGGTTTATAGACTGATATGTTTAGTGTGGTTTATAGACTGATATTTTTAGTGTGGTTTATAGACTGATATTTTTAGTGTGGTTTATAGACTTATATTTTTAGTGTGGTTTATAGACTGATATTTTTATTGTGGTTTATAGACTGATATTTTTAGTGTGGTTTATAGACTGATATTTTTGTGTGGTTTACAGACTGATATTTTTAGTGTGGTTTATAGACTTATATTTTTAGTATGGTTTATAGACTGATATTTTTGTGTGGTCTATAGACTGATGTTTTTAGTGTGGTTTATAGACTGATATTTTTAGTGTGGTTTATAGACTGATATTTTTAGTGTGGTTAATAGACTGATATTTTTGTGTGGTTTACAGACTGATATTTTTAGTGTGGTTTATAGACTTATATTTTTAGTGTGGTTTATAGACTGATTTTCTAGTGTGGTTTATAGACTGATGTTTTTATGTGGTTTTTTAGACATGTTTTTGTGTGGTTTATAGATTGATGTTTTTGTATGGTTTATAGATTGATGTTTTTTTGAATGTTCTGGTATCCTGAACTATAAAACAATGCAAGAAGTATCTAATTATGTCTCTAGTTGCTTGTTCGGTCGGTCACTGTTCGAGTATCATTTCTGAACCTCTCTGTGTGAGCGATATTTCTGAGTTTGAATAAGCCCCCCTACCACCCCACCACCCCTGCCTCCCCCGTCCCCCTCTCTTTCTCTCTCTTTGAGTGAAAATCTTGACCTCTTTTTCCTCGAAAAGACCGCCAACCAAGTTTGCAACTATTCTTCCTCAGTTCATTTCCTGTGGACACTACTTCTCGGCGGGGAACTTCTACTTCTCGGCGGGGACACTATACTTCTCGGCGGGGACGCTCTACTTCTCGGCGGGGACACTATACTTCTCGGCGGGGACACTCTACTTCTCGGCGGGGACTCTCTACTTCTCGGCGGGGACACTCTACTTCTCGGCGGGGACTCTCTACTTCTCTTTTGGTCGGAGGTGCCATTGAAGTTAACGCTTGGTGACGTCTAGTCTGACGGGGGAAAGTTCACTTCTGGACATCTGGACCAGACAGTTTTTGCGGTTTTCTCCTTGTGTCCAAACACCTGCACTCTTATACAATTCTTAGCCTGGGACTGAACATTAAGGCTCATTCCACCTACTCATTTCAAGGTTCTAAAACTGTTACTTGAAACTTATTCCTGGCCCTAACGGCTAGAAGAACTCTTGTGGTATTCATGGAGTCTATCGCTTTTGTCTGTTCGTGCATGTGTGTGTGTGTGTGTTCGTGCATGTGTGTGTGTGTCTGTTCGTGCATGTGTGTGTGTGTGTGTGTGTGTGTGTGGGGAGTGGCTTGCTGTTCGGTTTGAATATCGGTCATCTAGTCACGGGACATTATCTCATAGGCTCGGCCATCTAGCCACGGGACATTATCTCATAGGCTCGGCCATCTAGCCACGAGACATTATCTCATAGGCTCGGCCACCAAGCCACGGGACATTATCTCATAGGCTCGGCCATCTAGCCACGGGACATTATCTCATAGGCTCGGCCATCTAGCCACGGGACATTATCTCATAGGCTCGGCCATCTAGCCACGGGACATTATCTCATAGGCTCGGCCATCTAGCCACGGGATATTATCTCATAGGCTCGGTCATCTAGCCACGGGACATTATCTCATAGGCTCGGCCATCTAGCCACGGGACATTATCTCATAGGCTCGGTCATCTAGCCACGGGACATTATCTCATAGGCTCGGCCATCTAGCCACGGGACATTATCTCATAGGCTCGGCCATCTAGCCACGGGACATTATCTCATAGGCTCGGCCATCTAGCCACGGGACATTGTCTCATAGGCTCGGCCATCTAGCCACGGGACATTATCTCATAGGCTCGGCCATCTAGCCACGGGACATTATCTCATAGGCTCGGCCATTTAGCCACGGGACATTATCTCATAGGCTCGGCCATCTAGCCACGGGACATTGTCTCATAGGCTCGGCCATCTAGCCACGGGACATTGTCTCATAGGCTCGGCCATCTAGCCACGGGACATTGTCTCATAGGCTCGGCCATCTAGCCACGGGACATTGTCTCATAGGCTCGGCCATCTAGCCACGGGGACATTATCTCATAGGCTCGGCCATCTAGCCACGGGATATTATCTCATAGGCTCGGCCATCTAGCCACGGAACATTATCTCATAGGCTCGGCCATCTAGCCACGGGACATTGTCTCATAGGCTCGGCCATCTAGCCACGGGACATTGTCTCATAGCCTCGGCCATCTAGCCACGGGACATTGTCTCATAGGCTCGGCCATCTAGCCACGGGGACATTATCTCATAGGCTCGGCCATCTAGCCACGGGACATTATCTCATAGGCTCGGCCATCTAGCCACGGGACATTATCTCATAGGCTCGGCCATCTAGCCACGGGACATTATCTCATAGGCTCGGCCATCTAGTCACGGGGACATTATCTCATAGGCTCGGCCATCTAGCCACGGGACATTATCTCATAGGCTCGGCCATCTAACCACGGGACATTGTCTCATAGGCTCGGCTATCTAGCCACGGGACATTATCTCATAGGCTCGGCCATCTAACCACGGGACATTGTCTCATAGGCTCGGCTATCTAGCCACTGGGACATTATCTCATAGGCTCGGCCATCTAACCACGGGACATTGTCTCATAGGCTCGGCCATCTAGCCACGGGGACATTATCTCATAGGCTCGGCCATCTAACCACGGGACATTATCTCATAGGCTCGGCCATCTAACCACGGGACATTATCTCATAGGCTCGGCTATCTAGCCACGGGGACATTATCTCATAGGCTCGGCCATCTAGCCACGGGACATTATCTCATAGGCTCGATCATCCAGCCACGGGACATTGTCTCATAGGATCGGCCATCTAGCCACGGGACATTGTCTCATAGGCTCGGCCATCTAGCCACGGGACATTGTCTCATAGGCTCGGCCATCTAGTCACGGGGACATTATCTCATAGGCTCGGCCATCTAGCCACGGGGACATTATCTCATAGGCTCGGCCATCTAGCCACGGGGCATTATCTCATAGGCTCGGCCATCTAGCCACGGGACATTGTCTCATAGGCTCGGCTATCTAGCCACGGGACATTATCTCATAGGCTCGGCCATCTAACCACGGGACATTGTCTCATAGGCTCGGCTATCTAGCCACTGGGACATTATCTCATAGGCTCGGCCATCTAACCACGGGACATTGTCTCATAGGCTCGGCTATCTAGCCACTGAGACATTATCTCATAGGCTCGGCCATCTAACCACGGGACATTGTCTCATAGGCTCGGCCATCTAGCCACGGGGACATTATCTCATAGGCTCGGCCATCTAACCACGGGACATTATCTCATAGGCTCGGCCATCTAACCACGGGACATTATCTCATAGACTCGGCTATCTAGCCACGGGGACATTATCTCATAGGCTCGGCCATCTAGCCACGGGAGATTAGCTCGACTATCTATCCACAAGGACAGGCACGAGGACATGCGTCCCTATGCCCTATGCATAGTTAATTTGTCAATTGAAGGTTAAATAAAATCCTAACCTTTACAGCACGCGGTGATTGCAGGTAAATGGCCATTTAATCCTCAGCACTATTAGACATCTCGGCAGACCTCATCAGAAGGAATAAAGGTCGCGTAAATACTACGATAATGGATATAAAAATATACAAATCTACATGTGTAATCGCGTGTGTACATGTTTGTATGATCATACTCATCAAATAGTTATCAGTTCCAAATATGTAGAAGCTGCTACAATTTGTTCACGCGATGACTTAGATCATGTTTCAAGACAAATACATTCTCGCCCAAATCAGAAATGCGCCTTCTGGGAATTCAACAATACGTGCATGGATCACATAACGGTATATGTGGCTACATGCTCTGTGACGGGGGAAGAGTCCAATAGAACAGGAGTTTGTTACCAAGCGCTCCGAGACGAGATAAGCAAATGTGTGTATGTGTAACAAGAAGTTTGTCAAAGAATTTACTCGAGGGCGATCTTCATTGGAATCTAGTAGTAATCCTGGCAGAGGGAACCAAAGGGGGTCGTCATTTGGGATCTAGTAGTAATCCTGGCAGAGGGAACCAAAGGGGGTCGTCATTTGGGATCTAGTAGTAATCCTGGCAGAGGCAACCAAAGGGGGTCTTCATTTGGGATCTAGAAGTAATCCTGGCAGAGGGAACCAAAGGGGGTCTTCATTTGGGATCTAATAGTAATCCTGGCAGAGGGAACCAAAGAGAGGTCCTCGGGGTCATCATCATCTGTTCGGTCAGTCCTAAAACTGGTTATCACGTTGTCTGAGCATGTCCCTCCATTTGACCATATCCTCTGGTCGGTCAGTCCTAAGACGACGGGTTGTAAAGTTGTCTGTGTCTCGCCATTTGACCATATCCTCTGGTCGGTCAGTCCTAAGACGACGGGTTGTAAAGTTGTCTGTGTCTCTCCGCTTTACCATATCCTCTGGTCGGTCAGTCTTAAGACGACGGGTTGTAAAGTTGTCTGTGTCTCTCCATTTGACCATATCCTCTGCAGCTCTCTTTATTTCAGCATAGGTTTGTCCTTGAATGTCCCTGCATGCCTGAGATGTAAAGGTGAGTCTTGGTCGGCTCGGTCCTCTCTTCCCGTGAATCTTGTCCTCTAGAGGACTTTCATGTCTCATATTGTGACCCAGCCTGCTCAACCGATGTTTTTGTATTAAAGGAATATTTGTCTTTCCACGCCCACTTCAGTGAGTCCATTGTTATTGGATCTTCTTTCTGTTCAACTCACTCCTCCCATTCTACGGCAGCCCCACATTTCAAACACTTCCAAGCTATTTTACCCCCTTGGCTAAAGTCCATGTTTCAGACCCATACAGTGTAATTGGCCATATATGAGTGGCAATTATTATTTTCCTAGTTCTATCCTGCTATTCTTTGACGTTAACAATTTCTATTTTTCCCTGAAGGCCTTTTTGCCATTACAATTCTTGTCCTAATGTATGTCTCATTGCGGGAATCTTCTGGGAGGGTTTGCCCTAAATATGTAAACCTCGATTATGTCTCCTTTGATGATTTTATGAATTTCCCTTTTGTTGTTTGGCTATTGTCCCAGTCTTTGTCTAAAATCTGGTTATTTTCATGTCAAACTCTTTGGCTGTGGTGTTCATGTCAGACTCTTTGGCTGTGGTGTTCATGTCAGACTCTTTGGCTGTGGTGTTCATGTCAGACTCTTTGGCTGTGGTGTTCATGTCATACTCTTTGGCTGTGGTGTTCATGCCTGACTCTTTGGCTGTGGTGTTCATGTATTCAAGCTGCTTTTTGTAAAGTTGCCACTATAACTTGGTCATCGCAAATCTGATGGAAGAAACTTTCATACCATTGAATCTGATACCCCTATTATAACTCTGGACAACTAAACTCTATCATCGTCCTAGGACATGCGTTATAAAGAATTAAAGCCTGTCGTACCCCCTGTCTAGAACATGCGTTATAGAGACTCGGGGAAAGCCTGTCGTACACCCTGTCTGATTGAAGCTGGATCTGTTACTCTTTCTTTGATTGGAATAATTGTCTCTTGATTTTCTAACAGATTCTGGAATGACCGAATGTTTGTTCTCTCAATATCTATTTGTTACAAACGTCTGCAAAACTTTGTTCCAGTTGACTCGATCAAAGGATTTCTTGTAATCAATAAATCAGATGAATTGTGGTCGTCCTTGATTGATCACTCTATCTGTGAGAGGCCGCAGTTTTCCGATGGCCTCCTGCTTACATCTGGCTTTACGAAATGGAAACTGGTTATCTTTTAGAACCTTTATCTTGTCATTTCTCTTCAGTTCTCTTCTTAATGATCTTTAATTGAATTTTAGATGCACGTGGTATTAAGCTTATCTCTCCGAGTTGGCTGCATTCTATCGCATGGCATTTTTGTTGGGTATGTCATTATTATTACTCTTTTAGCCATATTTCTTTTAGCCAAATTTCTTTTAGCCATATTTTTTAGCCAAATTTCTTTTAGCCATATTTATTTTAGCCATATTTCTTTTAGCCAAATTTCTTTTAGCCATATTTATTTTAGCCATATTTCTTTTAGCCAAATTTCTTTTAGCCATATTTCTTTTAGCCATATTTCTTTTAGCCATATTTCTTTTAGCCATATTTCTTTTGGCCATATTTCTTTTAGCCAAATTTCTTTTAGCCATATTTCTTTTAGCCATATTTCTTTTGGCCAAATTTCTTTTAGCCATATTTCTTTTAGCCATATTTCTTTTAGCCGTATTTCATTCTTGTAAATATCATTAATATTATTAGCAAGTAAACTGTGTAACGTGTCACCCATTGCTTAGAGCAGCTTCTCTGTCACTACTGCTACGTCTTTCGGGGCCGAGTCAAAGTCTTCTCTGTCACTACTGCTACGTCTTTCGGGGCCGAGTCAAAGTCTTCTCTGTCACTACTGCTACGTCTTTCGGGGCCGAGTCAAAGTCTTCTCTGTCACTACTGCTACGTCTTTCGGGGCCGAGTCAAAGTCTTCTCTGTCACTACTGCTACGTCTTTCGGGGTCGAGTCAAAGTCTTCTCTGGCTACGGGTAATCGCTCTTCTATCAAAGACATGTCATTTAAGAGTTTGTTAGCCTGATGCAGGCTCCATCCTGATACAGTTCTATAACATATTCAACATTCGCTTCATCTCTCTTTATCTCGTCGGATCTGACAATCTTGATGCTAAAATTCAGTCTTGAAACTCTTATATTTGTGATTAGTGCTGAACGCTCATAGCAGGCTGCGGTACAAGTCATTCCATTGGTTGTGCCTGTTTGGAAGATGTTCCAACCCGCTAATCGGATTAAAACTGACACGAAAAGTAGTTTGAACACGGGGTCATGATCTCTATACGAAATTGTGCACTTGGATACAGCAGCTCAACAGTTGTGATGTATTTTTGTTAGCCATTGTTAATACTGTGCGAGATACATTGTAAACAATAGGTAAACATTTGGTCATAGCTTATCAAGGCCACAACAAGACAGCGCACGCAGAGGACAACACTAGAGTCAACGGATTGGAACAAGTGATGGCCCACAACCGGGCCATATTCATTGGAGGACGCTGTACATTTGGACACAGTAATTCAACCATCGTGAGGTCTTTTGGTGGCTATAGTGAGGGCTTTTGGTGGCTATAGTGAGGGCTTTTGGTGGCTATAGTGAGGGCTTTTGGTGGCTATAGTGAGGGCTTTTGGTGGTTATTGTGAGGGCTTTTGGTGGCTATAGTGAGGGCTTTTGGTGGCTATAGTGAGGGCTTTTGGTGGCTATAGTGAGGGCTTTTGGTGGCTATAGTGAGGGCTTTTGGTGGTTATTGTGAGGGCTTTTAGTGGCTATAGTGAGGGCTTTTGGTGGCTATAGTGAGGGCTTTTGGTGGCTATAGTGAGGGCTTTTGGTGGCTATAGTGAGGGCTTTTGGTGGCTATAGTGAGGGCTTTTGGTGGTTATTGTGAGGGCTTTTGGTGGCTATAGTGAGGGCTTTTGGTGGCTATAGTGAGGGCTTTTGGTGGCTATAGTGAGGGCTTTTGGTGGCTATAGTGAGGGTTTTTGGTGGTTATTGTGAGGGCTTTTGGTGGCTATAGTGAGGGCTTTTGGTGGTTATTGTGAGGGCTTTTGGTGGCTATAGTGAGAGCTTTTGGTGGTTATAGTGAGGGCTTTTGGTGGCTATAGTGAGGGCTTTTGGTGGTTATAGTGAGGGCTTTTGGTGGCTATAGTGAGGGCTTTTGGTGGTTATAGTGAGGGCTTTTGGTGGTTATAGTGAGGGCTTTTGGTGGCTATAGTGAGGGCTTTTGGTGGTTATAGTGAGGGCTTTTGGTGGTTATAGTGAGGGTTTTTGGTGGCTATAGTGAGGGCTTTTGGTGGCTATAGTGAGGGCTTTTGGTGGCTATAGTGAGGGTTTTTGGTGGTTATAGTGAGGGTTTTCGGTGGTCATAATGAGGGCTTTTGGTGGTTATAGTGCGGGCTTTTGGTGGCTATAGTGAGGGCTTTTGGTGGCTATAGTGAGGGCTTTTGGTGGCTATAGTGAGGGCTTTTGGTGGTTATTGTGAGGGCTTTTGGTGGCTATAGTGAGGGCTTTTGGTGGCTATAGTGAGGGCTTTTGGTGGCTATAGTGAGGGCTTTTGGTGGCTATATTGAGGGCTTTTGGTGGTTATTGTGAGGGCTTTTGGTGGCTATAGTGAGGGCTTTTGGTGGTTATTGTGAGGGCTTTTGGTGGCTATAGTGAGGGCTTTTGGTGGTTATTGTGAGGGCTTTTGGTGGCTATAGTGAGGGCTTTTGGTGGCTATAGTGAGGGCTTTTGGTGGCTATAGTGAGGGCTTTTGGTGGTTATAGTGAGGGCTTTTGGTGGTTATAGTGAGGGCTTTTGGTGGCTATAGTGTGGGCTTTTGGTGGTTATAGTGAGGGCTTTTGGTGGCTATAGTGAGGGCTTTTGGTGGTTATAGTGAGGGCTTTTGGTGGCTATAGTGAGGGCTTTTGGTGGTTATAGTGAGGGCTTTTGGTGGTTATAGTGAGGGCTTTTGGTGGTTATAGTGAGGGCTTTTGGTGGCTATAGTGAGGTCTGGGATAGGTGCATCGAGAGACGACGAGTGAAAGTTCGGTCACAACAGAGCCGAGGCTGTGCGTGCTGACGAGACTAAGGTGCCAAAACTGGCACCCCACACACCGCTCAACGACTGTGTCCAATCAGGCCATTCTAACACCGCTAAATATTTAAGGAACATGCCCACTGCACGCAGGTTGACTGCCCATTCCTGCCAACTTGTATCGTTGGAGATTTCAGACAAACTCTCTTCTCCTCTGTAATACTAGAATTCGCGCACTCAAAGAAAACAACACAGACTGATGACGGGAGAAAGGCGAACACAAACAAGACTAAGCACAAATGCTTGATCACTCTGTCGGGAGAGGGTTGGGCCCCGCCCAGCTAGAACTGTGTCAAAGTAACATCACTCGCACGCTAAACAAGCAGTAGTGAGATATGACGAACCTACGAGGGTAACACGAGACACGAGATGAGAGACTCTTACGCTTAACAATGTCTTTCTCTCTATTACTGTCCTCCAAATTCCGTCTTTCCTCCATTCTGCTTATCATTTCAGTTGTTACCATGGTTTATTTTTTTCTGCTTTCTTCTGAACTAACCTTATCTCTGCCGCCGCTTTTACAGCCTCTTTTATATTCTGCCCCTTCTGATTGATATCTTTAGTGGCTTGGCTTTACGCCGAGACTTCATTCACTGAATGTTGGAAGTTTTACGCCGAGACTTCATTCACTGAATGTTGGAAGTTTTACGCCGAGACTTCGTTCACTGAATGTTGGAAGTTTACTCTTTTCTCTAAGTCGTTTAGAGCTCTTAAATTCCACTTTGCTAGTTTTTGTGATTTCTCCAGTTTCTTCCATCTTAGTTGGCATTTTGCAAGCAAATCATGATCAGTATCAGCCCCGACACCAGGGTGTACAACAAGTATTTGATTGCTGTAATATAGAACAATATAGTTTCTTTGGTGGCAGGTTACAGTGACTCTTCCAACACCCGGTGGCGTACATCAAAAGGTATATTATGTTTCTCCTAGCGGTAGTGCAATGTGAAGCTCTTCAGTAAGTTCACACTGTTGGAGCTACAGACCACTGTGATGGCCTGTTTACCAAGTGCTCAAGCGAGGATGTGAAATGGAGTCACGATCAGTATGGTTTCCCTGACCCTGATTACAGTTGACTCGTCCACAATCTTGGTAGCGTATGCCATATCTTGGACATCAGGAAAAATGTGTGATCAACTTTGATTTTCTATTCAACACAGTGTCTCCCCATTATTACAAATTACATTTGAGTAAAATAGACTACGGGCAACTGTATCCAAATAATCTCAGCTCGCTTTATAATATCAGAATAAGTGTGTTTATCAGAATAGGTGTGTTTATCAGAATAGATGTGTTTATCCGAATAGAGTTTATCAGAAATATAGAATGCATCCATGGACATCTCGTACACAGATCAGTTGAAATATAGACTAAATGTAGAATGCATCCATGGACATCTCGTACCTAGATCAGTTGAAATATAGACTAAATATAGAATGCATCCATGGACATCTCGTACCTAGATCAGCTGACTAAATATAGAATGCATCCATGGACATCTCGTACCTAGATCAGCTGACTAAATATAGACTGCATCCATGGACATCTCGTACCTAGATCGGCTGACTAAATATAGAATTCATCCACGGACATCTCGTACCTAGATCAGTTGAAACATAGACTAAATATAGAATGCATCCATGGACATCTCGTACCTAGATCAGTTGAAATATAGACTAAATATAGAATGCATCCATGGACATCTCGTACCTAGATCAGCTGACTAAATATAGCCTGCATCCATGGACATCTCGTACCTAGATCAGCTGACTAAATATAGAATGCATCCATGGACATCGCGTACCTAGATCAGTTGAAATATAGACTAAATATAGAATGCATCCATGGACATCTCGTACCTAGATCAGCTGACTAAATATAGAATGCATCCATTGACATCTTGTACCTAGATCAGCTGACTAAATATGTAATGCATCCATGGACATCTCGTACCTAGATCAGCTGACTAAATATAGAATGCATCCATGGACATCTCGTACCTAGATCAGCTGACTAAATATAGAATGCATCCATGGACATCTCGTACCTAGATCAGCTGACTAAATATAGAATGTATCCATGGACATCTCGTACCTAGATCAGCTGACTAAATATAGACTGCATCCATGGACATCTCGTACCTAGATCAGCTGACTAAATATAGAATGCATCCATGGACATCTCGTACCTAGATCAGCTGACTAAATATAGAATGCATCCATGGACATCTCGTACCTAGATCAGCTGACTAAATATAGAATGCATCCATGGACATCTCGTATCTATATCAGCTGACTAAATATAGAATGCATCCATGGACATCTCGTACCTAGATCAGCTGACTAAATATAGAATGCATCCATGGACATCTCGTACACAGATCAGCTGACTAAATATAGAATGCATCCATGGACATCTCGTACCTAGATCAGCTGACTAAATATAGAATGCATCCATGGACATCTCGTACCTAGATCAGCTGACTAAATATTTAATGCATCCATGGACATCTCGTACCTAGATCAGCTGACTAAATATAGAATGCATCCATGGACATCTCGTACCTAGATCAGCTGACTAAATATAGAATGCATCCATGGACATCTTGTACCTAGATCAGCTGACTAAATATAGAATGTATCCATGGACATCTCGTACCTAGATCAGCTGACTAAATATAGAATGCATCCATGACATCTCGTACCTAGATCAGCTGACTAAATATATTTGTTTCATTATAACCCAAGCCAGCTGAGAAAGACATAGTGGACTGATACCATGACAAGTGTCTCCGTTGTCAACAAAACAGAGAGAGAGACTGAGAGAGAGAGAGAGACTGAGAGAGAGAGAGACTGAGAGAGAGATATGCCCAAATGCTCCATTATGATGGAAGACCGCTTTGTACAGGACCTGAGGCCGCCAGTACCGTAGTTGCAACATGTTAACATGTCCTGTAGCTCTTTTCAACCAGATCAACAAACATAATTCTCGCCGTCAATGTTTGTTTGTCCGTTTGTCAATGTGCTAAAACGCAAGCTAAACGTCGGTCTTAGTACCAAATGTGTTATGCAAGGGAAAGAATGCAAGGCATGGTCCAATATTTTACTGTTACCGCCCATTGATCATGTTTTGTGACGGATGTGGATGGAGCAGCGCTTTAAGTAAGGTTTCTAACAATGAATGCATGGACAGGGGCTGTAGGTTTGGTACCCAGTCTGCAAGGTTCAAATAATTTCTTACTGAATTTGACAGACGCGACGTATTGTAGTTTTTTAAAAGGTATTGCCGTTTGTTTCAGTGCACCCAGCTATAAATGGGTACCTGACGAAGTCAATGGAAAATGTTTAAACCGCCAGGAGGCTACGGAGTTCACGCTCTACTGGCGGTACTTTCATCGCTTATCCGGAGGTACTTTCATCACTCCACCGGCGGTACTTTCATCACTCCACCGGCGGTACTTTCATCACTCCATCGGCGGTACTTTCCTCACTCCACCGGCGGTACTTTCATCACGCCACTGGCTGTACTTTCATCACTTCACCGGCGGTACTTTCATCACTCCACCGGCGGTACTTTCATCCCTCCACCGGCGGTACTTTCAACAAGGGAAAGGACTGAGTACTTACTGAGAAGATCAGGTTCAATGACTCAGTTCAATGACTCAGTTCAATGACTCAGTTCAATGACTCAGTTCAATGACTCAGTTCAATGGCTCAGTTCAACGACTCAGTTCAATGGCTCAGTTCAATGACTCAGTTCAATGGCTCAGTTCAATGACTCAGTTCAATGACTCAGTTCAATGAATCAGTTCAATGACTCAGTTCAATGACTCAGTTCAATGGCTCAGTTCAACGACTCAGTTCAATGGCTCAGTTCAATGACTCAGTTCAATGGCTCAGTTCAATGACTCAGTTCAATGACTCAGTTCAACGACTCAGTTCAATGGCTCAGTTCAATGACTCAGTTCAATGAATCAGTTCAATGGCTCAGTTCAATGACTCAGTTCAATGACTCAGTTCAATGCCTCAGTTCAATGACTCAGTTCAATGACTCAGTTCAATGGGTCAGTTCAATGACTCAGTTCAATGACTCAGTTCAATGACTCAGTTCAATGGATCAGTTCAATGACTCAGTTCAATGACTCAGTTCAATGACCCAGTTCAATGACTCAGTTCAATGACTCAGTTCAAAGACTCAGTTCAATGACTCAGTTCAATGACTCAGTTCAATGGCTTACCTCCCAGACCACGCCGACAACAATTGACTACTAAAACGTCATCATTACATAAAATGGGGCTTTCAAATTCATTGTGATAATTATTTTCGATAATTGAGAAACGATTCAATTTCTTCTCAACGAAACAATCTAGAACCTTCCGTCTTAGACACCAGTGGAGCTAACGCATGACCTCTCATTTTCCGATGGACATCTCGAATATTATCATCTTATCTGTGGATGTCAAGATGTTTACATGTCGCTCTCACAAATTGGTTGCCACACTGTCCAGACAGACTTTTGGGGCTGTGTCAGACAGACTTGTGAGGCGTTGTGTCAGATAGACTTGTGAGGCGTTGTGTCAGATAGACTTGTGAGGCGTTGTGTCAGATAGACTTGTGAGGCGTTGTGTCAGATAGACTTGTGAGGCGTTGTGTCAGATAGACTTGTGAGGCGTTGTGTCAGATAGACTTGTGAAGCGTTGTGTCAGATAGACTTGTGAGGCGTTGTGTCAGGTAGACTTGTGAGGCGTTGTGTCAGATAGACTTGTGAGGCGTTGTGTCAGATAGACTTGTGAGGCGTTGTGTCAGATAGACTTGTGAGGCGTTGTGTCAGATAGACTTGTGAGGCGTTGTGTCAGATAGACTTGTGAGGCGTTGTGTCAGATAGACTTGTGAAGCGTTGTGTCAGATAGACTTGTGAGGCGTTGTGTCAGATAGACTTGTGAGGCGTTGTGTCAGATAGACTTGTGAGGCGTTGTGTCAGATAGACTTGTGAGGCGTTGTGTCAGATAGACTTGTGAGGCGTTGTGTCAGATAGACTTGTGAGGCGTTGTGTCAGATAGACTTGTGAGGCGTTGTGTCAGATAAACTCGATACCCCCATCTCTACGGGACATATCCCTCCCTACCCCTATCTCTACGGGACATATCCCTGCCTACCGCCATCCCTACGGGACATATCATTCCCCATCCCCATCTCTACGGGACATTTCAATGTCCCTGCTGCTATAAGCCTCCCGTTCCACATTTTCCTTCTCAATAAATGCATCACTATTTGCCCCTTATCATGTCTCTCTCTCTCTCTCTCTCTCTCTCTCTCTGTTCGCGTGTCAGAACTCATCTTTTCCTGCTCCTCCTATTGTCGGACACGGCTTCTCTTTCTATCCATCTCTTGTATGTTTGAACCTTTCATTATCTGCCACTCTTGCGATCTTCGTCGGACACGGCTTCCCTTTCTATCCATCTCTTGTATGTTTGAACCTTTCATTATCTGCCACTCTTGCGATCTTCGTCGGACACGGCTTCCCTTTCTATCCATCTCTTGTATGTTTGAACCTTTCATTATCTGCCACTCTTGCGATCTTCGTCGGACACGGCTTCCCTTTCTATCCATCTCTTGTATGTTTGAACCTTTCATTATCTGACCCTCTTGCGATCTTCTTCCTCCTGTCATACTCTTACCATCTCTCACTCCTAGACTTTCAGACATCTCCTGCTTTTTCCGTCATGCGTGACTGACACTGTCTAATACTGACTTACTCTCGAGGTCTGTTCCTTACTCTCGAGCTCTGTTCCTTGCTCTCACGCATTCTATGACCCTCTCACTCTCTCTCCTTCTCTGACTCTCTTTTCCTTGTTCTTTCTAACTCTCTCTCCTTCTCTCACTCTGTTGTTTCATTTCCTCACACACAGACACATACACAGACACACACTCACACACACATAAACACACACAGACAGACACAGACTCAAACACAGACTCACGCACAGACACACACACACACACACAGACACACACAGACACACAGACACACACACAGCCACACACAGACACACACAGACACACACACACACAGACACAAACATACACACACAGACACACACACACAGACACACATATACACACAAGCATGTAGGAAGGAGAGCACGTGATCCTGTATTGGGCCATCTTCCACTAGAACATGGGGAGATGTCGTACGTCCCTGGTTGTCGGTCGGTCGCTAGCACGCGATGCTACAACCAGGAACACTGCCAAGACATACATGTTATTCAACGAATCGTGTATTCTGATATAGCATGCGTATAGCAAGATGCAATATAGCAACTGTCAACGAGAAAAGGCAATGCAACAACAACATACAACAACCGTATACAACAACCGTATACAACAGCCGCATACAACAGCAACATGCAAGTTAGAATCATGCGTTGACATTGGCAAAAGCAGAAGTCAGTCACCGGGTACCAATGATGGAGCCTGTACGCATGCGCAGCCTGGAGGATTTGTGGGGTCAGTAGCTCGTGCATCTTGTACGTGACCCTCCAGTCAACTTTTCTTAGTGAAAGCTGGACAGCTGAGACATCTGAAGGATTTGGGCAAAAGGTGTGTCCCCAGGTCCACATGTCCCCAAGTCCTCATGTCCCCAAGTCCTCATGTCCCCAAGTCATCATGTCCCCTAGTCCACCTGACCCCCTAGTCCTCATGTCCCCAAGTCCTCATGTCCCCAAGTCCTCATGTCCCCAAGTCATCATGTCCCCTAGTCCACCTGACCCCCTAGTCCTCATGTCCCCAAGTTCTTATGTCCCCAAATCCTCATGTTCCCAAGTCCGCATGTCACCAAGTCCTTGCTGAACATTAAATCAGAGCTGAACTTGTGTTTCTGTGTGTGTGTGTGTCGTGGGGTGTGTGGAGTACACACTAACCGTACATCTTTATTGTGTCAACTTTCTACCCGACCCCAGATATCTAAGGTAACATTGACCCCTAGTTATGTGAGGAAAGGATTAACCCCTAGTTATGTGAGATAAGGATTGACCCCCTAGTTATGTGAGGTAAGGATTGACCCCTAGTTATGTGAGGTAAGGATTGACCCCTAGTTATGTGAGGTACGGATTGACCCCTAGTTATGTGAGATAAGGATTGACCCCTAGTTCTGTGAGGTAAGGATTGACCCCTAGTTATGTGAGGTACGGATTGACCCCTAGTTATGTGAGATAAGGATTGACCCCTAGTTCTGCGAGGCAAGGAGTGAGCCCTAATTATGTGAGGTAAGGACAAGCAAAGAAATGACCTCATCGGTGACCCTGGCTTTAGTGCACGTGTACAATCGACAAGGGGTTACCGCTGTTCCAGGGTTATGCCCTCATCCACACAGTATACTTGATCATCGTTATCGTTGTCATCTCTTTCATCTTTACTGGTAATGATGTGGTTTGTGTGATGATTCCTCCATCGTAATTAGACTAGTCAAAACCGATCATGAGCGACTGTTTCCTGATACTTAACATCTTTATACTGCTTTAGAAGACTCTGCAGAGTCTGTATACAACCAGATTAATTCACATTACCTTGCTCTAAAAGCTATGCGCATCCAATTTATATTTAAATGCACTAACTGTCCCTGCCTCCACTAACTCCCGTGGCAATGCATTCCAAGCATTCACCACTCTCTGACTAAAAAAATTATTTCCTAATATCTAATCTGAACCTCCCTTTAGTCAGCGTATAGGTATGCCCTCTTGTTATTGGGGGTGGCTGTATTTAAAAAAACAACTTGATATAGTCTAATTTATCCATTCCTTTGATCATCTTATAAACCTGTATTAAGTCACCACGAATTCTTCTCTCTTCGAGACACTGTAGGTCGGTTTTTCTGAGTCGTTCCTCATAACTGTAATTCTGGAATCCCAGTATCAGCTTTGTCGCTCTTTTTTTGTATTCATTCCAGCATGTTTATATCTCCTCTACGATAAGGACTCCACACCTGTACACAGTACTCCAATCTAGGTCTAACTAAAGCTTTATACAGTTTGACGATCACTTCCTTGCTTCTATATCTAATATTTCTTTTTATCATACCTAACATTACATTTGCCTTTTTCACTGCTACCTTAACTTGCTCACTCACTTTACCTGTATTATCTATTATAACCCCTAGGTCGCTTTCTTTATCTATCTTTCTAATATTGTTTTCTCCCATTCTGTAATCATGTTCCATATTGGATCTATCCATGTGGATGACTACATTTATCTACATTAAACTCCATTTGCCAGCTAACAGACCAATCTTGAATTTTATCTAAATTCGATCTCAATATATCCACTTCTGCTCATGTTGGTGGTTGTCAATGGTTGACTTATGTTGGTGGTTGTCCATGGTTGACTTATGTTTGTGGTTGTCAATGGTTGACTTATGTTGGTAGTTGTCCGTGGTTGACTTATGTTGGTAGTTGTCCATGGTTGACTTATGTTGGTGGTTGTCAATGGTTGACTTATGTTGGTAGTTGTCCATGGTTGACTTATGTTGGTAGTTGTCCATGGTTGACTTATGTTGGTGGTTGTCAATGGTTGACTTATGTTGGTGGTTGTCCATGGTTAACTTATGTTGGTGGTTATCCATGGTTGACTTTTGTTGGTAGTTGTCCATGGTTGACTTATGTTGGTGGTTGTCAATGGTTGACTTATGTTGGTGGCTGTCAATGGTTGACTTATGTTGGTGGTTGTCCATGGTTGACGTATGTTGGTGGTTATCCATGGTTGACTTATGTTGGTGGTTATCCATGGTTGACTTATGTTGGTGGTTGTCCATGGTTGACGTATGTTGGTGGTTGTCCATGGTTGACTTATGTTGGTGGTTGTCCATGGTTGACTTATGTTGGTGGTTGTCCATGGTTGACTTATGTTGGTGGTTATCAATGGTTGATTTATGTTGGTGGTTGTCAATGGTTGATTTATGTTGGTGGTTGTCCATGGTTGACTTATGTTGGTGGTTGTCAATGGTTGACTTATGTTGGTGGTTGTCCATGGTTGACTTATGTTGGTGGTTGTCCATGGTTGACTTATGTTGGTGGTTGTCCATGGTTGACTTATGTTGGTGGTTGTCCATGGTTGACTTATGTTGGTGGTTGTCAATGGTTGACTTATGTTGGTGGTTGTCCATGGTTGACTTATGTTGGTGGTTGTCCATGGTTGACTTATGTTGGTGGTTGTCCATGGTTGACTTATGTTGGTGGTTGTCCATGGTTGACTAATGTTTGTGAGAACAGAATTCTTTTTTCACTTGGCATCTCCCACTCCACATCTCCCACTCCACATCTTCCACTCCACATCTCCCACTCCACATCTCCCACTCCACATCTCCCACTCCACATCTCCCACTCCACATCTTCCACTCCACATCTTCCACTCCACATCTCCCACTCCACATCTCCCACTCCACATCTCCCACTCCACATCTCCCACTCCACATCTTCCACTCCACATCTTCCACTCCACATCTTCCACTCCACATCTTCCACTCCACATCTCCCACTTCACATCTTCCACTTCACATCTTCCACTTCTAAACTCACAATTCACATCTTCCATTTCCGTTACCACATTTCCAAATTAAGAGAAGTTCTGGACCTGTCCACCAGATTTTGACCGCCATTTTGTGAATGCAGTGGTAGGTTTCGATTATACATGATCATAGCTTCCGTGTCCTCAGTGTCCAATCCGTGAACTTGACATTTGTTCTAACCCAATTTCTGCAGATCTTGCTCGCCTTCAACGATGAAGCAGAGCCGTGCCTCATGTCTGCAGATCTTGCTCGCCTTCAACGATGAAGCAGAGCCGTGCTTCATGTCTGCAGATCTTGCTTGCCTTCAACGATGAGGCAGAGCCGTGCTTCATGTCTGCAGATCTTGCTCGCCTTCAACGATGAGGTAGAGCCGTGCCTCATGTCTGCAGATCTTGCTCGCCTTCAACGATGAGGTAGAGCCGTGCCTCATGTCTGCAGATCTTGCTCGCCTTCAACGATGAGGCAGAGCCGTGCCTCATGTCTGTAGATCTTGCTCGCCTTCAACGATGAGGTCTGTAGAGCCGTGCCTCAGGTCAATTACTGATTCCGAGCATTTCCGTGTTAGGTCGGCACATCTTTCTGCATATGCATCCTTGTCACACGACACTGGCTACAGACTATATGGTAAGTTAATCCTGCCATGGCACTGGCTACAGGCTACATCATGAGTGAATCCTGCCACGACACTGGCTACACGCAACATGGTGAGTAAATCCTGCCACGATACTGGCTACACGTAACATGGTGAGTGAATCCTGCCACGGCACTGGATATGGTGAGTGAATTCCGCCAGATCTGGCACGGTATAGGCTACAGGCTACATGGTGGGTAAATCCTGTCAGATCTGACACGGTATAGGCTACAGGCTACATGATGGGTGAATCCTGCAAGATCTGGCACGGTATAGGCTACAGGCTACATGATCAGTGAATCCTGCCAGATCTGGCACGGTATAGGTTACAGGCTACATGGTGGGTGAATCCTGTCAGAATCTAAATTAGCAGTTTATTCCCAGTACAGGTAACTGACTATTATTCGCAGGCTAAGATGGTGCCTAAGTCCGTGCGTCTAACTTTGTTCTCGTGTTTCAGTCCGTCGTGGATGCCGCCAGGCCACGGATTTGACTGGGATTCCCACTAGTTGACGGTTTACACTCGTCTCCACGTAAAGGTCTTGTGATTTTCCACTTGAATGACTTAGTTCGCTCATGTTTTCCACTTGAATGACTTAGTTCGATCATGTTTTGCACTTGAATGACTTAGTTCGCTCATGTTTTCCACTTGAATGACTTAGTTCGCTCATCTTGACATGGTCATCGGCTAACTGAAATGGTATGTCGGTTACCCTCTGTCGTATTTCCACGGCTAAGTGCCCACTGCTAAACTCCATGAGATTGACATTCCTTTCTATGTTTGCTGACAGTGCGGGTTTTGGTGTGACTAGGAAATATATACACGGACCAATAATGGACCAACACATCGTACGGGAGAGATTAGGCCTTGTCTGGTTGGCAAAATGCCCAAGACTCAGCTAAAAGGCTGCGTGATGTCCCTACAGCCTCTTGGGCGTTACGGGACAGACAGCAAGACAGACTAGGAGCTGACGAAACCGGTTCTATGCAGACTCTTTCACGGTCTTCTAAGCCAGTGTAATGACGGGAATCATCAAACCAGTCTCGTGTCTGGCTCCTTCACGCATCCGTCTTCCAGACATGTTATTAGTTTCTCGTGCGAGACTATCAACGGTCTATATGTAGTCTACAGAAGATACGTTAGTTTCTCGTGCTGGACTATCAACGGTCTATCTGCAGTTTACAGATGATACGTTAGTTTCTCGTGCTGGACTATCAACGGTCTATCTGTAGTCTACAGAAGATACGTACAAATGCTCCTGTGTTCGTATAACTATTTCTTCTGTAGCCACACACAGAGCATTGCTTCTAGTGTTGTGTCGTCCTGTCCACACACCGGGCTTCGTTATCTGCTCCATGGTTGTATAATTAGTAGCAGTAACTTAATGGTTTGACCCACCGTGCTACATTAGTAGCAGTAAATTAATGGTTTGACCCACCGTACTACATTAGTAGCAGTAACTTAATGGTTTGACCCACCGTGCTACATTAGGAGCCGTAACTTAATGGTCTGGCCTACAGGGCTGCATAGGTAGCAGTAACTTAATGGTCTGGCCCACCGGGCTTCATTGGTAGCAGTAACTTAATGGTCTGGCCCACCGGGCTACATTGGTAGCAGTAACTTAATGGTTTGACCTACCAGATTGCTTGTTGAAAAACATGAATATTTGGTTGCATGAGGTTTCTCCTGTAAGGTTACCCATGCATACATCGATCCATCGATTGGTCTAGATCCCGTTCCTGATATGTCATTACTACTACCCTGAAACTCTCTAAGGCTTTCATCGTTTCTGTGTCGATTGTGGCCATGCCTGCGGCTGTTCCCTTGCTCGTATCTTCTATGGCTTCATCTAATTCTAATCTGAGAATGCTGGGATATCATCCAATGTTATTGGTGTGTCCCCTCCGTTCTAGAACAGTTCACTTATATCCTCTTCCCACCTGTTGTCCCTCGTCCCACCTGCTGTGCCTCGTCCAACCTGTTGTCCCTCGTCCCACCTGTTGTCCCTCGTCCCACTTGTTGTCCCTCGTCCTACCTGTTGTCCCTCATCCCACCTGTTGTCCCTCGTCCTACCTGTTGTTCCTCGTCCCACCTGTTGTCCCTCGTCCCACCTGTTGTCCCTCGTCCCACCTGTTGTCCCTCGTCCCACTTGTTGTCCCTCGTCCTACCTGTTGTCCCTCTTCCTACCTGTTGTCCCTCGTCCCACCTGTTGTCCCTCGTCCCACCTGTTGTCCCTCGTCCCACCTGTTGTCCCTCGTCCCACCTGCTGTCCCTCGTCCCACCGTCTGTCGACTTATATTGACACCTGGCATGACCGTTGTCAACCAATGCCGCTTAATACTTATGTTCTATTCTGGCTTTCTCTGCCGTATTGCCCTGTGCCCTCTGACGGTGCTGATATTTATTGGTTGACCTTCTCAAGATATTTCTGTCAAATGTCAGACTGCTGTAATGTTCATAAACCTGGGTGATCATTTTTATATCTTCTCTTGGTGTTTTCTCAGTCTGATGGCTCACTAAATGATGGTGATTAGAGTTGATGTTTGCACATGCACGGCGATGACAATTTAACACCATTTTTTAATCTGTTATTTATGATGATAAAGTAAATGAGATTTGAATTTCCTGGTGTGGTCACCCTCGACCGACTTCATGTTCAATCATTTTTTATAGAACTGGTTCACTTGACAAGAAATGTATTATCTAATCTCCTAGATGTATTATCTAATCTCCTAAATATATTATCTAATTTCCTAAATGTATCATCTAATCTCCTAGATGTATTATCTAATCTCCTAAATGTATCATCTAATCTCCTAAATGTATCATCTAATCTCTTAAATGTATTATCTAATCTCCTTAACATATTATCTAATCTCATAAATGTATAATCTAATATCCTAAATGTATCAGCCTATGAGATAAATGTATCATCTAATCTTTTAAGTGTATAATCTAATGTCCTAAATGTATCGTCCTATCAACTAAATGTGTCATCTAATCCCCTAAATGTATCATCTGATCTTCTAAATGTATCATTTGATCTCTTAAATGTATCATCTAATCTCCTAAATGTATAATATAATCTCCTAAATGTATCATCTAATCTCCTAAATGTATAATCTAATCCCCTAAATGTATCATCTAATCTCCTAAATGTATCGTCTAATCTCCTAAATGTATTACCTAATCTAAATGTATCATCTAATCTCCTAAATGTATAATCTAATCTCCTAAATGTATCAGACTATGGGATAAATGTGTCATCTAATCTCCTAAATGTATAATCTAATCAACTAAATGTATCATCTAATATCCAAAATGTATCATCTAATCTCCTAAATGTATCATCTGATCTCTTAAATGTATCATCTACTCTCCTAAATGTATCATCTAATCTCCTAAATGTATCCCCTATCAGCTAAATGTAACGCCTTTTCAGCTAAATGTATCATCTAATCTAATAAATGTATCATCTGATCTCCTAAATGTATCATCTGATCTCTTAAATGTATCATCTAATCTCCTAAATGTATCATCTGATCTCTTAAATGTATCATTTAATCTCCTAAATGCATCATCTGATATCTTAAATGTATCATCTAATGTCCTTAATGTATCATCTAATTTCCTAAATGTATCGCCCTATCAGCTAAATGTATCATCTAATCTCTTAGTATCAACTAATCTTCTAAATGTATCATACTATCTTCTTTTCGTTTTCCTAATTTGTAGTTCCTACCGCTCAATGCTTCGATGGATCGCTATGATGTCACATAAGCAATGACGCCTCGTGGTCTACGAACTCTGTCTAGGACTCTGACTAAGGATGTCTAAGACTGTCTAGGACTGAGTTCTTGGATTTGATTGTCTTTTATAAAGAAATACAGATGTATGTGCAACGTCTCAAGCCTTTGGCAGGGGCGGGGTAATGAGGGGGGGGGGGGAAGGGGGTAATGGGGGGGGGGGGGGTCTGGATGTTGGGACCCTGACTTACCCTGCAGTTATTGGACCTGTCCATGGCTAAATGCGGTAGTTCGCACGTGGGATCGGACGACTTCCTAAGATAGGTTACTCAAATTGAATATCTGCTACCAATTGTGAAAATATCTCTGCTACTAATTGTGGAAATATCTCTGCTATCAATTGTAGAAATATCTCTGCTACAAATTGTGGAAATATCTTTGCCACGACTTGTAGAAATATATCTGCTACCAATTGTGAAAATATCTCTGCTACCAATTGTGGAAAAATCTCTGCTATCAATGTGGAAATATCTCTGCTATCAATTGTGGAAATATCTCTGCAACCAATTGTGGAAATATATCTGCTACTAATTGTGGAAATATCTCTGCTACCAATTGTGGAAATATCTCTGCTACTAATTATGGAAATATCTATGCTACCAATTGTGGAAATATGTATGCTACAAATTGTGGTAATATCTCTGTTACTTATTGTGGAAATAGCTCTGCTGCTAATTGTGGAAATATCTCTGCTACCAATTGTGGAAATATATCTGCTACTAATTGTGGAAATATCTCTGCTACCAATTGTGGAAACATATCTGCTACCAATTGTGGAAATATCGCTGCTACCAATTGTGGAAATATCTCTGCTACCAATTGTGGAAATATCTCTGCTACCATTTGTGGAAATATCTCTGCTACCAATTGTGAAAATATCTCTGCTACCAATTGTGAAAATATCTCTGCTACCAATTGTGAAAATATCTATTCTATGTGAATACCGTCGGCGATCAACATACAACCGAAGACCCAACAAGCTCAAACAGAGACAGCATCAAGATGCTTGCAGTGAACACTCCGCTATGTTAGCGGCCACCCCGGTCACGTGGCCACGACATAAGCTCGCTCTCACGTGCAGACACGCACCATACACACCCATACACACGTGCACATCTGACACGCAGTCACACACACACAAGTGACCGGACACAATCATACATTGGATGAGTGCAGCACAGAAGTGATGAGTGTCCTGAGGTGCAAGCTTCTAGAATCTATGGACACTGTGTGCTGATTCTTGTAGTTATGGGGTCTAGCGGCTCTTGGCTGGGGGCGCTTGACTGGGGTCTAGCGGCTCTTGGCTGGGGTCTGGGCTGGGGTCTAGCGGCTCTTGGCTGGGAGCGCTTGACTGGGAGCTAGTGGCTAGAACTTCTTGGATGGTGCTTGGCTAGGGCCGTTAACTGGGGGCCCTTAACTGGGGGTGCTTGGCTGTGGGTCTTTAACTGGGAGCGCTTGGCTTGGAGCTAATGGCTAGAAACTCTTGTTTGGTACTAGTGGCATGCAGTTCTTGACTCGGAGCCCTTAACTGGGAGCGCTTAGCTGGGAGCTAGTGATTTTAATCTCTTGTCTGAGAGCTAAGGGTTTTAAGCTCTTGTCTGGGAGCTAAAAGTTAGTAACTCTTGTCTGGGGGCCCTTGCATGAGGCTATAGGTTTGGATCGCATGACTGAGATGCCTTGAATCGCATGACTGAGATGCCTTGGATCGCATGACTGAAATGCCTTGGATCGCATGACTGAGATGCCTTGGCTACAAGGTCTGGACTGGGAACTCTTGGCGGAAAGACTTTAGTTGGGAACCCTTGACTGGCGCCCTTGACAGGAAACCATTTGTTATGACGTAGAGTGCGTTCAGAAATGACCTTATCTGAATAACTAATGAGCTTGGCAGCTTGACTGTTTGCATACGTCCATGATGACATTAATGTGCTATGGAGAAATACTCTGTAGACTGCAAGGGATTACCAGAACAGATGTCTTCTGGGCTATTTTTATGTAGCCTATATTTATGTTCTTTACGGAGAACACGCTGTACAGTACGTCCGTTAATTGATAGCACATTAAGAGTCCGACTCGTCTCTTCATTAATGATATGGCTATTAGTAAATTATTTTCCCTTACAAATGTGCATTCATGTTTGTATTGCGAGTAAAGGCTTTGTTGTGAAAGGCGATTATATGAGTAATGTTTGTTAAGGTGTCACTGCTTCTTTGTTTGTCGTGAAAGGCGATTATATGAGTAATGTTTGTTAAGGTGTCACTGCTTCTTTGTTTGTCGTGAAAGGCGATTATATGAGTAATGTTTGTTAAGGTGTCACTGCTTCTGTGTAATTAAACTTGACGATGAGTTACGCATGTATTCACTAATATTATTGTAGCCCTCAATAAACTTTTACCTGTAAGGTGCTAATTATATTCTGAATTGGATGACTCAAAGAAATTGATGACTGTTGGTGGCTGCAAAAATCACAAACCATCTTTGTGCCCATAACCATCTTTGTGCTATAACCATCTTTGTGCCCATAACCATCTATGTGCTATAACCATCTTTGTGCCCATAACCATCTTTGTGCTATAACCATCTTTGTGCCAATAACCATCTTTGTGCTATAACCATCTTTGTGCCCATAGCCATCTTTGTGCTATAACCATCTTTGTGCCCATAACCATCTTTGTGCTATAACCATCTTTGTGCCCATAACCATCTTTGTGCTATAACCATCTTTGTGCCCATAACCATCTTCCTCTTTCATTTAATGGCCCTCACATTTAATCTAGAATTGTTTGTCCACATCTGTGAAGACGGCATGTACAATTTTCTGTCACATCTGTGAAGACGGCATGTACAATTTTCTGTCACATCTGTGAAGACGGCATGTACAATTTTCTGTCACATCTGTGAAGACGGCATGTACAATTTTCTGTCACATCTGTGAAGACGGCATGTACAATTTTCTGTCACATCTGTGAAGACGGCATGTACAATTTTCTGTCACATCTGTGAAGACGGCATGTACAATTTTCTGTCACATCTGTGAAGACGGCATGTACAATTTTCTGTCACATCTGTGAAGACGGCATGTACAATTTTCTGTCACATCTGTGAAGACGGCATGTACAATTTTCTGTTACATCTGTGAAGACGGCATGTACAATTTTCTGTCACATCTGTGAAGACGGCATGTACAATTTTCTGTCACATCTGTGAAGACGGCATGTACAATTTTCTGTCACATCTGTGAAGACGGCATGTACAATTTTCTGTCACATCTGTGAAGACGGCATGTACAATTTTCTGTCACATCTGTGAAGACGGCATGTACAATTTTCTGTCACATCTGTGAAGACGGCATGTACAATTTTCTGTCACATCTGTGAAGACGGCATGTACAATTTTCTGTCACATCTGTGAAGACGGCATGTACAATTTTCTGTCACATCTGTGAAGACGGCATGTACAATTTTCTGTCACATCTGTGAAGACGGTATGTACAATTTTCTGTCACATCTGAGAGGACGGCATGTACAATTTTCTGCCCACCTGATGATATTTTGAAGGCTCCGTTCTAACTTCTCACCTGTCCTTTCACCTTTGCACAAACTAATTCTGAGTGTTAACGCGTGAATGGTGGGGCGACAATCTTAAACACCTGTGACCATGCTCCTGGATTACTTTGTCCATGTGAAACGTCTTTGTCCTGTTGTGTTCTTTATAAGCAAAACCAATTGAGGTTTGATTTATATAAATTGGATGTGCCCCTTTGTTAGTCAAAGTTTTATCTCTTCTTTAGTACCTGCTGATGTCGGGACCTTGTCTTTAGTACCTGCTGATGTCAGGACCTCGTCCTTAGTATCTGCTGATGTCGGGACCTCTTTCTTAGTACCTGCTGATGTCGGGACCTCGTCCTTAGTACCCGCTGATGTCGGGACCTTGTCCTTAGTACCTGCTGATGTCGGGACCTTGTCCTTAGTACCGGATTATGTCGGGACCTTGTCCTTAGTACCCGCTGATGTCGGGACCTTGTCCTTAGTACCTGCTGATGTCGGGACCTTGTCCTTAGTACCGGATTATGTCGGGACCTTGTCCTTAGTACCTGCGTACCGGAATATGTCGGGACGTTGTCCTTAGTACCTGCTGATGTCGGGACCTTGTCCTTAGTACCTGCTGATGTCGGGACATTGTCCTTAGTACCGGATTATGTCGGGACCTTGTCCTTAGTACCGGATTATGTCGGGACCTTGTCCTTAGTACCTGCTGATATCGGGACGTTGTCCTTAGTACCGGATTATGTCGGGACCTTGTCTTTAGTACCTTATGATGTCGGGACCTTGTCCTTAGTACCTGCTGATGTCGGGACCTTGTCCTTAGTACCTGCTGATGGCGGGACCTTGTCTTTAGTACCGGATTATGTCGGGACCTTGTCCTTAGTACCGGATTATGTCGGGACCTTGTCCTTAGTAACTGCTGATGTCGGGACCTTGTCCTTAGTACCGGATTATGTCGGGACCTTGTCCTTAGTACCTGCTGATGTCGGGACCTTGTCCTTAGTACCTGCTGATGTCGGGACCTTGTCCTTAGTACCTGCTGATGTCGGGACCTTGTCCTTAGTACCTGCTGATGTCGGGACCTTGTCCTTAGTACCTGCTGATGTCGGGACCTTGTCCTTAGTACCTGCTGATGTCGGGACCTTGTCCTTAGTACCGGATTATGTCGGGACCTTGTCCTTAGTACCTGCCTATGTCGGGACCTTGTCCTTAGTACCTGCATATGTCGGGACCTTGTCCTTAGTACCTGCTGATGTCGGGACCTTGTCCTTAGTACCTGCTGATGTCGGGACCTTGTCCTTAGTACCTGCTGATGTCGGGACCTTGTCCTTAGTACCTGCTGATGTCGGGACCTTGTCCTTAGTACCTGCTGATGTCGGGACCTTGTCCTTAGTACTTCTACTTGCATGGTCTGTTATCAGTCGACGTCCCTTATTACTTTGCACAATACTCTTCCTACTTCCATGCAGATTGTCATTCCTTCCACACGGGTATGTTCTACAGTTATCCATGCTTCATCTATAGAATACAATAGGGTAATTTGGTTTAGGTGTTTCAATCATTTCCCATAATACGTCCATCCAAAGTCTGTTTTGTGAGGCCTGTCACAAATGATATTTCTATTTCCTATATGTTACTGGAGTGAGGAGCCAGCCCTAGCATGTGATCTTGTGGAGTGAGGAGCCAGCCCTAGCATGTGATCTTGTGGAGTGAGGAGCCAGCCCTAGCATGTGATCTTGTGGAGTGAGGAGCCAGCCCTAGCATGTGATCTTGTGGAATGAGAAGATTGTTGTTCATTCTCAGTCAAATGTTTCCATTTTATTTTGTTCAACATGACTTTAAAATCCAACATTCTAAACATTTTTCGTTCAATAACTTCTTTGTCAAGTCTATCAAAATCTTTTGTCTTCCTCAGTCTTGGTAGTATGTGTTTAAAAAGTGGCATGCTGTATTGTGGAGTGTGAAAATGACACACAGTGCATGCATTCTGTTTTTCTCTGACTTGAAATACGATTAAATGGCTATCTTCACATGATAATTACTGATACAATTTCTCTGCTATGCTTTTGAGTTAACGAATTTAACTTTCAACGCTATTCAAATAATAATGGCACTATATATATATATATATATTACACCTTCACAAATTGAAACGAATTACGATAACGATGTAGTACAACAATTTGTGTACATCTCAATACTTTCAGTGCTAAAATCAAGAGGGTTTTCGTGAAACACGTACAATATGTGGTTCTATAAAAGACCTTTCCCGCATTGGGTTACTGGAAACTCTTAAAATGCTACCCTAGCGAAGGCATACAATTTTGTACAACCAAACTACGCCAAAGTTCCTCCTAATCACTTCGTATCACTCAACAAAAACTGCCATTTAACGTCGATCTTACAAAAACTAAAACAACATTATTTTCATCAATTTATGTCTCATCATTTCTGATATTTCTTATTTTGCAGATTGGCACCTTTTTTCTGAACGCACTATAGGGGATGGGAACTCTAGGTTAAGAGGTAGAAGTTGAAACCCTTGGTTGCTGGGAGGTGGTAACTGGGAGGTGGTTGCTGGGAGGTGGTGGCCAAGGAGGTGGTAACTGGGAGGTGGTGGCTGGGAGGTGGTAACTGGGAGGTGGTAACTGGGAGGTGGTGGCTGGGAGGTGGTAACTGGGAGGTGGTGGCTGGGAGGTGGTGGCTGGGAGGTGGTGGCTGAGAGGTGGTAGCTGGGAGATGGTGGATGGGAGGGGGTGGCTGGGAGGTGGTGGCCCTGAGGTGGTGGCTGGGAGCTGGTGGCTGGGAGGTGGTGGCTGTGAGGTGTAGTGGCACCCGACTAGACCTCGCAACCTGAGTAAAAGAGCACAACATTTAGGGGTACACGTACTTGCTGAGAGGAGGGAGGGGGGGGGGGTCACGTGCCACGTGTCGGGGAGGACGAGTGTGCGAATAATTATGTGCTGACATGTAAGCTATAGATTTGGGGGTGAGTGTTCTAGGCAATTGTGGGTGAGTGTTCTGGGCAATTGTGGGTGAGTGTTCTAGGCAATTGTGGGTGAGTGTTCTAGGCAATTGTGGGTGAGTGTTCTAGGCAATTGTGGGTGAGTGTTCTGGGCAATTGTGGGTGAGTGTTCTAGGCAATTTTGGGTGAGTGTTCTGGGCAATTGTGGGTGAGTGTTCTAGGCAATTGTGGGTGAGTGTTCTAGGCAATTGTGGGTGAGTGTTCTAGGCAATTGTGGGTGAGTGTTCTGGGCAATTGTGGGTGAGTGTTCTAGGCAATTTTGGGTGAGTGTTCTAGGCAATTGTGGGTGAGTGTTCTAGGCAATTGTGGGTGAGTGTTCTAGGCAATTGTGGGTGAGTGTTCTAGGCAATTGTGGGTGAGTGTTCTAGGCAATTGTGGGTGAGTGTTCTAGGCAATTGTGGGGGAGTGTTCTAGGCAATTGTGGGTGAGTGTTCTGGGCAATTGTGGGTGAGTGTTCTAGGCAATTGTGGGGGAGTGTTCTAGGCAATTGTGGGGGAGTGTTCTAGGCAATTGTGGGTGAGTGTTCTGGGCAATTGTGGGTGAGTGTTCTGGGCACTTGTGGGTGAGTGTTCTGGGCAATTGTGGGTGAGTGTTCTGGGCAATTGTGGGTGAGTGTTCTGGGCAATTGTGGGTGAGTGTTCTGGGCAATTGTGGGTGAGTGTTCTGGGCACTTGTGGGTGAGTGTTCTGGGCAATTGTGGGTGAGTGTTCTGGGCAATTGTGGGTGAGTGTTCTGGGCAATTGTGGGTGAGTGTTCTGGGAAATTATGGGTGAGTGTTCTAGGCAATTGTGAGTGAGTATTCTGGGCAATTGTGGGTGAGTGTTCTGGGCAATTGTGGGTGAGTGTTCTGGGCAATTGTGGGTGAGTGTTCTAGGAAAATGTGGATGAGGGTTCTAGGTAAGTGTGGGTGAGTGTTCTAGGCAATTGGGGGTGAGTGTTCTAGGCAATTGTGGGTGAGTGTTCTGGGCAATTGTGGGTGAGTGTTCTAGGCAATTGTGGGGGAGTGTTCTAGGCAATTGTGGGGGAGTGTTCTAGGCAATTGTGGGTGAGTGTTCTGGGCAATTGTGGGTGAGTGTTCTAGGCAATTGTGGGTGAGTGTTCTAGGCAATTGTGGGTGAGTGTTCTAGGCAATTGTGGGTGAGTGTTCTGGGCAATTGTGGGTGAGTGTTCTAGGCAATTGTGGGTGAGTGTTCTAGGCAATTGTGGGTGAGTGTTCTAGGCAATTGTGGGTGAGTGTTCTGGGCAATTGTGGGTGAGTGTTCTGGGCAATTGTTGGTGAGTGTTCTAGGCAATTGTGGGGGAGTGTTCTAGGCAATTGTGGGGGAGTGTTCTAGGCAATTGTGGGTGAGTGTTCTGGGCAATTGTGGGTGAGTGTTCTGGGCACTTGTGGGTGAGTGTTCTGGGCAATTGTGGGTGAGTGTTCTAGGCAATTGTGGGGGAGTGTTCTAGGCAATTGTGGGTGAGTGTTCTAGGCAATTGTGGGTGAGTGTTCTGGGCAATTGTGGGTGAGTGTTCTAGGCAATTGTGGGTGAGTATTCTGGGCAATTGTGGGTGAGTGTTCTAGGCAATTGTGGGGGAGTGTTCTAGGCAATTGTGGGTGAGTGTTCTAGGCAATTGTGGGTGAGTGTTCTAGGCAATTGTGGGTGAGTGTTCTGGGCAATTGTGGGTGAGTGTTCTAGGCAATTGTGGGGGAGTGTTCTAGGCAATGGTGGGTGAGTGTTCTAGGCAATTGTGGGTGAGTGTTCTAGGCAATTGTGGGTGAGTGTTCTGGGCAATTGTGGGTGAGTGTTCTAGGCAATTGTGGGGGAGTGTTCTAGGCAATTGTGGGGGAGTGTTCTAGGCAATTGTGGGTGAGTGTTCTGGGCAATTGTGGGTGAGTGTTCTGGGCACTTGTGGGTGAGTGTTCTGGGCAATTGTGGGTGAGTGTTCTGGGCAATTGTGGGTGAGTGTTCTGGGCAATTGTGGGTGAGTGTTCTGGGCAATTGTGGGTGAGTGTTCTGGGCACTTGTGGGTGAGTGTTCTGGGCAATTGTGGGTGAGTGTTCTGGGCAATTGTGGGTGAGTGTTCTGGGCAATTGTGGGTGAGTGTTCTGGGAAATTATGGGTGAGTGTTCTAGGCAATTGTGAGTGAGTATTCTGGGCAATTGTGGGTGAGTGTTCTGGGCAATTGTGGGTGAGTGTTCTGGGCAATTGTGGGTGAGTGTTCTAGGAAAATGTGGATGAGGGTTCTAGGTAAGTGTGGGTGAGTGTTCTAGGCAATTGGGGGTGAGTGTTCTAGGCAATTGTGGGTGAGTGTTCTGGGCAATTGTGGGTGAGTGTTCTAGGCAATTGTGGGGGAGTGTTCTAGGCAATTGTGGGGGAGTGTTCTAGGCAATTGTGGGTGAGTGTTCTGGGCAATTGTGGGTGAGTGTTCTAGGCAATTGTGGGTGAGTGTTCTAGGCAATTGTGGGTGAGTGTTCTAGGCAATTGTGGGTGAGTGTTCTGGGCAATTGTGGGTGAGTGTTCTAGGCAATTGTGGGGGAGTGTTCTAGGCAATTGTGGGGGAGTGTTCTAGGCAATTGTGGGTGAGTGTTCTGGGCAATTGTGGGTGAGTGTTCTGGGCACTTGTGGGTGAGTGTTCTGGGCAATTGTGGGTGAGTGTTCTGGGCAATTGTGGGTGAGTGTTCTAGGCAATTGTGGGTGAGTGTTCTAGGCAATTGTGGGTGAGTGTTCTGGGCAATTGTGGGTGAGTGTTCTAGGCAATTGTGGGGGAGTGTTCTAGGCAATTGTGGGGGAGTGTTCTAGGCAATTGTGGGTGAGTGTTCTGGGCAATTGTGGGTGAGTGTTCTGGGCACTTGTGGGTGAGTGTTCTGGGCAATTGTGGGTGAGTGTTCTAGGCAATTGTGGGGGAGTGTTCTAGGCAATTGTGGGTGAGTGTTCTAGGCAATTGTGGGTGAGTGTTCTGGGCAATTGTGGGTGAGTGTTCTAGGCAATTGTGGGTGAGTATTCTGGGCAATTGTGGGTGAGTGTTCTAGGCAATTGTGGGGGAGTGTTCTAGGCAATTGTGGGTGAGTGTTCTAGGCAATTGTGGGTGAGTGTTCTAGGCAATTGTGGGTGAGTGTTCTGGGCAATTGTGGGGGAGTGTTCTAGGCAATTGTGGGTGAGTGTTCTGGGCAATTGTGGGTGAGTGTTCTGGGCACTTGTGGGTGAGTGTTCTAGGCAATTGTGGGTGAGTGTTCTAGGCAATTGTGGGTGAGTGTTCTAGGCAATTGTGGGTGAGTGTTCTGGGCAATTGTGGGTG
The DNA here is from genome assembly GCA_036924085.1 of Ariolimax columbianus. Classification (NCBI taxonomy): domain Eukaryota; kingdom Metazoa; phylum Mollusca; class Gastropoda; order Stylommatophora; family Arionidae; genus Ariolimax; species Ariolimax columbianus. The sequence goes on along the minus strand of JAVGWX010000006.1, from coordinate 117,974,388 downwards.
AGTGTTCTGGGCAATTGTGGGTGAGTGTTCTAGGCAATTGTGGGGGAGTGTTCTAGGCAATTGTGGGGGAGTGTTCTAGGCAATTGTGGGTGAGTGTTCTGGGCAATTGTGGGTGAGTGTTCTGGGCACTTGTGGGTGAGTGTTCTGGGCAATTGTGGGTGAGTGTTCTAGGCAATTGTGGGGGAGTGTTCTAGGCAATTGTGGGTGAGTGTTCTAGGCAATTGTGGGTGAGTGTTCTGGGCAATTGTGGGTGAGTGTTCTAGGCAATTGTGGGTGAGTATTCTGGGCAATTGTGGGTGAGTGTTCTAGGCAATTGTGGGGGAGTGTTCTAGGCAATTGTGGGTGAGTGTTCTAGGCAATTGTGGGTGAGTGTTCTAGGCAATTGTGGGTGAGTGTTCTGGGCAATTGTGGGTGAGTGTTCTAGGCAATTGTGGGGGAGTGTTCTAGGCAATGGTGGGTGAGTGTTCTAGGCAATTGTGGGTGAGTGTTCTAGGCAATTGTGGGTGAGTGTTCTGGGCAATTGTGGGTGAGTGTTCTAGGCAATTGTGGGGGAGTGTTCTAGGCAATTGTGGGGGAGTGTTCTAGGCAATTGTGGGTGAGTGTTCTGGGCAATTGTGGGTGAGTGTTCTGGGCACTTGTGGGTGAGTGTTCTGGGCAATTGTGGGTGAGTGTTCTGGGCAATTGTGGGTGAGTGTTCTGGGCAATTGTGGGTGAGTGTTCTGGGCAATTGTGGGTGAGTGTTCTGGGCACTTGTGGGTGAGTGTTCTGGGCAATTGTGGGTGAGTGTTCTGGGCAATTGTGGGTGAGTGTTCTGGGCAATTGTGGGTGAGTGTTCTGGGAAATTATGGGTGAGTGTTCTAGGCAATTGTGAGTGAGTATTCTGGGCAATTGTGGGTGAGTGTTCTGGGCAATTGTGGGTGAGTGTTCTGGGCAATTGTGGGTGAGTGTTCTAGGAAAATGTGGATGAGGGTTCTAGGTAAGTGTGGGTGAGTGTTCTAGGCAATTGGGGGTGAGTGTTCTAGGCAATTGTGGGTGAGTGTTCTGGGCAATTGTGGGTGAGTGTTCTAGGCAATTGTGGGGGAGTGTTCTAGGCAATTGTGGGGGAGTGTTCTAGGCAATTGTGGGTGAGTGTTCTGGGCAATTGTGGGTGAGTGTTCTAGGCAATTGTGGGTGAGTGTTCTAGGCAATTGTGGGTGAGTGTTCTAGGCAATTGTGGGTGAGTGTTCTGGGCAATTGTGGGTGAGTGTTCTAGGCAATTGTGGGGGAGTGTTCTAGGCAATTGTGGGGGAGTGTTCTAGGCAATTGTGGGTGAGTGTTCTGGGCAATTGTGGGTGAGTGTTCTGGGCACTTGTGGGTGAGTGTTCTGGGCAATTGTGGGTGAGTGTTCTGGGCAATTGTGGGTGAGTGTTCTAGGCAATTGTGGGTGAGTGTTCTAGGCAATTGTGGGTGAGTGTTCTGGGCAATTGTGGGTGAGTGTTCTAGGCAATTGTGGGGGAGTGTTCTAGGCAATTGTGGGGGAGTGTTCTAGGCAATTGTGGGTGAGTGTTCTGGGCAATTGTGGGTGAGTGTTCTGGGCAATTGTGGGTGAGTGTTCTAGGCAATTGTGGGGGAGTGTTCTAGGCAATGGTGGGTGAGTGTTCTAGGCAATTGTGGGTGAGTGTTCTAGGCAATTGTGGGTGAGTGTTCTGGGCAATTGTGGGTGAGTGTTCTAGGCAATTGTGGGGGAGTGTTCTAGGCAATTGTGGGGGAGTGTTCTAGGCAATTGTGGGTGAGTGTTCTGGGCAATTGTGGGTGAGTGTTCTGGGCACTTGTGGGTGAGTGTTCTGGGCAATTGTGGGTGAGTGTTCTGGGCAATTGTGGGTGAGTGTTCTAGGAAAATGTGGATGAGGGTTCTAGGTAAGTGTGGGTGAGTGTTCTAGGCAATTGGGGGTGAGTGTTCTAGGCAATTGTGGGTGAGTGTTCTGGGCAATTGTGGGTGAGTGTTCTGGGCAATTGTGGGTGAGTGTTCTGGGAAATTATGGGTGAGTGTTCTAGGCAATTGTGAGTGAGTATTCTGGGCAATTGTGGGTGAGTGTTCTGGGCAATTGTGGGTGAGTGTTCTGGGCAATTGTGGGTGAGTGTTCTAGGAAATTGTGGATGAGTGTTCTAGGTAAGTGTGGGTGAGTGTTCTAGGCAATTGGGGGTGAGTGTTCTAGGCAATTGTGGGTGAGTGTTCTGGGCAATTGTGGGTGAGTGTTCTAGGTAAGTGTGGGTGAGTGTTCTGGGCAATTGTGGGTGAGTGTTCTGGGCAATTGTGGGTGAGTGTTCTAGGTAAGTGTGGGTGAGTGTTCTGGGCAATTGTGGGTTCGTGCTCTAGGCAATATTTAGGTGTGGGATAGCTAGCTAATTTGGCAGAATTGTGTTTTTTGTTGATATGGTGGCGTGGTTGTGACGTCATGAGTTGTGTGTGAATGACGTCATGATGTGTGGTGGTGACGTCATGAGTTGTGTGTGAGTGTGAGGTCATGGTGGAGGATGTATTGGAGTTAGTATGCTGCCCCGCAGTTATAGAGGGATGTACATGTGAGGTGAGGTAGGCACGTGGATCTGCTGTGAGGTGAGGTAGGCACGTGGATCTGCTGTGCAAGGGAGGAAGTGACAATAGCAAAACTAGCACAAACAACACATCAAGACACAAGTCTGTCGCAATGATGGCAGACACAACCAACAAGAGATCTTACTTGTTCACAATATACTCAGCCGCTCTTTTTGTCGGGAGGGGACAAGTCGAGAGACGAGAGAAGAGAAGAACATGGCGTTAGAAAATCATGGCTCTATCATCAACATTCTGACATGTTCAGGTGGCGATAAGAAAGAGAATATCGTTGTAATGATGACCAGAGACAGAAATACAAGTCCAGACATGTACAACAATCATGATTGTTGGACGTGGGAAGTGAGTGTTTACTGGGCGTGTGTAATAGTTGTTGGTGCCATGAGTTTTGCTTGTTGACATAAACAAATTGCTGCTCCATACACCTGATGGCTATTCTAATGCTAGACTAGGTGTGCCCCAAAGTTCCAGCTAGTCCTCTCTATGTCTGCGTGTACCTGGTTGTTTTTGTTTGTGTGAGAGACAGGATGTTGGTAAACATGACGCCATGGTCAACAATATCAATCAAGAGAATAGGACAACATTGAAAATAACACCTTAGTCAGGTTGGGACCTCATCAGGTGGGGACCTTATCAGGTGGGGACCTCGTCAGGTGAAGACCTCGTCAGGTTGGGACCTTGTCAGGTGGGAGTTTGTGTCGCCAGGTGGGGACCTCGTCAGGTAGGAGTTTGTGTCATGAGGTGGGGACCTGGTCAGGTAGGAGTTTGTGTCGTGAGGTGGGGACTTCGTCAGGTGGGGAACTCTTCAGGTGGGGATCTCGTGAGGTGGGGACCTTGTCAGGTAGGAGTTTGTGTCGTCAGGTGGGGACCTTGTTTATGTCGTGAGGTGAGGACCTCGTCAGGTAGAAGTGTGTGTCGTCAGGTGGGGACCTTGTCAGGTAGAAGTTTGTGTCGTCAGGTGGGGACCTTGTTTGTGTCGTAAGGTGAGGATCTCGTCAGGTAGGAGTTTGTGTCGTCAGGTGGGGACCTTGTCAGGTAGAAGTATGTTTCGTCAGGTGGGGACCTCGTCAGGTAGGAGTTTGTGTCGTCAGGTGGGGACCTTGTTTGTGTCGTGAGGTGAGGACCTCGTCACGTAGGAGTTTGTGTCGTCAGGTGGGGACTTCGTCAGGTAGAAGTTTGTGTCATCAGGTGATGACCTCGTCAGGTCTGTTGGGAGGTGGGGACCTCGTCAGGTGGCAGTTTGTGTCGTGAGGTGGGGGGGGGGGATGCTAAGTACATGATTCAGGCCGGAGACGGGCAAATAATTAACTAGAATGTGGAGCTGAAGGAAGCACCTGGTTGGTGCAGGTAGTACCACCATTAATGCCTCCATTCTACTATCCAGACAGGTGAGAAACATTCACGGGTAATACACAAGTAAAACGAGCAACTATATCAAATAAAACAGACAGATAAAACAGAACAGACAGGTAAAGCAAAACAAACAGGTGACACATAAAATACAGGTGAACAGATAGGTAAAACAAAATAGACAGGTGAACAGACAGGTAAAACACAACAAACAAGTAAAACAAAAGAGACAGGTGAAAAGACAGGTAAAACAAAACTAAGAGGTAAACAGACAGGTAAAACAAATCAGACAGGTAAAACAAATCAGACAGGTAAAACAAAATTGACAAGTAAAACAAAAGAGACAGGTGAAAAGACAGGTAAAACAAAGCTAAGAAATAAACAGACAGGTAAAACAAATCAGACACGTAAAACGAAACAGAAAGGTAAAACAAATCGGACATGTAAAACAAATCAGACAGGAAAAACAAATCGGACATGTAAAACAAATCAGACATGTAAAACAAATCGGACATGTAAAACAAATCAGACAGGTAAAACAAAACAGACAGGCAAAACAAAACAGACTGGTAAAACAAAACAGAAAGGTAAAACAAAATAGACAGGTAAAACAAAACAGAAAGGTAAAACAAAACAGACAGGTAAAACAAAACAGACAGGCAAAACAAAACAGACTGGTAAAACAAAACAGAAAGGTAAAACAAAACAGACAGGTAAAACAAAACAGACAGGTAAAACAAAACAGAAAGGTACAAAGACATATAAAACAAATCAGACATGTAAAACAAATCAGACATGTAAAACAAAACAGAAAGGTAAACAGACAGGTAAAACAAATCATACAGGTAAAACAGATCGGAGAGTAAAACAAAACACAGGTGAAACAAAACATACAGGTAACAGAAATCAGATAGGTAAAAAAACAGGCGGAACAGAACAAACAGGTGACATAGAAAGGTGAAAACAGATAGACTTGTCAAACTAACTAAAAGGACAAATCAAATAATAAAACTATCACAGACAAATCAAACAATCACAAAGAATCATAAACAATTAAGCAATCACATACAATCAAACAATCGCAGACAATCAAGCAATGACAAACAATCACATTAAATCACAGACAAATCAAATAATCACAGATAAGTAGAACAATCATAGACAATTAAACAACCACAGACAATCAAACAATAACATACAATATTGGACAGTTAAACAATCACAGACAATCAAGCAATCACAAACAATCAAACAATCCTGAATAGTCACATTAAATTAAAGACAAATCAAACAGTCACAGACAAACAAGCATTTACAAACAGTCACAGACAATCAAACAATCACAGACAATCAAGCAATCATAAGCAATCAACCAATCATTAACAGCCACATACAATAACAAACACATCAAACTGTAAGAGCTAAGTCAAACAATCACAGACAATCACAAACAATCACAAGCATTTACATACAATCACAACCAATCACAAACAATCACAGACGATCACAAACATTCACAAAAATTCTCAGACAATCATAGACAATCACAAACAACTAGAAACAATCATAGACAATTACCATTAATCACACACAATCACAAACATTAACAGACAATCACAAACAATCCCAAACAATCACAGACAATCACAAACAATCATAGACAATCACAAACAACTACAAACAATCACAAACAATCACAGACAATCACAAACAATCACAGACAATCACAAACAATCACAGACAACCACAAACAATCACAGACAATCACGAACAACTACAATCAATCACAAACAATCACATACAGCCACAAACAACTAAAGACAATCACAGACAATCACAGACAGATGTGAAATAAAAGAAAAGTAAACAGAAAAAAACTGAAAGAGACAGGAGGGTAAGCCATTGCACGCGTGTGCTATTATGTTAATGAATGAGCCCAAGCGTTTGTGTCATGTAGTCTGTGAGGCCAGGTCTGACAACCGTCTGGTCTTAGAGGTTGGAGGTGTTCTGGGCTCTCTGTGGCTGTGAGTGTGAGGGTGTGGGTAGGTGTGAGCGGGCTCTCTGTGGCTGTGAGTGTGTGGGTGTGGGTAGGTGTGAGCGGGCTCTCTGTGGCTGTGAGTGTGTGGGTGTGGGTATGTGTTCTAGGCTCTCTGTGGCTGTGAGTGTGTGGGTGTGGGTAGGTGTGAGCGGGCTCTCTGTGGCTGTGAGTGTGTGGGTGTGGGTAGGTGTTCTGGGCTCTCTGTGGCTGTGAGTGTGTGGGTGTGGGTAGGTGTGAAATGGCTCTCTGTGGCTGTGAGTGTGTGGGTGTGGGTAGGTGTGAGCGGGCTCTCTGTGGCTGTGAGTGTGTGGGTGTGGGTAGGTGTGAGCGGGCTCTCTGTGGCTGTGAGTGTGTGGGTGTGGGTATGTGTTCTGGGCTCTCTGTGGCTGTGAGTGTGTGGGTGTGGGTAGGTGGGAGCGGGCTCTCTGTGGCTGTGAGTGTGTGGGTGTGGGTAGGTGTTCTGGGCTCTCTGTGGCTGTGAGTGTGTGGGTGTGGGTAGGTGTGAGCGGGCATTAGAACGGGAACCTAGACTTAGACTGGAAGTGTGCGTCAGTGTGCGTCAGTGTCACCTGGCATTATTAGGAGATCCTAGACTTAGACTGGAAGTGTGCGTCAGTGTGCGTCAGTGTCTGCTGGCATTATTAGGAGATTCTAGACTTAGAACTAACAGTTTGATAGACAGGACACATCAGCACCCCAATAACATAAGACAACACTATCGATAATCTCTAACAAACAAACAAGTCTTAGTCAACCCTTCAAAAATACGAAACTAAGTCAATTCCTAATATAAAAGACAAGATTAAACCATGACCTAACATTCAAGACAAGATTAAGCCATGACCTAATATCAAAGACAAGATTTAACCATGACCTTATATTGAGACAGGATTTAGCCGTGACCTAATATTAAATACAAGATTAAGCCGTGACCTAATATCAAAGACAAGATTAAACCATGACCCAATATTAAATACAAAACTAAGCCATGACATAACATGAAGGACAAGATTAAACCATGACTTAATGTAAAAGACAAGATTAAGCCATGACCTAACATCAAAGACAGGATTAGAGCTAGGCCTTATATAAAAGAAAATTAAGCTATGACATAATATCAATCACAAGATTAAGCCATGACCTAATATCAAAGACAAGACTAAACCATGACCTAATATCAAAGACAAGACTAAACCATGACCTAATATCAAAGACAAGACTAAACCATGACCTAATATCAAAGACAAGACTAAACCATGACCTAATATCAAAGACAAGACTAAACCATGACCTAATATCAAAGACAAGACTAAACCATGACCTAATATCAAAGACAAGACTAAACCATGACCTAATATCAAAGACAAGACTAAACCATGACCTAATATCAAAGACAAGACTAAGTCAGACAACTAAAAGAAATGACGCAGTCCTTCATCCACTGAAATTCGTTTCCCTAGGGACGGACCATGATTAAACCCGACATGCGCGCGAACATTAAAATGATTCAATATCGTTCAACCCATGCTACACACATACACACACACAGACACACACACACAGACACGCACACAGACACGCACACAGACACGCACATAGACACACACAGACATACACACAGACACACACACAGACACACACACAGACACACACAAACACACACACAGACACACACACAGACACGCACGCAGACACACACACAGACACACACAGACACATATACACACACAGGAACATGTATAGACACGACATACACACACACATGCACACACACACAGACACACACACAATCGCACGCAGACACACACACACATTCACACAGACACACACATGTCCACACACACACACAGATGTACATACACATGTGAAGACACATACACACAAATACACACACAGACACATACATGTACATATACATGCAGACACACACATACATGTACAGACATACACACATGTACAGACACACACATATGCCCACACACATATACACAAATACACAGACAAAAAAACATGTAAAGATACACATGTAAAGACCCACACAGTACATATGCAGTCACACACAAGTACACACACATACACACACATACACCCATACAAACACATGCAAAATAGACACCAAGACACACACAAACATCCGCATGCTCAGACACAAACACATGCACAGACAAACACACATAGACACACACACACATGCAAAGACAAACACAGATGCACAGACAGATGCACAGACAAACACTCAGAGATATACACATATGCATAGACAAACACAGATTCACAGACACACACAGGTGCACGCACACAGACGCACACATGCATACACAGTCACAACCTAATACACACGCACAGACAGACAGACGCATAAACACACACACACAGACACGCACACACACAGACAGACAGACGCATAAACACACACAGACACGCACACACACAGACAGACGCATAAACACACACACAGCCACACACACACACAGCCACACGCACACACACAGCCACACACACACACAGCCACACGCACACACACATACAGACACGCACACACATACAGACAGACAAACGCATAAAAACACACACAGACACGCACACATGCAAGCACAGAGTCACAACCTAATACACACGCACAGACAGACAGACGCATAAATACACACACAGACACGCACACACACACATACAGACGCATACACACACACCACACACATACAGACACACACATACAGAGACATCTCACGGAGAACAAGCCCACGATCTTGTCCTGTCCTGCCTCAAGCAGATCCCTGACTGACGACTGCTATACAGACTCTTGAGAAGTTCCAGTTTCTAGTGACACCAATCAATCATGTTTTTGGTTGTCTGGGAGAAGTCATGGGCCAGTATGTTTCATAGTTGGGGGTTAGATCATCAGCTGTACTTCGGTCAGTTTGGATTAGCCGATATTGTATGTGTCTGTCTGTGTGTATCTGTGTCTGTGTGTGTGTGTTTGTATGTGTTTCTGTGTGTGTATCTGTGTGTGTCTGTGTGCGTGTCTGTGTGTGTGTCTGTGTGTGTGTGTCTATATCTATTTGTGTGTGTCTGTGTTTGTGTGTGTCTGTGTGTGTTGGTCTGAGTGTGTGTGTGTTTTTGTGTCTGTATGTGTGTGTCTGTATGTGTGTGTCTGTACGTGTGTCTTTTTGTGTGTGTGTGTCTGTGTGTATCTGTGTGTGTCTGTGTGTTTGTCTGTTTGTGTCTGTGTGTTTGTGTATGTGTGTGTCAGTTTGTGTCCGTGTGTGTGTCAGTTTGTGTCTGTGTGTGTGTTTGTTTCTATTTGTGTGTGTATGTGTCTGTTTATGTTTTTGTATGTGTCTGTGTCTATTTGTGTGTGTCTGTGTCTGTTTTTGGATGTGTTAGTTTGTGTGTGTGTCTGTGTGTATCTGTGTGTGTGTCTGCGTGTATCTGTGTGTTTGTCTGTGTGTGTGGATTATGTGTGTGTGTGTGTGTCTGTGTGTGCCAGTCTGTGTGTGTGTATGTATGGGTGTCTGTGTTTATCAGTCTGTGTGTGTATGTGTGTCTATGTGTGTGTGTATGTGTGTGCTTCTGTGTCTATGTCTGTGTGTGTGTCTGTGTCTGTGTGTCTGTGTGTGTGTCTGTCTGTGTGTCTGTGTATTTTTGTTTGTGTGTGTGTCTGTATGTGTGTCTGTGTGTGTATGTGGGGTCTCTGTGTGTGTCTGTGTGTGTGTGTATCAATATGTGTCGGTCTGTGTGTATGTGTTTGTCTGTGTGTGTGTCTGTGTGTGTGTCTGTGTGTGTGTCTGTATGTGTAGGTCTGTGGATGTGTGTGTGTTTGTGTATGTCGGTTTGAGTATGGGTGTCTTTGTGTCTGTATGTGTGTGTCTGTTTGTGTGTGTGTGTCTGTGTGCGTGTGTCTGTGTGCGTGTGTCTGTATGTGTGTAACTATGTGTGTGTGTCTGTTTGTGTGTGTCTCTTCGTGTGTGTGTTTGTGTGTGTCTGTGTGTGTCTGTGTGTGTGTGTCTGTGTGTGTGTCTGTGTGTATCTTTTTGTGTGTATGTCTGTATGTATCTCTGTGTGTGGCTGTGTGTGTCTCTGTGTGTGTATGTTTGTGTGTGTGTGTCTGTGTGTTTGTGTATGTCTGTGTATGTGTCTGTTTGTGTGTGTGTGTCTTTGTGCGTGTCTGTGTCTGTCTGTTTGTGTGCCTGTGTGTCTGTGTGTGTATCTTTTTGTGTGGTAGTCTATTTGTATGTCTGTGTGTGTGTGTCTGTGTGTGTGTCTGTGTGTATCTTTTTGTGTGTATATCTGTATGTATCTCTGTGTGTGGCTGTGTGTGTCTCTGTGTGTGTATGTTTGTGTGTGTGTGTCTGTGTGTTTGTGTATGTCTGTGTATGTGTCTGTTTGTGTGTGTGTGTCTTTGTGCGTGTCTGTGTCTGTCTGTTTGTGTGCTTGTGTGTCTGTGTGTGTATCGTTTTGTGTGGTAGTCTATTTGTATGTCTGTGTGTGTCTGTGTGTGTGTCTGTGTGTATCTTTTTGTGTGTATGTCTGTATGTATCTCTGTGTGTGGCTGTGTGTGTCTCTTTGTGTGTATGTTTGTGTGTGTGTGTCTGTGTGTTTGTGTATGTCTGTGTATGTGTCTGTTTGTGTGTGTGTGTGTCTTTGTGCGTGTCTGTGTCTGTCTGTTTGTGTGCCTGTGTGTCTGTGTGTGTATCTTTTTGTGTGGTAGTCTATTTGTATGTCTGTGTGTGTCTGTTTGTGTGTGTATCTGTTTGTGTGTGTGTGTCTGATGTATGTGTGTCTGTGTGTGTCAATGTGTGTCTGTTTGTGAATGTGTGTCTTTGTGTGCTTATGTGTGTGTCTGTGTGTGTGTCTGTTTGTGTGTGTATGTGTGTGTCTGTGTGGGTGTCTGTTTGTATGTGTTCTGTCTGTGTGTGTGCATATTTGTGTGTGTCTTTGCGTGTGCATTTTTTTGTCTTTGCATGTGTGTGTGAATATATCTGTTTGCGTGTCTCTGTGTGTGTATGTGCATGTGTCTGTGTGTGTGCGTGTGTGTGTGCATACGTCTGTTTGTGTATATGTGTGTCTGAGCATGTATGTGTGTTTGTATTTTGTAGAAAGACAGACTGTTAAATCAAAAATGAATAAAATACACGTAAAATCAAATCAGAAAGACAGAACAGTCTATTGAATGGGAATTCTCGTTCGCTCCGCCAGTCTCTGCAAATGTTCAATAGTATATTTGTGTGGGAAGTGTTTGAATTCTACATTACATTTGTGTGGGAAGTGTTTGAATTCTACATTACATTTGTGTGGGAAGTGTTTGAATTCTACATTACATTTGTGTGGGAAGTGTTTGAATTCTACATTACATTTGTGTGGGAAGTGTTTGAATTGTACATTACATTTGTGTGGGAAGTGTTTGAATTCTACATTATATTTGTGTGGGAAGTGTTTGAATTCTACATTACATTTGTGTGGGAAGTGTTTGAATTCTGCATTACATTTGTGTGGGAAGTGTTTGAATTCTACATTACATTTGTGTGGGAAGTGTTTGAATTCTACATTACATTTGTGTGGGAAGTGTTTGAATTCTGCATTATATTTGTGTGGGAATTGTTTGAATTCTACATTACATTTGTGTGGGAAGTGTTTGAATTCTACATTACATTTGTGTGGGAAGTGTTTGAATTCTACATTACATTTGTGTGGGAAGTGTTTGAATTCTACATTACATTTGTGTGGGAAGTGTTTGAATTCTGCATTACATTTGTGTGAGCAAATGTGTGAATTCTAAATTACATTCGTACGGCTAAATGTGTGAATTCTAAATTACATTCGTGTGGCTAGATGTGTGAATTCTAAATTACATTCATGTGGCTAAATGTGTGAATTCTAAATTACATTCGTGGGGCTAAATGTGTGAATTCTAAATTACATTTTTTTGTGTCTAAATGTTTGCATTGTGAGAAATATTGGCACTGCGCTTTAGTGCGTCTTTCAAGAACACACCATATATGGGCATGGGATCAAATTGTAGGTCAGAGATCAATAATGTGGGTCACTGGAATCTGCAACGTCTCTAGAGGGTAACATCACAGAGACGTGCTGGTATGTGTGTGATTGTGTGTCTGTGTGTGTGTGTGTGTGTGTGTGTGTGTGTGGCTCTGTGTTTAGGTGTGTGCGTGGTAATAAGTCTGGGGGTGTGTGCGTGGATATCTGAGGAAAACAGCATTTGTGAACAAGTAAGATGGCTGATCACCGAACTCTGACGTCGTGTGCTAGCTAGCAGTCAGATTTACACAGTCATGTGCTAGCTAGCAATCAGGTATACAAAGTCATGTGCTAGCTAGCACACATATCTGCTGGCATGCACTAGTCAGCACATCTTTTGTGTGCTAGTTAGGACACAGTTCTTGCGTCATGTGCTAGCTAGCATCCACAATTCTACTTTCATGTGCTAGCTATGGGATACAGATCTCGCTTCATGTGCTAGCTAGCACACAAAGCCCTGCTGTCCTGTGCTGAGATGTCTAGTAAAAACCAGCAAAGAGATGGTGAACATTGAACAAAGACCAAATATGCAGGTTGGGAGGCGTAGAGAGCAAGGGGGTACAACAATGCAGGATGGCTACAGATAGAGCCCTTTCTATGTAGGTTACTGTGTTACCAGTAAAATAACGAGCAGTATGTGTGTGTGTGTGTGTGTGAGAGAAAGAGAGAGAGAGAGAGAGAGAGAGACAGAGAGAGAGAGAGAGACAGAGATTAACATAATGCAAATCATATCAACAACAGAAAAGTCAAGCTTCCATTATTTGAATAGTAGAATGCAGGCAAACCTGTGAGCTAGGGGTAAACGGGAGCACACCCAGCGGAGACACAATGGTGTGCTAAAATTGGTTGAAGTGGATAACTGTCCAAATATTGTTTGTTGAATGTTGGTCAACTCACGTTTCTTGAATGTTGGTCAACTCACGTATTTCTTTGTCGCGTTATTCTAACATTATAAATGCTGGCATTTCTCTAACTGTCAACGTACACAATAGCGATTCTCATGCGTGTGTCCTGGTATTGGTAGTAATCTAGGCTGACAAAACAGTCAAGTGTGGGCTTTGGGCGCACGTCTAGACTTGGCAGTAATCTACACTGACAAAACAGTTAAGCTTCCAGCAAGGACGTAATATTGCTGAAATGATCAGCTCCCGCAACCATCACGCCCCAGCCAACCCAACTGTAAATGGGTATCTGACTTACGGTTAGGGAAGGAAGTGGAAGTGAGGTCGTACCCTACCTCAGACAAGATGTGGCTTAGTATAATGAAGTCTCAAACACTCCATTCAAGCCCAGCCAAAGGACACCCTTGACTGTGACTTTTATCAACAGAGCTGCAAATATAACTCTGAGGGACAAAAGCGTCAATCTGATTCGAGTTTCAGAACCTGACCAAATGAAGAGATCGACCTGGCACGAAATGCTTACTGACAACCTTAGCGACATGGGTGTGGCCACCCGTTGTGAAATGTCTGGTGTGAGACTTAGAGACATGTCTTATCCAGTCACAATAACTGATATTTTTAGGTAAATGTTGTGACTGATATTTGAAGTAATTATGACTGATATTTAAGGTGAATGTATGACTGAAATTTAAGGTGAATGTATGACTGATATTTGAAGAAAATATGACCATGTTAATACTGATATTTGAAGTTATTGTTTTAACAAACTTTTAGTGATATTTTCACACATTATTACTCTGCCAGGGCAAGCAAAGACATTTACAATTCCAAAATGGAGGTTGGACATTGAAGGTGGAGGCTGCACGGTCAGTGGCTGCTGATCTCAATCAAAAGATGGCCACCTGTCACGTGATGCGAGCGCCCTCTCTGTTCTGGAGGCTAAAGTGTGTCAAAGTTCCCAGCGAGCCACTGGCTCCATGTTGTTTTAAACCTCCATTGTGAAAGAGCGCTCACTAACACATCCAATGTTAGAAAACAGCCAACACACACACATACACACAACTAAAACATGAGAATGTCACATTTTCAACAACACATGAAAACCATCAACATTGTAATCCCCATCACGGGATCAGCCCGAGGGCCTTCCAATCAGCGAACATCACAGTGATCAGGTGTGTCAAGCTTAATTAAACATCTTTATACTGGTTTAGAAGACTCAAGAGTCTGTATACAACCAATTTCATTTACACTACCTTGCTATGTGCTTCCAATCTATTCTTAAATGTACTAAATGTCTCTGCCTCCACTACTTACTGTAACAATGCATTCTAAGCATTCACCACTCTCTAAAAGATTATTTCCTAATATCTAATCTGGACCTTTCTTTAGTTAATTTGTAGCTATGCCCTCTTGTTCTTGTGGGTGGTTGTATGTTGAAAAAAAACTTGTTATAGTCTAATTTATCCATTCCTCTGATCATCTTATAAACCTGTATTAAGTCACCACGAATTATTCTCTCTCCGAGACACTGTAGGCCGGTTTTTCTGAGCCTTTCCTCATAACTGTAATTCTGGAATCCCACTATCAGCTTTGTCGCTCTTTTGTGTATGCTTTCCCTCATAGTTATATCCCCTCTACGATAAGGACTCCATACCTGTAAACAGTACGCCACACCTGTACACAGTACTCCACACCTGTACACAGTACTCCACACCTGTACACAGTAGTTAGACATCTTGATAATCTATTGGAAGTTAATGTTGATCTATCCTAATGATCTGTTTAGCCATTTTACTCAGCCCTAACGGCAATCTGGCCACAAATCCTGACATTCTAATAGATCATCATTTCGATCTGGCCACAAATCCTGACATTCTAATAAATCATAATTTCGATCTGGCCAAATACTGTCATTCTAATAGATCATAATTTCGATCTGGCCACAAATCCTGACATTCTGCTTGATTTTAATGTCGACAAAGAAGTGTAGTCAATGAACCGACTCATACAACCAGTGATATCCATGCTTGTCTGCCATATGATTGTGTTGTTGTTGTCTAGGAACCTGTTCTTGAAAATGTGAACTCTCATGCTCTAAATTCGTTATCTGAACAAAATCATTTCAAACCTGGAACATTAGTTGGCCAACAACAACAAGAACAAAAACAAGAACAACAACCACGGAGAAGTACAGCATGGCACACAGTCTACCTGGTATCAAACTGTCAATCATACATCAGGGGACATCTATTTATTATTCACAAAACACACATATACACACACAAACACATACACACACATACACACACATACACATACACTATAAATTATTTAGATTTATAAGACGCGCTCTGCATTACATATATATAGGGTAGTAGCCCTCTCAGTCCTGGTGGCTTTAGCAGCCCCTTCTCAGTCCTGACTGGCTATAGCAGCCCCTCTCAGTCCTGACTGTCTATAGCAGCTCCTCTCAGTCTTGACTGTCTAAAGCAGCCCCTCTCAGTCCTGACTGTCTATAGCAGCCCCTCTCTGTCCTGACTGTCTGTTGCAGCCCCTCTCAGTCCTGACTGTCTATAGCAGCTCCTCTCAGTCCTGACTGTCTATATGATGACGTGACCTTGAAGTGCTGTTGGCTTTTCTTTTCTTTGCGACAGTGTTGTTTCACTTCTCAGTGTTGTGGGTGCGTCTGTCAGCCAGTCTCGAGTGGCTCTTCAGGGTATACCCCCACTTGGATCTCTCTTAATGGTATACCCCCACTTGGATCTCTCTTCAGGGTATACCCCCACTTGGATCTCTCTTCAGGGTATACCCCCACTTGGATCTCTCTTCATGGTATACCTCCACTTGGATCTCTCTTCATGGTATACCTCCACTTGGATCTCTCTTCAGGGTTATTTCTCCACTTGGATCTCTCTTTATTGTATACCTCCACTTGGATATCTCTTCAGGGTACACCTCCACTTGTATCGATCTGGAGCTTAATTTTTCCAGGATGTCAGATCCATGTTCAGCGCCTTCATGTCCCCCTTATAAACATATTTGAGCCTCCGCTGTGGTTCTCTTGCCGTAGAGAATATCGGTATAGATGTTACGATGCGACCAACATGACCAAGCCATGGCTGCCTAACGAGAGTGAGCATGCTTGGGCGAACGGTGCGAGAGTTCATCACTGCATTTGTCCCTCGGTTCATCATTGAGACGCCAAGGATGGATGACAGGCGCCGTAGGTGGAAGGTGTTAAGCCTGTGCTCTTGTTTGACATAAGTTGTCCATGTCTGAATACCATATAGGAGTGTGCTGACAACACATAAGTTGTCCATGTCTGGTTACCATATAGGAGTGTACTGACGTCACATGCATTGTACACCAAAGCCTTTGTTTTAATTATCAGTTTCTGTTTTTTCCAAACACGCGTTGTGAGTTGAGCAAATGTAACAGCAGCTTTGCCCTGCGATTGTCTGTTTCTGGGTCTAGAGAGAGCTTGTCATTTATGAGGGATCCCAGGTATGTGAATTGATGGACACCTGCCAGTTCATAATTATCGATGCTAAGACTTGGTATCTTCTTCCTGTCCCAGAACATTTGTTTTGTTGAGACGCATTGTGAGCCCAAAATCTTTGCACGTCTGGGAGAGGTGATCTACCAATCTCTGAAGTTCCTGCTGACTGTGGGTGACAACTGCAGCATCATCAGCGAAAAGCAGGTCCCTGATGGTGATCTCCCTTATCTTTGTTTCGGCCTTGACCCTTGCAAGGTTAAACAGCCTACCATCCGACCTAGTGTGAAGGCAGATTCCTTCCCTTGCCTTACCAAATGCATGTTTCAGAAACAGAGCAAAGAAGATCCCGAACAGTGTCGGGGCCAGAGCCCAGCCCTGATTAACACCACCTAGAATTCCAAATGGCTGTGATACGCTACTATCAAATTGGACTGTTTCTGTCATGCCCTCATGTAACGATGTTATTAGTCGTAGCAGTTTGTTTGGGCAGCCTATTTCAGAGAGGATTGAAGAAGAGGCCATGCATACTAACCAAATCAAATGCCTTCGTCAGGTCAATGGAGGCGACATAAGAGGGCTGGTTCTGCTCAAGTGACTTTTCCTGAAGTTGTCGAAGAGAGAAAATCATGTCGATCGTTGATCTTCCAGACCTGAATCCACACTGTGACTCTGTATACACACGGTCCAGATCTGAATCCACACTGTGACTCTGGATATACACGGTCCAGACCTGAATCCACACTGGGACTTTGGATATACACGGTCCAGACCTGAATCCACACTGGGACTCTGGATATACACGGTCCAGACCAGAATCCACACTGTGACTCTAGATATACACGGTCCAGACCTGAATCCACACGGGGACTTTGGATATACACGGTCCAGACCTGAATCCACACTGGCACTCTGGATACACACGGTCCAGACCTGAATCCACACTGGCACTCTGGATACACGTGGTCCAGACCTGAATCCACACTGTGACTCTGGATATACACGGTCCAGACCTGAATCCACACTGTGACTCTGGATATACACGGTCCAGACCTGAATCCACACTGGGACTCTGGATACACACGCTCAGTCAATTTCTGTAGTCTTAGTAAGATAACTCTGGCGAAGACTTTGCCTACAACACTGAGCAGAGAGACACCTCGATAACTTTTACAGTCACTTCTATCACCTTTGTTTTTGAATAATGTTACAATCTGTGCATCTCTCATATCTTGAGGTGACGAGATGTGCCACCATCTTGTGGCCTCTGTCCAGCCCTGACATAACATCAAGTACATATATGGCTTGATGAGATGCGGTGGAGTTCCTTCCCTATCCGCTGCTCTGCTCGGAGTCAAGCTGCTATCTACTACTTTATAAAGGTACCCAATAGATGATTGGATGCCCGATCCCTTTATCCAGTAACAGCTTTTGGCAGAGAATTGATGTGAAAGGGGGACGATATTGAAGCACGACTAGAGCTGAGAATAGTGCTCCACCCATCGCTCCATGAAATTATAGAAACCTTTAATGATATCAAAGCCTAGATGATATCTTGTTATCATACATACTTATATCTTGCTATCAAACACTGTGATATCGTGTTATAAAACACACTGATATCTTGTTATCAAACACACTGATATATGGATATCAAACACACTGATATCTTGTTATCATACACACTTATATCTTGCTATCAAACACTGTGATATCCTGTTATAAAACACACTGATATCTTGTTATCAAACACACTGATATATGGATATCAAACACTCTGATATCTTGTTATAAAACACACTGATATCTTGTTATCAAACACTGTGATATCCTGTTATAAGACACACTGATATCTTGTTATCAAACACACTGATATATGGATATCAAACACTCTGATATGCTGTTATCAAACACACTGATATCTTGTTATCAAACACTGTGATATCCTGTTATAAGACACACTGATATCTTGTTATCAAACACACTGATATATGGATATCAAACACTCTGATATTTTGTTATTAAAACACACTGATATCTTGTTATCAAACACTGTGATATCCTGTTATAAAACACACTGATATCTTGTTATCAAACACACTGATATACGGATATCAAACACTCTGATATTTTGTTATCAAACACACTGATATCTTGTTATCAAACACACTGATATCTTGTTATCAGACAAACTAGACAATATCTTGTTATCAGACAAACTAGACGGTATCTTGTTATCAGACAAACTAGACGATATCTTGTTATCAGACAAACTAGACGATATCTTGTTATCAGACAAACTAGACGATATCTTTTTATCAGACAAACTAGACGATATCTTGTTATCAGACAAACTAGACGGTATTGAACACACACCAGATGAGAGGTTCCCAACTTGGAGTCTGCCAAGGTTACTGTAAGTTAGCGAGGACCAAATTGAAATTATTTTTGTTCTGTGTAGATTGATCACAACACAACGAAGGGGGAAGGAAAGAGGGAGGGGGTACGACGAATTATCATTGGCTGGGTGGGGTGGAGGTAGGGTCTAGGGCAGCTTGAGAACCCTTGACCTAATTAAGCTGACATAAATCTAGTTGCTGCTCACTGGTCTTTGGATTGACCTTGACATTGGGTTAGATCTATCTTAACGATAATTGTTCGAATATTATGAGCAGCTGACTGATCGCCCGGGACAACATATAGGAGACAGGTACCTACTGACTGACCGAGCAACATGGACAGCAAACGTGCCTACTTACCCGGCAGAGACGATGAAGCAGTCCAAACGGTTCCAGGAATCAGCCAAGTACGTGTCTGGACCTATGACTCCCATGGCGATCATCTTAATGACCATCTCGATGGCGAAGAAAGCGAAGATAAAGTGGTCAAAGCCCTCCAGCACACGACATCTGAGGGTCAGACACATCTCGTCGTTGCATGGCTGATACATGCCCAAGGTGATGCAGTTGAGGATGATCACAAACATACTGATCCGCTCGAACCAGGTATTCCAGGGTCAAGGAAAATGTCACACCAGTGTTTGTTTGTGTGAGTGAGTGTGTGTATGTGTGTGAGTGAGTGTGTATGCATGTGTGAGTGTGTATGTGTAAGTGAGTGTGTGTGCATGTGTGAGTGAGTGTGTGTGTATGTGTGAGTGAGTGTGTGTATGTTTATGTGTGTGTGTGTGTGATTGTGTGTTTGTGTGAGTAAGTATATATATATATATGTGTGCTACATTTTAAAAGTCACAATGCGTATGTGTCAGACAGGAGAGACGAACATGTCACAAACAGGAGAGACGAACATGTCACATACAGGAGGGAAGAACATGTCACAGACAGGAGGGAAGAACATGTCACACACAGGAGGGAAGAACATGTCCCACACAGGAGGGAAGAACATGTCACACACATGAGGGAAGAACATGTCACACACATGAGGGAAGAGCATGTCACAGACAGGAGGGAAGAACATGTCACAGACAGGAGGGAAGAACATGTCACAGACATGAGGGAAGAGCATGTCACAGACAGGAGGGAAGAACATGTCACAGACAGGAGGGAAGAACATGTCACACACAGGAGGGAAAACATGTCACAGACAGGAGGGACAAACATGTCACACACAGGAGGGAAAACATGTCACAGACAGGAGGGAAAAACATGTCACAGACAGGAGGGAAGAACATGTCACAGACAGGAGGGTAAAACATGTCACATACAGGAGGGGAAAACATGTCACACACAGGAGGGAAAACATGTCACAGACAGGAGGGAAAACATGTCACACACAGGAGGGAAGCACATGTCACAGACAGGAGGGAAGAACATGTCACAGACATGAGGGAAGAGCATGTCACAGACAGGAGGGAAGAACATGTCACAGACAGGAGGGAAGAACATGTCACAGACAGGAGGGAAGAACATGTCACACACAGGAGGGAAAACATGTCACAGACAGGAGGGAAAAACATGTCACAGACAGGAGGGAATAACAATTCCCACACAGGAGGAAAGATACACAAAACTGTTGGCCCAGCGGACACAAGGAGAAAAGATACACAAAACTAACAACGCATTTCTATAAGAAGCTTTAGCTGAACAGGTCAACAATCTCGCACATTTCCATATTTGAAAATAACTGAGATCAGTTCTTCAATTTGTCGCACATTTCTTGTCAGTGTCGCACATTGATTGTTCGTGTCGCACATTTCTTGTCAGTGTCTAATATTTATGTGTTAGAAGACAGCTGAGCAGATCATCGGTTGCTACGCTCACCCTTCGCCACTTCCATGATTACAGACACACAATTCGTATGTAGCACATTTCTCGTCACATCAGTACATTTCTCGTCACGGCAGCACATTTCTAATCACAGCAGCACATTTCTCGTCACAGCAGCACATTTCTCGTCACAGCAGCCCATTTCTCGTGACAGCAGCAAATTTCTCGTCACAGCAGCACATTTCTCGTCACGGCAGCACATTTCTCATCAGAGCAGCACATTTCTCATGACAGCAGCACATTTCTCGCCACAGTAGCACATTTCTCGCCACAGTAGCACATTTCTCGCCACAGTAGCACATTTCTCGTTATAGTAGCACATTTCTCGTCACAGTAGCACATTTCACGCCACAGTAGCACATTTCTCGCCACAGTAGCACATTTCTCGCCACAGTAGCACATTTCTAGCCACAGTAGCACATTTCTCGTTATAGTAGCACATTTCTCGTTATAGTAGCACATTTCTCGTCACAGTAGCACATTTCACGCCACAGTAGCACATTTCACGCCACAGTAGCACATTTCTCGCCACAGTAGCACATTTCTCGCCACAGTAGCACATTTCTCGCCACAGTAGCACATTTCTATATTTGCCAGCTGATCAGATCACAGAATGGTTGCACATATATTTCATCAATCCCGGATATTTTCATGTTTCGAGAAAAGTGACTCCACCAGCACACCTCACCTCCACTAGCACACCTCCCCTCCACCAGCACACCTCACCTCCACCAGCACACCTCACCTCCGCCAGCACACCTCCCCTCCGCCAGCACACCTCCCCTCCACCAGCACACCTCACCTCCACTAGCACACTTCACCTCCACCAGTACACTTCACCTCCACCAGGACACCTCACCTCCACTAGCACACCTCCCTCCGCCAGGACACCTCCCCTCCACCAGCACACTTCACCTCCACCAGTACACAAATGTCGTCACGGCAGCACAATTCTCCACGTCGCACACTTCACCTCCACCAGCACACAAATGTCGTCACGGCAGCACACTTCACCTCCACGTCGCACACTTCACCTCCACCAGCACACAAATGTCGTCACGGCAGCACAATTCTCCACGTCGCACACTTCCCCTCCACCAGCACACAAATGTCGTCACGGCAGCACAATTCTCCACGTCGCACACTTCACTTCCACCAGCACACAAATGTCGTCACGGCAGCACACTTCTCCACGTCGCACACTTCACCTCCACGTCGCACACTTCACCTCCACGTCGCACACTTTTCTCACTGTCATCAAATGTTGTTCTTGTATTCTGAGGAAAACATTGGATAAAACAGCTGATCAGGTCATTGGGGAAATAGTGAAATGAGCATCGTTGAATGTGTTCTCTGAGGCTGCGCCATGATGGCATATATTCTGACTTATGCCACATCAAGTTTAATGATTTCAACAAACATAGACCAGCCACTTAGGCCAAGTATGAACCCCCCACCCAAATTCCTCTACCAGACCTTATCAAAGACCAAGGCTGTGTCTCTGTCTTGACAATGGCTGCAAGGCAACCCGCAGAGGTTCTGATGGCTGACCAACATGTTCTCTTCCTAGAACATCTCCAGGCTAGCTGGCCGGACTTGCTGGCGTGTGTGAAGCAGGAAGGCTGAACAGTTGGTCACGGACATGTGGAACTACAATAATGCTTTTCATGGATTACCAGAGAGGCACACCAGACAGTTGTTGAACGGAAGAGACTGGACACTTCTAATGTCCTTCTCACGTACTGACATAGACGCACACTGACATGGGCGTACACCGACAAAGACGCACACCGACATGGACGCACACTGACATGGGCGTACACCGACATAGACGCACACCGACATGGGCGTACACCGACATAGACGCACACCGACATGGACGCACACCGACATGGGCGTACACCGACATAGACGCACACCGACATGGGCGTACACCGACATAGACGCACACCGACATGGGCGTAGACCGACATAGACGCACACCGACATAGACGCACACTGACATGGGCGTACACCGACATAGACGCACACCGACATGGACGCACACCGACATGGGCGTACACCGACATAGATGCACACCAACATGGGCGTACACCGACATAGACGCACACCGACATGGGCGTATACCGACATAAACGCACACCGGCATAGACGCACACCGACATAGACGCACACCGACATGGACGCACACCTACATGGGCGTACACCGACATAGACGCACACCGACATGGACGTACACCGACATAGACGCACACCGACGTAGACGCACACCGACATAGACGCACACCGACATAGACGCACACCGACATAGACGCACACCGACATGGACGCACACCGACATGGGCGTACACCGACATAGACGCACACCGACATGGGCGTACACCGACATAGACGCACACCGACATAGACGCACACCGACATAGACGTACACCGACATAGACGCACACCGACATAGACGCACACCGACATAGACGCACACCGACATGGGGGTACACCGACATAGACGCACACCGACATGGGCGTACACCGACATGGGCGTACACCCTAGTGACGATAGGGGCTCCCGTCCTGTCAGAATAGACAAAGAAGGCATTTATAATACGGGAGGCAGTAGGACCAATAATCGTTATGGCTACTTTTTAAAAAGTCAAAAAAGACGACATATATAAACATTATCTAATGGTTTGATCAAACCGGACACAAAGAAAACTCTAATGTTTGATCCAACCGGACACAAAGAAAACTCTAATGGTTTCATGCAACCGGACACAAAGAAGAATAGACCAAAGAGGTAACGTACTACCGACTTCAAAACGTATGAGATAAGAGACGAATAGAAGACGTAACGATACATGTCTGGGATTAAAGACGAATGGAAGACGTAAATAACATAAATAAAATAAACACATAATAGAACAAAGATAATGGCCACCGACAAAACACAATGTTAGCATAAATTTACAGTGGACAAAGAATCGAATCTTTCGAGTCAAAATGTTACAGAAAGATCCTCAGAATACCCTGGGCAGAGAAAAAGACAAATGTAGACATTCGGCAAGAGTTGAGCATAGAGGAGAACTGATTTATCAATTCCATTTTGGCTAGAAAGTGCAAATACTTTGGTCACATCAAGAGACAGAACGGTCTTGAGAGAACAGTGATGGAGGGTATGGTGCCAGGCAAAAGAGGAAGGGGTAGACCAATTTGTTGTTTAGATGTTTGCCTCACTAGTTTCTACTGACGGAGGCGCGCCCATTCCACCCCAGACCGTAGTCCATTGGGCGATATCAGGACGCATAAACCAGTGCTTGAATGCATGTGCGTGTCTGTATGTACCTATGCTAGGTTTGTGGCTAGCCCAACCAAAGTGCAATGGACGGGCCTCAACCTGAGGGCGCGTATGAAAGTTGTGCAAGAGTCTGACTGTTGGACAGTCAAATGAGTGAGGAGAGAATTTGAATTGTAAATCGTTTTTATTGATCCTTTCTGCAATACAAATTCCCATAACTTGTTCATAACTTGTTCATAACTTGTTCATAACTTGTTGAAATGTAACACATCAATATAAATGAGTAATGAAATAGGAATGATTCGCTAAAGGAAAGAAGGGCAGGAATATTTTTTAAATTTTTAAAATTTTTTTATATTTTTTATTTATTAACACAGCACAAAATGCTGTTTAATTAATTTTTAAACAGTGGCAAAGAAAGGTGAATAAAAGGAAAAACACAAAGGATAAAATACAAAATCCATGTGAGTGTTGTATGAATAATTTATGTCAGTATTTTGTGTCTTTGTGTAGATGGAAATGTTGTGTAGCGTATATTCTTTGTTCATAAAATGCCTCGTTCCTACATGTCCAGATTAAATATTTAAATTCCGCTAAGAGTGTCAATAGTCTGATTTGGGTGTTCTTTCTGTTTTGGGGATAGTGTTGAGCATGATAGCTCTATACATGTCTACTTTCGTCTGTGTGTGTTTGTTGAATGTCTGTCGAAGTGTCATTAAAGTTTGGGAAATGGTCATACACTGGTAGAATATGTAATCTTCTGTCTCTGGAATGGTTTGTCTGCAGAGTTTACATGTTGGTGTCCTATATGATATGCTGTGATAAAGTGGTGTTAGATTAAATAAAAGTCTATATGACACTTCTCTGGTCTTAGGTGATATTTTTAGTGTGTGGAGATTTCTGAATATGCCTGTAAAATCTGTAATAAAATATTTGTATCCGCTTTTGATTCCACTGTTGAGTGATGGTTCTTGGGATTGCACTAATTGGTTATAAATAATTTTGCTCCTGTTTAAATATGTGTCCATTGCCCTGTATATGTCTAATGCATTGTTGGTAAAATGGGGGTGGACTCCCAAAGAAGTGTGGCTTAGTGTTATTCAATTTACACCATTTACTAAGGCTGAGGCCCACATAGTAGTGTGCTAGTGGGTACTCATTTGGATGTCTGACTATTTCACTTATAAATTTAATGCGGAGGGCTTTAATGTTAGTTTCGACATGTTGTAAAGAAATTCAGCCTCTCTTTTTATCCTGTATTAATATAGCGAGGCGAGACGGGGAAAAGTTTCTGTCATCGTTGCATATGGGGTAGACAAAGATTGAGTTTTTTTTGCTTAGATGTTTGCCTCACTAGTTTCTACTGGCGGAGGCGCGCCATTTTCCACCGCAGACCGTAGTCCATCAGGCGATATCATAAACCAGTGCTTGGATGCATGTATGCGTCTGTATGTACCTATGCTAGGTTTGTGCGCCCTCAGAAGCTAGCCCAACCAAAGTGCAATGGAAGGGCTTTACCACGAGAGTCAAATGAAACAGAGTGAGGTGAGAGAACAGAGATGGGGAAGAGTGGCCCCCAGGGTGAGCCCTGGGGTGAGTCCTCCCTTCTCCAAAATTGTTCCTTGGGTAGACCTTTTTTTTTTGTTTTGCTTAGATGTTTGCCTCACTAGTTTCTACTGGCGGAGGCGCACCATTTTCCACCCCAGACCGTAGTCAATTGGGCGATATCAGGACGCATAAACCAGTGCTTGGATGCATGTGCATCTGTATGTACCTATGCTAGGTTTGAGCGCCCTCAGAAGCTAGCCCAACCAAAGTGCAATGGAAGGGCTTTACCACGAGGGCGCGTGTGAAAGTTGTGCAAGGGTGTGACTGTAGGACAGAGTCAAATGAAACAGAGTGAGGTGAGAAGAGAGAGAAGGGGAAGAGTGGCCCCCAGGGTGAGCCTCTTCTCCTCAGACCCTTGGGTAGACCAAGAAGACGATGGCACTAAGATATCCAGGAATGCCTGGGTATGTCTGTGGTGGAGGCTGGAGTTTTGGCAGGGAACGAGTTTCTTTCAGACAGACTGTGATGGGAGCGACGTTCTACAAAGGACATGCTACATGATGATGACGTAACGATAAATGTCTGTCTGGGATTATTGTACCAGACCTACTCAACCCAACCAGTTATCCTGGACACAATTGTTATTTTGACATTCAGCAGACTTATCTCCCTTAGAACTAATTACTTCCCCTCACACTTAAAAAATTAATGAAACCCGAAAATCAAGATCAAGATGCTGAGCAGCCATGAGCTGCAGGGGTCAGTGACCCCTAGCTGAGCAGCCATGAGCTGCAGGGGTCAGTGACCCCTAGCTGAGCAGCCATGAGCTGCAGGTGTCAGTGACCCATAGCTGAGCAGCCATGAGCTGCAGGGGTCAGCGACCCAGAGCTGACTGCTAGCGTCAGGGCCAGCGAACCAGAGCTGATTGCTAGCGTCAGGGCCAGTGAACCAGAGCTGAGCAGCGCATCAGCTGCAGTGGTCAGCGATCCATAGCTGACTGCTAGCGATCCAAAGCTGACTGCTAGCGTCAGGGCCAGCGAACCAGAGCTGAGCAGCGCATGAGCTGCAGTGGTCAGCGACCCATAGCTGACTGCTTGCGTCAGGGCCTACGAACCAGAGCTGTCAAGACCCTTATACACCTCTACGTGGTGATCCTGGATAACAGGCTGCAGCAGGGCAGACTGGCTAAGGAGAAGGGATCGAAGAGGGAATGCTAACCAGGTACTCACAAAATTCTTGCTAAAGTTGGATGTGTTGGACCGAAAGGTGCAAATATCGCAGCCCAGCTGTAAACTACGACACAGCGCATTCCGTTATCTGGACTACATTCTGCTACTTAAGCATTTTCAGTGGTTGGTAGCGGGAGATTGAGAACGAAGAAGAAGAAACCCGAAAATTCTTTCATCAAAAAAACAAAAAAAAAACAAAAACAATATTAAAATGAAAGTAGTTATTAATATATTGACATAACTGGACATGATTACACCAGTTACAGTCAAATATGTCACCTTGTAAGTTCTCTTATCAGAAGATTTCGGCACTTAACCAGTTGGTTTCCCCTAATCCGATTCTCTGCTTGACCGTAATCTAGTTATTTATATCCCTAAGAATATCCTGTAATATCTAATTAAAATTTGGAGCCTTGTGGTACTCGTCTCATCTAACGGGTCTGCCCTCTGACGATCTGGTAAAATCTTGAGCCGGGTGGTTCTCGTCTCATCTAACGGGTCTGCCCTCTGACGTTCTGGCAGCATCAATCTCTTCAGATTCCCCTGTTGAATAAAGATCTCGAATCTGTGCGATGGATGTCGTCTCTGCTGTTCGTCTGCACCCTCATCTCTATCCTAGGGTTGTGTGGTTTCTCCTGACAAGGTGTGAGGCATCGACCAGTTTTGGGTGTCTTGGCTACACATGTGCTCCTGTCAGAGACCCACACTTCTGACTAGGGGTGAGGCATCGACCAGTTTTGAGACCTACTGAAGTTGGACAGATATATTTTAGAGTCAGAAGGCCAGTATCGCCCACAGGCGAGTTAGTACATGTCTCTGATGTCACAGGCGAGTTAGTACAAGTCTCTGATGTCACAGGCGAGTTAGTACAAGTCTCTGATGTCACAGGCGAGTTAGTACAAGTCTATGATGTCACAGGCGAGTTAGTACAAGTCTCTGATGTCACAGGCGAGTTAATACAAGTCTCTAATGTCACAGGCGAGTTAGTACAAGTCTCTGATGTCACAGGCGAGTTAGTACAAGTCTCTGATGTCACAGGCGAGTTAGTACAAGTCTCTGATGTCACCGATATCCCGAAACCACGTAAGTATTAGCTGGCTGGACCCAAAGTTCCCCAATTATAGAGTTATCGCAGCGGACTCAGACAAGTACATCTGGTAGCCTCCTTACCAAATCTGATATGAAATATCTGCTTCATGACCTGTTATATGTCTCATTAAACTTTGCCTTCTTTCACTGCTGTCGTTGAGAGCTGGTTACGTGGTCTCAAGTCTCCTGGCAGTGTTCCTGGCCTGACCGTCGGACCTGGATGAGCCCTATCAAGTCTCCTGGCCTGACCGCCGGACTTGGATGAGCCCTATAAAGTCTCCTAGTCTGACCGCCGGACCTGGATGAGCCCTCTCCTAGAAATTGTACTACCCCCATTTAGTCCTGAACAACTCGCCACTACAGAAATGATGATTTTGCTAATTTCCTCACCATCCTCAGAGTTCACACTAAACGTCTGAGGCCCATCCCCAAGATCCATGACCATGTCACATTAGAGCCCCAGATCCATGACCATGTTCCACTAGAGACCCAGATCCATGACCATGTCACATTAGAGCCCCAGATCCATGACCATGTCAGATTAGATACTCAGATCCATGGCCATGTCACATTAGATACTCAGATCCATGGCCATGTCACATTATATACCCAGATCCATGACCATGTCACATTAGAGCCCCACATCCATGACCATGTCACACTAGAGCCCCAGATCCACGACCATGTCCCATTAGAGCCCAGATCCATGACCATGTCACATTAGAGCCATAGATCCATGACCATGTCACATTAGAGCCCCACATCCATGACCATGTCACACTAGAGCCCCAGATCCATTACCATGTCCCATTAGAGCCCAGATCCATGACCATGTCACATTAGAGCCCCACATCCATGACCATGTCACACTAGAGCCCCAGATCCATGACCATGTCACATTAGAGCCCCACATCCATGACCATGTCACACTAGAGCCCCAGATCCATGACCATGTCACATTAGAGACAAATGAAAGACGAGACGATTTTGATGAAAACGTTGCAGATGATAACATCGGCTTTGAAGAGGCCAAGGTCAAATATCGGATCGGGATTTAATCTGATAATGGGAGATTGTTAATAGACCTCTGGGCTGTGAGTCAGCTGGTGACTGCAGCATGTTTCCAGCCAGGCTATCGCCAGAGCAAAGGACATGACAACCAAAGTCAGTATACATGTATAGATAAGAAATTATGATCATCATTACGAAATGAACAAATTATTTAGACGTAACCTCAGACCACCACCTTCTGGTAGTTTCTAACAAAGATGAGACAAACAGTATACAATAACCATTGAGTACAGACAACCATTGAGTACAGACAACCATATGGTACAGACAACCATAGAGTACAGACAACCATAGAGTACAGACAACCATACAGCACAGACAACCATAGAGTACATACAACCATAGAGTACAGACAACCATACAGCACAGACAACCATAGAGTACAGACAACCATAGAGTACAGACAACCATAGAGTACAGACAACCATAGAGTACAGACAACCATACAGCACAGACAACCATATGGAACAGGCAACCATACAGCACAGGCAACCATAGAGTACAGACAACCATAGAGTACAGACAACCATAGAGTACAGACAACCATAGAGTACAGACAACCATACAGCACAGACCACCATAGAGTACAGACAACCATAGAGTACAGACAACCATAGAGTACAGACAACCATAGAGTACAGACAACCATACAGCACAGACAACCATAGAGTACAGACAACCATAGAGTACAGACAACCATAGAGTACAGGCAACCATACAGCACAGACAACCGTAGAGCACAGACAACCATACAGTACACACAACCATAGAGTACAGACAACCATAGAGTACAGACAACCATAGAGCACAGACAACCATAGAGCACAGACAACCATACAGTACACACAACCATTGAGTACAGACAACCATAGGGAACAGGCAACCATAGGGAAAACGCAACCATAGGGAACAGGCAACCATAGGGAACAGGCAACCATAGGGAACAGGCAACCATAGAGCACAGACAACCATAGAGTACAGACAACCAAAGAGTACAGAGAACCAAAGAGTACAGAGAACCATAGAGTACAGACAACCATAGAGTACAGACAACCATAGAGCACAGACAACCATAGAGTACAGACAACCATAGAGCACAGACAACCATAGAGTACTGATAACAGACAACTATAGAGCACAGACAACCATAGAGTACTGATAACAGACAACCATAGAGCACTGACAACATACAACCATAGAGTACCGGCAACAGACAACAACATCCTATGAACAGAAACGTGGATTGAGGTCCTTGATAGACAAGACATACCAGACAGACAACAGCAGAGGCTGTAGCCAAGGTCATTGAGACAGTAGGCATAAACCGCAGCAGAGAGAGATGTGCGATAGCCAGATGTGCGAGAGCCAGATGTGTGAGAGTCAGATGTGTGAGAGTCAGATGTGCGATAGCCAGATGTGCGAGAGCCAGATGTGTGAGAGTCAGATGTGTGAGAGCCAGATGTGTGAGAGCCAGATGTGCCAGAGCCAAGTGTACCAGAGCCAGATGTGTGAGAGCCAGATGTGCCAGAGCCAGATGTACCAGAGCCAGATGTGTGAGAGCCAGATGTGAGAGAGTCAGATGTGTGAGAGTCAGATGTGTGAGAGCCAGATGTGTGAGAGCCAGATGTGTGAGAGCCAGATGTGTGAGAGCCAGATGTGTGAGAGCCAGTTGTGAGAGAGTCAGATGTGTGAGAGTCAGATGTACCAGAGCCAGATGTGTGAGAGCCAGATGTGTGAGAGCCAGATGTGTGAGAGCCAGATGTGTGAGAGCCAGATGTGTGAGAGCCAGTTGTGAGAGAGTCAGATGTGTGAGAGTCAGATGTACCAGAGCCAGATGTGTGAGAGCCAGATGTGTGAGAGCCAGATGTGTGAGAGCCAGATGTGCCAGAGCCAGATATGCCAGAGCCAAATGTGCCAGAGTGAAGGTGCTGCAAACATGAAGCCAATAAGAAGGTTCAAATGTGATTGAGATAAAACCATTGAAAATACATTCACGAGTGAGCAGAAGAAGAGGTAGAAACGTTCACGAGTGAGCAGAAGAAGAGGTAGAAACGTTCACGAGTGAGCAGAAGAAAAGGTAGAAACGTTCACGAGTGAGCAGAAGAAGAGGTAGAAACGTTCACGAGTGAGCAGAAGAAGAGGTAGAAACGTTCACGAGTGAGCAGAAGAAGAGGTAGAAACGTTCACGAGTGAGCAGAAGAAGAGGTAGAAACGTTCACGAGTGAGCAGAAGAAGAGGTAGAAACGTTCACGAGTGAGCAGAAGAAGAGGTAGAAACGTTCACGAGTGAGCAGAAGAAGAGGTAGAAACGTTCACGAGTGAGCAGAAGAAGAGGTAGAAACGTTCACGAGTGAGCAGAAGAAGAGGTAGAAACGTTCACGAGTGAGCAGAAGAAGAGGTAGAAACGTTCACGAGTGAGCAGAAGAAGAGGTAGAAACGTTCACGAGTGAGCAGAAGAAGAGGTAGAAACGTTCACGAGTGAGCAGAAGAAGAGGTAGAAATGTTCACGAGTGAGCAGAAGAAGAGGTAGAAACGTTCACGAGTGAGCAGAAGAAGAGGTAGAAACGTTCACGAGTGAGCAGAAGAAGAGGTAGAAACGTTCACGAGTGAGCAGAAGAAGAGGTAGAAACGTTCACGAGTGAGCAGAAGAAGAGGTAGAAAAGTTCACGAGTGAGCAGAAGAAGAGGTAGAAACGTTCACGAGTGAGCAGAAGAAGAGGTAGAAACGTTCACGAGTGAGCAGAAGAAGAGGTAGAAACGTTCGCGAGTGAGCAGAAGAAGAGGTAGAAACGTTCACGAGTGAGCAGAAGAAGAGGTAGAAACGTTCACGAGTGAGCAGAAGAAGAGGTAGAAACGTTCACGAGTGAGCAGAAGAAGAGGTAGAAACGTTCGCGAGTGAGCAGAAGAAGAGGTAGAAACGTTCACGAGTGAGCAGAAGAAGAGGTAGAAACGTTCACGAGTGAGCAGAAGAAGAGGTAGAAACGTTCACGAGTGAGCAGAAGAAGAGGTAGAAACGTTCACGAGTGAGCAGAAGAAGAGGTAGAAACGTTCACGAGTGAGCAGAAGAAGAGGTAGAAACGTTCACGAGTGAGCAGAAGAAGAGGTAGAAACGTTCACGAGTGAGCAGAAGAAGAGGTAGAAACGTAATATAAAAGACTTGAAAAATTGCATGAAGAAACTGAGATAAAATAGTTTGAAAGATAAGATGGGAATGTTGCACAGCAACACCAAACAGCAAATGAAAAGATGGACAAAATATATTTGTTAATAATCAGAGCAGTTCCACAAGATCACCCAGACATTCAATCAGCGGAATCGAAACTGCACGTTAATTGTGCCAGACTGACTAGAACGGACATCAAGAGAGGTCTGGAAAACTGAGTCCAATGGACCAGATTGAGGGAATCAAATGGTATGATCCAATCACGTGAGAGAGAGAGAGAGAGAGTGTGTGAGAGAGAGTGTGAGAGAGTGAGAGAGAGAGAGTGTGTGAGAGAGAGTGTGAGAGAGTGAGAGAGAGAGTAGGAGAGAGAGTGTGAGAGAGTGGGAGACAGAGAGTAGGAGAAGAGTGTGAGAGAGAGAGAGAGAGTAGGAGAAGAGTGTGAGAGAGAGTGTGGGAGAGAAAGTGGGAGAGAGAGTGTGGGAGAGAGAGTGTGGGAGAGAGAGTGTGAGAGAGTGGGAGACAGAGAGTAGGAGAAGAGTGTGAGAGAGAGAGTAGGAGAAGAGTGTGTGAGAGAGAGTGTGGGAGAGAAAGTGGGAGAGAGAGTGTGGGAGAGAGAGTGTGGGAGAGAGAGTGTGAGAGAGTGGGAGACAGAGAGTAGGAGAAGAGTGTGTGAGATAAAGTGGGAGTGAAAGTGTGGGAGAGAGAGTGTGGGAGAGAGAGTGGTAGAGAGAGTAGAAGAGAGAGAGAGTATGAGAGAGAGAGAGTGGGAGAGAGAGTGGGAGAGAGAGAGTGGCAGAGAGAGAGAGAGTGGGACAGAGAGTGATAGAGAGAGTAGAAGGGAGAGAGTTAGAGAGAGAGAGAGAAAGTGGGAGATAAAAGTGTGGGAGAGAGAGTGGGAGAGAGAGAGTGGGAGAGAAATAGTGTGTGAGAGAGAGTTGAAGAAAGAGTGGGGGAGAGAAAATGGGAGAGATAGAGTGTGTGAGAGAGAGAGTTGGAGAGACAGTGGTAGAGAGAGTGTAGGAGAAGAGTGTGAGAAAGAGTGGGAGGGAGAGAGTGGGAGAGAGAGCGGGAGAAAGAGAGTGGGAGAGAGAGTGGGTGAGAAAGTTGGGTAGAGAGAGTGGAAGAGAAAGTGGGAGAGAGCGTGGGATAGAGAGTGGGAGAGACAGAAAGTGGGAGAGAGAGTGGGAGAGAGAGTGGGGGAGAGAGTGGGAGAGAGAGTGGGGGAGAGAGTGGGGGAGAGAGTGGGAGAGAGAGTGGGGGAGAGAGTGGGGGAGAGAGTGGGAGAGAGTGTGGGAGAGAGAGTGGGTGAGAAAGTTGGGTAGAGAGAGAGGGAGAGAGAGTGGAAGAGAAAGTGGGAGAGAGCGTGGGATAGAGAGTGGGAGAGACAGAAAGTGGGAGAAAGAGTGGGAGAGACAGTGGGGGAGAGAGTGGGAGATAGAGTGGGAGATAGAGTGGGGGAGAGAGTGGGGGAGAGAGTGGGAGAGAGAGTGGGGGAGAGATTGGGGGAGAGAGTGGGAGAGAGTGTTGGAGAGAGAGTGGGTGAGAAAGTTGGGTAGAGAGAGAGGGAGAGAGAGTGGAAGAGAAAGTGGGAGAGAGCGTGGGATAAAGAGTGGGAGAGAGAGTGGGGGAGAGAGTGGGGGAGAGAGTCGGAGAGAGAGTGGAAAGAGAGGGGGGGAGAGAGTGGGGTAGAGAGTGGGAGAGAGAGTGGGGGAGAGAGTGGGGGAGAGAGTGGAAGAGACAGAAAGTGGGAGACAGAGTGGGAGAGAGAGTGGGAGAGAGAGTGGGGGAGAGAGTGGGGGAGAGAGTGGGAGAGAGAGTGGGGGAGAGAGTGGGGGAGAGAGTGGGAGAGAGAGTGGGGGAGAGAGTGGAAGAGACAGAAAGTGGGAGACAGAGTGGGAGAGAGATTGGAAGAGAGAGTGGGGGAGAGAGTGGGGGAGAGAGTGGGAGAGAGAGTGGGAGAGACAGAAAGTGGGAGACAGAGTGGGAGAGAGAGTGGGGAAGAGAGTGGGAGAGAGAGTGGGGGAGAGAGTGGGGGAGACAGTGGGGGAGAGAGTGGGATAGAGAGTGGGGGAGAGAGTGGAAGAGACAGAAAGTGGGAGACAGAGTGGGAGAGATAGTGGGAGAGAGAGTGTGTGAGAGAGAGTAGGCGACAGAGTGGGAGAGAGAGTGGGAGAGAGAGTGTATGAGAGAGAGAGAAAGAGGGAGACATGTCTATCTTCGCGTACGTGTGTGTGTATGTATTATGTATGTATGTGTGTGTATGTGTGTATGTATGTATGTGTATGTGTGTCTGTATGTTTGTGTGTATGTGTGTGTGTGTGTTTGTGCTTATGTGTGTGTATGTACGTATGTGTGTGTATGTACGTGTGTATGTATGTGTGTGTATGTATGTATGTTTGTGTGTGTTTGTGCGTATGTGTGTGCGCGTGCGCGCGTGAACGCCTGCCAGTCCACTCCCTACATGATGATGCTGCCAGAAAGTACCTAGACTTATCTAGGTCCATCATTCACGTCTCGAACAACCACATCCGACACACCAGATCAAACCTGCACACTTTAATGGCGCAGTTACAAGCGCCCAGGCCCATTTCTGAACATCTTCTAGAAACGCGGTTAATGGCACGAGCTGGTGGCACGTGCACGAAACTGAGCCTGACCTGTCAGCGTCTGACCTAGCTCTATGGCCGTAACCTGGATCTTTTAAGGCGGAAATAACAGCTGGAACCGGTTTATATGACAATTGGGAGATTTTAACATTGGGGGGGGGGGGGGGAGAGATAAAGTGGGGAGAGTTAAAAATGGGGGGGGGGGCATATAGTGGGGAGAGTTAAACATGGGGCGGGCATATAGTGGGGAGAGTTAAACATGGGGGGGGGGGCATATAGTGGGGAGAGTTAAACATGGGGGGGGGGCATATAGTGGGCAGAGTTAAACATGGGGGGGGGGCATATAGTGGGGAGATTTAAACATGGGGGGGGGGCATATAGTGGGGAGATTTAAACATGGGGGGGGGCATATTGTGGAGAGAGTTAAACATGGGGCGGGCATATAGTGGGCAGAGTTAAACATGGGGGGGGCATATAGTGGGGAGATTTAAACATGGGGGGAGGCATATAGTGGGGAGAGCTAAATGGGGGGGGGGGCATATTGTGGAGAGAGTTAAACATGGGGGGGGGGCATATAGTGGGGAGAGTTAAAAATGGGGGGCATATAGTGGGGAGAGTTAAATATGGGGGAGCATATAGTGGGGAGAGTTAAACATGGGGGGCATATAGTGGGAAGAGTTAAACATGGGGTGGGGGTGGGGGTATATAGTGGGGAGAGTTAAACATGGGGGGGGCATATAGTGGGGAGAGTTAAACATGGGGGGGCATATAGTGGGGAGAGTTAAACATGGGGTTGGGGGTGAGGGCATTTAGTGGGGAGAGTTAAACATGGGGGGGGGCATATAGTGGGGAGAGTTAAATATGGAGGGGGGCATATAGTGGGGAGAGTTAAACATGGAGGGGGGGGCATATAGTGGGGAGAGTTAAATATGGGGGGGGGCATATAGTGGGGAGAGTTAAATATGGAGGGGGGGCATATATTGGGGAGAGTTAAACATGGGGGGGGGCATATAGTGGGGAGAGTTAAACATAGGGTTGGGGGTGAGCGCATATAGTGGGGAGAGTTAAACATGGGGGGGGGGCATATAGTGGGGAGAGTTAAACATGGGAGGGGGGGAGCGGTGATAAAGTGGGGAGAGTTAAACATGGGGAGGGGGGGGGCGTTGATTAAATGGGGATTATTTTTAAAGATAAAATATTCACTGTCCATTTTTAGATAATGACTTGGCATTTATTGACGTCCTGTCAAGTCCTTTTTTTGGCACACTCCCAACCTCTTTGTCCACGTGTCTTGGTGGTACACTCTTATCCTCTTTGTCCACATGTGTTGGTGGATCACTATGTGGGAAGAAGGCAGGAGAGATCTTTGTTTCAGATCAAGTTTAATGAGCACATCTTGCTCGAGGTACCAACCTGGTAAGATCAATGACCTGTGTCGTTAAAGTGGATTTCGGCCACACTATGTCTGTTCACTACTAGTTGTCGTTAAAGGGTGGTAGTCGTTTCTTTTGTTTTTCAGAGAAGTAATGTTGGATATTTAGAAGATGTAATGTTGAACAGTTAGCAGATTTAATGTTGAACAGTTAGCAGATTTAATGTTGGACAGTTAGCAGATGTAATGTTGGACAGTTAGCAGATGTAATGTTGGACAGTTAACAGATGTAATGTTGGATAGTTAGCAGATGTAATGTTGAACAGTTAGCAGATGTAATGTTGAACAGTTAGCAGATGTAATGTTGAACAGTTAGCAGATGTAATGTTGGACAGTTAGCAGATGTAATGTTGGACAGTTAGCAGATGTAATGCTGGACAGTTGATATAGGTAAAGCTGGAGAGTTCACAGAAGAGGTAATGTTAGACAGTTGATATGGGTAATGCTAGTAAATATATGAGATTAGCTTAGACAAGATATAGTATTGGACTTTACAAATGTAATATCAACAAGTTTACAGAGGTAATATTACAGTTTTTGGAGTAAAATTAATGTTTAAATCGGCAAAATCAAATAAAAAAAATAATGACAGCTTGCGAATATAGGTTGTTTCAGACGGTTTGTAGAGGTGTTATTATGGACATGATATCAGAAACGTAATGTAGATAACTGTAGACAGTTTATACATGTATGTGTCAGTTTATAGAGGTATTATTTGACAGTTTATATTTGTACTATAGAGCAGTTTATAGAGGTAATATCAGACAGTTTATGGAGGAAGTATCAGCCAGTTTATGGAGGAAGTATCAGCCAGTTTATGGAGGAAGTATCAGCCAGTTTATGGAGGAAGTATCAGCCAGTTTATGGAGGAAGTATCAGCCAGTTTATGGAGGAAGTATCAGCCAGTTTATGGAGGAAGTATCAGCCAGTTTATGGAGGAAGTATCAGCCAGTTTATGGAGGAAGTATCAGCCAGTTTATGGAGGAAGTATCAGCCAGTTTATGGAGGAAGTATCAGCCAGTCCACTTAAATATTTGTTTTTGAAATATCTCAGCTATAAACTTTAAAAAAAATTTGTATCGTCTCGGATATAAACCGATGGGTTATCATCATTGGAAGTCTATCATTTATAATCATTGGAAGTCTATCCGTTATAACCATTAGAAGTGTATCATTTATCATAATTGGAAGTGTATCATTGATCATCATTGGAAGTTTATCATTTATCATCATTGGAAGTGTATCATTTATCATCATTGGAAGTGTATCATTTATCATCATTGGAAGTGTATCATTTATCATCATTGGAAGTTTATCATTTATCATCATTAGAAGTGTATCATTTATCATCATTGGAAGTGTATCATTTATCATCATTGGAAGTGTATCATTTATCATCATTGGAAGTGTATCATTTATCATCATTGGAAGTTTATCATTTATCATCATTGGAAGTTTATCATTTATGAAAGTAATCTGGCGCTATGGTCACACTTTCTGGCCCTCATTAAAGAACTGGCTTACCGCAGTAGCTGAAATGTTTCCTATGTTTCAGTCCACATCTCAGACGTGCAAGTGCAGGTACTCGCCTGGGGGAGGTCTGACATGTTTCCTATGTTTCAGTCCACTTCTCAGACGTGCAAGTGCAAGTACTCGCCTGGGGGAGGTCTGACAAATTGACTGTAAACAACTTTGAGCTTTGACTAGTGCACTTCCACAATTGAATAATGTTTGCTAGACTCGGCGGACAGTTACCAGAACCCGAGTTGTGATTGATAGTCGCTCAGGCAACACAAGAATAATGGAACAGTCTGACCCCAGGAGAACGCGGGCTATATCGGACAGACGCAGATGTTAAAGGAGGCATGCACATAAAGGGTAGTTGGTGTGGTTGGACGTTTTGTTTAGTGTAGTTAGACGTTTGGTTTGGTGTAGTTAGACGTTTAGTTTGGTGTAGTTAGACGTTTGGTTTGGTGTAGTTAGACGTTTAGTTTGGTGTAGTTAGACGTTTGGTTTGGTGTAGTTAGACGTTTGGTTTGGTATGGTTAGACGTTTAGTTTGGTGTGGTTAGACGTTTGGTTTGGTGTAGTTGGAAGTTTGGTTTGGTGTAGTTAGACGTTTAGTTTGGTGTGGTTAGACGTTTAGTTTAGTGTAGTTAGACGTTTGGTTTGGTGTAGTTAGACGTTTGGTTTGGTATGGTTAGACGTTTAGTTTGGTGTGGTTAGACGTTTGGTTTGGTGTAGTTGGACGTTTGGTTTGGTGTAGTTAGACGTTTAGTTTGGTGTGGTTAGACGTTTTGT
Organism: Ariolimax columbianus; assembly: GCA_036924085.1. Classification (NCBI taxonomy): domain Eukaryota; kingdom Metazoa; phylum Mollusca; class Gastropoda; order Stylommatophora; family Arionidae; genus Ariolimax; species Ariolimax columbianus. The sequence goes on along the minus strand of JAVGWX010000006.1, from coordinate 117,935,965 downwards.
TTAGTGTAGTTAGACGTTTGGTTTGGTGTAGTTGGACGTTTGGTTTGGTGTGGTTGGACGTTTGGTTTTGTGTGGTTGGACGTTTGGTTTGGTGAAGTTGGACGCTTGGTTTTGTGTGGTAGGACGTTTGTGTTGTTGTAGTTGAACGTTTGTGTTGTTGTAGTTGGACGTTTGTGTTGTTGTAGTTGTACGTTTTAAAACTTCTAAATAATCTTTGATGAGGTAATCTATCAAAAGCATTTGCAAAATCTAGATAAATAGTATCCACCGGCTCCCCTTTATCTATCATTTTAGTAACCTCTTCCATGAATTCTAATAGATTTGTTAAGCACGATCTCCCTCTAGTAAACACATGCTGACTATTTCTGATTAGATTAAATTTGTCTAAATGCATTACAATGTTTTCTTTGATTATTGACTCTAACAATTTACAGACTATGCTCGTTAAACTCACAGGTCTATAATTCGCTGGATCTGATTTTTTGCTCTTTTGGAATTAGGGGATCACTTCTGCATCTTTCCAATCCCGTGGAACAATTCCTTGTGCAAGTAATTGAGAACATAATATAGCCAATGGTTTTTCTAGTTGGTCTCTAATTTCAAACAGCAATTTTGGATGAATACCATCTTGACCTGGACATTTATCCACTTTCAACCCATTCAATTAAAAAAACAAAAACATTTCCTCTGTAGTGCAGATTGATCTTAATCCCGCTGTATCCATGTCTCTTTGAAAGATATTTATAGGCTCTGAGATCTTGGAGCAGTCCTCTTTTGTGTAGACTGTCCCAAAGTACTGATTGAGTAGATTGTTCAACATCTGTTCCTCATGCAATATCCTTCCACATTATTTGGCTTGCTGCCTCTTTCATCCTCTTAACATCTGCCTTAAAGTAGTCGTATGTTTGCGTGTATATGGTTACTTCTGTCCCTGCAATAAGATCCCAACGGATGATTTGATGGTCACTTGAGCCAAATAGTTCCCGAACGGTAATGTTTTCAATCATATTTTCCTCTGTAGTAAAAACTAAGTCAAGTGTGTTTTTGCCTCTGGTGGCTGCTTCTACATGTTGAACTAAAATAATGTCAGTTATGCACTTAACAAAAGATTTTGATTCTACAAGTGCTTCTGCCATATCCTATTTCATTTCTGGAAAGATGAAATCCCCAATTAATAATATTTTCTCTTCATTTGCCTTTTCTATACTACTAATCAGCTCTGTACTACACTCTAACAGCTAATGGGCCCACATATGGAGAAAGACATCCGAAATGTTTCAGACAACACAACAACAACAACAGCAACAACAACAACAACAATAACAACAACAGACCAGCAATAATAAAAACAACAAGAACTTCATTCCCTCTTCAACAAATGTCGCATTAGGAAGTGTAAGAGTGCACTGAGACTAGTCCTGAAGAGCTCCAATTTGAGGGTCAATAACACGGGATTCGTTTGAGCACTATCGATTTCCAATGAGGTCTGAGACTGGGGAAGGGGGCGAAGGGGGATGGGGAAAGGGGGCGAAGGGGGAGGGGGAAGACGGCCACACGATCACCAATTTGTAGCTCAGACTGGAGCTATATTACTTGACAAATGTCGCTCTCTAACTAGGGCCCTAAGCTTTCCTCCACCCGTCCCCACCCCACAACCCTACCCTAGGCTGGCACGTCGTCTAGCATAACGGTGTGTTTGTCCATAACTGGATAGAGTGAAGCACAGTGACGGTTTGCGGGTCCATAAGTGGATAGAGTGTAGCATAATCACGGTTTGTGGGTCCATACGTTATTAGAGTGAAGCACAGTCACGGTTTGTGGGTCCATAAGTTGTTAGAGTGTAGCACATAAATAGTGTGTGGTCCCGTAAGCTGATAGAATGTAGCACAGAGATGATCTAAGAGTTAACCTAACGCATCGTCAGACACCGACACTGAAAGTACAACTACACCAAGATGACAAGAGACCAGCCCAGACCAAACCAGACCACAACAAACTAGACCAAGACGGCAAGAGACCAGACTAGACCAGACAAAACCATACCAAACTAGACTAAACCAGAACAGACCAACACTGCGAGAAACCAGTCCAAACTAGACCAGACCAGGCCAGACTAGACCAGACGAAACCAGACTAGACCAAACCACACCGGACCAGACCAGACCAGACCAAGACGGCGTGAGACCAGACCAAACCAAACTGGACCAGACCAGACCAAGACGTCGTGAGACCAGACCAGACCACACAAATATGACGAGATATCAGATCAGGCTAGACCAGGCTATACTAAACTAGACTAGACCAGATCAAGACGGCGAGAGACCAGACTGGACCAGACAAGACTAGACCAGCCCGGACCAAACCAGACCATGCCAGGCTGGGACCAGACCAGACCAAGCCAATATCGCGAAAAACCAACCCGACCATACCAAGAAGGCAAGAGACCAGAACGGACCAGACCAGGCTGGACCAGATTAGGGTAGATCAGGCCGGACCAGACCAGACCAGGCGAGACCGGACCACACCAATATTGCGAGAGACCAGACCAGACTAGGCCGGACCAAACCAGACCAGGGAAATACGACGAGAGACCTGATCAGACCAGGCCGGACCAGACCAACGTGACCTCTGTTTATGGGCGACCAGGCCGGACCAGACCAACGCGGCATCTGTTTATGGGGGGACCAGGCCGGACCAGACTAACGCGGCTTCTGTTTATGGGGGACCAGGCCAGACCAGACCAACGCGACCTCTGTTTATGGGGGACCAGGCCGGACCAGACTAACGCGGCCTCTGTTTGTGGGGGACCAGGTCGGACCAGACCAACCCGGCCTCTGTTGATGGGGAACCAGGCCGGACCAGACCATCGCGACATCTGTTTATCGGGGACCAGGCCGGACCAGACCAACGCGACCTTTGTTTATGGGGGACCAGGCCGGACCAGACTAACGCGGCTTCTGTTTATGGGGGACCAGGCCGGACCAGACCAACGCGACCTCTGTTTATGGGGGACCAGGCCGGACCAGACTAACGCGGCCTCTGTTTGTGGGGGACCAGGTCGGACCAGACCAACCCGGCCTCTGTTGATGGGGAACCAGGCCGGACCAGACCATCGCGACCTCTGTTTATCGGGGACCAGGCCGGACCAGACCAACGCGGCCTCTGTTTATGGGGGACCAGGCCGGACCAGACCAACCTGACCTCTGTTTATGGGAACGTTACATCGCGACGTGGCTGGGTTACCTACATGCTGGTCAGCTGGTTGCACTGTTAGACAGACAAGGAATGAGAGAGATGGGGAGAAAAAGAAAGAGAGAGAAGGAGACAGCGAGAGAGAGAGAGAGTGGGGGGACAAGGGGGTCAGTGATTGTCATGAAAGGAGACACAGAAAGAAGTACAATGAGAGAAATATATAGATAGATAAATATATATATATATATATATATATATATATATAGAGAGAGAGAGAGAGAGAGAGAGAGAGAAAGAGAGAGAGAAAGAGCGGCAGAGGGAACAATAAAGACAGATTGGGTAGGACCCAGAGTGAGTGATGGCCGACACATAGACACTGAGTGGGACAGATAGGCACAGAGAAGAGGGAGAGAGGCCGAACACACCGGTATAGAAGAGGGAGAGAGGCCGAGCACACCGGTATAGAATCAGAGAAGAGGGAGAGAGGGGATAGAGAGAGGGGAGAGACCCTATCGTTAAATTAGCCACCATTTGATATGAGATAAAACTCCCTTGTCGAAGCTGCCCACAGTTAGTTCATATTTATGCTTGTATCTTCTGTCGCCCCACGCACGGAGACATAATATGGCCGAAGGGGATCCACTATTTTTGCCCGTCCTTGCTGAGTTTCTATTCTGGCCGTTTTGTTTCAACCAATGGAGGAACATCATAAGTATCACGTGACGATCAGTCCCAACGTCCTGCGGCTCAGTTAACAAAATGGCAGACAATTGAATTATGGCGCCGCCCCAAACTGGAGCGGAAGATCGAGCTTTGTACACACACGAGCCTCCAGCTAAATACACTCAAACGTAAGTGGTAGTCAGGCTCTGGCCTCTTCCCTTAAGTGTGCTAATACCGACATGAGCAGAGGAGATATCCACAAAGGTGTGTCAGCTTTTATTGTGATCAGTAGTTGAAAGTATCTTCTGATAATAGTTGCCCGCTGCAGGCGAAGGTTACGACATCATCATGTATGTACTGCGAGATGGGGGTCTCATGTGACTGCAAAGTCAAATCCCAGCACAGCAGGCTAGGTTGCACTTGGGGTCATCGTGAGTTCCATTTTGTCGGGTGGCTAGGTTCCTTAGAGCCCTGGCAATGATGTTACTCTCTGGTATCTGAGCATCTTCTGCGATGATTGGACATCAGGTGGAGCGGTTCTGGGCAAGCATCTTCCAGGAGGCGACCTCAGGTGGAGCGGTTCTAGGCAAGCATCTCCCAGGAGGCGACATCAGATGGAGCGGTTCTGGGCAAGCATCTCCCAGGAGGCGACATCAGGTGGAGCGGTTCTGGGCAAGCATCTCCCAGGAGGCGACATCAGGTGGAGCGGTTCTGGGCAAGCATCTCCCAGGAGGCCACATCAGGTGGAGCGGTTCTGGGCAAGCATCTCCCAGGAGGCGACATCAATGTTGAAGCTTTTCAGAGACATATTTCAGGAGGCTCTAGTTTCTTCTGTCGTCTGGTCTGAGCTCGCGATGCACCAGCTGTTTGATGAGGCGGGTATAATAATGTTCGCTTAAGCGTCAAAAGTCCGTTGCGACGATCAACCACCAACATGTCCAACTACTGAGGGTTGTTCATGCATAGTGTGTCGACCGAAATCCTTACAGACTTTCCAGGTGGTGACCAGTACTCCGCAGCTTCGGGATGAGGGCCGCGAGGAGTGTGTGTTGAACCAATGTTTGTGTCGGCTTTCCTTGTCTGTCCGTTTCTGACTCCTTTTTTCTTGGCGAACCGCTCGCGTGGCCTCTGGATTGTGCCCTCCTTTTGGACAGTGTGCACTCGCTGTGCTAAGAATATGGTGTTGGGAGAGGTAGGGTGTAACCTCCGGTGGAGGGGGGGGGGCGGCAGGAGGAAGTCGGCTTCAGTCCAAGTAGCAAGGCCCTTGAGTAGTGATACCCTGGACCGAATTCTGTAGTGCAGTCAAGCGGCACGCTAAACGCCATCCTGGGATGTTTTCTTACGGTTTAAGCCAGGCACAGCCGCAACAAGATGCAGCATACCAACAAGATAACCAAACGAAAGCACGTGGATTCCACCGAATAAAGTCCTTGATACCACTTGGTGAAGATATCGTCAATTATAATCTGAACAGGAACTAGCAAACTACAGAAAACGACACAAACACGGGAGTGAGTCGAGAGCTCAGCCAGTCAGTCTCGGCTATTTGGCATGCGAACAAAACGTCCCACCCTTCTGGTCTGGACTGTTTACAGAAGCGTTTGCTTGCTCGGCATGTTTGACTTGTAAAGAATTTCAGAGTTAGGCACTTTGTTCTGTTGTTCTGGCACGTGGCCCTGAGCAGCCAGATGTTGGCGCAGGATACAAACTCTTGCTGTGTCAGCTTGAGCAGGACACGAGACCTTGTCGCTAAACATAGATTAACGACCGTATCAATGCACGCAGCAATAAGTCTATTATTGGTCGCCACGTCTACCACTCGGGATTTAGTCTGCTCGCTGACGACCGAGAGGTGGTTGAGGATTTCTCTTAAATGCGCGGCCCAGAGTCCAAGAATCTGGGGATTAGTCGCGAGTTGTGTCTTAGCATTGAGGGCATGAGATGGACCACGTCGTGCATTAGTCAGTTATTCGGAGCAGGAGATGGATCAAGTCGTGTCTTAGTCAGTTATTCGGAGCAGAAGATGGGTCTCGTCCCATGCTCCAGATGGCGCCTACTACCCCAGACTCCAGATAGGCCCTACTACCTCAGGCTCCAAGTAGGGCCTACTACCCCAGGTTTGAGATGGCGCCTACTTCCCCAGACTCCAGACAGGCCCTACTACCCCAGACTCCAGACAGGCCCTACTACCCCAGACCCCAGACAGGCCCTACTACCCCAGACTCCAGACAGGCCCTACTACCCCAGACTCCAGAGAGGCCCTACTACCCCAGACCCCAGACAGGCCCTACTACCCCAGACTCCAGATGGCCCCTACTACCCCAGACTCCAGATGGCCCCTACTACCCCAGACAGGCCCTTCTACCCCAGACTCCAGACAGGCCCTACTACCCCAGACTCCAGACAGGTCCTACTACCCCAGACTCCAGATGGCCCCTACTACCCCAGATAGGCCCTTCTACCCCAGACTCCAGACATGCCCTACTACCCCAGACTCCAGAAAGGCCCTACTACCCCAGACTCCAGATGGCCCCTACTACCCCAGACAGGCCCTACTACCCCAGACTCTAGACAGGCCCTACTACCCCAGACTCCAGACAGGCCCTACTACCCCAGACTCCAGACAGGCCCTACTACCCCAGACAGGCCCTTCTACCCCAGACTCCAGACAGGCCCTAATAACCCAGGCTCCAGACAGGCCCTACTACCCCAGACTCCAGATGGCCCCTACTACCCCAGACAGGCCCTACTACCCCAGACTCTAGACAGGCCCTACTACCCCAGACTCCAGACAGGCCCTACTACCCCAGACTCCAGACAGGCCCTACTACCCCAGACCCCAGACAGGCCCTACTACCCCAGACAGGCCCTACTACCCCAGACTCCAGATGGCCCTTACTACCCCAGACTCCAGACATGCCCTACTACCCCAGACAGGCCCTACTACCCCAGACAGGCCCTACTACCCCAGACTCCAGACAGGCCCTATTACCCCAGACAGGCCCTACTACCCCAGACTCCAGATGAACCCTACTACCCCAGACTCCAGACATGCCCTACTACCCCAGACAGGCCCTACTACCCCAGACTGGCCCTACTACCCCAGACAGGCCCTACTACCCCAGACAGGCCCTACTAACCCAGACTCCAGATGGCCCTTACTACCCCAGACAAGCCCTACTACCCCAGACAGGCCCTACTACCCCAGACAGGCCCTACTACCCCAGACAGGCCCTACTACCCCAGACTACAGACAGGCTCTACTACCCCAGACTCCAGACAGGCTCTACTACCACAGACTCCAGATGACGCCTGCTACCCCAGACTACAGACAGGCCCTACTACCACAGACTACAGATGACGCCTACTACCCCAGACTCCAGACAGGCCCTACTACCACAGACTACAGATGACGCCTACTACCCCAGACAGGCCCTACTACCCCAGACAGGCCCTACTACCCCAGACAGGCCCTACTACCCCAGACGCCCTACTACCCCAGACTCCAGACAGGCTGTACTACCACAGACTCCAGATGGCCCATACTACCCCAGACTCCAGATGACGCCTACCACCCCAGACTCCAGATGGCGCCTACTACCCCAGACTCCAGATGACGCCTACTACCCCAGACTCCAGATGACGCCTACTACCCCAGACTCCAGACAGGCCCTACTACACCAGACTCCAGATGACGCCTACTACCCCAGACTCCAGATGACGCCTACTACTCCAGACTCCAGATGACGCATACTACCCCAGACTCCAGATGACGCCTACTACCCCAGACTCCAGATGACGCCTACTACCACAGATTCCAGATGACGCTTACTACCCCAGACTCCAGATGACGCCTACTACCCCAGACTCCAGATGACGCCTACTACCCCAGACTCCAGATGACGCCTACTACCACAGACTCCAGATGGCGCCTACTACCTCAGACTCCAGACAGGCCCTACCACCCCAGACTCCAGATGACGCCTACTACCCCAGACTCCAGATGGCGCCTGCTACCCCAGACTCCAGACAGGCCCTACTACCACAGACTCCAGACAGGCCCTACTACCACAGACTCCAGACAGGCCCTACTACCACAGACTCCAGACAGGCCCTACTACCCCAGACTCCAGATGACGCCTACTACCCCAGACTCCAGATGGCGCCTACTACCCCAGACTCCAGACAGGCCCTACTACCACAGACATCAGACAGGCCCTACTACCACAGACTCCAGACAGGCCCTACTACCCCAGACTTCAGACAGGCCCTACTACCACAGACTCCAGACAGGCCCTACTACCACAGACTCCAGATGACGCCTACTACCCCAGACTCCAGATGACGCCTACTACCCCAGACTCCAGATGACGCCTACTACCCCAGACTCCAGATGACGCCTACTACCCCAGACTCCAGATGACGCCTACTACCCCAGACTCCAGATGACGCCTACTACTCCAGATGACGCCTACTACCCCAGACTGCAGATGACGCCTACTACCCCAGACTCCAGATGACGCCTACTACCCCAGACTCCAGACAGGCCCTACTACCACTGACTCCAGATGACGCCTACTACCCAAGACTCCAGATGACGCCTACTACCCCAGACTTCAGATGACGCCTACTACCCCAGACTCCAGATGACGCCTACTACCCCAGACTCCAGATGACGCCTACTACCCCAGACTTCAGATGACGCCTACTACCCTAGACTTCAGATGACGCCTACTACCCTAGACTCCAGATGACGCCTACTACCCCAGACTCCCGATGACGCCTACTACCCCAGACTTCAGATGACGCCTACTACCCCAGACTCCAGATGACGCCTACTACCCCAGACTCCAGATGACGCCTACTACCCCAGACTCCAGATGGCCCCTACTACCCGGTTATCGTTCTGTAGGGTGGGCGAGATGTGTACGGTTAGGTTGTGGGGCAGGTCATGGATGCAGGATGCCGAGAAATACAAAATGATAGGACTTGGGAGGACTAGGCATAATGAGGAAGTAGGACATAATGGTTCATACAGGTCTTTGCAAGGTCATGAGATGTTTGCACAAAAAGGTCTTTTTGCTGGTAATGGCAGACAAACCAGCGCAAGAGAAAACAGCTTGTTAATGTCGACAAATAATGAACCTAACAGAAACATGAGCACACATTATGAGTACAGTACTGGCACTTCTGGGATAGTTCAAACTGATTCTGATTAGAAGAACAATAATGTGTACAGCTCCCTCAGGTACAACACGTTATAGTCGTGCTCACCTGAATTGTTGAGATCCTCCAGATACAACACGTGATAGTGATGCCCACCTGATTTGTGGAATTCCCTCAGGTACAACACCTGATAGTGGTGCCCACCTGTAGTGTGGAGATTTCCCAAGTACAACACCTGATAGTGGTGCCCACCTGATGTGTGGAACTCCCTCAGGTACAACACCTGATAGTGGTGCCCACCTGATGTTTGGAACTCCGTCAGGTACAACACCTGATAGTGGTGTCCACCTGATGTGTGGAACTCCCTCAGGTACAGCACCTGATAGTGATGCCCACCTGATGTGTGGAACTCGCTCAGGTACAACACCTGATAGTGGTGCCCACCTGATGTGTGGAACTCCCTCATGTACAACACCTGATAGTGGATCCCACCTGATGTGTGGAACTCCCTCATGTACAACACCTGATAGTGGATCCCACCTGTCGACAGTCACGTACCTTGAATGTGTCATCACTTCTATTGTTTACACACACAAAATATTACACTCTTGAATTTGGTAAATGTTGGTAGTCTGGGTAAACATGGTCTACAGATACAGGTAGACATGTTGGTGGTCTGTACAGCGGTGGTCTACGACACAGGTGGGGAGAGGTAAAACATACTGATGACGTCTCTCCCCTCCCCCCCCCCCCTCCCTTCCACGCAGTTCTAACTGGAAACATGTTGTTTCATGGCAGTCTGGCTCGCCAGGTAGGGATGGCTATGGTGATCCCCATAGTTATGAGCTTAGTGAGTAGCCTCGCATTTCGCTACAGTCAGAAGGACCCTGAGTCATCTTCTCAAGCACGCCTCCGAATGCGAGGGGAGCCACTGTAACCCACCATCTAAGAAAGTCGTAAAAAGCACTTAACCCAGGCACTTGTGATGACAGCAGCAGAGAAAAACACGGGTAGCTAGCTAAGTTAGTGGTCTGGTTAACTTTGGTCTACAAACACGGGTAGCTAGCTAAGCTAGTGGTCTGGTTAACTTTGGTCTACAAACACAGGTAGCTAGCTAAGCTAGTGGTCTGGTTAACTTTGGTCTACAAACACAGGTAGCTAGCTAAGCTAGTGGTCTGGTTAACTTTGTTCTTCAAACACAGATAGCTAGCTAAGCTAGTGGTCTGGTTAACTTTGGTCTACAAACACGGGTAGATAGCTATGTTAGCGGTCTGGTTAACTTTGGTCTACAAACACAGGTAGATAACTATGTTAGTGGTCTGATTAACTTTGGTCTACAAATACAGGTAGATAGCTATGTTAGTGGTCTGATTAAGGTCCTATACTTATCTCCTCCTACACTAATCGCCTCCTAATCTTCTTCTAATCTCCTCCTGAACTTTTCCTGAACTCCTCATACTCTCCTTCTAATCTCCTCCTAATCTCCTGCTGAACTTCTCTTGAATTTCTCCTAATCTCCTCCTAATCTCCTCCTGAACTTCTCCTGAACTCATTATCTCCTCCTTTTCTCCTCCTAATCTCCTTCTAATCTCCTACTCCTCCTCCTAATCTCCTACTCAACTCCTCCTAATCTCCTCCTATACTTATCTCCTCCTTACGCTAATCATCTCCTGAACTTCTCTGATGTTTGGCACCAGACGCCAGACGGATAGAATCACCGGCTATCCTTTAATCCTCAAGTGACACGTCATTTCCTGTAGATGAAACCATCCGTCTATCTACAAAGAACACTGGTAGTCAACATTTCTCGACCAATTGTCGCTGACAGACTTTTGTTATGTATCCAAGTCAGTGCCAGACTCTGGTCCTTCCATTGAGAGAATCAAGACAGAAAACAATCATCCACACTTCACTTTCCCTCTTCCCAGTTCGTAACAAAAATGAGGTCATTTCTAACTTTGTATCTGGCAAACGAAGAGTCATTGGGGGACGGTACACCGTCTACAACTGTCCAAATAGTTTCTGCAGGTAAATATCCAGGAAAGAGGTAGCAGAGATCTCATACCAATAAATGTCTGCCAAACAAACAATATAGCTTTAATTAGATTGGACGGTTAAACCTTCTGAATAGATCACTGTGAATCAGAGTTTAGTGGCAGAGCGGGCAGTGTGTTGACTGATCGAGTCGGTGTTTGGGAGCAGAGCGGGCAGTGTGTTGACTGATCGAGTCGGTGTTTGGGAGCAGAGCGGGCAGTGTGTTGACTGATCGAGTGCAGAACTCCACAAGAAAGGCTGTGTAAGTCTCGAACAGCGTAATAAAGTTCTAGTCGCGCGTTCCGTTACCCGCAGCACATGGAAGGAATCGCCGCCTTCAAGACAAGCCAGAGTTCAAGTACAAGGGCAGATGAGCAAAAAGGTGACACTGGAGCAAGGAGTACCCCAAGGGGGAGTACTGGCACGCACACTTTTTCTGGTGTATATAAACAACATCACAGAGAATATACCAAGAAGAGTCCACAGCTCCATGTTTGCAGACGATCTGGCTATGTGGACCTCTGAATAAAATCTCACCGTAGCAAACAATCGGATGCAGCAGGCCCTAACATCGCTGGAAGAGTGAGTGAAATCATGGCTGGTCAAGATAAATGAAGAAAAACAACATGTACAATATTCACGATTTCAAACAAACCCCAAAACACCAAAATAAGCCTTAACGGCAAATATCTGCGACCAAACGACAACCCAAACTACCTGGGAGTCACATTTGATCGGCGCATGACATGGAAAAGTCAGATCGAGAGAAACCGAATGAGAGCCAGATAAAGAATGGCAATCATGAGAAAACTTGCTGGGGAGCAGACGAAAGAATACTCAAGAAACTACACTGGAAGACTGAGACCAGTTCTCGAGTATGGCATTGCGGCACGGTCAACAGCAGCAAAGGCGAACTTCGATAAAATTAGCAAACTTCAAAACCAAGCCATGAGAGTTATAACAAACGGCATGAAGTCAACGCCAATTGCAGAACTTGAAAAGATTACAAATATGCAATCCATGACCGACATAAGAGACTGCAGAGCCCAGCAGCAAGCAGAGAAACTCAGAAGACTGACAGACCATCCAATACACAAGAGACTAAAGATATTTGGAAATGGAAAACTAAAGCGGAGAAACTTTGCAAAAATAGCCAAAGCAAAATTGAGCGAAGACCCTATGAACACCGTAATAACACCAAAGCCCATCCCTACTGTACGCAATCCCACATGGAAGCAGCATATCATTCCGGAGGTGGTAGAAAATATAGCAGGTATTGGAAACAAGAACAGCCAGACTGAAAAAAGAAAGAAGAAACATAACCCTGAGGTACATAGAGGAAAACTACACAAGCATGGACTGGACCCATGCATACACCGACGGTTCTGTAACAAACACAACACAGAATGGAGGGGCAGGGATATTCCTGAGCCTAACAAATGGTAGAAAAATAATACTGTCAGTGGCAAATGGAAAATACTCAAGCAATTTCAGAGCAGAGGAAGAGGCACTGAAGGCTACAGTAAAAGCAATGCTGACAGGCGAAAGCAATGAAAGCCAGATAGTCCTGTTTACAGATGTTCGGCTGTAGTTACATCACTAAAAAGCCAGAAAAATACTGATTTTAATGATTTAACTATGCCAGCAGTCCGCACCAAAAAGAGTAGTGGTGCAGAATTAATATAGGATATCCCTAACAGACTTAACATGGGAGATCCCTAACAGACTTAACATGGGAGATCCCTAACAGACTTAACATGGGAGATCCCTAACAGACTTAACATAGGAGATCCCTAACAGACTTAACATGGGAGATCCCTAACAGACTTAACATAGGAGATCCCTAACAGACTTAACATGGGAGATCCCTAACAGACTTAACATTGGAGATCCCTAACAGACTTAACATGGGAGATCCCTAACAGACTTAACATGGGAGATCCCTAACAGACTTAACATAGGAGATCCCTAACCGATTTAACATGGGAGATCCCTAACAGACTTAACATGGGAGATCCCTAACAGACTTAACATGGGAGATCCCTAACAGACTTAACATAGGAGATCCCTAACAGACTTAACATGGGAGATCCCTAACAGACTTAACATCGGAGATCCCTAACAGACTTAACATGGGAGATCCCTAACAGATTTAACATAGGAGATCCCTAACAGACTTAACATGGGAGATCCCTAACAGACTTAACATGGGAGATCCCTAACAGACTTAACATAGGAGATCCCTAACAGACTAAACATGGGAGATCCCTAACAGACTAAACATGGGAGATCCCTAACAGACTTAACATGGGAGATCCCTAACAGACTTAACATGGGAGATCCCTAACAGACTTAACATAGGAGATCCCGAACAGACTTAACATGGGAGATCCCTAACAGACTTAACATGGGAGATCCCTAACAGACTTAACATAGGAGATCCCTAACAGACTTAACATGGGAGATCCCTAACAGACTTAACATGGGAGATCCCTAACAGACTTAACATAGGATATCCCTAACAGACTTAACATGGGAGATCCCTAACAGACTTAACATAGGATATCCCTAACAGACTTAACATGGGAGATCCCTAACAGACTTAACATGGGAGATCCCTAACAGACTTAACATCGGAGATCCCTAACAGACTTAACATGGGAGATCCCTAACAGACTTAAAATAGGAGATCCCTAACAGACTTAACATGGGAGATCCCTAACAGACTTAACATGGGAGATCCCTAACAGACTTAACATGGGAGATCCCTAACAGACTTAACATAGGAGATCCCTAACAGACTTAACATGGGAGATCCCTAACAGACTTAACATGGGAGATCCCTAACAGACTTAACATGGGAGATCCCTAACAGACTTAACATGGGAGATCCCTAACAGACTTAACATAGGAGATCCCTAACAGACTTAACATGGGAGATCCCTAACAGACTTAACATGGGAGATCCCTAACAGACTTAACATGGGAGATCCCTAACAGACTTAACATAGGAGATCCCTAACAGACTTAGCATGGGAGATCCCTAACAGACTTAACATGGGAGATCCCTTACAGACTTAACATGGGAGATCCCTAACAGACTTAACATAGGAGATCCCTAACAGACTTAACATTGGAGATCCCTAACAGACTTAACATGGGAGATCCCTAACAGACTTAACATGGGAGATCCCTAACAGACTTAACATAGGAGATCCCTAACCGATTTAACATGGGAGATCCCTAACAGACTTAACATGGGAGATCCCTAACAGACTTAACATGGGAGATCCCTAACAGACTTAACATAGGAGATCCCTAACAGACTTAACATGGGAGATCCCTAACAGACTTAACATCGGAGATCCCTAACAGACTTAACATGGGAGATCCCTAACAGATTTAACATAGGAGATCCCTAACAGACTTAACATGGGAGATCCCTAACAGACTTAACATGGGAGATCCCTAACAGACTTAACATAGGAGATCCCTAACAGACTAAACATGGGAGATCCCTAACAGACTTAACATGGGAGATCCCTAACAGACTTAACATAGGATATCCCTAACAGACTTAACATGGGAGATCCCTAACAGACTTAACATAGGAGATCCCGAACAGACTTAACATGGGAGATCCCTAACAGACTTAACATGGGAGATCCCTAACAGACTTAACATAGGAGATCCCTAACAGACTTAACATGGGAGATCCCTAACAGACTTAACATGGGAGATCCCTAACAGACTTAACATAGGATATCCCTAACAGACTTAACATGGGAGATCCCTAACAGACTTAACATAGGATATCCCTAACAGACTTAACATGGGAGATCCCTAACAGACTTAACATGGGAGATCCCTAACAGACTTAACATCGGAGATCCCTAACAGACTTAACATGGGAGATCCCTAACAGACTTAAAATAGGAGATCCCTAACAGACTTAACATGGGAGATCCCTAACAGACTTAACATGGGAGATCCCTAACAGACTTAACATGGGAGATCCCTAACAGACTTAACATAGGAGATCCCTAACAGACTTAACATGGGAGATCCCTAACAGACTTAACATGGGAGATCCCTAACAGACTTAACATGGGAGATCCCTAACAGACTTAACATGGGGGATCCCTAACAGACTTAACATGGGAGATCCCTAACAGACTTAACATGGGAGATCCCTAACAGACTTAACATGGGAGATCCCTAACAGACTTAACATAGGAGATCCCTAACCGACTTAACATGCGAGATCCCTAACAGACTTAACATGGGAGATCCCTAACAGACTTAACATGGGAGATCCCTAACAGACTTAACATAGGAGATCCCTAACAGACTTAACATGGGAGATCCCTAACAGACTTAACATGGGAGATCCCTAACAGACTTAACATGGGAGATCCCTAACAGACTTAACATAGGAGATCCCTAACAGACTTAGCATGGGAGATCCCTAACAGACTTAACATGGGAGATCCCTTACAGACTTAACATGGGAGATCCCTAACAGACTTAACATAGGAGATCCCTAACAGACTTAACATGGGAGATCCCTAACAGACTTAACATGGGAGATCCCTAACAGACTTAACATAGGAGATCCCTAACAGACTTAACATGAGAGATCCCTAACAGACTTAACATGGGAGATCCCTAACAGGCTTAACATAGGATATCCCTAACAGACTTTACATGGGAGATCCCTAACAGACTTAACATAGGAGATCCCTAACAGACTTAACATGGGAGATCCCTAACAGACTTAACATGGGAGATCCCTAACAGACTTAACATGGGAGATCCCTAACAGACTTAACATGGGAGATCCCTAACAGACTTAACATTGGAGATCCCTAACAGACTTTACATGGGAGATCCCTAACAGACTTAACATAGGAGATCCCTAACAGACTTAACATGGGAGATCCCTAACAGACTTAACATGGGAGATCCCTAACAGACTTAACATGGGAGATCCCTAACAGACTTAACATGGGAGATCCCTAACAGACTTAACATTGGAGATCCCTAACAGACTTAACATGGGAGATCCCTAACAGACTTAACATGGGAGATCCCTAACAGACTTAACATAGGATATCCCTAACAGACTTAACATGGGAGATCCCTAACAGACTTAACATGGGAGATCCCTAACAGACTTAACATGGGAGATCCCTAACAGACTTAACATAGGAGATCCCTAACAGACTTAACATGGGAGATCCCTAACAGACTTAACATAGGAGATCCCTAACAGACTTAACATGGGAGATCCCTAACAGACTTAACATTGGAGATCCCTAACAGACTTAACATGGGAGATCCCTAACAGACTTAACATGGGAGATCTATAACAGACTTAACATAGGAGATCCCTAACCGATTTAACATGGGAGATCCCTAACAGACTTAACATGGGAGATCCCTAACAGACTTAACATAGGAGATCCCTAACAGACTTAACATGGGAGATCCCTAACAGACTTAACATCGGAGATCCCTAACAGACTTAACATGGGAGATCCCTAACAGATTTAACATAGGAGATCCCTAACAGACTTAACATGGGAGATCCCTAACAGACTTAACATGGGAGATCCCTAACAGACTTAACATAGGAGATCCCTAACAGACTAAACATGGGAGATCCCTAACAGACTTAACATGGGAGATCCCTAACAGACTTAACATAGGATATCCCTAACAGACTTAACATGGGAGATCCCTAACAGACTTAACATAGGAGATCCCGAACAGACTTAACATGGGAGATCCCTAACAGACTTAACATGGGAGATCCCTAACAGACTTAACATAGGAGATCCCTAACAGACTTAACATGGGAGATCCCTAACAGACTTAACATGGGAGATCCCTAACAGACTTAACATAGGATATCCCTAACAGACTTAACATGGGAGATCCCTAACAGACTTAACATAGGATATCCCTAACAGACTTAACATGGGAGATCCCTAACAGACTTAACATGGGAGATCCCTAACAGACTTAACATCGGAGATCCCTAACAGACTTAACATGGGAGATCCCTAACAGACTTAAAATAGGAGATCCCTAACAGACTTAACATGGGAGATCCCTAACAGACTTAACATGGGAGATCCCTAACAGACTTAACATGGGAGATCCCTAACAGACTTAACATAGGAGATCCCTAACAGACTTAACATGGGAGATCCCTAACAGACTTAACATGGGAGATCCCTAACAGACTTAACATGGGAGATCCCTAACAGACTTAACATGGGGGATCCCTAACAGACTTAACATGGGAGATCCCTAACAGACTTAACATGGGAGATCCCTAACAGACTTAACATGGGAGATCCCTAACAGACTTAACATAGGAGATCCCTAACCGACTTAACATGCGAGATCCCTAACAGACTTAACATGGGAGATCCCTAACAGACTTAACATGGGAGATCCCTAACAGACTTAACATAGGAGATCCCTAACAGACTTAACATGGGAGATCCCTAACAGACTTAACATGGGAGATCCCTAACAGACTTAACATGGGAGATCCCTAACAGACTTAACATAGGAGATCCCTAACAGACTTAGCATGGGAGATCCCTAACAGACTTAACATGGGAGATCCCTTACAGACTTAACATGGGAGATCCCTAACAGACTTAACATAGGAGATCCCTAACAGACTTAACATGGGAGATCCCTAACAGACTTAACATGGGAGATCCCTAACAGACTTAACATAGGAGATCCCTAACAGACTTAACATGAGAGATCCCTAACAGACTTAACATGGGAGATCCCTAACAGGCTTAACATAGGATATCCCTAACAGACTTTACATGGGAGATCCCTAACAGACTTAACATAGGAGATCCCTAACAGACTTAACATGGGAGATCCCTAACAGACTTAACATGGGAGATCCCTAACAGACTTAACATGGGAGATCCCTAACAGACTTAACATGGGAGATCCCTAACATACTTAACATAGGAGATCCCTAACCGATTTAACATGGGAGATCCCTAACAGACTTAACATGGGAGATCCCTAACAGACTTAACATGGGAGATCCCTAACAGACTTAACATAGGAGATCCCTAACAGACTTAACATGGGAGATCCCTAACAGACTTAACATCGGAGATCCCTAACAGACTTAACATGGGAGATCCCTAACAGATTTAACATAGGAGATCCCTAACAGACTTAACATGGGAGATCCCTAACAGACTTAACATGGGAGATCCCTAACAGACTTAACATAGGAGATCCCTAACAGACTAAACATGGGAGATCCCTAACAGACTTAACATGGGAGATCCCTAACAGACTTAACATAGGATATCCCTAACAGACTTAACATGGGAGATCCCTAACAGACTTAACATAGGAGATCCCGAACAGACTTAACATGGGAGATCCCTAACAGACTTAACATGGGAGATCCCTAACAGACTTAACATAGGAGATCCCTAACAGACTTAACATGGGAGATCCCTAACAGACTTAACATGGGAGATCCCTAACAGACTTAACATAGGATATCCCTAACAGACTTAACATGGGAGATCCCTAACAGACTTAACATAGGATATCCCTAACAGACTTAACATGGGAGATCCCTAACAGACTTAACATGGGAGATCCCTAACAGACTTAACATCGGAGATCCCTAACAGACTTAACATGGGAGATCCCTAACAGACTTAAAATAGGAGATCCCTAACAGACTTAACATGGGAGATCCCTAACAGACTTAACATGGGAGATCCCTAACAGACTTAACATGGGAGATCCCTAACAGACTTAACATAGGAGATCCCTAACAGACTTAACATGGGAGATCCCTAACAGACTTAACATAGGAGATCCCTAACAGACTTAACATGGGAGATCCCTAACAGATTTAACATAGGAGATCCCTAACAGACTTAACATGGGAGATCCCTAACAGACTTAACATGGGAGATCCCTAACAGACTTAACATAGGAGATCCCTAACAGACTAAACATGGGAGATCCCTAACAGACTTAACATGGGAGATCCCTAACAGACTTAACATAGGATATCCCTAACAGACTTAACATGGGAGATCCCTAACAGACTTAACATAGGAGATCCCGAACAGACTTAACATGGGAGATCCCTAACAGACTTAACATGGGAGATCCCTAACAGACTTAACATAGGAGATCCCTAACAGACTTAACATGGGAGATCCCTAACAGACTTAACATGGGAGATCCCTAACAGACTTAACATAGGATATCCCTAACAGACTTAACATGGGAGATCCCTAACAGACTTAACATAGGATATCCCTAACAGACTTAACATGGGAGATCCCTAACAGACTTAACATGGGAGATCCCTAACAGACTTAACATCGGAGATCCCTAACAGACTTAACATGGGAGATCCCTAACAGACTTAAAATAGGAGATCCCTAACAGACTTAACATGGGAGATCCCTAACAGACTTAACATGGGAGATCCCTAACAGACTTAACATGGGAGATCCCTAACAGACTTAACATAGGAGATCCCTAACAGACTTAACATGGGAGATCCCTAACAGACTTAACATGGGAGATCCCTAACAGACTTAACATGGGAGATCCCTAACAGACTTAACATGGGGGATCCCTAACAGACTTAACATGGGAGATCCCTAACAGACTTAACATGGGAGATCCCTAACAGACTTAACATGGGAGATCCCTAACAGACTTAACATAGGAGATCCCTAACCGACTTAACATGCGAGATCCCTAACAGACTTAACATGGGAGATCCCTAACAGACTTAACATGGGAGATCCCTAACAGACTTAACATAGGAGATCCCTAACAGACTTAACATGGGAGATCCCTAACAGACTTAACATGGGAGATCCCTAACAGACTTAACATGGGAGATCCCTAACAGACTTAACATAGGAGATCCCTAACAGACTTAGCATGGGAGATCCCTAACAGACTTAACATGGGAGATCCCTTACAGACTTAACATGGGAGATCCCTAACAGACTTAACATAGGAGATCCCTAACAGACTTAACATGGGAGATCCCTAACAGACTTAACATGGGAGATCCCTAACAGACTTAACATAGGAGATCCCTAACAGACTTAACATGAGAGATCCCTAACAGACTTAACATGGGAGATCCCTAACAGGCTTAACATAGGATATCCCTAACAGACTTTACATGGGAGATCCCTAACAGACTTAACATAGGAGATCCCTAACAGACTTAACATGGGAGATCCCTAACAGACTTAACATGGGAGATCCCTAACAGACTTAACATGGGAGATCCCTAACAGACTTAACATGGGAGATCCCTAACATACTTAACATAGGAGATCCCTAACCGATTTAACATGGGAGATCCCTAACAGACTTAACATGGGAGATCCCTAACAGACTTAACATGGGAGATCCCTAACAGACTTAACATAGGAGATCCCTAACAGACTTAACATGGGAGATCCCTAACAGACTTAACATCGGAGATCCCTAACAGACTTAACATGGGAGATCCCTAACAGATTTAACATAGGAGATCCCTAACAGACTTAACATGGGAGATCCCTAACAGACTTAACATGGGAGATCCCTAACAGACTTAACATAGGAGATCCCTAACAGACTAAACATGGGAGATCCCTAACAGACTTAACATGGGAGATCCCTAACAGACTTAACATAGGATATCCCTAACAGACTTAACATGGGAGATCCCTAACAGACTTAACATAGGAGATCCCGAACAGACTTAACATGGGAGATCCCTAACAGACTTAACATGGGAGATCCCTAACAGACTTAACATAGGAGATCCCTAACAGACTTAACATGGGAGATCCCTAACAGACTTAACATGGGAGATCCCTAACAGACTTAACATAGGATATCCCTAACAGACTTAACATGGGAGATCCCTAACAGACTTAACATAGGATATCCCTAACAGACTTAACATGGGAGATCCCTAACAGACTTAACATGGGAGATCCCTAACAGACTTAACATCGGAGATCCCTAACAGACTTAACATGGGAGATCCCTAACAGACTTAAAATAGGAGATCCCTAACAGACTTAACATGGGAGATCCCTAACAGACTTAACATGGGAGATCCCTAACAGACTTAACATGGGAGATCCCTAACAGACTTAACATAGGAGATCCCTAACAGACTTAACATGGGAGATCCCTAACAGACTTAACATAGGAGATCCCTAACAGACTTAACATGGGAGATCCCTAACAGATTTAACATAGGAGATCCCTAACAGACTTAACATGGGAGATCCCTAACAGACTTAACATGGGAGATCCCTAACAGACTTAACATAGGAGATCCCTAACAGACTTAACATGGGAGATCCCTAACAGACTTAACATGGGAGATCCCTAACAGACTTAACATAGGATATCCCTAACAGACTTAACATGGGAGATCCCTAACAGACTTAACATAGGAGATCTCGAACAGACTTAACATGGGAGATCCCTAACAGACTTAACATGGGAGATCCCTAACAGACTTAACATAGGAGATCCCTAACAGACTTAACATGGGAGATCCCTAACAGACTTAACATGGGAGATCCCTAACAGACTTAACATAGGATATCCCTAACAGACTTAACATGGGAGATCCCTAACAGACTTAACATAGGATATCCCTAACAGACTTAACATGGGAGATCCCTAACAGACTTAACATAGGATATCCCTAACAGACTTAACATGGGAGATCCCTAACAGACTTAACATAGGATATCCCTAACAGACTTAACATGGGAGATCCCTAACAGACTTAACATAGGATATCCCTAACAGACTTAACATGGGAGATCCCTAACAGACTTAACATGGGAGATCCCTAACAGACTTAACATAGGATATCCCTAACAGACTTCACATGGGAGATCCCTAACAGACTTAACATAGGATATCCCTAACAGACTTAACATGGGAGATCCCTAACAGACTTAACATAGGATATCCCTAACAGACTTAACATGGGAGATCCCTAACAGACTTAACATGGGAGATCCCTAACAGACTTAACATGGGAGATCCCTAACAGACTTAACATAGGAGATCCCTAACAGACTTAACATGGGAGATCCCTAACAGACTTAACATGGGAGATCCCTAACAGACTTAACATGGGAGATCCCTAACAGACTTAACATGGGGGATCCCTAACAGACTTAACATGGGAGATCTCTAACAGACTTAACATGGGAGATCCCTAACAGACTTAACATGGGAGATCCCTAACAGACTTAACATAGGAGATCCCTAACCGACTTAACATGGGAGATCCCTAACAGACTTAACATGGGAGATCCCTAACAGACTTAACATGGGAGATCCCTAACAGACTTAACATAGGAGATCCCTAACAGACTTAACATGGGAGATCCCTAACAGACTTAACATGGGAGATCCCTAACAGACTTAACATGGGAGATCCCTAACAGACTTAACATAGGAGATCCCTAACAGACTTAGCATGGGAGATCCCTAACAGACTTAACATGGGAGATCCCTTACAGACTTAACATGGGAGATCCCTAACAGACTTAACATAGGAGATCCCTAACAGACTTAACATGGGAGATCCCTAACAGACTTAACATGGGAGATCCCTAACAGACTTAACATAGGAGATCCCTAACAGACTTAACATGAGAGATCCCTAACAGACTTAACATGGGAGATCCCTAACAGGCTTAACATAGGATATCCCTAACAGACTTTACATGGGAGATCCCTAACAGACTTAACATAGGAGATCCCTAACAGACTTAACATGGGAGATCCCTAACAGACTTAACATGGGAGATCCCTAACAGACTTAACATGGGAGATCCCTAACAGACTTAACATGGGAGATCCCTAACAGACTTAACATTGGAGATCCCTAACAGACTTAACATGGGAGATCCCTAACAGACTTAACATGGGAGATCCCTAACAGACTTAACATAGGAGATCCCTAACCGATTTAACATGGGAGATCCCTAACAGACTTAACATGGGAGATCCCTAACAGACTTAACATGGGAGATCCCTAACAGACTTAACATAGGAGATCCCTAACAGACTTAACATGGGAGATCCCTAACAGACTTAACATCGGAGATCCCTAACAGACTTAACATGGGAGATCCCTAACAGATTTAACATAGGAGATCCCTAACAGACTTAACATGGGAGATCCCTAACAGACTTAACATGGGAGATCCCTAACAGACTTAACATAGGAGATCCCTAACAGACTAAACATGGGAGATCCCTAACAGACTTAACATGGGAGATCCCTAACAGACTTAACATAGGATATCCCTAACAGACTTAACATGGGAGATCCCTAACAGACTTAACATAGGAGATCCCGAACAGACTTAACATGGGAGATCCCTAACAGACTTAACATGGGAGATCCCTAACAGACTTAACATAGGAGATCCCTAACAGACTTAACATGGGAGATCCCTAACAGACTTAACATGGGAGATCCCTAACAGACTTAACATAGGATATCCCTAACAGACTTAACATGGGAGATCCCTAACAGACTTAACATAGGATATCCCTAACAGACTTAACATGGGAGATCCCTAACAGACTTAACATGGGAGATCCCTAACAGACTTAACATCGGAGATCCCTAACAGACTTAACATGGGAGATCCCTAACAGACTTAAAATAGGAGATCCCTAACAGACTTAACATGGGAGATCCCTAACAGACTTAACATGGGAGATCCCTAACAGACTTAACATGGGAGATCCCTAACAGACTTAACATAGGAGATCCCTAACAGACTTAACATGGGAGATCCCTAACAGACTTAACATAGGAGATCCCTAACAGACTTAACATGGGAGATCCCTAACAGATTTAACATAGGAGATCCCTAACAGACTTAACATGGGAGATCCCTAACAGACTTAACATGGGAGATCCCTAACAGACTTAACATAGGAGATCCCTAACAGACTTAACATGGGAGATCCCTAACAGACTTAACATGGGAGATCCCTAACAGACTTAACATAGGATATCCCTAACAGACTTAACATGGGAGATCCCTAACAGACTTAACATAGGAGATCTCGAACAGACTTAACATGGGAGATCCCTAACAGACTTAACATGGGAGATCCCTAACAGACTTAACATAGGAGATCCCTAACAGACTTAACATGGGAGATCCCTAACAGACTTAACATGGGAGATCCCTAACAGACTTAACATAGGATATCCCTAACAGACTTAACATGGGAGATCCCTAACAGACTTAACATAGGATATCCCTAACAGACTTAACATGGGAGATCCCTAACAGACTTAACATAGGATATCCCTAACAGACTTAACATGGGAGATCCCTAACAGACTTAACATAGGATATCCCTAACAGACTTAACATGGGAGATCCCTAACAGACTTAACATAGGATATCCCTAACAGACTTAACATGGGAGATCCCTAACAGACTTAACATGGGAGATCCCTAACAGACTTAACATAGGATATCCCTAACAGACTTCACATGGGAGATCCCTAACAGACTTAACATAGGATATCCCTAACAGACTTAACATGGGAGATCCCTAACAGACTTAACATAGGATATCCCTAACAGACTTAACATGGGAGATCCCTAACAACCTTAACATGGGAGATCCCTAACAGACTTAACATAGGAGATCCCAGACAGACCTAACATGGTCGCTCTGCGGTATCCTGTACCACTATCCATCAGCATGTCTACTGCCCGACCTTCCAACAACGTTATCAAGTCTACATTATTGTATCCATCCACCCACCTACCGATCCATTCATCCACCCCGTTCATGTATCCATCCACCCATACATACACCCATCCATTATTCCATTCATTCACCCATTCATCGATCCACCCATCCATCCATCTACCCATCCAGCCATGCATCAATCCATCCACCGATCCAGCCATCCATTCATCCAACTAGCAATACACCCATTTATCCATCCACAAAGCAATTTATCCATTCACACACAAATTTATCCATACACACACCCCACTGATCCATCCACTCACCCATGCATAAAGATAATTATCTACCAACCATTACACCCGTGCAGTGATCCACCCACCCACCCATTGAAATGATCCACCCACCCACCCATTGATCCACCCACCCACCAATTCATACACAAACCTATCTACCAACTCATCAACACAGTCATCCACACACCAACCCTTTCATCCATATACGTCTCCATCACCCACCGAACTTTCCATCCACTCACCCCCTACCCACCCACCAACCTAGGCACCCAACCTTCCATCCACACATCCAACCTTCCATCCATCCACCCACCCACCTACCTACCCAATCACCAACCTACCCACACAACCTTCCATCCACCCACACACCTACCTATCCACCCACTAACCTACCCACCCAACCTTCCATCTACCCACCTACCAACCAACCCAACCAACCTTCCATCCACACACCTACCTACCTACCCACCCATCCACCTACTCACCCAACCTTCCATCCACTCACCGCCTACCCTCCCAACCTTCCATCCATCCACCCACCTACCTACCCACCCATTCCAAGATATTCTTCGACTAGCCATGTGGTCAGACCAGAACACATATTCATGTCCCAAATCATTCTAGACAAACACACTAGTCGTCGCACCAGATCATCTATTTCTTTCATTCACATTTTTATCTGCTTATATCAATAATATTAAAACATGTTTGGAATATGCTTCCAGAATCGTGTTTCTCCTAGACGAATAGATTCCAATATTGGACGGCCTTGCTCAGACACCATGCATCTCTGGCTTAGCCTGTTACTGGATAAATTGTCAATCTATGCTACATGCATATAATTCAGGAAGTGTGTGTATGTAGATGAAGACTCCACAACGCGCCAAATTATGACACGCAGAGCTGACATTTTCAATGAAGATGTTATGACCGATTTGTGCATCAGCCAAACTAATAACCTGTCACCATGTCTTTTCCTTCACGAGTTATGACCATATGGTCTATCTCTCTCTCTCTCTCTCTCTCTCTCTCTCTCTCTCGCTCAAGTGCGTGTGCACACACACGCACACATACACACGCGCGCACACATACACACACACACATATTTTACCGTCAAATAGTTACATATTGAACTTATGACCTAAATTTCTTTTCCAAATGGAGCATGCGTGAAATGTCACGTGACCATGGTTTATGTCGACGTCACAGTCTGGGGGAAGCCGATTCCAAATTATTAAACGTATCGTTCTTCGACCGGAACATGTTGAGGGGTAGGTAGGTCTATAAGTTGTCTGCATTCTGTGAGTCTATAAGTTGTCTCGATTCTGTATCTCCATAATTTGTCTGGATTCTGTGACTTCTTAAGTTGTCTTCATTCTGTGACTCTATAAGTTGTCTTCATTCTGTGACTCTATAAGTTTGTCTGGATTCTGTGACTCTATAAGTTGTCTGGAATCTGTATCTCTATAACTTGTCTTCAGTATGTGACTCTATAAATTGTCATCACTCTGTGTGACTCAATACACTTTCTTCAGTATGTGACTCTATAAATTGTCTTTAGTCTGTGACTCTATAAGTTGTCTTCAGTCTGGGACATTGAATTGTTTTGAGTCTGTGACGCTATAAGTTGTCTTCAGTCTGGGACATTGAATTGTTTTGAGTTAGTGACTCTATAAGTTTTCTTCAGTCTGTGACTCTATAAGTTGTCTTCAGTCTGGGACATTGAATTGTTTTGTGTCTTTGACTCTATAAGTTGTCTTCAGTCTGGGACATTGAATTGTTTTGAGTCTGTGACTCTATAAGTTGTTGCCGTGACACCCTGTCGTGAACTGAGACCTAGGTAGTTCATCACGAGACAGAACGAGAAGGACAACGTACAGGAAGTTGTCTGTAGACGATATTAGCCCGGGCTAAGTGAGTAGTCGTATCGGACGCTGGCAATCAATACTGAAATACAGCCACGAGCCACGAAGGAGGCACGCGCTCTGTGCACGCAGACGATCCTGCTAGTGACAGATGACACAGGATTATCTCACGGGTGAGGAGGGGGGGATGCGGGTGTACATGTGGGAGTGTGTTTGATTGTGTAGGGACTTGTGTTATGTGAGTGTGAGTATGTGCGTGTGTGAGTATGTGCGTGTGTGAGTATGTGCGTGTGTGAGTATGTGCGTGTGTGAGTATGTGCGTGTGTGAGTATTTAAGGGTATGCGTGTGAGTGTGAGTATGTGCGTGTGTGAGTATGTGCGAGTGTGAGTATTTAAGGGTATGCATGCGTATGTGAGTATGTGCGTGCGTGAGTATGTGCGTGTGTGAGTATGTGCGAGTGTGAGTATGTGCGAATATGTGTATGTGTGAGTATGTGTATGTGTGAGTATGTGTATGTGTGAGTATGTGTATGTGTGAGTATATGTATGTGTGAGTATGTGTATGTGTGAGTATGTGTATGTACATGTGAATGATCATGTGTGTGTTAGCGCACTCGACTGAGTGTATATCAAATGTTGCATGCACCAAACATAGGAATGAGGATTGGCGTATGTCGCACAAGGTTGTTAAAGGCAGCTGGTCCAGACGATCAGGTGAAACAATTCAGTGTGTGAACAAGACCATTTACTACAGTAGTAACATTTGTCCATAGCCTAAGCACACGGGCAGGTGTGGTTCTAACTGGAGAGGGCAGGTGTGATCCTGGGGAGGGAAGGTGTGATCCTGAGGAGGGCAGGTGTGGTCCTGAGGAGGGCAGGTGTGGTCCTGAGGAGGGCAGGTGTGGTCCTGAAGAGGGCAGGTGTGGTCCTGAGGAGGGCAGGTGTGGTCCTGAGGAGGGCAGGTGTGGTCCTCATTAGGAAAGCAACCTAACAAGCTATGAATTGATAGTCACCTCCACATGCAGAGAGGCGGGATAGTTTGAAGGCTACACTTTATGGCAACGATATAAGACTGAGACAAGATTTGACGAGACAAGTGTGAGACAGAAGGTTTGCCGAGAGAAGTGTGAGACAGAAGGTTTGCCGAGAGAAGTGTGAGACAAGATTTGACGAGAGAAGTGTGAGGCAGAAGGTTTGCCGAGAGAAGTGTGAGACAAGATTTGACGAGAGAAGTGTGAGGCAGAAGGTTTGCCGAAAGAAGACTGAGACAGAGGGTTTGACGTAAGAAGTGTGAGACAGAAGGTTTGCCGAAAGAAGACTGAGACAGAGGGTTTGACGTAAGAAGTGTGAGACAGAAGGTTTGCCGAAAGAAGACTGAGACAGAGGGTTTGACCTAAGAAGTGTGAGACAGAAGGTTTGCCGAAAGAAAACTGAGACAGAAGGTTTGACCAGAGAAGTGTGAGACTGAAGGTTTGCCGAGAGAAGTGTGAGACAGAAGGTTTGACGAGAGAAGTGTGAGACATAATTTTTGACGAGATAAATAGATTCCAGAAATGTCAAGGACAGATGTGCACAAACAACAAGAGCCGATGTAGAAGAGAAATGGATTTGAGAGACATAACATATTGTGAGCAGGCAACAGCTAACAGCATATTGACATTTGAGGAAAACCATGTTGAACAGACGACAATACAGACAGAAGAAACGATCAATGGCCTCTCAGAGTGTAGCACCAAGACAAGACAAGAGATGGACAAACAATAGTCTATCCGAGTGTACCACCAAGACAAGAGATGGACAAACAATAGTCTCTCAGAGTGTACCACCAAGACAAGACAAGAGATGGACAAACAATAGTCTATCCGAGTGTACCACCAAGACAAGAGATGGACAAACAATAGTCTCTCAGAGTGTACCACCAAGACAAGACAAGAGATGGACAAACAATAGTCTATCCGAGTGTACCACCAAGACAAGAGATGGACAAACAATAGTCTCTCAGAGTGTACTACCAAGACAAGACAAGAGATGGACAAACAATAGTCTCTCAGAGTGTACTACCAAGACAAGACAAGAGATGGACAGACAATAGTCTCTCAGAGTGTACTACCAAGACAAGACAAGAGATGGACAAACAATAGTCTCTCAGAGTGTACTACCAAGACAAGACAAGAGATGGACAAACAATAGTCTCTCAGAGTGTACCACCAAGACAAGACATCGCTGTAAGTTGGAAGCAGACACCAATAGGTGGACAGGGAGCACTAGTTTCTGTAGGACGACGCACGTGACCTGATAGTCACTGGCCGCATAAGACTTTCCTATGTCTCGCACCTCTACCAACAAGGTCAAGTAGTATGCTCCCCAACTCTTGTCAGCCCAAGCTAATGGTCGCGAAGAAGACCAACATCATGAGTCGTTACTGGAAGTTCTGACCCTTGACCCTCCAGGGCAGTGATAGCCATAGCTAACATGACACATCCATTTCTGGATCCCTGTAGCGCAACACCAACAGCACGGTACCATCATCCCAACGGCAACTGCATTTGGTGCAGACAATCAAGACACTCCTCAGTGAAATGGGAGATCATTCCCAGGCACGCGCCGACAGAAGAAACGCTGGGCTAAATCAATAGCCGACATGACAGTTCTCCGCGATAGCCTTCCATACACAAATCGGGATTGATCAAATGGAACACTTCTTCGCTGACAGCAACAGATGTTAGGTATGTGCACATGTACTGGTGTGTAACTTACATACCATGGCTTGTGTGTACATGTACTGGTGTGTAACGCAATACTACGGCGTGTGTACATGTAATGGTGTGTTACTCACAGATACAGAGTGTGTCAGCTCAAACGTACAGCGTGTGTATGTGTCCTCGCGAGTTAATTACATATCATGTCTATGCGTATGTGTGTGTGTGTTTGTACATCACATATATCTCACAGGTACAGCATATGTCCACTCAGATATACAGCACGCGTGTGTGTATGTGTGTGGCGTGTGTGTGTGTGTGTGATTGTGTGTGTTTGTGTGTAGTTAAAACAATTGTAACTGAATGAATCGACTGAAAGTTCAAACACATCGGCCGATCAAGGTGGGAGGGAAGAGTAATCAGGGTCAGGTGAGACATACTGATCAAGGTGGGAGAGAAGAGTAATTAGAGTCAGTGGGGAGACATACTGATCAAGGTGGGAGAGAAGAGTAATTAGTCAGGTGAGACATACTGATCAAGGTGGGAGAGAAGAGTAATTAGAGTCAGGTGAGACATACTGATCAAGGTGGGAGAGAAGAGTAATTAGAGTCAGGTGAGACATACTGATCAAGGTGGGAGAGAAGAGTAATTAGAGTCAGGTGAGACATACTGATCAAGGTGGGATAGAAGAGTAATTAGAGTCAGGTGAGACATACTGATCAAGGTGGGAGAGAAGAGTAATTAGGGTCAGGTGAGACATACTGATCAAGGCGAGAGAAACGAGTTTATCTTATTTCAAAATTGTCCTCCCATGACATCCCCTACCCTTCCAGAACATCCCCTCCATTTCAGGACATCCCCTCCCTTCGAGTACATCTCCTCTCCTGCCAGAACATCCCCTCCCCTGCCAGAACATCCCCTCCATTCCAGGACATCCCCTCCCTTCCAGGACATCCACTCTCCTTCCAGGACATCCCCTCCCTTCGATGACATCTCCTCCCCTTCCAGGACATCCCATCCCCTTTCAGGACATCCCCTCCCTTCCAAAACATCCCCTCCATTCCAGGACATCCCCCACCCTTCGAAGACATCTCCTCTCCTTCCAGGACATCCCCTCTCCTTCTAGGACATCCCCTCCCCTTCCAGGACATCCCCTCCCTTCCAGAACATCCCCTCCATTCCAGGACATCCCCTCCCTTCGAAGACATCTCCTCCCCTTCCAGGACATCCTCTCCCCTTCCAGGACATCCCCTCCCCTTCCAGTAATCCCCTGCTGTCCTCCCTACCTAGTTAAGTTAAAGTGCAGCCCTACTCAGCCTGACAAGCTGTGGTCGATCTCAACCAACCAACAACCAGCACGCGCCATGTCATTGACTGTTGATTTTCTTCAAATTTGCGCCTCACATTTTTGTTTCGCATTCGGTTCTATGGGCTTGTGAAATCAGTGATTGATATTCGATTAGGCTAAAATTTCGTGGATCACGTGACAACTCAGGCAAACTTGGATGCTCTTGCAAAATATCACGTGATTTCTGGAGAATTGTGTCACGTGATAACTCAGGCTATTTGTCATGTGATATATTCAACAATATTTTACTGGTTAATTCTAGCATTGAACCACGTGATAATTCTAGAAATGTATTCCAGTATTGTGCCAAATAATAATGCTAGTATTGTGCCACGTGATTGCGCCAATATAAATTTTCTGCACTAGTAATTCATTTCGCAGATATGGCGTGACTGACATCAAAGCCAGTAACCCGAGCCGAGTGGAACATGAGCGTGACAACACTGACATTACAATTATAGCACAGACACATGCTAGCACTGACTCGTATCACAATTATAGCACATACACATACTAACACTGACTGACATCGGAACTATAGCACAAACAGATGCTAGCACAGACAGATTCTAGCACAGACATATTCTAGCACAGACAGATCCTAGCACGGACAGATCCTAGCACAACCAGATCCTAGCAGAGACATATAAACACAATGACCCAATACTGAGAAGAGATGTCGACAAACATTTGTTTACAAAACCCACACACAAACAATTGTCCACACAAACGATTGTCAGATACAACCCCGCAAACAACTGTCCTCACAAACAAATGTCCACACAAACAATTATCCACACAACCCACACAAACAATTGTCCACACAAGCCACACAAACAACTGTCCACACAAACAATTGTTCACACAAACAACTGTCCACACAAACCACTGTCCACACAAACAATTGTTCACACAACCAACACAAACAACTGTCCACACAAACAATTGTTCACACAAACAACTGTCCACACAAACAACTGTCCACACAAACAACTGTCCACACAAACAATCGTTCATTCAACTCACACAAACAACTGTCCACACAAACAATTGTTCACACAAACA
Source organism: Ariolimax columbianus (assembly GCA_036924085.1). Taxonomy (NCBI): domain Eukaryota; kingdom Metazoa; phylum Mollusca; class Gastropoda; order Stylommatophora; family Arionidae; genus Ariolimax; species Ariolimax columbianus. Next base: position 117,903,825 of record JAVGWX010000006.1, on the reverse strand, counting down.
ACTGTCCACACAAACAACTGTCCACACAAACAACTGTCCACACAAACAACTGTCCAAACAAACAACTGTCCACACAAACAATTGTCCACACAACCCACACAAAAAACTGTCCACACAAGCCACACAAACAACTGTCCACACAAACAACTATCGATACAAACAACTGTCCACACAAACAACTGTCCACACAAACAACTGTCCACACAAACAACTGTCCACACAAACAACTGTCCACACAAACAACTGTCCACACAAACAACTGTCCACACAAAAAACTGTCCACACAAATAATTGTCCACACAAACAACTATCGATACAAACAATTGTCCACACAAACAATTGTCCACACAAACAACTATCGATACTAACAATTGTCCACACAAACAATTGTTCACACAACCCACACAAACAACTGTCCACACAAACAATTGTCCACACAAACAATTGTCCACACAACCCACACAAACAACTGTCCACACAAACAATTGTCCCTACAACCCACACAAAAACTGTCCACACAAACAATTGTCCACACAACCCACACAAACAATTGTCCACACAACCCACACAAACAATTGTCCACACAACCCACACAAACAATTGTCCACACAACCCACACAAACAATTGTCCACACAAACAACTATCGATACAAACAACTGTCCACACAAACAATTGTCCACACAACCCACACAAACATTTGTCCACACAAACAATTATCCATACAAACAATTGAGCACAAAACCAAAACAAACAATTGTCCACACAAGCCACACAAGCAATTGTCCACGCAACATTCACAAAAAATTGTCCACACAAAGAATTGTCCACACAACCAACACAAACAATTGTCCACCTAACCCACACAAACAATTCTCCACACAAACAATTATCCACACAATCAACACAAACAATTGCCCTAACAAGCCACACAAACAATTGTCCACATAAAAAATTGTCCACACAACCCAAACAAGCAATTTTCCATACGAACAATTATCCCCACAACTCACACAAACAACTGCCCACATAAACAATTGTCCACACAAAACAATTGCCGACACAACCCACAAAAACAATTTACCACACAACCCACACAACCAATTGTCCGCACAGACAATTGTCCATTCAACCCACACAAACAACTGCTCACAAAAACAATTGTCTACACAAATATTTGTCCATACAACCCACACAAACAATTATGAACACAAACAATTGCCCACACAAACAATTGTCCACACAAACCACACAAACAGTTACCCACACAAACAATTACCGACACAAACATTTCTCCATACAAGCCACACAAACAATTGTCCACAAAACCCACATAAACAATTGTCCACACAACCATCACAAACAATTGTCCACACAAACAATTGTCCATACAACCCACACAAACAATTGTCCTGACAACCAAACACAAACAATTGTCCGCACAAACAATTGTCTACACAACCAACACAAACAATTGTCCGCACAAACAATTAACCACGCAACCTTCACAAACAATTGTCCACACAACAACAAAAACAATTGTCCACACAACCTACACAAACAATTGTCCACGCAACCAACACAAACAATTGTCCACGCAACCAACACAAACAATTGTCCACAGAAACAATTGTCCACACAACCCATACAAACAATTATCCACATAACCCACACAAACAATTGTCCACAGAAACAATTGTCCACACAACCCACACAAACAATTGTCCACAGAAACAATTGCCCACACAACCCATACAAACAATTGTCCAAACAACCCACACAAATAATTGTCCACACAACCCATACAAACAATTGTCCACACAAAACACACAAACAATTCGCCACACAAACAATTGTCCATACAACACACACAAAAACAAATACCCACACAAAAATTGTCCACACAAACAATTGATCACACAATCCACACAAAACAATTGTCCACACAACCCACACACACAATTGTCTACATAAGCCACACAAACAATTGTCCACAAAACCCACATAAAAAATTGTCCACACAACCATCAATAACAATTGTCCACACAACCAACACAAACAATTGTTTACACAACCCACACAAACAATTGCCCACTAAACCCACACAAACAATTGTCCACACAAACAATTGTCCACACAACCAACACAAACAATTGTCCACACAACCCACACAAACAATTGTCCACACAAGCCACACAAACAATTGTCCACGCAACCCACACAAACATTTGTCCACACAAACAATTATCAACACAAACAATTATCCACACAACCAACACAAACAATTGTCCACACAAACAATTATCCACACAATCAACACAAACATTTGCCCTCACAAGCCACACAAACAATTACCGACACAAACATTTGTCCACACAACCCACACAAACAATTGTCCACACAAGCAACACAAAGAATTGTCCACACAACCAACCCAAACAATTATCCACAAAACCCACACAAACAATTGTCCACACAACCAACCCAAACGATTGTCCACACAAGCCACACAAACAATTGTCCACACAACCCACATAAACAATTGTCCACACAACCAACCCAAACAATTGTCCACACAACCAACCCAAGCAATTGTCAATACAACCCACACAAACAATTGTCCACACAACCAACCCAAACAATTGTCCACACAAACAATTGTCCACACAACCCACACAAACAACTGTCCACACAAACAATTGTCCACACAACCCACACAAACAATTGTCTATACAACCAACACAAACAATTGTCCACGCAATCAACACAAACAATTGTCCACGCAACCCACACAAACAATTGTCCACAGAAACAATTATCCACACAAGCCACACAAACAATTGCCATCTCAACCCACACTAACAATTGTCCACACAAACAATTGTCCACACAACCAACAGGAAACAATTATCCACACAAGCCACACAAACAATTGTCCACGCAACCCACACAAACATTTGTCCACACAAACAATTATCCACACAAACAATTGAGCACACAACCAACACAAACAATTGTCCGCACAAACAATTGTCTACACAACCAACACAAACAATTGTCCGCACAAACAATTAACCACGCAACCTTCACAAACAATTGTCCACACAACAACAAAAACAATTGTCCACACAACCTACACAAACAATTGTCCACGCAACCAACACAAACAATTGTCCACGCAACCAACACAAACAATTGTCCACAGAAACAATTGTCCACACAACCCATACAAACAATTATCCACATAACCCACACAAACAATTGTCCACAGAAACAATTGTCCACACAACCCACACAAACAATTGTCCACAGAAACAATTGCCCACACAACCCATACAAACAATTGTCCAAACAACCCACACAAATAATTGTCCACACAACCCATACAAACAATTGTCCACACAAAACACACAAACAATTCGCCACACAAACAATTGTCCATACAACACACACAAAAACAAATACCCACACAAAAATTGTCCACACAAACAATTGATCACACAATCCACACAAAACAATTGTCCACACAACCCACACACACAATTGTCTACATAAGCCACACAAACAATTGTCCACAAAACCCACATAAAAAATTGTCCACACAACCATCAATAACAATTGTCCACACAACCAACACAAACAATTGTTTACACAACCCACACAAACAATTGCCCACTAAACCCACACAAACAATTGTCCACACAAACAATTGTCCACACAACCAACACAAACAATTGTCCACACAACCCACACAAACAATTGTCCACACAAGCCACACAAACAATTGTCCACGCAACCCACACAAACATTTGTCCACACAAACAATTATCAACACAAACAATTATCCACACAACCAACACAAACAATTGTCCACACAAACAATTATCCACACAATCAACACAAACATTTGCCCTCACAAGCCACACAAACAATTACCGACACAAACATTTGTCCACACAACCCACACAAACAATTGTCCACACAAGCAACACAAAGAATTGTCCACACAACCAACCCAAACAATTATCCACAAAACCCACACAAACAATTGTCCACACAACCAACCCAAACGATTGTCCACACAAGCCACACAAACAATTGTCCACACAACCCACATAAACAATTGTCCACACAACCAACCCAAACAATTGTCCACACAACCAACCCAAGCAATTGTCAATACAACCCACACAAACAATTGTCCACACAACCAACCCAAACAATTGTCCACACAAACAATTGTCCACACAACCCACACAAACAACTGTCCACACAAACAATTGTCCACACAACCCACACAAACAATTGTCTATACAACCAACACAAACAATTGTCCACGCAATCAACACAAACAATTGTCCACGCAACCCACACAAACAATTGTCCACAGAAACAATTATCCACACAAGCCACACAAACAATTGCCATCTCAACCCACACTAACAATTGTCCACACAAACAATTGTCCACACAACCAACAGGAAACAATTATCCACACAAGCCACACAAACAATTGTCCACGCAACCCACACAAACATTTGTCCACACAAACAATTATCCACACAAACAATTGAGCACACAACCAACACAAACAATTGTCCACACAAGCCACACAAACAATTGTCCACACAACCCACATAAACAATTGTCAACACAACCATCACAAACAATTGTCCACACAAGCCACACAAACAATTGTCCACACAACCCACATAAACAATTGTCGACGCAACCCACACAAACAATTGTCCACACAACAACACAAACAATTGTCCACGCAATCAACACAAACAATTGTCCACGCAACCCACACAAACAATTATCCACACAACCCACACAAACAATTGTCCATACAACCCACACAAACAAATACCCACACAAAAAATTGTCCACACAAACAATTGCTCACACAACCCACACAACCTATACAACCCATACAACCCATACAAACAATTGTCCACACAACAACACAAACAATTATCCACGCAACCCACACAAACAATTGTCCACACAACCCACACAAACAATTGTCCACAGAAACAATTGTCCACACAACCCACACAAACAATTGTCCATACAACCCACACAAACAAATACCCACACAAAAATTGTCCACACAAACAATTGCTCACACAACCCACACAAACAATTGTCCACACAAACAAATGTCCACACAAACAATTGTCCACACAAACAATTGCCCACACAAACAATTGTCAATACAAACAATTGTGCAGACAACCCATACAAACAATTGTCCAAACAACCCGTACAAACAATTGTCCAAACAACCCATACAAACAATTGTCCACACAACCCACACAAACAATTGTCCACACAACCCACACAAACAATTGCCCACACAAGCCACAGAAACAAAACTTTACCACACGGTGGACACGTTACATGAACAAATAAAAGTCTCTATTCCACAAACAGACTGAGCTCAACGAACAGAAATCTATAGACAAGGTTCAAACAAGTAGTTAAGCTCAGCACATAAACGACACATGAGGAAGAGTTAAGAAAACACACGCACAAAATGATAGCCCACAGACTGGCTTCAAGGGGAAACAAATTAAGTTGCACGAGAGTGCGCGCGCGCTCTGGGTATGTGTGTGTGAGAGAGTGCCCCTTGGCAGATGTTTTATTGTTTCGAACGCATGTTAGTAATTGTCTACTGGTGTATGTGTTTTTATGATTCCCACCAGGGAGCCAAATGTGCGATGTGAAACAGTTTTCGAGCGGTTCTTTCACTTGTAGGCTGCTCTGGTAGCTGCCAGGCCTGGGCCACGGGAGATTGTGGGCATTGGGAAGGAGAGACATGAACAGAAGTGCAATTCTCAAATTTGTGGGGAGCAGGTCAATAAACAAAATGGTTGGCACATGCGATTTGGGGAGGAGACACGGTGGACGATCATCTCAGACAAATGTCACCGCCATCTTGTTATGGAAGAGGTGGTTCATGCACATTCCAATGACGGGAGAGGGTTGGGGGGGGGGGGGGAGAGGGCGGGGGGGCGACTCTCCCGATATCTCCACAGCATGTCGTTGTCTGCAACACAGTGCTACGCTGTAGAGACACATACAAACCACATACAAACCACATTCCGAGAGCACTGTAGCAACCGCATACATTCAGTTTTTATTGATTGATACAAAGTAAGAACATTTAGCCAGCCCCACGAGACTCAGTAACAACGTTCAGAAACTACTGAGGAATTATTGAATTCCTCAAAAGCTCAAAAGCTCACAAACATAATTAGACAGACGGAAACTACTGAGGCCCTATTGAATTCCTTAAAAGCTCAAAAGCTCAAAAGCTCACAAACATAATTAGACAGACGGAAACTACTGAGGCACTATTGAATTCCTCAAAAGCTCAAAAGCTCAAAAGCTCACAAACATAATTAGACAGACGGAAACTACTGAGGCACTATTGAATGCCTCAAAAGCTCAAAAGCTCAAAAGCTCACAAACATAATTAGACAGACGAAAACTACTGAGGCACTATTGAATTCCTTAAAAGCTCAAAAGCTCAAAAGCTCACAAACATAATTAGACAGACGGAAACTACTGAGGCACTATTGAATTCCTCAAAAGCTCAAAAGCTCAAAAGCTCACAAACATAATTAGACAGACGGAAACTACTGAGGCACTATTGAATGTCTCAAAAGCTCAAAAGCTCAAAAGCTCACAAACATAATTAGACAGACGGAAACTACTGAGGCACTATTGAATTCCTCAAAAGCTCAAAAGCTCAAAAGTTCACAAACATAATTAGACAGACGGAAACTACTGAAGCACTATTGAATTCCTCAAAAGCTCAAAAGCTCACAAACATAATTAGACAGACGAAAACTACTGAGGCACTATTGAATTCCGCAAAAGCTCAAAAGCTCACAAACATAATTAGACAGACGGAAACTACTGAGGCACTATTGAATTCCTCAAAAGCTCAAAAGCTCACAAACATAATTAGACAGACGGAAACTACTGAGGCACTATTGAATTCCGCAAAAGCTCAAAAGCTGAAAAGCTCACAAACATAATTAGACAGACGGAAACTACTGAGGCACTATTGAATTCCTCAAAAGCTCACAAACATAATTAGACAGACGGAAACTACTGAGGCACTATTGAATTCCTCAAAAGCTCACAAACATATTTAGACAGACGGAAACTACTGAGGCACTATTGAATTCCTGAAAAGCTCAAAAGCTGAAAAGCTCAAAAACATAATTAGACAGACGGAAACTACTGAGGCACTATTGAATTCCTCAAAAGCTCAAAAGCTCAAAAGCTCACAAACATAATTAGACAGACGGAAACTAGTGAGGCACTATTGAATTCCTCAAAAGCTCAAAAGCTCACAAACATAATTAGACAGACGAAAACTACTGAGGCACTATTGAATTCCTCAAAAGCTCAAAAGCTCACAAACATAATTAGACAGACGGAAACTACTGAGGCACTATTGAATTCCTCAAAAGCTCAAAAGCTCAAAAGCTCACAAACATAATTAGACAGACGGAAACTACTGAGGCTCTATTGAATTCCTCAAAAGCTCAAAAGCTCAAAAGCTCAAAAACATAATTAGACAGACGAAAACTACTTAAGCCCTATTGAATTCCGCAAAAGCTCAAAAGCTCACAAACATAATTAGACAGACGGAAACTACTGAGGCACTATTGAATTCCTCAAAAGCTCAAAAGCTCAAAAGCTCACAAACATAATTAGACAGACGGAAACTACTGAGGCACTATTGAATTCCTCAAAAGCTCAAAAGCTCAAAAGCTCACAAACATAATTAGACAGACGGAAACTACTGAGGCACTATTGAATTCCTCAAAAGCTCAAAAGCTCACAAACATATTTAGACAGACGGAAACTACTGAGGCACTATTGAATTCCTCAAAAGCTCAAAAGCTCAAAAGCTCACAAACATAATTAGACAGACGGAAACTACTGAGGCACTATTGAATTCCTCAAAAGCTCAAAAGCTCACAAACATAATTAGACAGACGAAAACTACTGAGGCACTATTGAATTCCGCAAAAGCTCAAAAGCTCACAAACATAATTAGACAGACGGAAACTACTGAGGCACTATTGAATTCCTCAAAAGCTCAAAAGCTCACAAACATATTTAGACAGACGGAAACTACTGAGGCACTATTGAATTCCTCAAAAGCTCAAAAGCTCAAAAGCTCACAAACATAATTAGACAGACGGAAACTACTGAGGCACTATTGAATGCCTCAAAAGCTCAAAAGCTCACACACAAAATTAGACAGACGTATGAAAGTACGCAATGTAGAGTTAGACACAAAGGACAACTCACGTTGCCTTTCCTGTTCATCCTGGCAGTGGACTGGATTATGAAAGTAACAACAAATGAGAGAAATGGAATCCAGTGGATCTTGAATAAACAGCTGGAGGACCTGGATTTTGCGGATGATATAGCCCTTCTGTTCCACAGCTAAAGCAAAATGTAATGGAAACTGGATAGACTGGATTATACCTCTGAACAAGTCGGTTTGAAGATCCATGAGGAAAATATTACAATAATTATAGTCAATGCAGCAAACACAGAACCCCATCAGGCTGAGAGGAACGCCACTGGAAGAGGTAGAGGTATTTATATAACTAGGAAGTATCATCAACAAGGAAGGAGGGACAGACGAGGATATAAAAACAAGGATACAAATAGCAAGACTTACATTCTGAATGCTGAAACCAAGATGGAACTCCTAGGAAATAAGAAGGAAGACAAAAATAAGGTTTTTCAATTCAAATGTGAAGCCAGTCCTGCTGTATGGAGCGGAAACATGGAGGATGACCAAAGGCAATGACAGGAGGCTGCAGGGTTTTGTCAACATATGGCTGGAGGATGACCAAAGGCAATGACAGGAGACTGCAGGGTTTTGTCAACAGATGTCTGGAGGATGACCAAAGGCAATGACAGGAGGCTGCAGGGTTTTGTCAACAGATGTCTGGAGGATGACCAAAGGCAATGACAGGAGACTGCAGGGTTTTGTCAACAGATGTCTGGAGGATGACCAAAGGCAATGACAGGAGGCTGCAGGGTTTTGTCAACAGATGTCTGGAGGATAACCAAAGGCAATGACAGGAGGCTGCAGGGTTTTATTAACAGGTGGCTGAGAAAGATTCTTGGTATAAAATGGTTTGACAAAGTTACGAACGACAGTCTGTGGGAGAGATCGGGATAAGATAAACAGGAAATTGGAGGTAGAAAATAGTGGTGGATGGGTCATACATTAAGAAAGCCCCAAGGCCAATATCACCAGGCAATCCCTGTCATGGAACCCCCAGGGAAGGAGAGGCATAGGCAGACCAAGGAATTCATAGAGACGAGATCTGGAGGCGGAAGTAAAGAAAACAGGAACAAACTGGAAGGAAGTGGACAAGATGTACCCCTGGGGGATAGAGGGCGAAAGATATAAAGCTCTGTCACAAAATATAGACAACTCTATAAAGCTCTGTAATAACATATAGAGAACTATATAAAGCTATGTAACAACATATAGACAACTCTATAAAGCTCGGTAACAACTTATATACAACTATATAAAGCTATGTAACACCATATAGAGAACTCTATAAAGCTTTGTTACAAAATATAGACAGCTCTATAAAGCGCTGTAACAAAATATAGACAGCTCTATAAAGCTCTGTAACAACATATAGACAACTCTATAAAGCTCTGTAACAAAATATAGACAGCTCTATAAAGCTCTGTAACAAAATATAGACAGTTCTATAAAGCTATGTAACAACATATACAGATCTCGTTAAAGCCTATGCATAGTGAGCACTATACAAATTATAAATCATTATAAAACAACAAGATATATAAACCACACAAAGACAGACACACAACACAACAACAGACACACAACAAAACAACAGACACACAACAAAACGACAGACACACAACACAACGACAGACACACAACACAACGACAGACACACAACACAACGACAGACACACAACACAGACAGACACACAACACAAAGACAGACACACAACACAACGACAGATACACAACGACAGACACACAACAACACGACAGACACACAACACACCGACAGACACACAACACAAAGACAGACACACAACACAAAGACAGAAACACAACACAAAGACAGACACACAACACAAAGACAGACACACAACAAAACGACAGACACACAACACAAAGACAGACACACAACACAAAGACAGACACACAACACAACGATAGACACACAACACAAAGACAGACACACAACACAAAGACAGACACACAACACAAAGACAGACACACAACACAACGACAGAACAGTTGTATTACATGCAGCCATGAATTCTAGCCATAAAGGAACCGAGAGAACGTACAGAGTTTAAAAACAAAGAGGTCTTGTAAGGGTCCACATTTCTTATTCAGATTGGACAGGAAACAATTATTCATCCAGCAAATTTGAAATTGAGAATAATTGAAGCTTATGTAGCCAATCAGCAGACGATAGACGGCACGCGCTGCAGTTTAATGATTGCTTGGAGCCGGACATTAAAGCCGGACATTACCGCCCCATCTCAACAACGCCCCCTCTGACTGCCGCCCCATCTCAACAACGCCTCCTCTGACCGCCGCCCCATCTCAACAGCGCCGCCTCTAACTGCCGCCCCATCTCAACAACGCCTCCTCTGACCGCCGCCCCATCTCAACAGCGCCGCCTCTGACTGCCGCCCCATCTCAACAACGTCCCCTCTGACTGCCGCCCCATCTCAACAACGTCCCCTCTGACTGCCGCCCCAACTCAACAGGGTCCCCTCTGACTGCCGCCCCATCTACATGTTACCATTAGTTCAAGCGTCAGGCTGACCTATCTTTGATGGCCGCACGAAAATTCAGGTTTTAATCTCACAGAACTGTCAAGGTCAGTCCCCATTAGCCGCCAATAAATTATCACAGATTATCCCAGCTAGCATTTTCTCATTAAGAAAATTTACCTGGACTCAAAAACAGAACACGCACGTCCCAACACGCACGTCCCAACACGCACGTCCCAACACGCACGTCCTAACAAGCACGTCCCAACACACACGTCCCAACACGCACGTCCCAACACGCACGTCCTAACAAGCACGTCCCAACACACACGTCCCAACACACACGTCCCAACACGCACGTCCCAACACGCACGTCCTAACAAGCACGTCCCAACACACACGTCCCAACACGCACGTCCCAACACGCACGTCCCAATACGCACTTCCCAACAATCACGTCCCAACACGCACGTCCCAACACGCACGTCCAAAAGCCATTTCCATTAAGCGCAGATTGCAGAATCTGTTCCAATACTTGATGATTGAACGTGGCAGTGAACATGCACCAATCTGGTTAGCAGGTGAGCGGTGTCTACCGGCGATCTCGTCCAGTACATGAAGATCTGGCCAGAAACAATCCAGAGTGGTGATCCCGTCCAGTACATGAAGATATGGCCAGAAACAATCCAGAGTGGTGATCCCGTCCAGTACATGAAGATCTGGCCAGAAACAATCCAGAGTGGTGATCCCGTCCAGTACATGAAGATCTGGCCAGAAACCATCCAGAGTGGTGATCCCGTCCAGTACATGAAGATCTGGCCAGAAACAATCCAGAGTGGTGATCCCGTCCAGTACATGAAGATCTGGCCAGAAACAATCCAGAGTGGTGAATCCGTCCAGTACATGAAGATCTGGCCAGAAACAATCCAGAGTGTTGTTTCCTTCCAGTACATGAAGACCTCACAGAAACAGTCCAGAGTATCCTCTAAGACCACATCCAACTCTACTAAAGTAGATAATGGCCAGACCTAGCCGAATCTCCCAAAGTCTAGCCCAGATCAAACTGCTTTACTAACAGACAAACCGAGACCATTTAAACAAAATAAACACTTCAGCTGATTTCATTGGATGCTTTGAGTCAGATTGTAAATCATAGATGACACAGATTCATTATAAAAATCATTTGATCTGTTCTTTACAGATCTGTTCATATCGGTAACATGCCACATCCCACTCAGCTGACAATACCATTTGCAAAGTTTAACTAGAAATATTCGATGAGTTTTTGTCAGCCACATGCGACATACTCATCCAACTACGCTTTTCAAAAACCAAATTCTTATATGCATACATGCTTAGTCTGAGCTCTTCTACCCCTGATGTAGAAAGGTTTGCCGGAGAGATCGTCAGCTTGACCTATTCGCTGCCTGATGTGGAAAGGTTTGCTGGAAAGATCGTCAGCCTGTCCTATTCGTTGCCTGATGTAGAAAGGTTTGCTAGAAAGATCGTCAGCCTGTCCTATTTGTTGATTGATGTAGAAAGGTTTGTCAGAAAGATCGTCAGCCTGTCCTATTCGCTGCCTGATGTGGAAAGGTTTGCTGGAAAGATCGTCAGCCTGTCCTATTCGTTGCCTGATGTAGAAAGGTTTGCTAGAAAGATCGTCAGCCTGTCCTATTCGTTGCCTGGTGTAAAAAGGTTTGCCAGAAAGATCGTCAGCCTGTCCTATTCGCTGCCTGATGTAGAAAGGTTTGCCAGAAGGATTGTCAGCCTGTCCTATTCGTTGCCTGATGTGGAAAGGTTTGTCAGAAGGATTGTCAGCCTGTCTTATTCGCTGCCTGATGTGGAAAGGTTTGCCAGAGAGATCGCCAGCCTGTCCTATTCGCTGCCTGATGTAGAAGGGTTTGCCAGAAGGATAGTCAGCCTGTCCTATTCGCTGCCTGATGTGGAAAGGTTTGCCAGAGAGATCGTCAGCCTGTCCTATTCGCTGCCTGATGTGGAAAGGTTTGCCAGAGGGATCTCCGCTAGTGGTCCTGACATTCTATGGACTTTTGATATGTTCTCAGTTCACAAGTTCCATATATGCTATGTATAAGTGGTGTGCGTGCGCGCGCGTGCGGGTGTGTATGTATGTGTGTACGCGTGTATCTATGTATATGTACGTGTGTATCTATGTGTGTATGTACGTGTGTATCTATGACTGTATGTGTGCATGTATGTTTATGTTTAGTTTTACGGTGATTATTTGACGTTAAACAACTTGTTAAACTTTGTTTATTTTTGCCTCTGGTATTTTTGAAATCGCGATTGACGTCAGAAACACAATTCTTTTCTTTTTTTCTGGAATAACTTATTTAGATCAGATACATTCCTAGCACATAGAGAGATACATTCCTAGCACAGAGAGAGATACATTCCTAGCACAGAGAGAGATACATTCCTAGCACAGAGAGAGATACATTCCTAGCACAGAGAGAGATACATTCCTAGCACAGAGAGAGATACATTCCTAGCACAGAGAGAGATACATTCCTAGCACATAGAGAGATACATTCCTAGCACAGAGAGAGATACATTCCTAGCACAGAGAGAGATACATTCCTAGCACAGAGAGAGATACATTCCTAGCACAGAGAGAGATACATTCCTAGCACAGAGAGAGAGAGATACATTCCTAGCACAGAGAGAGATACATTCCTAGCACAGAGAGTGAGATACATTCCTAGCACAGAGAGAGATACATTCCTAGCACAGAGAGAGATACATTCCTAGCACAGAGAGAGATACATTCCTAGCACAGAGAGAGATACATTCCTAGCACAGAGAGAGATACATTCCTAGCACAGAGAGAGATACATTCCTAGCACAGAGAGAGATACATTCCTAGCACAGAGAGAGATACATTCCTAGCACAGAGAGAGATACATTCCTAGCACAGAGAGAGATACATTCCTAGCACAGAGAGAGATACATTCCTAGCACAGAGAGAGATACATTCCTAGCACATAGAGAGATACATTCCTAGCACAGAGAGAGATACATTCCTAGCACAGAGAGAGGTACATTCCTAGCACAGAGAGAGATACATTCCTAGCACAGAGAGAGATACATTCCTAGCACAGAGAGAGATACATTCCTAGCACAGAGAGAGATACATTCCTAGCACAGAGAGAGAGAGAGAGATACATTCCTAGCACAGAGAGAGATACATTCCTAGCACAGAGAGTGAGATACATTCCTAGCACAGAGAGAGATACATTCCTAGCACAGAGAGAGATACATTCCTAGCACAGAGAGAGATATTCCTAGCACAGAGAGAGATACATTCCTAGCACAGAGAGAGATACATTCCTATCGCAGAGAGAGAGAGACATTCCTAGCACAGAGAGAGGTACATTCCCAGCACAGAGAGAGGTACATTCCTAGCACAGAGAGAGATACATTCCTAGCACAGAGAGAGATACATTCCTAGCACAGAGAGAGATACATTCCTAGCACAGAGAGGAATGCATTCCTAGCACAGAGAGAGATACATTCCTAGCACAGAGAGAGAGATACATTCCTAGCACAGAGAGAGATACATTCCTAGCACAGAGAGGAATGCATTCCTAGCACAGAGAGAGATACATTCCTAGCACAGAGAGAGAGATACATTCCTAGCACAGAGAGAGATACATTCCTAGCACAGAGAGAGAGATACTTTCCTAGCACAGAGAGTGAGATACATTCCTAGCACAAAAAAGGTACATTCCTAGCACAGAGACAGAGAGAGATACATTCCTAGCACAGAGAGAGATACATTCCTAGCACAGAGAGTGAGATACATTCCTAGCACAGAGAGAGATACATTCCTAGCACAGAGAGAGATACATTCCTAGCACAGAGAGAGATACATTCCTAGCACAGAGAGAGATACATTCCTAGCACAGAGAGAGATACATTCCTAGCACAGAGAGAGATACATTCCTAGCACAGAGAGAGATACATTCCTAGCACAGAGAGAGAGATACTTTCCTAGCACAGAGAGAGAGATACATTCCTAGCACAGAGAGAGATACATTCCTAGCACAGAGAGAGATACATTCCTAGCACAGAGAGAGATACATTCCTAGCACAGAGAGAGATACATTCCTAGCACAGAGAGAGATACATTCCTAGCACAGAGAGAGATACATTCCTAGCACAGAGAGAGATACATTCCTAGCACAGAGAGAGATACATTCCTAGCACAGAGAGAGATACATTCCTAGCACAGAGAGAGATACATTCCTAGCACAGAGAGAGATACATTCCTAGCACAGAGAGAGAGATACATTCCTAGCACAGACAGAGATACATTCCTAGCACAGAGAGAGAGAGAGAAACAAGTGTCTGGTAAACGGTATTATAGAGACATACACACACCAGCATAATTGAACAGTGGACTTTCCAGACTCCACCACAGGAAGAAGTTGTTGGCTCAGAAGTCGTGCAAGCTGCGGATAGTTAAGTCTCTGGCCCACATATAAATATATTCATATCTTGATTGTAAACAAATATTTGTTTATACTTATTTCATGTTTGGTATATTGATATCAATATATATATATATTGTAACAGATCTTAGCTGTAGGGACGATACACAGAAGGAGCTTAGACATGTTTTAACATTTACCAGAGTTGAGAGGGAGATAGGGAGAGCTTAGACAACCATTTTTCTTTCTCTTTCTTGGGATTTAACTAGGGACGAGTCAGCTGAACTCAGTCCCACTAGAATTTAAGTGACCAAAACAAACCACATACGTTTTCTGTCTCAAAGAGCGCAAGTGAGAGTTTAGTTAAACATGCGTAACCTGGTGTAAGTTACATGCCATGTGTCCACACATGGGACGATAGACTGGTAGACTTGTCGCAGACAAACGCGCCTCGTCTGGAAACCGCGCGATCAGCATGGGAGATAATGGAAAGCGGACGGACTAAACGCAGGGAGTTTTGGAAATCACGTCATCTCGGGAGGCAGATCGAATAAAAATACCGGTGGAGAGAGACTTGGAGCGAGATTCTCAGTAGAGGGCAGGTGACGGAGATATGCAGTTGAGGCAGATTCGAAAGAGATATTTCAGAAGAACACTTCAGTTCAGAGACAGAGAGAGAACACTTCAGTTCAGAGACAGAGAGAGAACACTTCACTTCATAGACAGAGAGAGAACACTTCACTTCATAGACAGAGAGAGAACACTTCACTTCAGAGACAGAGAGAGAACACTTCACGTCAGAGACAGATAGAGAAATATGCACTTCAGAGACAGAGAGAGAACACTTCACTTCAGAGACAGAGAGGGAACATTTCACTTCAGAGACAGATAGAACATTTCACTTCAGAGACAGAGAGAATACTTCACTTCAGAGACAGAGAGAGAACACTTCCCTTCAGAGACAGAGAGAGAACACTTCACTTCAGAGACAGAGAGAGAACACTTCCCTTCAGAGACAGAGAGAGAACACTTCACTTCAGAGACAGAGAGAGAACACTTCACTTCAGAGACAGAGAGAGAACATTTCATTTCAGAAACAAAGAGAGAGAGAGAGAACATTACTTTTGAAAGAAACGCTCAGTGGAGAGCCAGGGACGGAGAAATGCAGTTGAGATAGACATGCAGCGAGCAAGGTAACTACCCTCATATTATGTATTAGTCGTGATTACAAGTCGTCAGTAGCTTATAGAGGCAGTCTTCTAGTCATCCCATTGAACATATTGACGCAGTCCCACTGATCACGTCGACATCACCTTGATCACGTGAATGAAAGTCGTCAGTCGCAGCTAGAGGCAGTTGTCCGGTGATCCCATGGATCATATTTGAGGCAGTCTATTCTGATCACGTGGAGACCACTTTGATCTACCGCCGACAAGAGGAACAAGGCCTAGGACATCATACCTGGGTTTAGAGCCTACGAACTTCACCATCAGCGGCAATCCGCAAAAAAAAATTCAATCACAGAGACCAGATTAGGAGAGGCGAAAGGACCGGGCAATAACGGTATCGATAAGGTTAGGTTTAGCGGTAGGAGTGTTTTAGATAAGGTTAGGTTTAGCGGTAGGAGTGTTTTAGATAAGGTTAGGTTTAGCGGTTAGATAAGCGTGTGACAGAAAGAATTCAAGTTGTTAGAGAGTTTATAGTTGGCAGTGTAACTGGGATAAATAATCTGTTGTTTTGTGTTTATATTTAGTGTTGCTTGATTTTGTTTAGAGTGAGTGTAGAATGAAATAGAACAGAGCAGAGCAGAGCTCCATCAAATCGATAAACTCTGGTACAATACCTCGAATTGATATTGATTCGCAGCAATAAGAGTACATGGGCTAGCAACACATCAACAAAGCGTGTTCATGCAGACATCAATGATGGTTGACAGTGGGAATATCTAGTCGAAATTAGCCGTTAAAAACATGGACAGCTACAGGAAAATAAGTGGAGGTGGCAGCAAACATGAAACAGCTTGAACAGCGGGCAGATCGCTAAACATGGAGATTGGTCAACCATGTCCTGGTGGCACATATCAAGTTAGGTGTGTGAGCGAATCAATGAGCATATTTGTGTGTGTGTGTGTGTGTGGTATATTCATATGTATGTGTGTGTGTGTCTGTGTATGTGTGTGTGTATGTGTGTGTGTGTGTATGTATGTTAATCTGCAAATAATCAAATAAACACATTCGATAGGCCGAGAAACGTCTCGCTTGTCAGCTAAGAAGTCATATTCTTGTAGACTCACCGAGTCCAGAGACCAGAAACCCGTCTTCACTTAACAATGGCCAGGATCTACCCCTGCAGTATTCAACAGCCCTTCCTC
The DNA here is from genome assembly GCA_036924085.1 of Ariolimax columbianus. NCBI lineage: Eukaryota > Metazoa > Mollusca > Gastropoda > Stylommatophora > Arionidae > Ariolimax > Ariolimax columbianus. Next base: position 117,886,169 of record JAVGWX010000006.1, on the reverse strand, counting down.
CACCCACACCCCTACCTCCCATCTTACCTGACCCTCACCACAAGGCACTCACCGACCAGACAAGCCTGCCTGGCCAGAAAAAGCCACCGAGGATCGCATCTAAATGTTAATGAGGCACACCAGTCGATGGAGTCCTTCTTGTTCTTGTGTGTGACATGCTGTTCTTGTGTGTGACATGCTGTTCTTGCGTGTAACATGCTGTTCTTGCGTGTGACATGTTGTTCTCGTGTGTGTGACATGTTGTTCTTGTGTGTGACATGTCGTTCTTGTGTGTGACATGTCGTTCTTGTGTGTGTGACATGCTGTTCTTGTGTGTGACATGTTGTTCTTGTGTGTGTGACATATTGTTCGTTTGTGTAACATGTTGTTCTCGTGTGTGTGACATGTTGTTCTTGTGTATGACATGTTGTTCTTGTGTGTGTGTGACATGTTGTTCTTGTGTATGTGACATGCTATTCTTGTGTGTGTGTGACATATTGTTTGTTTGTGTGACATGTTGTTCTTGTAGAATAATATAAAAGAAACATACCAGGATTGCTGTCTGGCGTTGTCGAACTGAGGTCAAGGGCCTTTCATAATGTCATGTTTGGATTTGTTGTCATAGTGGGGAGTGGAACTGTTGTCACAGTAAAGAGCGGATCTGTTGTGACAGTGACACCTGGTAGGGTGACTTCTAGTTTGAGGTTGGTATCCCGTGTCTCGGCCAGAGCCTGAAATACAACACGTTCTTTGGTTAGACACACACAACACACACACAACACACACAACACACACACACAACACACATACAACACACATACACACATACAACACACACACAAAACACACACAACACACACATACAGTGCTGGTTGACAAACACCCACAACACACACACACACGTACACACACACACGTACACCCGCGCATACATACGCGTATGTACACACACACATACACACGTGCACACATACATAATCATATACACACATAGAAGTTTTTGTGCACTGTGTACGCGTCCCGGTACATATTTTCATTTGTTATGTATATATAATGGCTCTGTCCTCTCTCTCTCTCTCTCTCTCTCTCTCTCTCTCTCTCTACTTTGTCCTCTCCAATATCTCTGCTCTCTCTGCTCTCAGCACACTCTCTGCTCTCAGCACACTCTCTGCTCTCAGAACACTCTCTGCTCTCAGCACACTCTCTGCTCTCAGCACACTCTCTGCTCTCTCTGCTCTCACCACACACTCTCTGCTCTCACCACACACTCTCTGCTCTCACCACACACTCTCTGCTCTCACTGCTCTCACCACACACTCTCTGCTCTCACCACACACTCTCTGCTCTCACCACACACTCTCTGCTCTCACCACACACTCTCTGCTCTCTCTGCTCTCACCACACACTCTCTGCTCTCACCACACACTCTCTGCTCTCACCACACACTCTCTGCTCTCACCACACACTCTCTGCTCTCACCACACACTCTCTGCTCTCAGCACACTCTCTGCTCTCAGCACACTCTCTGCTCTCAGAACACTCTCTGCTCTCAGCACACTCTCTGCTCTCAGCACACTCTCTGCTCTCTCTGCTCTCACCACACACTCTCTGCTCTCACCACACACTCTCTGCTCTCACCACACACTCTCTGCTCTCACTGCTCTCACCACACACTCTCTGCTCTCACCACACACTCTCTGCTCTCACCACACACTCTCTGCTCTCACCACACACTCTCTGCTCTCTCTGCTCTCACCACACACTCTCTGCTCTCACCACACACTCTCTGCTCTCACCACACACTCTCTGCTCTCACCACACACGCTCTGCTCTCACCACACACTCTCTGCTCTCAGCACACACTCTCTGCTCTCAGCACACTCTCTGCTCTCAGAACACTCTCTGCTCTCAGCACACTCTCTGCTCTCTCTGCTCTCACCACACACTCTCTGCTCTCAGCACACATTCTCTGCTCTCTCTGCTCTCAGCACACATTCTCTGCTCTCTCTGCTCTCAGCACACTCTCTGCTCTCAGCACACTCTCTGCTCTCAGAACACTCTCTGCTCTCAGCACACTCTCTGCTCTCTCCACACACTCTCTGCTCTCACCACACACTCTCTGCTCTCAGCACACACTCTCTGCTCTCAGCACACTCTCTGCTCTCAGCACACATTCTCTGCTCTCTCTGCTCTCTCTGCTCTCAGCACACTCTCTGCTCTCAGCACACATTCTCTGCTCTCTCTGCTCTCTCTGCTCTCACCACACACTCTCTGCTCTCAGCACACTCTCTGCTCTCAGAACACTCTCTGCTCTCTCTGCTCTCACCACACACTCTCTGCTCTCACCACATACTCTCTGCTCTCAGCACACACTCTCTGCTCTCACCACACACTCTCTGCTCTCACCACACACTCTCTGCTCTCACCACACACTCTCTGCTCTCAGCACACTCTCTCTGCTCTCACCACACACTCTCTGCTCTCACCACATACTCTCTGCTCTCAGCACACACTCTCTGCTCTCAGCACACATTCTCTGCTCTCTCTGCTCTCACCACACACTCTCTGCTCTCAGCACACACTCTCTGCTCTCACCACATACTCTCTGCTCTCAGCACACACTCTCTGCTCTCATCACACACTCTCTGCTTTCACCACACACTCTCTGCTCTCTCTGCTCTCATTACACACACTCTGCTCTCAGCACACTCTCTGCTCTCAGCACACACTCTCTGCTCTCTCTGCTCTCATCACACACTCTCTGCTCTCACCACACACTCTCTGCTCTCTCTGCTCCCAGCACACACTTTCTGCTCTCATCACACATTCTCTGCTCTCTCTGCTCTCATCACACATTCTCTGCTCTCTCTGCTCTCATCCCACACTCTCTGCTCTCATCCCACACTCTCTGCTCTCATCCCACACTCTCTGCTCTCATCACACAGTCTCTGCTCTCCTCCCACACTCTCTGCTCTCATCACACACTCTCTGCTCTCACCACACACTCTCTGCTCTCATCCCACACTCTCTGCTCTCATCCCACACTCTCTGCTCTCATCCCACACTCTCTGCTCTCATCCCACACTCTCTGCTCTCATCCCACACTCTCTGCTCTCATCCCACACTCTCTGCTCTCATCCCCCACTCTCTGCTCTCATCCCACACTCTCTGCTCTCATCCCACACTCTCTGCTCTCATCTCACACTCTCTGCTCTCATCCCCCACTCTCTGCTTTCATCCCACACTCTCTGCTCTCATCCCACACTCTCTGCTCTCATCTCACACTCTCTGCTCTCATCCCCCACTCTCTGCTCTCATCCCCCACTCTCTGCTCTCATCCAACACTCTCTGCTCTCATCACACACTCTCTGCTCTCATCCCCCACTCTCTGCTCTCATCCCACACTCATCAACCTTATCTCTTTCTGCATTCCCTGTCCCCTATGTCTGCTCTCATCACATTATTTCTATGTCTCTCTATGCCGTCTCTTTCTCTCTCTATACTGTCTCTTTGTCTTTATGCTGTCTCTCTGTCTCTATGCTGTCTCTCTGTCTCTATGATCTCTCTCTGTCTCTATGCTGTCTCTCGGTCTCTATGCCGGCTCTCTGTCTATACTATCTATGCTATTTCTTTATTTTATCTCTCTATGCTGTCTCTCTATGCTGTCTCTCTATAATGTCTCTCTTTGATGTCTATCTATGATTTTTCTCTATGGCTTCTCTTTCTCTCTCTATGCTGTCTCTGTGATGTCTCTCTATGCCTTCATTTTTATCTCTTTTTGTTGTCTCTCTATGCCTTCTCTTTATCCCTCTATTCTGTCTCTCTATACCTTCTTTTTATCTCTCTATGCTGTCTCTTTATACCTTCTTTTTATCTCTCTATGCCATCTCTCTGTCTCTCAATGCCGTCTCTCTAAACTGTCTCTCTATGATGTCTCTCTAAACTGCCTCTAAACTTCTTTCTAAACTGTCTCTCTAAACTGTCTCTCTAAACTGTCTTTCTATGGTGTCTCTCTAAACTGTCTCTCTATGGTGTTTCTCTAAACTGCCTCTCTAAATTGTCTCTCTAAACTGTCTCTCTAAACTGCCTCTCTAAACTGTCTCTCTAAACTGTCTCTCTAAACTGTCTCTCTGCCTCTTTAAACTGTCTCTCTACTCTGTCTCTCTAAACTGTTTCTCTAAACTGTTTTTCTAAACTGCCGCTAAACTGTCTCTCTAAACTGTCTCTCTAAATTGCCTCTTTAAACTGTCTCTCTAAACTGTCTCTCTAAATTGCCTCTTTAAACTGTCTCTCTAAACTGTCTCTCTAAATTGCCTCTTTAAACTGTCTCTCTAAACTGTCTCTCTAAATTGCCTCTTTAAACTGTCTCTCTAAACTGTCTCTCTAAACTGTCTCTCTTTGAACCTTGCTTCCCACGTCGCCTAGCTATGACTCAATCTCGAACATCTACTTCAGTTTACATGTTAGACTCAATAGCAGACATCAACAACCTAGAGACGAGTTTATAGGCGCGCAGTATCAAGGTTAGGTATGGAATGCTGGGAGAAGCTGTTTTCAGGTGATGAGCTTGTCAGTAGAAACTGTGCAGTACGTAACTCGGCAAGTCTTCATTCTCTGCTTACTACGTCACCACACGAGAGCTGACGATGTGCGAGCGTCACAAACACATACACACAGACACACACACAGACACACACACAGACACACACACAGACACACACACAGATAAACACAGACACACACACACACACACACACACATGCACAGACACAGACACACACATAGACACATACAGACACAGACACACACACAGACACACACAGAGACACACACACAGACACACACACAGACACACACACAGACGCACACACACAGACACACACACGGACACACACAGACAAACACAGACACACACACACAGACACCCACCCACACCCACCCACCCACACACACCCACACACACACAGACACACACACCGCCACACACACACACAGAGACACACACACACACACACCCACACAACTTGACATACAATTATCATATGGCCATTTGAGTCAATCCTCGCTACCACTGTTGATCTCCAAAAATAAAATTGTCGGCAACAACTGGCGAATTGTTGGTAAAAACTGGCGAATTGTCGGCAAAAACTGGCGAATTGTTGGTAAAAACTGGCGAATTGTTGGTTAAAAACTGGCGAACTGCATGCAAATACTGAGGAACTGTAGACAAAAACTGGAACTGCAGAGACAAACTGGGGAACTACAGACAAAAACTGGGGAACTACAGACAAAAACTGGGGAACTACAGACAAAAACTGGGGAACTACAGACAAAAACTGGGGAACTATAGACAAAAACTGTGTTACTACAGACAAAAACTGGGGAACTACAGACAAAAACTGGGGAACTACAGACAAAAACTGGGGAACTATAGACAAAAACTGTGTAACTACAGACAAAAACTAAGGAACTACAGACAAAAACTGGGGAACTATAGACAAAAACTGTGTTACTACAGACAAAAACTGGGGAACTACAGACAAAAACTGGGGAACTACAGACAAAAACTGGGGAACTATAGACAAAAACTGTGTAACTACAGACAAAAACTGTGTAACTACAGACAAAAACTGGGGAACTACAGACAAAAACTGGGGAACTATAGACAAAAACTGTGTAACTACAGACAAAAACTGTGTAACTACAGACAAAAACTGGGGAACTATAGACAAAAACTGTGTTACTACAGACAAAAACTGGGGAACTACAGACAAAAACTGGGGAACTACAGACAAAAACTGGGGAACTATAGACAAAAACTGTGTAACTACAGACAAAAACTGGGGAACTACAGACAAAAACTGGGGAACTACAGACAAAAACTGGGGAACTATAGACAAAAACTGTGTAACTACAGACAAAAACTGGGGAACTACAGACAAAAACTGGGGAACTATAGACAAAAACTGGGGAACTACAGACAAAAACTGGGGAACTACAGACAAAAACTGGGGAACTACAGACAAAAACTGGGGAACTATAGACAAAAACTGTGTAACTACAGACAAAAACTGGGGAACTACAGACAAAAACAGGCCATGTTTGAACACACCAGCCAGTTGAGGATAGAATTCTCTGCCAGCCAAAAGAAATTGTTCTTGAAAGGAGACCGAACTATAATCTGGGAAATGGCTTTCCACACATGACCTTCAACAAATATGGCCTAGACTTTGGATAAAGATTGCAGTGACGTCATTATATATTTCTTGCGCATCCTGTATCTGTGTGTGTGTTTGTGTGTGTGTGTGTCTCTGTGTGTCTGTTTGTGTGTGTCTGTTTTTCTGTCTCTGTGTTTATCTGTTTGTGTGTGTGTGTGTGTCTGTGTGTGTGTGTCTCTGAGTGTCTGTTTGTGTGTGTGTGTGTCTGTTTTTCTGTCTCTGTGTTTATCTGTTTGTGTGTGTGTGTGTCTGTGTGTGTGTGTCTCTGTGTGTTTGTGTGTTTCGTGTGTGTGTCTGTGTGTATCTCTCTGTGTGTTTGTATGTCTCTGTGTGGTTGTGTGTGTGTCTCTGTGTGTGTATGTATCTATCATGTGTGTTTGTGTGTTCCTGTTTTGGGTGTGTATATTTCTCTGTTTGCATGTCTGTACATGTGTGTCTTTCTGTGTGGTTCTCTGTCTGTTGGTGTGTCTCTTTTTGTCTGTTTGCGTGGGCTCTTCTGTGTCCTCGCTGGCTGATTGACAATACATTAACACTTGCGTGCACATTCACAAATAAACACACGCAGAGAAAAGTGAATACTCACTGAGAGAAACACAGCCTCGCATAAACTTAAACCATTTCATACAAACAAACGCTCACACGCTTACACACAAAGAAACATTCCTACATTTACGTAAATAACCCATTCTCTTAAGCGCCTTTATACACTCTCACTCACACACACACTTCCTAACACACATTGTCTCAAACACACTTACTAACTACAGAATCAGTTGTGGATGCAGTCTAAAGTGAAGGTAGCGGCCTTTACACCACACTGCCGGGGCATATGAACATAACGATGGCGTAAAATGGGGTCACCCTTCCCCTTGCTTCCCTAACAGTGAGTCCGATAGTCGTGTACAGCTAGGTAGCCAGGAGCGTTAGAAGACCAGGAATTGAAAGTGGAACCTTTGTTGTAAGATAGCGGCGCTCTGGCCCCTCATGAATGGTCGTGATTGATAGACAACGTGTCGCGTGACAGATGTCATACGTCATGTCACTCAGGTGACAGCGATTGTCTGCCAGATAAAATGGAGGCACAATCTTCGAGACGATTCTCTTTGTATCGCTTGGTAGATTGTGGTGACGGGCTTCAGACCAGGGCGTCTCAAACTGTTTTCATCGGTGACCCATTTGGATTAGTCACGTGTTTTCACGACCCCTCACGCAATGTCATAAATGCAATTGGTAGTAACGTTGTATGTAAACCACATATACCAAAGATAATTTAACTGAAAGGTGAAGAAAGAGAAGAATACGCTTATCTTTAATGGGATGGATCTTATAGCTAATTCTGACACAATAACTCAAATCGTGGCTTGATATTCGTCACTGCTGGTCTCCTAGCAACGTCCATGACCTTAAGACATGAGCGGTGTTTTGTTTGAAGTCATGTTCATGTTCAAACTGGCCATTCTCACAAATCGGTTTTAACAAATGACAGATGCCATCGCTGGTTCTGACAGTATTGAAAGTCCTGTTAGCCTAAATGTGTTCCAGTTTTTTTCTGAAAAATTCCAGTTTGAGATGTGAATCACTTGACCTCTGCAGACACAATGACAGATCCAGCAGACTCAATGACAGATCCAGCAGACTCAATGACAGATCCAGCAGACTCAATGACAGATCTGCAGACTCAATGACAGATCCAGCAGACTCAATTACAGATCCAGCAGACTCAATGACAGATCCAGCAGACTCAATGACAGATCCAGCAGACAGGTCTGTTGGTACAGGTCCACTATCCCCACTTATCTTTCTCCCTTACCTCTATCACCACTTATCTTTCTCCCTTACCTCTATCACCACTTATCTTTCTCCCTTACCTCTATCACCACTTATCTTTCTCCCTTACCTCTATCACCACTTATCTTTCTCCCTTACCTCTATCACCACTTATCTTTCTCCCTTACCTCTATCACCACTTATCTTTCTCCCTTACCTCTATCACCACTTATCTTTCTCCCTTACCTCTATCACCACTTATCTTTCTCCCTTACCTCTATCACCACTTATCTTTCTCCCTTACCTCTATCACCACTTATCTTTCTCCCTTACCTCTATCACCACTTATCTTTCTCCCTTACCTCTATCACCACTTATCTTTCTCCCTTACCTCTATCACCACTTATCTTTCTCTCTTACCTCTATCACCACCTATCTTTCTCCCTTACCTCTATCACCCCTTATCTTTCTCCCTTACCTCTATCACCACCTATCTTTCTCCCTTACCTCTATCACCACCTATCTTTCTCCCTTACCTCTTCCCCCACCTATCTTTCTCCCTTACCTCTATAACCACTTATCTGTCTCCCTTACCTCTATCACCACTTATCTTTCTCCCTTACCTCTATCACCACCTATCTTTCTCCCTTACCTCTATCACCACCTATCTTTTAATACTACTCCTTAACTCAAAATTCTAATTAAAGCGCAAACAATGAAATTAACAGAAGGAAAAACAAATGAATATTTATGACATAAACAACAAACACATTATAACAATAAATTAGGCACGTCAAACGTTTCTTATCAACACTTATATAACTACGAGGCAGCTTGAAGAAGTTTCCGGAATTAATGGGTTGAATAGAAATAAGTTAGAATTATCTACACTACATTTCCTTCAAAGTAGTTCCCTTCGGCAACTACACGCTTTTTCCAACTTGCATATATCTGCTAGAGACATGTGTGGAACCCATTCTCTGACACCTCTCTCAGCTGCTGGAACCCATTCTCTGACACCTCTCTCAGCTGCTGGAACCCATTCTCTGACCCCTCTCTCAGCTGTCTTGTCGTATTGGTATCGTTGAATCGCTGTCCTTTCAGCTGGTGGCAGGTCGGAGAGCCTGTAAGATGTTCCAGGGTAATCACATTGTGCTTTGTGAGGTACTGCTTCACCAGTAGGGATCGATGTGCTGGCTCGTCATGCAGCATAATCCAACTGATTCTTCTCCATTTTCTGATCGTTTTCTTCAGATTGCATCTCTCAGACGACAGAAGACATCAACGTACATTTCCTTGTTAACCGTTCGGCCTTCAGGAATGAAATCATGGCAGACAATACCCTGGGAATTTAAAAAAAAACTTCCAAAATTAATTGTCCTTTGCTTTTGTCCAAACAAAATGTCTGTGTCCAAGACGATGTTAGAAATTTCCATTGAGGTGACTGACGTTTTGTCTGAGGATCGTACAGAAAACACCAGGTCTCATCACCTGTGATTATGTTGTTGAGAAAATTGCTATCTTGATCACTATTGTGATTAGCTCTCCTGCCAGGGTCTTCTTCTTCTTCTTCTTCTTCTTCTTCGTACGCTGGTTACAGCGATATACGTTGCACTGTATTACTTTGTTAAGCCTGTGACCCAGTACATCCGATTTCAACAGGTACTATGTACTGATCTTTCTTAGCTAATGTTTCATTCACAGTCCTGCCCCGCTCTGGTCTGATACGATACTGTCTCACTAACTTGCTCACTGCCAATCTTTCGGTCCTCGCCGCTGGTCGTTTTCTGTCCCACCTCTTAGCTTCTGCAGCGTATGTGTTTTCTGAGCCTCTCGTCTCGTCTTCGCGTCAGGAAAATGATTTCAGCGATACGATCTTCTGGTTCTTCTATTTCTTCGTCTAGTCAGTAACCATGCAAGGACTATAGTAGTTCTTGCACCGCGGTAGTTCCCGAACTCTAGTCTGGCACCCTTGATGACAGGAGTTCTGGTGTCGACGACAGACGACCGTGGTTTGTTATCGTAGTTGTCAGGCCAAGAGTAACACCTGTGTTACGACGTGTTGTCTGAGACGACAGATTCATGTTTGAAGGAACATGCCGCCATCGGACAAGTATGCAGACGAACACCACTGAGAGACTTGGAAGTTGACATCATGTGGGACAAGGTATCAGCGCCGAATTAAACATAATAACACACACAGTCAAACGCTTCCAAGGACGTGGTCTCTGGTTCTCTCTCGTGACTGGAGTCTGCTTCGGTGACTTGTCTATTCCAGTTACTCCCTTCAGCTGATGTTGTTGTCTATGTCCTGGGGTCTGTCATACCACCCTACTCAAGTGCTCGCTAATCTCCTCTCCTGTACTCTATCTTACCACCCTACTCACGTGCTCGCTAATCTCCTCTCCTGTACTCTATCATACCACCCTACTCACGTGCTCGCTAATCTCATCTCCTGTACTCTATCATACCACCCTACTCACGTGCTCGCTATTCTCCTCTCCTGTACTCTATCATACCAGCCTACTTACGTGCTCGCTAATCTCCTCTCCTGTACTCTATCCTACCACCCTACTCACGTGCTCGTTAATCTCCTCTCCTGTACTCTATCCTACCACCCTACTCACGTGCTCGCTAATCTCCTCTCCTGTACTCTATCCTACCACCCTACTCACGTGCTCGCTAATCTCCTCTCCTGTACTCTATCATACCACCCTACTCACGTGCTCGCTAATCTCCTATCCTGTACTCTGTCATACCACCCTACTCACGTGCTCGCTAATCTCCTCTCCTGTACTCTATCCTACCACCCTACTCACGTGCTCGCTAATCTCCTCTCCTGTACTCTATCTTACCACCCTACTCACGTGCTCGCTAATCTCCTCTCCTGTACTCTATCCTACCACCCTACTCACGTGCTCGCTAATCTCCTCTCCTGTACTCTATCATACCACCCTACTCACGTGCTCGCTAATCTCCTCTCCTGTACTCTATCATACCACCCTACTCACGTGCTCGCTAATCTCCTCTCCTGTACTCTGTCATACCACCCTACTCACGTGCTCGCTAATCTCCTCTCCTGTACTCTGTCATACCACCCTACTCACGTGCTCGCTAATCTCCTCTCCTGTACTCTGTCATACCACCCTACTCACGTGCTCGCTAATCTCCTCTCCTGTACTCTGTCATACCACCCTACTCACGTGCTCGCTAATCTCCTCTCCTGTACTCTATCCTACCACCCTACTCACGTGCTCGCTAATCTCCTCTCCTGTACTCTATCCTACCACCCTACTCACGTGCTCGCTAATCTCCTCTCCTGTACTCTATCCTACCACCCTACTCACGTGCTCGCTAATCTCCTCTCCTGTACTCTATCCTACCACCCTACTCACGTGCTCGCTAATCTCCTCTCCTGTACTCTATCCTACCACCCTACTCACGTGCTCGCTAATCTCCTCTCCTGTACTCTATCCTACCACCCTACTCACGTGCTCGCTAATCTCCTCTCCTGTACTCTATCCTACCACCCTACTCACGTGCTCGCTAATCTCCTCTCCTGTACTCTATCCTACCACCCTACTCACGTGCTCGCTAATCTCCTCTCCTGTACTCTATCCTACCACCCTACTCACGTGCTCGCTAATCTTCTCTCCTGTACTCTATCTTACCACCCTACTCACGTGCTCGCTAATCTCCTCTCCTGTACTCTATCTTACCACCCTACTCACGTGCTCGCTAATCTCCTCTCCTGTACTCTATCATACCACCCTACTCACGTGCTCGCTAATCTCATCTCCTGTACTCTATCATACCACCCTACTCACGTGCTCGCTATTCTCCTCTCCTGTACTCTATCATACCAGCCTACTTACGTGCTCGCTAATCTCCTCTCCTGTACTCTATCCTACCACCCTACTCACGTGCTCGCTAATCTCCTCTCCTGTACTCTATCCTACCACCCTACTCACGTGCTCGCTAATCTCCTCTCCTGTACTCTATCCTACCACCCTACTCACGTGCTCGCTAATCTCCTCTCCTGTACTCTATCCTACCACCCTACTCACGTGCTCGCTAATCTCCTCTCCTGTACTCTATCCTACCACCCTACTCACGTGCTCGCTAATCTCCTCTCCTGTACTCTATCCTACCACCCTACTCACGTGCTCGCTAATCTCCTCTCCTGTACTCTATCCTACCACCCTACTCACGTGCTCGCTAATCTCCTCTCCTGTACTCTATCCTACCACCCTACTCACGTGCTCGCTAATCTCCTCTCCTGTACTCTATCCTACCACCCTACTCACGTGCTCGCTAATCTTCTCTCCTGTACTCTATCTTACCACCCTACTCACGTGCTCGCTAATCTCCTCTCCTGAACTCTATCTTACCACCCTACTCACGTGCTCGCTAATCTCCTCTCCTGTACTCTATCATACCACCCTACTCACGTGCTCGCTAATCTCATCTCCTGTACTCTATCATACCACCCTACTCACGTGCTCGCTATTCTCCTCTCCTGTACTCTATCATACCAGCCTACTTACGTGCTCGCTAATCTCCTCTCCTGTACTCTATCCTACCACCCTACTCACGTGCTCGTTAATCTCATCTCCTGTACTCTATCCTACCACCCTACTCACGTGCTCGCTACGCTAATCTCCTCTCCTGTACTCTATCATACCACCCTACTCACGTGCTCGCTAATCTCCTCTCCTATACTCTGTCATACCACCCTACTCACGTGCTCGCTAATCTCCTCTCCTGTACTCTATCCTACCACCCTACTCACGTGCTCGCTAATCTCCTCTCCTGTACTATATCATACCACCCTACTCACGTGCTCGCTAATCCCCTCTCCTGTACTCTATCATACCACCCTACTCACGTGCTCGCTAATCTCCTCTTCTTATATATATATATCCTATTCTCCCCGCTCCGGTCAATGGCTTCTCTTTTTATTCAGTTCTTGCGTCTCAACTTTCCTTGAACTATTGCGCAGCTAAAGAAAAGATACCTTGTCTTGAATTTTCTGTGTAACCTAAAAGGTCGTGGGATTTCAAGCAGAAACCGTGGAAGAATATCCATTTTGGCCAGACAGTCTTAAACGAGCATTGTTTAAAAATTTCTAACAATGACTGTTCTATGAACTCCATCTCACGAACATGGTTCTAAAGTTATGCGTGCTAACCACGAACGGTGTTTTCAGGGCTTCTCTGGCGCTGGTACGTTGGACCCTTAGAATTATATTTCACTGTCCTCAATATTTGTTGAATTAGAAGCAAATCTACATTGCAAAAATCTACATTGCAAAAATTTTCTCTGTATTCGTGTCTGGCGTACGAATGTGTTTTATCTTCAGTCGTTTCGTCCTTCCCATAAGTGTTTGTGATGGGTGGTTCCCTTGCTCCAGAAGCTATAGCTTCGCCATTATCACATGTCTCAGTCTTTGATTTAACTAGCTATCCAAGATATTATCGATTTTGTTTGCTCTAAAATGATGGTAGCCAATAACTGGTGGCAGTTAATTTGATCACTTGTCCGTAATAACATCGTAAGCCTGAAATTCTATCAGAACACAGAACAACTAACACACAACAACTAACACACAACAACAAACCCACAACAATTAACACACAACAACTAACAGGACCTCCAAACACGAAGGATCATAAACTGCTACTATGGCTGCTCGCACACTGAGTAGCAAGAGTTGGTCAGCTGTTGCGAAACTCAACAGGCTGGTAACTAGTTGTTGTGTACATGGAGAAACTTAAGTTAGCCTCCGCCTGCCGGAGACGGCATACCTTTCAAAGAAAGTCGAGTTCCACTGACATCAGTCGCCTAGGAGGCCTTCCAACCTGCACTTTTTGGCACCGCCAGGTAAAACTCGACCGACGCAGGCGCTCCCTAAATCGCGAAGATACGAGCGAGATTGTTTGAACTTGACGAGAGCGGCTCCTATTCCAACAGATCTAAAAGGTTGATTGAAGTGTTCAGATACCAGTGTGGCCCACAAGTTGAAGTGTTCAGACACCAGTGTGACCCACAGGTTGAAGTGTTCAAACACCAGTGTGGGCCACAAGCCATCACAAGCAATTCAGCCGCTGTTGTCGGATATTATGTAAAACATTTGTTTAAAATGTTACCGCGACCTCCAATAATATTGAGCCCTAATCTGAGAAGTCCTGCTGCAGACGGCCATGGCTACCTGGGATCCCTTCTCGTGGGGGGGGGGGGGGGGGGGGAGATGTCAACCTCTCTGTTCTCCAGGAGACATTCAGAAAATATATTTGACATGACGGAGAAGACTATCTTTCTGTCAATGATCAGCCACGATGCTGATCTAGATTGCCGATGTCAGTGGAATTATATTCTTTGAGGATGCATACCCAGCTGTGTATGGGTACCTGGCATACGAATAAGAAAGCAAAATGCGGCGAGGATAATACTTGACGAACCTACCTCACACAAATATCGATTTAGTAGAATGAAGTCTCTAACAACTTCACCACCTGACAGTAGTGTAACTGCTGTGGTCAATCACTGCACTTGAAGTCGTGATGGACCGAATGAGGATAAGTTTGTACGCCTTTCTTTCCAAGCCAGACAGTTATTATATTCACAGATTCGATGTCAGTCCATCAGAAGTTGCTGGCTATTGTAGACCTGACCTTATTCAAATATCTCTAGACATTGAGCACATTGACTTCCGTGTTGTCAAATAGTTCTGCAGTGGAAGTATGGACACTCAAGAATACCTGGCAATGACAAGACTAGCAAACGAGGAACCAAGGCAAGAACAGCCACACACAGCAACAACTCTACACAGCTAAACAGCTCACAAGATCAGCAAACAAATGGCTGAACAGATGGGTTATGGGAAGTCACGGGAAGGGAGGTCAGACAGGTTGGTGGTAGATGGATTATGGGAGGTCACGGGAAGGGAGGTCAGACAGGTTGGTGTTAGATGGGTCACGGGAAGGGTGGTCACGGGAAGGGAGGTCAGACAGGTTGGTGTTAGATGGGTCACGGGAAGGGTGGTCACGGGAAGGGAGGTCAGACAGGTTGGTATTAGATGGGTTATGGGAAGGGAGGACACGGGTAGGGAGGTCAGACAGGTTGGTGTTAGATGGGTCACGGGAAGGGAGGTCACCGGAAGGGTGGTCACGGGAAGGGAGGTCAGACAGGTTGGTGTTAGATGGGTTATGGGAAGGGAGGACACGGGTAGGGAGGTCAGACAGGTTGGTGTTAGATGAGTCCTGTGAAGGGAGGTCACGGGAAGGGAGATCACGGGAAGTGAGGTCAGACAGATTGGTGTTAGATGGTTCACGAGAAGGGAGGTCACGGGAATGGAGGTCACGGGAAGGGATGTCTCGGGAAGGGAGATCAGGGGAAGGGAGGTCACGGGAACAGAAGTCTCGGAAGAAAGGTCACGGGAAGGGAGGTCACGGGAAGGGAGGCCAGACAAGTTGTGGTTTCGAATGGCCACAATGAGGATGTTACTATTATGTACGTCCTGAAAATGGCGTTGTGTGAGGAGTTGGGTTGCAGTAGCTTGCTGATGAAGGTGGAGCAGGGTCCTCCAGGTGGTTGTGTCATGCTTGGCTTCATCTGCGTGTCGATAAATACTACGGAGATCACGTCGAACGTCACCTTATTATCCAGACTGTTGTCCTCGACAACAGCCTATTTCCATGACGACCAACGAGGAGGTCAGGTGAGGGTCTTGACCAGTATATTTCTCCTGACCCAGGCTAACATTCTCTGACCAGTGTGTTTTGCTTGACTAAGGCGTGCGTTCGTGCGTGTTGTGTGTGCAGGCAGATACTGAAGTCAGTCCCCGTAGTGGAAGTCATGCTGGCACCTATCATGTTTTCTGTGAGGGTTTGGTGAATCAATAATAACGTTTTGTTTGTAACTGGATTTAGTGGTACAACAACTGTCACGGTACAGGACATCGCTCAGTACAACACCAGTCACAGCGTCACTCAGTACAACACCAGTCACAGCGTCACTCAGTACAACACCAGTCACAGCGTCACTCAGTACAACACCAGTCACAGCGTCACTCAGTACAACACCAGTCACAGCGTCACTCAGTACAACACCAGTCACAGCGTCACTCAGTACAACAACAGTTATGACATCGCTCAGTACAACACCAGTCACAGCGTCACTCAGTACAACACCAGTCACAGCGTCACTCAGTACAACACCAGTCACAGCGTCACTCAGTACAACACCAGTCACAGCGTCACTCAGTACAACACCAGTCACAGCGTCACTCAGTACAACAACAGTTATGACATCGCTCAGTACAACACCAGTCACAGCGTCACTCAGTACAACACCAGTCACAGCGTCACTCAGTACAACAACAGTTATGACATCGCTCAGTACAACACCAGTCACAGCGTCACTCAGTACAACACCAGTCACAGCGTCACTCAGTACAACAACAGTTATGACATCGCTCAGTACAACACCAGTCACAGCGTCACTCAGTACAACACCAGTCACAGCGTCACTCAGTACAACACCAGTCACAGCGTCACTCAGTACAACAACAGTTATGCCATCGCTCAGTACAACACCAGTCACAGCGTCACTCAGTACAACACCAGTCACAGCCTCACTCAGTACAACAACAGTTATGACATCGCTCAGTACAACACCAGTCACAGCGTCACTCAGTACAACACCAGTCACAGCGTCACTCAGTACAACAACAGTTATGACATCGCTCAGTACAACACCAGTCACAGCGTCACTCAGTACAACACCAGTCACAGCGTCACTCAGTACAACAACAGTCATGACATCGCTCAGTACAACAACAGTCATGACATAGCTCAGTACAACAACAGTCATGACATCGCTCAGTACAATATCAGTCATGACATCACTCAGTACAACACCAGTCACAGTACACGGCATCACGCATTCCTCACAGTATCACACAACATCACTGAGCATCACCCAGGTCTAACATCACTGAGCATCACCCAGGTCTAACATCACTGAGCATCACCCAGGTCTAACATCACTGAGCATCACCCAGGTCTAACATCACTCAAATTCACCCACACTTCAAAACAGCACTTCCAATCACTTGGACTTAACACACAGATCATACAGATCACACAGATCACACACCATCATACACCATCACACACCATCAGCAGATCATACAGATCACACACCATCACACAGATCACACACCATCACACAGATCATACAGATCACACAGATCACACACCATCACACAGATCACACACCATCATATACCATCACACACCATCACACAGATCACACAGATCACACACCATCACACAGATCACACACCATCACACACCATCACACAGATCACACACCATCACACACCATCACATAGATCACACACCATCACACACCATCACACAGATATCACAGATCACACACCATCACACACCATCACACAGATCACACACCATCACACACCTTCTCATCCATTAGAAACCTTAGTGCCCCACTCTCCCCTGCCCACAGAACATGTGGCCACCATTACAAGTGGATGTTGCGTTCAGGTTGATCGAGAGACACGAGGGAGACTCAAGGTAGAGACCTGAACCAAGCTTGATCACGATCTGATGTGAGCCAGTCCCAGGCACATCTACTGACAGCACGTACAGTCTGGCCTGGAGAGTTGAGGACGGGGTGAGAGTGAGGGAGTTATCCTGAGGAAGGACTGCCCTATGTGATCAGTGACACTACTACAAGTGACAGCTGACAACGACAGGAATGTCACGTGGTTCCACTTCCGCCATGGTGGAGGTGATTGAAGGACGGATTGACGCCTCTTTGATGTCACACTGACACATTGTGCACGCCTGCAACAGCGCGTTTCTTTCAAATGCATCTGGGCATGCAAACTTACACTAATGTGAGACTGACTTTAACAATTTAAAAAAATACTGGACACATCTGTGCAGGACCCAATCAAAGAACAACAGCAAAACCAACAACCCCAACAATAACAACAATAACAACAATAAAACAATAACAACAACACCAACAAGAACAACACCAACAACAACAACAAACCAATAACAACAACACCAACAATAACAACAACAAACCAATAACAACAACACCAACAATAACAACAACAAACCAATAACAACAACACCAACAATAACAACAATAAAACAATAACAACAACACCAACAAGAACAACACCAACAACAACAACAAACCAATAACAACAACACCAACAATAACAACAATAAAACAATAACAACAACACCAACAAGAACAACACCAACAACAACAACAAACCAATAACAACAACACCAACAATAACAACAACAAACCAATAACAACAACACCAACAATAACAACAACAAACCAATAACAACAACACCAACAATAACAACAACAAACCAATAACAACAACACCAACAATAACAACAACAAACCAATAACAACAACACCAACAAGAACAACACCAACAACAAC
The DNA here is from genome assembly GCA_036924085.1 of Ariolimax columbianus. Lineage (NCBI taxonomy): Eukaryota > Metazoa > Mollusca > Gastropoda > Stylommatophora > Arionidae > Ariolimax > Ariolimax columbianus. The sequence goes on along the minus strand of JAVGWX010000006.1, from coordinate 117,867,705 downwards.
AACAAACCAATAACAACAACACCAACAATAACAACAATAAAACAATAACACCAACAAGAACAACACCAACAACAACAACAAACCAATAACAACAACACCAACAAGAACAACACCAACAACAACAACAAACCAATAACAACAACACCAACAAGAACAACAAACCAATAACAACAACACCAACAAGAACAACACCAACAACAACAACAAACCAATAACAACAACACCAACAAGAACAACAAACCAATAACAATAACACCAACAAGAACAACACCAACAATAACAACAAACCAATAACAATAACACCAACAAGAACAACACCAACAATAACAACAAACCAATAACAATAACACCAACAAGAACAACACCAACAATAACAACAAACCAATAACAATAACACCAACAAGAACAACACCAACAATAACAACAAACCAATAACAATAACACCAACAAGAACAACACCAACAATAACAACAAACCAATAACAATAACACCAACAAGAACAACACCAACAATAACAACAAACCAATAACAATAACACCAACAAGAACAACACCAACAATAACAACAAACCAATAACAATAACACCAACAAGAACAACACCAACAATAACAACAATAAAACAATAACAACAACACCAACAAGAACAACACCAACAACAACAACAAACCAATAACAACAACAAAAATAACAACAATAAAACAATAACAACAACACCAACAAGAACAACACCAACAACAACAACAAACCAATAACAACAACACCAACAATAACAACAACAAACCAATAACAACAACACCAACAATAACAACAACAAACCAATAACAACAACACCAACAATAACAACAACAAACCAATAACAACAACACCAACAATAACAACAACAAACCAATAACAACAACACCAACAAGAACAACACCAACAACAACAACAAACCAATAACAACAACACCAACAATAACAACAATAAAACAATAACACCAACAAGAACAACACCAACAACAACAACAAACCAATAACAACAACACCAACAAGAACAACACCAACAACAACAACAAACCAATAACAACAACACCAACAAGAACAACAAACCAATAACAACAACACCAACAAGAACAACACCAACAACAACAACAAACCAATAACAACAACACCAACAAGAACAACAAACCAATAACAATAACACCAACAAGAACAACACCAACAATAACAACAAACCAATAACAATAACACCAACAAGAACAACACCAACAATAACAACAAACCAATAACAATAACACCAACAAGAACAACACAAACAATAACAACAAACCAATAACAATAACACCAACAAGAACAACACCAACAATAACAACAAACCAATAACAATAACACCAACAAGAACAACACCAACAATAACAACAAACCAATAACAATAACACCAACAAGAACAACACCAACAATAACAACAAACCAATAACAATAACACCAACAAGAACAACACCAACAATAACAACAATAAAACAATAACAACAACACCAACAAGAACAACACCAACAACAACAACAAACCAATAACAACAACACCAACAATAACAACAATAAAACAATAACAACAACACCAACAAGAACAACACCAACAACAACAACAAACCAATAACAACAACACCAACAATAACAACAACAAACCAATAACAACAACACCAACAATAACAACAACAAACCAATAACAACAACACCAACAATAACAACAACAAACCAATAACAACAACACCAACAATAACAACAACAAACCAATAACAACAACACCAACAAGAACAACACCAACAACAACAACAAACCAATAACAACAACACCAACAATAACAACAATAAAACAATAACACCAACAAGAACAACACCAACAACAACAACAAACCAATAACAAAAACACCAACAAGAACAACACCAACAACAACAACAAACCAATAACAACAACACCAACAAGAACAACAAACCAATAACAACAACACCAACAAGAACAACACCAACAACAACAACAAACCAATAACAACAACACCAACAAGAACAACAAACCAATAACAATAACACCAACAAGAACAACACCAACAATAACAACAAACCAATAACAATAACACCAACAAGAACAACACCAACAATAACAACAAACCAATAACAATAACACCAACAAGAACAACACCAACAATAACAACAAACCAATAACAATAACACCAACAAGAACAACACCAACAATAACAACAAACCAATAACAATAACACCAACAAGAACAACACCAACAATAACAACAAACCAATAACAATAACACCAACAAGAACAACACCAACAATAACAACAAACCAATAACAATAACACCAACAAGAACAACACCAACAATAACAACAAACCAATAACAATAACACCAACAAGAACAACACCAACAATAACAACAAACCAATAACAATAACACCAACAAGAACAACACCAACAATAACAACAAACCAATAACAATAACACCAACAAGAACAACACCAACAATAACAACAAACCAATAACAATAACACCAACAAGAACAACACCAACAATAACAACAAACCAATAATAATAACACCAACAAGAACAACACCAACAACATCAACAAACCAATAACAATAACACCAACAAGAACAACACCAACAAGAACAACACCAACAATAACAACAACACCAACAAGAACAACACCAACAATAACAACAAACCAATAACAATAACACCAACAAGAACAACACCAACAATAACAACAAACCAATAACAATAACACCAACAAGAACAACACCAACAACATCAACAAACCAATAACAATAACACCAACAAGAACAACACCAACAAGAACAACACCAACAATAACAACAACACCAACAAGAACAACACCAACAATAACAACAAACCAATAACAACAACACCAACAAGAACAACACCAACAATAACAACAACACCAACAAGAACAACACCACCAATAACAACAACACCAACAAGAACAACACCAACAATAACAACAACACCAACAAGAACAACACCAACAATAACAACAACATCAACAAGAATAACACCAACAATAACAACAAACCAATAACAACAACACCAACAACAACACCAACAAGAACAGAGAACTGTTTGAGCTCAAGTTAAACCAGGGAACCTGTCATTGTAGGTGGTGTCTCTGATGTCAGGCCATTACAAATGTTTGTCAGATGACAGATGACAGATGTCAGATGACAGATGTCACAATTACAGAGAACATATCAAGAATATTGAGTGGACTATATGAGGTGAGAGGTTGTTGCTTGTGCCAGAGATGAGCTGCTTATTGTGTAAATTATGTCTTACTTCCAGAACTCGAACAGTCGCAACACGAACCGTCACAGCACGGGAAGTCACAACATAAACCGTCACAACACGAACCGTCACAACACGAGACGTCCATGTTAGACTGTCTTACCTTCTGATCTTCATTAGATTGTCTTATCCTCTGATCCACATTTGTCTGATCTTCATTAGATTGTCTTATTCTCTGATCCAAATTTGTCTTATCCTCTGATCCATGTTGGACTCTCTTATTCTCTGATCCGTGTTGTGATCTCTTATCCATTGATCCACGTAGTGATCTCCAATCCATTGATACATGTTAGACTGTCTTGTCTTGTTATCATCTTATCTTCTCTACAGCAAGGAACTCAACTGCCAGGTACACGTTCTCCAACATGAATGTTGAATCTATCAATGGTTTAGCTGTCATCGCCACAATAAAGCAATTGATAGCAAATACAGGACAGGTGAGACTTAGCGAGTACAGGACAGGTGAGACTTAGCGAGTACAGGACCGGTGAGACTTAGCGAGTACAGGACAGGTGAGACTTAGCGAGTACAGGACAGGTGAGACTTAGCGAGTACAGGACAGGTGAGACTAGCAAATACAGGACAGGTGAGACTTAGCATATACGGGTGAGACTTAGCGAGTACAGGATAGGTGAGACTAGGGGAGTACAGGACAAGTGAGACTTAACGAGTACATGACAGGTGAGACTTAGCGAGCACAGGACATGTGAGACTTATGTTAACAAATACATGACAGATTTTGCTCATGTCGGTGAGTCACATGACATTCTGGGACCATTTTAATGTTCATTTGTGGGTCATCTGAACATATAACTTTCACGCGTGATATTTTTCTCGCGTCATACATTTCTCGCGTCATTACTATGTATGTGGGGACAATAATTGTGGGCTGAAATAAACATTTAAACAATATACGAAGGCGATTTGAAAAGTGTTACCTCCAACTCCATAACTCTGGCACACAGTGCTCAGAGCATGGTTACACCTGTACGAACAATCTCTAACGAGATGCCTATAAGATCTTGTAGTTGCATGCGCCTGAAACGTGACAGGTGCGCACAGCAGAGGGTAAAATGGTGGCCTATGGAGAAATACAGTTTAAGCAACGTTTTGTGGTTGAATTCCTGAAGGCGGAAGGCTGTGGGCCCATCGACACCCATCCAAGGTTTTGGGCATATTGACACACATCCAAGGTTGTGGGCCTATTGACACCCATCCAAGGTTGTGGGCCTATTGACATCTTTCCAAGATTGTGGGCCCATCGACACCCATCCAAGGTTTTGGGCCTATCGAGACCGATCCAAGGTTGTGTGCCCATCGACACCCATCCAAGGTTGTGGGCCTATTGACACCCATCCTTAGTAGTAGGCCTTTTGACACCCATCCAAGGTTGTGGGCCTATTGACACCCATCCAAGGTTGTGGGCCCATCAACACCCATCGAATGTTGTGGGCCTATTGACACCCATACTTGGTTGTGGGCCTATTGACACCCATCCTAGGTTGTGGGCCTATCGACACACGTCCAAGGTTGTGGGCCTATCGACGCCCATCCAAAGTTGTGGGCCTATCGACGCCCATCGAAGAATGACCACGATCTATGATGATGTGGATGCCAGGAGGTGGGCACGGACTGTAACACGTGACGATCCAGCCACGTCAAACCCGCATGACCAGGCTCGCTGCGGACGACAGATCACAGCTGTGGATGCACAGCCCCAAGCTCGCAGCGGACGACAGATCACAGCTGTGGATGCACAGCCCCAAGCTCGCAGCGAACGACAGATCACAGCTGTGGATGCACAGCCCCAAGCTCGCAGTGGACGACAGATCACAACTGTGGATGCACAGCCCCAAGCTCGCAGCGGACGACAGATCACAGCTGTGGATGCACAGCCCAAAGTTCGCAGCGGACGACAGATCACAGCTGTGGATGCACAGCCCCAAGCTCGCAGCGGACGACAGATCAAAGCTGTGGATGCACAGCCCCAAGCTCTTAGCGGACGACAGATAACAGCTGTGGATGCACAGCCCCAAGCTCGCAGTGGACGACAGATCACAGCTGTGGATGCACAGCCCCAAGCTCGCAGCGGACGACAGATCACAGCTGTGGATGCACAGCCCAAAGCTCGCAGCGGACGACAGATCACAGCTGTGGATGCACAGCCCCAAGCTCGCAGCGGACGACAGATCAAAGCTGTGGATGCACAGCCCCAAGCTCGCAGCGGACGACAGATCACAGCTGTGGATGCACAGCCCCAAGCTCGCAGCGGACGACAGATCACAGCTGTGGATGCACAGCCCCAAGTTCGCAGCGGACGACAGAACACAGCTGTGGAGGAAAAGCCCCAAGCTCGCAGCCGACTACAGATCACAGCTGTGGATGCACAGCCCCAAGCTCGCGTGGACGAAACGGTTCGTGACAATCCTCTAGTGAAGGAGACATATACTGCTGTAACGCTTATGCTTAACGCTGCTGTGCCGACCTGGTTCAAGAGAAGTCTGATGTTGTCCATGACGTGATGCAACAACTTGTCCACGACGTGACGCAACAACTTGTCCACGACGTGACGCAACAACTTGTCCACGACGTGACGCAACAACTTGTCCACGACGTGACGCAACAACTTGTCCACGACGTGACGCAACAACTTGTCCACGACGTGACGCAACAACTTGTCCACGACGTGACGCAACAACTTGTCCACGACGTGACGCAACAACTTGTCCACGACGTGACGCAACAACTTGTCCACGACGGGATGCAACAACTTGTCCACGACGGGATGCAACATCTTGTCCACGATGGGATGCGACAACTTGCCCGACGTCGGTGTCTGTGTGGGGAACGACATTGTGACTACGTTTGGAAAAAATGACACGTGACCTAAACACGTGACCTAAACGACATTCCAGGAAGACTTTAGCTCATTTGTCAGTTATTCACATTCATGAAGTGATCTTCCAACAGGCGAGACTCGTCAAACCGAACTCATCAACAGAGAAACGACGTGTCCTCTTTTGGTGGATCATTTCACAGGTGGGTTAATCGTGGCTTGCTGAGGATGGTTCACAGTAATGTGTGAGTGTGGAGAGGGAGGAGAGGGTGTTGATGTGGGGAGAGAATGAGTATTGAGAGGTAGGGGTGGGGAGAGTGTTGAGGAAGGTGAGTGAAGGGGGGAGACAGGGTGTTGAGGTGGAGAGAGTGAGTATTGAGGGGGAGGGGTGGGAAGAATGTAAGTATTGAGGGGATTGGGGGGGGGGGCAATCACAATGACAGTCTGCCTCCTTCTTACAGTTCGTACACCACACCTTCACCACAACCACCCCTACCACCACAAGCCCCACAACCACCACTACCACCACAAACCCCACAACCACCATTAACCCTACAACCACCACCACCCACTACCACCACTACCCCCACAACCACCACAAGCCCCACAACCACCCCTACAACCACCACCACCCAACCCTCAACCACCACAAGCCCCACAACCACTCCCACAACACCACCACCACTACCCCCACAACCATCACAAGCCCCACAACCACCCCACAACCACCTACACAACCACCCCGACAATCACCACCACCCCCACAACCACCACAAGCCAAACAACCACCCCCACAATCACCCCCACAACCACCCCCACAATCACCACCACCCCCACAACCACCCCCACAACCATCCCCACAATCACCACCACCCCCCACAACCACCCCCACAACCATCCCCACATCCACCCCCACAACCACCCCCACAATCACCACCACCCCCCCCCAACCACCCCCACAACCATCCCCACAACCACCCCCACAACCACCCCCACAACCATCCCCACAACCATCCCCACAACCACCCCCACAACCATCCCCACAACCATCCCCACAACCACCCCCACAACCACCCCCACAACCACCCCCACAACCACCCCCACAACCACCACCACCCCCCACAACCACCCCCCAACCACCCCCACAACCACCCCCACAACCACCCCCACAACCACCACCACCCCCCCACAACCACCCCCACAACCATCCCCACAACCACCCCCACAACCACCCCCACAACCACCCCCACAACCATCCCCACAACCACCCACACAACCACCCCAACAACCACCAATACTTTAGTACGGACGTCATTGCCAATATTGGGACAAAGAAAGAACATACAAAGGTTTCCGTTTTACAATTCGTCGGTTTGGGACGATCCATTTTTACGAATTGTCTTCAAAATGTTATTCTACAGTCGAGTAGAGGCTAAACCGTTTGTCGACCGTGAGGTAGGCTCAGATTTGACGACGCATCGTGCCAAGACAGGCTTATGTTGTTACGACACATCGAGCCAAGACAGGCTTATGTTGCTACGACGTATCGTGCCAAGACAGGCGTAAGTTGTTACGACACATCGTGCCACGACAGGCTTATGTTGTTACGATACGTCGTGCTAAGACAGGCTTATGTTGTTACGACACATCGTGCCAAGACAGGCTTATGTTGTTACGACACATCGTGCCACGACAGGCTTATGTTGTTACGACACATCGTGCCAAGATAGGCTATGTTCTAAATCAGTACAGGCCAGGTATATGTCCCACAACTGTCTGTGAGCCCTGTGCTCATCTGTGGTTTATGAATTGATTTTTTTCTGGCTGGTTTATTCCAACTAGACCAAAACTCTGCTTGCTGGTAGACTTGACACACCACCACCCCAACCACCACAGAACCTCCCCCATCGCCCGCCCCTACACCAACACCACTGCCAGATTTCAGAAATCGGTATATTTATTAATATTTCAGTAGAAACCGTGTCAAACCAGGAGAACTAAGTCACATAAATCTCTAAGCTGGTGGCAAACCTTGACAAACTAGAAGAACTAGATCACATACATCTCTTAGCTGATGGCAAACCTTGACAAACCATGAGAACTAGAGCACATAAATCTATAAGCTGGTGGCAAATCTTGACAAACCAGGAGAACTAGAGCACATAAATATCTAAGCTGATGGCAAACCTTGACAAACCATAAGAACTAGAGCACATAAATATCTAAGCTGATGGCAAACCTTGACAAACCAGGAGAACTAGATCAGAAAAATGCCAGTTAGGGCTCCAGAATCTGAGCGACTAGAAAGTTCGAGAAATAGAACGTGTTCATGTTTGTAGCTCCCTCAGTTTGGCGCCAACACTGTTTCTAGGATAATGGCCGACCCTGAGAATCAGGTTTGGCTAACCGAAACATGAAGTCAGTATTCTAGACGTCAATGGTTTGACTTTGGAAAGTTTGGATCAGCTTCGTGCTTTTCTGGAAGGAAAGTGAAGAGACTACAGCGGTCTGGTAAAACAATTTGGTTTGTAAGACTAATAGCTGGTGTCTGTTAGACGTTTCTCTTATGTATAATTAGGCATTGCAAGTGACACCCTTCGTCAGCTAGAGTTGAATGATCGAGACGCACAGAGACCATTTTTAATGGTGTACTCAAGAACTCACAGCCCGCGTGCTTTGGTAATATTGGCTCAACGATTGAGGACTCTTGTTTTGGGAGAAAGTGGACACGACCATTGGACGTTTGGCCGCAGCCTTGTCACTTGTCCAGCTTGACCTTCAATCTCCCTCTCTATACGTCATCACAAGTTGTTTACAGTCAAGTCACCAGTCAATGTGGGGTTGTTCTTGAATGGCAGGCAGGTAGATATATAAGTAGGCAGGTATGTAGGTAGACAGGTAGGCAGGTAGGTAGGTAGGTAGGTAGACAGGTAGGTCGGTAGGTAGACAGGTAGGTAGGTAGGTAGACAGGTCGGTATATAAGTAGGTAGGTAGACATGTAGGTAGGTAGGTAGGTAGGTAGGTATATAAGTAAGTAGGTAGGTAGGTAATAAGGCGGAAATGTAGGTAGATAAAGAGATAAGAGAAGATGAGAAGACACATGAGAGAGGAGGTGGAGACATGAAAGGGGGTGGGGAGATGAGAGGAGGTGGGGAGATGTGAGGAGGTGGGGAGATGTGAGGAGGTGGGACATGAGAGAGAGGGTGCAGAGATGAGAGAAGAGGTGGGGAGATGAGAGGAAGTGGGGACATTAGCGAGGAGGAGGAAACAGGAGAGAGGAGGTGGAAAGATAAGAGAAGGTGGGGAGATGAGAGGAAGTGGGGATATGAGGGAGGAGGAGGAAACAGGAGAGAGGAAGTTGGGAGATGAGAGAAGGTGGGGAGATGAGAGGAGGTGGGGAGATAAGAGGAGGTGGGGAGATGAGAGGAGGTGGGGAGATGAGAGAAGGTGGGGAGATGAGAGGAAGTGGGGAGATGAGAGGAAGTGGGGAGATGAGAGGAAGTGGGGATATGAGGGAGGAGGAGGAAACAGGAGAGAGGAAGTTGGGAGATGAGAGAAGGTGGGGAGATGAGAGGAAGTGGGGATATGAGGGAGGAGGAGGAAACAGGAGAGAGGAAGTTGGGCTTCAGAGAAGGTGGTGACATTAGAGGAGGTGGGGAGATGAGGGAGGAGGAGGAAACAGGAGAGAGGAAGTTGGGAGATGAGAGGAGGTGGGGAGATGAGAGGAGGTGGGGAGATGAGAGAGGAAAATATGTATTACATTGTCCTTAGCGGCGTTTAGCGTGAGAGCATTACGTGAAAGCATCGATACTAATTAAATTGATCCAGTGACACGATATGACGATATCGATTCTACGGCTAAATAAACCTACAGGACAATATCGATACTCTTGTAAGTGCCTGGCTGCATGGACAGCGCGGGGCCTGAGAGGCTCAACTATGGCAACCACCCATCTCACTTTCACTGTTCTCTTTCACTCTCTCTCTCTCTCTCTCTCTCTCTCTCGCACTCTCTCTCTATCCCATTAAGACTGAGCACCGTGCCATCAATCAGCTGGTTGCTTCAGGATTAGGCTGAGAGGGAATGTAAGAAACATGTTTCTCTTGATGTGGTCCAGGGGTCTAATTGGTCTCCTTCCTAAGCTAAGCTGTGGCGAAGTGTAAGGGCGCATTCTAGCTGAGCTATGGCGAGGTGTAAGAGCACATTGTAGCTGAGATCAGGTGAGATGTAAGAGAAAATTCTAGCTTAGATAAGATGACATGTAAAGGCGCATTCTAGCTGAGATGTAAGGGCACATTCTAGGTGGGATGTAAAGACACATTCTAGCTGAGATGTAAGGGCACATTCTAGTGAGATGTAAGGGCACATTCTAGGTGGGATGTAAAGACACATTCTAGCTGAGATGTAAGGGCACATTCTAGTGAGATGTAAGGGCACATTCTAGGTGGGATGTAAAGACACATTCTAGGTGAGACGAGGGGACATGTAATGGCATATTCTAGTTGAGACAAGGTGACATGTAATGGCACATTCTAACTGGCATGCAAGGGCACATTCTAGCTGAGTCTGAGAGATAAGAGACATACTGAGTCACATAGATAAGACAGACTGAGCCACAGAGATAAGACAGACTGAGTCCCAGAAATAGGACAGAGACTGAGTCACAGAGATAAGATAGACTGAATCACAGAGATAAGACAGACTAAGTCACAGAGATAAGAGAGAGAGAGAGACAGTCACAGAGATAAGAGACTGAGCCACAGAGATAAGAGAGAAACTGAGTCACAGAGATAAGAGAGAAACTGAGTCACAGTCAACCACATTTGTTAAAGATAAAAACGAACCGAATTATTTATCTGAAAGCTAAAATAGATGCAGTCAGTTATTTTCAAAATACAATTATAAAGACCGCGCCATTTATTGTAAAGGATAGAACGAAACTGAACAATTGATCTAAGAGATAAGATCCACAGTTGTGTGTGACAGTATTCCTGGGTAATTGTCTCCATCAACGGGCCATTCAATAAACAAATGATGTCATTACGTCCAGATTAAGTTTGGCCAGCAAGCGTCGAGTTGCAAATATTTGATTTCTCTTGCACAAACAAACAAAGACACGCCAGCCGGGCTAAAGACCCACCGGCCTGCTTTGTGGTCGTCAATAAAACTGGATACAGAGTGAACAGTCTTGAACAAAAGGTTTCATGGCTGCTGGGACTCTGGATGGTAGTTGTTGCAAGTGTGACAGTTGTGTAGTTGCTGTAGCGGTGGTAGTTGTGGTGGTGGTTGTTGTGATAGTTGATGTAGCGGTGGTAGTTGTGGTGGTGGTTGTTGTGTAGTTGCTGTAGCGGTGGTAGTTGTGGTGGTGGTTGTTGTGATAGTTGATGTAGTTGCGGTAGCTGTTGTGGTGATATTTGTTATTGTGGTTGTAATAGTAGTAGCGGGGATGCTGGGCACGGGTGGTGGTGGACACGTGTGATGGTGGATACGGGTGGTGGTGGAGTCTTATGTGCAGCCTCAGCAGTCAAATAAAGTCAATTTGACTTCAAACCTTCTCCTAAATGGTCTAGGTGATGATCGCGCAGATTGGGAGACCCCCGTGGTGGAGGGACGGACACGACTCGCACACAGAAACCTGGCACTCAACAAGCTGTTCCCACGGCCAATGGGAGGGCTACACAACATAACCATGGATTGGTTTCTCTCTGTCATCGTCTATACAAGGCCTGGGTTACAAGCTCCTAGTACGTGGGAGTGAAAGCCTAGAAAACAAGACCTAGAAAACAAAGTCTGGGAGACAAGTCCTTGGAGAAAGTCCTCCGAGAAAAGCTTCAAGTGTGAGAAAGAAAGTCAATACGCCAAGGCATGGGAGACAAGCTCCAAGTGTATGAGAGTGAAAGCCTAGGAGACATGGCCTACGAGACAAGGCCTAGGAGACAAGGCCTGTGAGAAAGGCCTGGAAGACAAGGCATGGTAGACAAGCTCCAAATGTATGATAGTGAAAGCCTAGGAGACGGCCTAGGAGACAAGGCCTAGGAGACAAGGCGTGGGAGACAAGGCCTGATACATAACGTATGAACGGGCCCAACATGGCGTATACACATCATACATATTGTTGGGGCGGAAGGGGGAAGGGGTGGGAGCGCAAGGTGTATCAGATGGATTTAACCGGCCAAGTTGGAAAAGGAAGGGAAGTCGAGTCAGAGAAAGGGAAACAAATATGAATGGAGCGAAGAACTGAAGAGATAACAAACGAACCTTGACCGAGGAATAACAGGGAAGGAGAGAAAAGATGAAATGTTTGCTGGAATGCGAGCAGTGTTTCCCTTGGCAGGTACTCTAGAACCAGGCTGCACACCTGGCTCTAGGTAGGGCCAACTTCCGGCCTCTACCACACGGGGCAGGTATATACACTGAAGTCACACAAGCCGGCCATTTATCGCCAGGTAACCTGCTGCACGCCGGGTGAACGCCTCGCTGTGCAAGCTCCTACCTTTCTGTACCATCTCTTGTACAGGCACGTGCATCCACCCCTGGTATGTTACATTGTCAGGCAAAGAGGGAGGCGGGATTGGGTAAGGGAAGAGGGTGGTGGGAAGAGGAGAGGCTGGCGAGAAGAGAGAGGTGGAGGAGGAAAGAGCAAAGGCAGAGGAAGCGGAGAAAGAGAGAGAAATGGAGGGGGGAGGAAGGAAGCGGAATGGAGTTCAGAAATGGTTGAAGTACAGCATTGTCTAGGAAATGTTTCAGAGAATTCCTCCAACATTTCGGGTGACCTTCAAAGTTGGGAGAAAGAGAGGCTTCCATCACGCGCAGGCGTGTTCTCTGATAACGGGAACTAACCATCCCTGGTCCCCACCCAGCCCTATCCTCATGTCATCTCTTCTCACCTGGCCGGCCTCTGATTTGATTCTTCACAAACTGTCTCCACAGCAAACTCTGCGTACATGCTCCTGATGTCAGCTTTCCAAACAACCTCCAAACATCACATCCAGAATAACCCCCACATCTTCTACAACATCACGTCCACATTAACAGCTTACGTAGATCTGAGACTCTAGTCAGGTCAGATACAACATACTGACAAGACGTCGTGTCAGAGTCAGGCACAGCATACTGATAAGACGTCGCGTCAGAGTCAGGCACAACATACTGAAAGGACGTCGCATCAGAGTCAGGAACATACTGACCAGAACGTCAGATTTAGTACCACCCAAATACCACTGTGCTAACACATCACCCAGTTGTCCATCTATCCACCAAACTAATAATAATAGCTGTCCATCGTTGTCGATGAGGACCCCCGACATCATCCTTGTCACAGATTTCCCTGTTGGGTGTGGGTGCGCATGTGGCTGAACAGGCCAATGCGAGCACGAAAACATCTGCTACATATCGGGCACACAAGGTTTGTAGAAGGGGATGGTGTTCCCGCTGCTCGGGATTTCCGCGTCTCGTGTCTGTTCTGGGCTTTCACAACACGGTCATCTTCACCGGCAGCTACACCCGATTTGACTGCGCTTCTCCAGTCAGATCTGTTTTGCGCAAGACATTCCCAGGTGTCGATGTCTATCTGGCAACTTTTTAGTGAGTCCTCCGGACCGTCTTTAAAACTATTCTTTGGGCGCCCCCTCTCGCGCCATCCCTCTCTCAGCTCGCCGTAGAGAAGCTTCTTTGGGAGCCGCTCATCTGACAAACGGACGAGGTGTCCGGCCCATCCTAGTCGTGCTTTTTCTAGCAGTGCATGGATACTGGGCATGTTAGCCCTCGAGAGAACCTCGATGTCAGTGACACGATCTTGCCGTCGGATGTGGAATATTCACATCAGGCAACCTGTGTGGAAGTGGTTTAACCTCCTTGCATGTCCAGAGTATACAGTCCAGCTTTCGCAAGCGTATAGTAGGGTTGGAATGATGGTTGCACGGTAGACTTTGAGTTTGGTCTTGACGCTGATGCCACGACGTGCCCAGACCATCGAGCGCATTCTACCAAAGGCTGTGCTGGCCTTTGCTATTCTGCTTGCCACCTCATCGTCTAGGCTGACAGATCTCGACAGCGTGCTTCCCAGATATGTGAATTTGTCTACGGCATTTAACGTCTGCCCGCTGACTGTAGTCTCTGGTTTTGTGTACGGCATGCCTGGTGCTGGTTGGTACATGACCTCTGTTTTTTTGGCATTTATGGTCAGGCCAAAATTTTCGCATGCGGCTGAGAACTGGTCCATTCCAACCTGCATGTTCAGTTCTGAGTTGCTCATTAGAGCGCAGTCGTCAGCAAATACAAGTTCCCTGATTATGTCGCCAGCCACTTTGGTTTTGGCCTTCATTCTTCTGGAATTGAGTAACTTGCCATCTGTGCGGTACTTTATGGGTATTCCAAGCTCCAATGATCTGAAGGCGTCTGTCATCGTGGCCGCGAACATCATGCTGAACAAAGTCGGGGCGAGTACACATCCTCGTTTTACTCCGTTTGATACTAGAAACGTTTTAGAGATTGCACCGCTGTCCAGTACACGATAACACATGCCTTCGTGTAGCTGTTTCACCATTGTTATGAACTTGTTGGGGCAGCCAAACGTAGACATTATCATCCACAGCCCTCCTCTGTTTACTGTATCAAATGCCTTTGTCAAATCAATAAATGTGGTGTACAATGCCTGATTTTGTTCTTGACACTTCTCTTGTACTTGGCGAGCGGCAAAAATCATGTCCACTGTTCCTCTTCCGGCTCTGAATCCACATTGGCTTTCTGGGAGGTGGTGACTTTGTTCAAGGTGTTTGTTGAGCCTGTTTAGCAGTAAGCGCGCTAAGATCTTGCCTGCTACGGAGAGTAGAGATATTGTCGCATTCCTGACGGTTGCCTTTTCTTTTGTACATATGAACGATTGAGGCGTCCTTTAGCTCCTGCGGAATTTTACCTTCAGCGCACATGTGGCAGAAGAGATCAGTGATCCTTCTGGTTAGGGATGGGCCAGCTGTCTTATATACCTCTGCTGGTATTGCATCAGCTCCTGGAGCTTTTCCTATAGATAGTGAACTGATTGCCCTGTCGACTTCCTCCTCAGTAATGACTTCATCCAACGCCAGGTTCAGTTCCACCCAAGTACCACTGTGCTAACACATCTCCGGGCTGTCCACAAACCCAAGTACCACTGTGCTAACACATCTCCCAGCTGTCCATCCATCCACCCAAGTACCACTGTGCTAACACATCTCCGAGCTGTCCATCCACCCAAGTACCATTGTGCTAACACATCTCACAGCTGTCCATCCATCCACCCAAGTACCAATGTGTTAACACATCACCCAGCTGTCCATCCACCCAAGTACCACTGTGCTAACACATCTCCGAGCTGTCCATCCATCCACCCAAGTACCACTGTGCTAACACATCTCCGAGCTGTCCATCCATCCACCCAAGTACCACTGTGCTAACACATCTCCGAGCTGTCCATCCATCCCCCCAAGTACCACTGTGCTAACACATCACCCAGCTGTCCATCCACCCAAGTACCACTGTGCTAACACATCTCCGAGCTGTCCATCCATCCCCCCAAGTACCACTGTGCTAACACATCTCCGAGCTGTCCATCCATCCACCCAAGTACCACTGTGCTAACACATCTCCGAGCTGTCCATCCATCCACCCAAGTACCACTGTGCTAACACATCACCCAGCTGTCCATCCATCCACGTGCCGCTCCAAGTCTCTTGTGTAAGTTAAAGACCTTACCATTCAAGGTCAACAACCTCTCTAAAAGACAGATCCTTTCATCCACCCGAACCTGACCGGATGTGCGTCATCTTTTTTTGGCTATCACATGACGTCACTGCTATCATCGGAATGTGTATCAATTTCCCCCAACCCCCCCCCCCCCCCTTTTCCCCTCTATTATTCCCCATCATCTAGAGGCGTGTTCTTCAACTGCTTCTGTTTCTATGACAGGATAGCAAACTTCACAGCCACGCATTTCATCTGCTCCATCTGAGCGTGGAGCATCACTGGTGTTGTCTGATTGTTGACTCTCCATTTCGACGCTATTTGTTTCTGCAGCTGATTCACTTGCATTATGATGTTGTTAGTTTAACGTATAAGCTTCCACAACCATCGCACAGTAAAACTCCTATACACTTCTAAAATACCAACATTAACTCTGACAGAACACCTACAGCCCACATCGGCTACACGTGCTCTTAACTGTGATGGGGAAGTCTTTGCCTTTGATCTTCCGTGCGCGAGGTAGCGCACGCAGGTACACCCCAGGTCTCAGATCAACAACAGACCTCTGTCCTGTAGCTCTACCCGCCCTACTTCAAACCTGGGGCCTTCACATCTGGACTCACGTACTCCCATCAGTACCACTTCCTACATGGAATAAACTGACCTTGACATTGCAGATTCCACCCTCGGTTTGAGGACGGCAGTCAACCTCTCCACCGGATGTTTCGCAGAGGTAGAGAAATGTTGGTTCAAGATGGCAGACCAACTTTTGGTGGGCTTAGACTGGCCGGAAGAAAACTGCCTGTGTGTAAATGCTGCAGTCAGTCTGTTTTGTGTAGGCATAGTCAGTCTGTTTCATAGGTTAGGGCAATATCTCTCCCACACAAATATGCTATCTGTTTTTACATCACAAGAATTGACATCACAATACTCCAGACAGAACCATAGGCGTTCAGCCTTTTTGAGCAGAGAGCCAAGAACAGGACTATGAATGTCAGAGGTGTACATGTCTGTGAGCAAATCGTTTGGTGTGTCAGGAAATTCCATAAAGGGTAGAAGACTCTACAATTCATGAATCTCAACTTCCCGCCGTTCACACAGACCAAAATCCTATTCAGTGTGAAATAACCTCTTTGAGTTTAAAGAAAGCTCTAGAAACAATATAATAACCGGAATAAGGAGTCAATGACGCAACACAGAATGAGCCGACATCAGCCAGTGACTCATAGCTGGCGAGATGCGTCAGCGACAACGAACCATAACTGGCGAGATGCGTCAGCGTCAACGAACCATAGCTGGCGAGATGCGTCAACGAACCATAGCTGGCGAGATGCGTCAACGTCAACGAACCATAGCTGGCGAGATGCGTCAGCGTCAACGAACTATAGCTGGCGAGATGCGTCAGCGACAACGAACCATAGCTGGCGAGATGCGTCAGCATCAACGAACCATAGCTGGCGAGATGCGCCAGCGTCAATGAACCATAGCTGGCGAGATGCGTCAGCGACAACGAGCCATAGCTGGCGAGATGCGTCAGCGTCAACGAACCATAGCTGGCGAGATGCGTCAACGAACCATAGCTGGCGAGATGCGTCATCGTCAACGAACCATAGCTGGCGAGATGCGTCAACGAACCATAGCTGGCGAGATGCGTCAGTTTTACCGAACCATAGCTGGCGAGATCCGTCAACGAACCATAGCTGGCGAGATGCGTCAACGAACCACAGCTGGAGAGATGCGTCAGCGTCAACGAACCATAGCTGGCGAGATGCGTCAGCGTTACCGAACCATAGCTGGCGAGATGCGTCAGCGTCACCGAACCATAGCTGGCGAGATGCGTCAGCGTCACCGAACCATAGCTTGCGAGATGCGTCAGCGTCACCGAACCATAGCTGAACAGATCTACCTGTATTCTGCCTCCAAGTGGCGCCCATGGAAAGGGCTACAACCGTACACAGAAGAAAGGGTTCCAAGAAATAAGGCAAGCTCCAGTCCCAAACATGACGTGTTGAAACTGGATGTATTCGATTGAAAGGCGCAGAAATCGCAGCCTGCTGTGAACTATGATACAGCTCCATAACGTCCTTGCTTAGGAAAGCCGAGAAAAATTAGAAATGTGTCCTACATGGGATGAGATTAAGAGGAAGTGGTGGTAGAAGTAGTAGTAGTAGCAGTAGTAGTGGTAGAAGTAGTATATGTAGTAGTAGTATTATATGTAGCAGTAGTGGCAGTAGAAGTAGTATTAGTAGTAGTATTAGATGCAGTAGTAGTAGTAGTAGTAGTAGTTTGGGTAGTATAAGTAGTTGCAGTAATAGTAGTAGTAGTAGTAGTAGTAGTAGTAGTAGTAGTAGTAGTAGTAGTAGTAGTAGTAGTAGTAGTAGCAATATTAGTAATAGTAGTAGAAGGCATTTTAGACAGAGCAGACGGGTCAGACTATCTAGATAGCAAAATAATAGGTATCAACCTTAGGTTACAGGTGATGTGTGCGGACATGGGAATGGAATTTATTGATGTTAAAGTAGACAAAAGTAAAATGTTAGATAGGGGAGGTTTACATCTAAATGAGATAGGACAGCATGTTGTAGCAAAGTATATGTTCAATCATTGTGTTAGAAATTTAAACTAGTAAGGCCTGTGAAGTATGAGACTAAAGATAGGCCTACAATAGGGTGCTATAGAGGATGTAGTCAAAGGGGTAAGTTGGAGTCAGGGAAGTGTGAAATACATAGTGGAAAAGCAAACACTAAAATGATAAAGCAGAAGCAAAAAGAGGAAAACCAACAACATTACAAACTAAAATGTTTTTATGCAAATGTGAGAAGCATAGTAAATAAAAGAGAAGAATTGGAACTGTATGTAGAAGAAGAAAAACCAGATATAATAGGGTTAACAGAATCATGGACATATGAGGAGATTGCAGATGGTGAACTTGAAATAGAGGGATATACAATGTTAAGGAAAGATAGGATAATTGGAGACAAGGCTAAGGAGGGTGGTGTTTTATTATACTGTATAAATTCTGTTAATATAATGATCAAAGATTATTTATCATGTGGTAACAAAAATGAAAATGTATGGGGAGAAATAGAAAGTGGGGGTGAAAAAACAGTGATTGGAGTGGGCTATAGATGTCCATCAAGTCAAAAAGAGGAAGATGAGGAGCTGATTAGTAGCATAGCAAAGGCAAGTGAAGGGAAATTATTATTAATGGGAGATTTCAACTTTCCAGAAATAAAATGGGATATGGTAGAAGCACTTGTAGAGTCAAAACCTTTTGTTAAGTGCATAACTGACAATATTTTAATTCAACATGTAGAAGCAGCCACCAGAGGCAAAAACATACTCGACCTAGTTTTTACCACAGAGGAAAATATGATTGAAAACGTTACCGTTGGGGAACTGTTTGGCTCAAGTGACCATCAAATCATCCGTTGGGATCTTATTGCAGGGAAAGAAGTAAACATAAACACGCGAACATTCGACTACTCTAAGGCAGATGTTAAGAGGATGAAAGAGGCAGCGAACCACATAATCTGGAAAGATATTGTCGTAGAAACAGATGTTGAACAGGAGTGGGAAAGTTTTAAAACAGTTCTAGAAACGCTAAAAGAGGAATGTGTTCCATGTAGGGAGGTAAACCCCAAGCGTAAAAAGTGGATAACTAGATTTGTAGTGAAATGTAGAAGAGCGAAAAATAAAGCATGTAAAAAATATATGGAGGCAGGTAAATCAAAAGAAACATATGTAAAATATTTGGACAAGCAGAACATATCTCAGAAAGCGAATAAAACAGCAAAGATATACTTTGAAAAAAAACTTGCTCAGAGGATCAAGACTGACAGTAAAAGCTTCTTCTCTTTTGTTAGAAATAAACAAAGAACGAAAGACAAAGTAGGCCCTCTCATAGACAGTACAGGGAAAATAATAAGTGAGAATAGGGAGGCAGCTAATCTGCTCAATCAGTACTTTGGCACAGTCTTCACAAAGGAGGACTGCTCCAAGATCCCAGAGCCTATAGATATTTTTCAAAGAGACATGGATACAGCGGGATTAAGATCAATCTGAGTTACAGAGGAAATGGTTTTTAAGAAATTGGAGGGGTTGAAAGTGAATAAATGTCCAGGTCAAGATGGTATTCATCCAAAATTGCTGTATGAAATTAGAGACCAACTAGCGAAACCATTGGCTATATTATGTTCTCAATCACTGACAAAAGGGATTGTTCCACGGGATTGGAAAGATGCAGGAGTGATCCGCTTATTCAAAAAAGGCAACAAATCAGATCCAGCAAATTATAGACCTGTGAGCTTAACGAGCATAGTCTGTAAATTGTTTGAGTCAATAATCAAAGAAAACATTGTAATGCATTTAGACAAATTTAATCTAATTAGAAATAGTCAGCATGGGCTTACTGGAGGGAGATCATGCTTAACAAATCTATTAGAATTCATGGAGGAGGTTACTAAAATCATAGATAAAGGGGAGCCAGTGGATGTTATTTATCTAGACTTTGTTGCAAAGGCCTTTGATAGAGTAACTCATCAAAGATTATTTCGAAAGTTAAAATCACATGGAATAGGTGGGGAAGTTGCCAAATGGATTGAAAATTGGTTAACGGAAAGAAGGCAGAGGGTGGGCATAAATAAGGAGTACTCTGAGTGGTGTGAAGTGAAAAGTGGTGTGCCACAGGGCTCGGTTTTGGGACCAATTTTGTTCTTGATATATATAAATGATTTGGACATTGATATGAGATACATGATTGCAAAATTTGCTGATGACACAAAACTATGCAGTAGTGTCTCATCTAAAGCAGAAGTGGATATATTGAGGTCGGATTTAGATAAAATTCGAGAATGGTCTGTAAGCTGGCAAATGGAGTTTAATGTAGATAAATGTACAGTCATCCACATGGGTAGATCCAATATGGAACATAATTACAGAGTGGGAGTAAAGAATATTAGAAAGATAGATACGGAAAGGGACCTAGGGGTTATAATAGATCTTACAGGAAAGGTGAGTGAGCAAGTTAAGGTAGCAGTGAAAAATGGAAATGCAATGTTAGGTATGATAAAAAGAAATATTAAACATAGGATCAAGGGAGTGATCGTCATACTGTATAAAGCTTTAGTTAGAACTAGATTGGAGTACTGTGTACAGGTGTGGAGTCCTTATCATAGAGGGGACATAAACATGCTAGAAAGAATACAAAAAAGAGCGACAAAGATGATAGTGGGATTCCAGAATTACAGTTATGAGGAAAGACTCAGAAAAACCGGCGTACAGTGTCTAGAAGAGAGAAGAATTCGTGGTGACTTAATACAGGTTTATAAGATGATCAGAGGAATCGATAAATTAGACTATAACAAGTTTTTAAAAAATACAGCCACCTACAATAACACGAGGGCATAGCTACAAGCTGACTAAAGAAAGGTCCAGATTAGATATTAGGAAATATTTTGTTAGTCAGAGAGTGGTGTCTCCTTGGAATGCATTGCCAGGGGAGGTAGTGGAGGCAGGGACAGTTAATGCATTTAAGAATAAACTGGATGCACATATCTTTTAGAGCAAGGTGATGTAAATGTAACTGGTTGTATACAGACTCTGCGGGGTCTTCTAAACCAGTATAAAAACGTTAAGTAGTAGTAATAGTAGTAGTAGTAGTAGCAATATTAGTAGTAGTAGTAGAAATATTAATGGTAGTATTAGCAACATTAGTAGTGGTAGTAGTAGTAGTAGTAGTAGTAGTAGTAGCAGTAGCAGTAGCAGTAGTAGTAGTAGCAGTGGTAACAAAATTAGTAGTAGTAGTAGTAGTAGTGGTAGTAGCAGTAGTAGCAATATTAGTAGTAGTAGTAGTAGTAGTAGTATCAGTAGTAGTAGTAGTAGTAGCAGTAGTAACAATATTAGTAGTAGTAGCAGTAGTAGTAGTAGTAGCAGTAGTAGTAGTAGTAGTAGCAGTAGTAACAATATTAGTAGTAGTAGTAGTAGTAGCAGCAGCAGCAGTAGTAGTAGTAGTAGCAGCAGCAGCAGTAGTAGTAGTAGTAATAGTAGTAGTAGCAACATTAGTAGTAGCAGTAATAGTAGGAATATTAGTAGTAGTAGTAGTAATAGCAGGAGTAGTAGGAATATTAGTAGTAGTAGTAGTAGTAGTAGTTGTAGAAATAGTAGTAGTAGCAATATTAGTAGTAGTAGTAGTAGTAGTAGTAGTAGTAGCAGTAGTAGTAGTAGTAGTAGTAGTAGTAGTAGTAGTAGTAGTAGTAGTAGTACTAGTAGTTGCAGTAACACGAATGTAGTATAAGAAACCTGTGAGGTAGATCACAAACATGGCCTTGTTTTATGTGCCTTCACCTGGCGCAGACCAGGGCACATCTAATGCAGGTATGTTTACACTAGTGGACACATGCTAGGCCGTTCTGCGAGAAATTATTCTTGTCCTTACACTCAGGCCTACAATTTGCTCCTCCTCACTCACTCACTCACTCACTCACTCACACACACACACACACACACACACATACACACACAGACAGACACACACACAGACACAGACACACACACAGACACACACACAGACACACACACAGACACACACACACAGACACACACACACAGACACACACAGAGACACACACACCCACACACAATCAGTTTCCCAGGTAACTGCCCACAATTCGCTCCAGGCCCATCATTAACCGCCTAAAGATTGCCAACAATTCCCCCCCCCACCCCCTAACACTAATCCTCCAATCTCCCACCCTAACAATGTGTCTCCCTCCTCCCAAGCACTAATCCTGCAATCTCCCACCCTAACAATGTGTCTCCCTCCTCCCCAGCACTAATCCTCCAATCTCCCACCCTAACAATGTGTCTCCCTCCTCCCCAGCACCAATCCTCTAATTTCCCACCCTAACAATGTGTCTCCCTCCTCCCCAGCACTAATCCTCCAATCTCCCACCCTAACAATGTGTCTCCCTCCTCCCCAGCACTAATCCTGCAATCTCCCACCCTAACAATGTGTCTCCCTCCTCCCCAGCACTAATCCTGCAATCTCCCACCCTACCAATGTGTCTCCCTCCTCCCCAGCACTAATCCTCCAATCTCCATCCCTAACAATGTGTCTCCCTCCTCCCCAGCACTAATCCTGCAATCTCCCACCCTAACAATGTGTCTCCCTCCTCCCCAGCACTAATCATCCAATCTCCAACCCTAACAATGTGTCTCCCTCCTCCCCAGCACTAATCCTCCAATCTCCCACCCTAGCAATGTGTCTCCGTCCTCCCCAGCACTTATCCTGCAATCTCCCACCCTACCAATGTGTCTCCCTCCTCCCCAGCACTAATCCTCCAATCTCCCACCCTAACAATGTGTCTCCCTCCTCCCCAGCACTAATCCTCCAGTCTCCCACCCTAACAATGTGTCTCCCTCCTCCCCAGCACTAATCCTGCAATCTCCCACCCTAACAATGTGTCTCCCTCCTCCTCAGCACTAATCCTGCAATCTTCCACCCTAGCAATGTGTCTCCGTCCTCCCCAGCACTTATCCTGCAATCTCCCACCCTACCAATGTGTCTCCCTCCTCCCCAGCACTAATCCTCCAATCTCCCACCCTAAAAATGTGTCTTCCTCCTCCCCAGCACTAATCCTCCAGTCTCCCACCCTAACAATGTGTCTCCCTCATCCCCAGCACTAATCCTGCAATCTCCCACCCTAACAATGTGTCTCCCTCCTCCTCAGCACTAATCCTGCAATCTTCCACCCTAACAATGTGTCTCCCTCCTCCCCAGCACTAATCCTGCAATCTCCCACCCTAACAATGTGTATCCCTCCTCCCCAGCACTAATCCTGCAATCTCCCACCCTAACAATGTGTCTCCCTCCTCCCCAGCACTAATCCTCCAATCTCACACCCTACCAATGTGTCTCCCTCCTCCCCAGCACTAATCCTCAAATCTCCCACACTAACAATGTTTCTCCCTCATGTGTCTCCCTCCTCCCCAGCACTAATCCTCCAATCTCCCACCCTAGCAATGTGTCTCCGTCCCCCCCAGCACTTATCCTGCAATCTCCCACCCTAACAATGTGTCTCCCTCCTCCCCAGCACTAATCCTCCAATCTCCCACCCTAAAAATTTTTCCCCTCCTCCCCAGCACTAATCCTCCAATCTCCCACCCTACCAATGTGTCTCCCTCCTCCCCAGCCCTAATCCTCCAATCTCCCACCCTAACAATGTGTCTCCCTCCTCCCCAGCACTAATCCTCCAATCTGCCACCCTACCAATGTGTCTCCTTCCTCCCCAGCCCTAATCCTCCAATATCCCACCCTACGAATGTGTCTCCCTCCTCCCCAGCACTAATCCTCCAATCTCCCACCCTACCAATGTGTCTCCCTCCTCCCCAGCACTAATCCTCCAATCTCCCACCCTACCAATGTGTCTCCCTCCTCCCCAGAACTAATCCTCCAATCTCCCACACTAACAATGTGTCTCCCTCCTCCCCAGCCCTAATCCTCCAATCTCCCAAACTAACAATGTGTCTCCCTCCTCCCCAGCACTAATCCTCCAATCTCCCACCCTACGAATGTGTCTCCCTCCTCGCCAGCACTAATCCTCCAATCTCCCACCCTACCAATGTGTCTCCCTCCTCCCCAGCCCTAATCCTCCAATCTCCCACCCTACGAATGTGTCTCCCTCCTCGCCAGCCCTAATCCTCCAATCTCCCACCCTACCAATGTGTCTCCCTCCTCGCCAGCCCTAATACTCCAATCTCCCACCCTACCAATGTGTCTAGCAGAAAACTGCTGGCTACAATTGATGAGACCACGTGACATGTACACAATGCTGACGTCACGTCATCATACAAGACAAGGACGATCTTAGAGACAGGCCGAGTGGATTGGGTTGTTAGTCTTTGGCCATGAGAACGTGCGTTCAGATGATCCGTAAGTTCGGAGTTGTTTTGTTTAACTGGAGGTAAAATAATAACTTGGTATGTACAGTTTGTGTCGACTGCAAAGTATGGCAGCCGTTATTCCTCTTCTGGACGAACTCATTAATGTGTAAGCAATACCAGAAAACAGAATACGGCAACGGTACTTTAAACGATATCAGTCCATAATGTCAGTCAGCCATCCATATTACTAACCGCAGTCTCACACACACAATCAGCATAGAAAGCATAGACGATCTTAGTCAAGGATACCACTAGACGATACAAATACCAGTTCAACGATACCAGCAAACGATCCCAACAAACGATACCACTTACCATCTTCTGATTCTTTTGTCGTTTCACTTCTACCTGGCTGAAGCCAAGTGTCGTAGTATGTATTTGTCGTTTCACTTCTACCTGGCTGAAGCCAAGTGTCGTAGTATGTATTTGTCGTTTCGCTTCTACCTGGCTGAAGCCAAGTGTCGTAGTATGTATTTGTCGTTTCGCTTCTACCTGGCTGAAGCCAAGTGTCGTAGTATGTATTTGTCGTTTCGCTTCTACCTGGCTGAAGCCAAATGTCGTGGTATGTATTTGTCGTTTCGCTTCTACCTGGCTGAAGCCAAGTGTCGTGGTATGTATTTGTCGTTTCACTTCTACCTGGCTGAAGCCAAGTGTCGTGGTATGTATTTGTCGTTTCACTTCTACCTGGCTGAAGCCAAGTGTCGTGGTATGTATTTGTTGTTTCACTTCTACCTGGCTGAAGCCAAGTGTCGTGGTATGTATTTGTCGTTTCACTTCTACCTGGCTGAAGCCAATGTCGTGGTATATATTTGTCGTTTCGCTTCTACCTGGCTGAAGCCAAGTGTCGTGGTATGTATTTGTCGTTTCGCTTCTACCTGGCTGAAGCCAAGTGTCGTGGTATGTATTTGTTGTTTCGCTTCTACCTGGCTGAAGCCAAGTGTCGTGGTATGTATTTGTCGTTTCACTTCTACCTGGCTGAAGCCAAGTGTCGTGGTATGTATTTGTCGTTTCGCTTCTACCTGGCTGAAGCCAAGTGTCGTGGTATGTATTTGTCGTTTCACTTCTACCTGGCTGAAGCCAAGTGTCGTGGTATGTATTTGTCGTTTCACTTCTACCTGGCTGAAGCCAAGTGTCGTAGTATGTATTTGTCGTTTCGCTTCTACCTGGCTGAAGCCAAGTGTCGTGGTATGTATTTGTCGTTTCGCTTCTACCTGGCTGAAGCCAAGTGTCGTGGTATGTATTTGTCGTTTCACTTCTACCTGGCTGAAGCCAAGTGTCGTGGTATGTATTTGTCGTTTCGCTTCTACCTGGCTGAAGCCAAGTGTCGTGGTATGTATTTGTCGTTTCGCTTCTACCTGGCTGAAGCAAAGTGTCGTAGTATGTATTTGTCGTTTCGCTTCTACCTGGCTGAAGCCAAGTGTCGTGGTATGTATTTGTCGCTTCGCTTCTACCTGGCTGAAGCCAAGTGTCGTGGTATGTATTTGTCGTTTCACTTCTACCTGGCTGAAGCCAAGTGTCGTGGTATGTATTTGTCGTTTCGCTTCTACCTGGCTGAAGCCAAGTGTCGTGGTATGTATTTGTCGTTTCGCTTCAACCTGGCTGAAGCCAAGTGTCGTAGTATGTATTTGTCGTTTCGCTTCTACCTGGCTGAAGCCAAGTGTCGTAGTATGTATTTGTCGTTCCGCTTCTACCTGGCTGAAGCCAAGTGTCGTAGTATGTATTTGTCGTGTCGCTTCTACCTGGCTGAAGCCAAGTGTCGTAGTATGTATTTGTCGTGTCGCTTCTACCTGGCTGAAGCCAAGTGTCGTAGTATGTATTTGTCGTTTCGCTTCTACCTGGCTGAAGCCAAGTGTCGTAGTATGTATTTGTCGTTTCACTTCTACCTGGCTGAAGCCAGGTGTCGTGGTATGTATTTGTCGTTTCACTTCTACCTGGCTGAAGCCAAGTGTCGTGGTATGTATTTGTCGTTTCGCTTCTACCTGGCTGAAGCCAAGTGTCGTGGTATGTATTTGTTGTTTCGCTTCTACCTGGCTGAAGCCAAGTGTCGGGGTATGTATATGTCGTTTCGCTTCTACCTGGCTGAAGCCAAGTGTCGAGGTATGTATTTGTCGTTTCACTTCTAACTGGCTGAAGCCAAGTGTCGTGGTATGTATTTGTCGTTTCGCTTCTACCTGGCTGAAGCCAAGTGTCGTAGTATGTATTTGTCGTTTCACTTCTACCTGGCTGAAGCCAAGTGTCGTGGTATGTATTTGTCGTTTCACTTCTACCTGGCTGAAGCCAAGTGTCGTGGTATGTATTTGTCGTTTCACTTCTACCTGGCTGAAGCCAAGTGTCGTAGTATGTATTTGTCGTTTCACTTCTACCTGGCTGAAGCCAAGTGTCGTGGTATGTATTTGTCGTTTCGCTTCTACCTGGCTGAAGCCAAGTGTCGTGGTATGTATTTGTCGTTTCGCTTCTACCTGGCTGAAGCCAAGTGTCGTAGTATGTATTTGTCGTTTCGCTTCTACCTGGCTGAAGCCAAGTGTCGTAGTATGTATTTGTCGTTTCGCTTCCACCTGGCTGAAGCCAAGTGTCGTGGTATGTATTTGTCGTTTCGCTTCTACCTGGCTGAAGCCAAGTGTCGTGGTATGTATTTGTTGTTTCACTTCTACCTGGCTGAAGCCAAGTGTCGTGGTATGTATTTGTCGTTTCATTTCTACCTGGCTGAAGCCAAGTGTCGTAGTATGTATTTGTCGTTTCACTTCTACCTGGCTGAAGCCAAGTGTCGTAGTATGTATTTGTCGTTTCACTTCTACCTGGCTGAAGCCAAGTGTCGTAGTATGTATTTGTCGTTTCGCCTCTCTCGCGGTTTGAGTTATATTTGTCCACATTTTACAGCAGGTCTCTTTTTCGCGGTCCATCCACCCTTTCCCCGGTCCATCCACCCTTTCCCCGGTCCATCCACCCATTCCCCGGTCCATCCACCCTTTTCCCGGTCCATCCACCCTTTCCCCGGTCCATCCACCCTTTCCCCGGTCCATCCACCCTTTCCCCGGTCCATCCACCCTTTCCCCGGTCCATCCACCCTTTCCCCGGTCCATCCACCCTTTCCCCGGTCAATCCACCCTTTCCCCGGTCCATCCACCCTTTCCCCGGTCCATCCACCCTTTCCCCGGTCCATCCACCCTTTCCCCGGTCCATCCATCCTTTCCCCGGTCCATCCACGCTGTCCCCGGTCCATCCACCCTTTCCCCGGTCCATCCACCCTTTCCCCGGTCCATCCACCCTTTCCCCGGTCCACCCACCCTTTCCCCGGTCCATCCACCCTTTCCCCGGTCCATCCACCCTTTCCCTGGTCCACCTCAAGGCCCCCCCCCCCCTATTAGCTCCCGATATTCTCCTGTGGAAGGTTGCATGAACAATGTTGTCTGGCTGTATTCTCACAATGTGGCCAAACCATTTCATTCTCTGTTGCTCTATGTACCGTCGGCAGGGAATTGTTCCAACTTTCTCCCGAATACTCGTAACCGTCTCGCCCGGCGCCGTCAGTGACCCTTCGCAGGCACCACATTTCACAGCTGCCTAACTTCCGGTATTCAATGCTCATGTCTGACACTGGTAGCACATGGTTGGGATGAAGATATTATAAATCTTGGGGTGTCTTAGTAGTGGAGACAGCTGGCATGTGACAGCGTTTGGCCTCTGCACTATCGTCTCTATCTCTTTGTCGAGTCTGCCATCGTCAGTAAAAATCTGTCCCAAATAACCTAAATTCTTGTACCTGCTTTATTTTGGTTTCATTCACATGAATATCAAGTGTTCAAGTGAATATCTATGTTCATCGCCTTTGTTTTTGATGTATTGATATTCACATCGTACTTTTGACAGTTCAAGTACAGTGAGCCAATATGACATAGGTTTCATTTATTAGAGTGGATCAGATATTGGTCGTCTGGAAGGAGCAATTCGTTGGTACTTTCCTGTTCTGTATTTGCCTCCTGTGTGATTTTATTCATATAAGTGACAAAGAGGAGTGGTGACAGAACACAGCCCTGTCTGATGCCTGATGAAATGGGGAACCACTCCGACATACCTTCTGTTGCTCTTACTGTCCTGATGTAGGGCTTTAATGTTACTAAGGAGATGAGCTCTCCCTCTATTTACTCAGCAATTTCTGTATAGTTGAGTGTTTCTATATTTTGATTTGTTTGTGTGTTCTGTCTTCTCAGGGTTTGTCCAAGTTGGATTGTATATCCGCAGCATCACAACCTATGGTCAGTCGATGTCCACCGTCAAGAAGGTCTAACGATGGAGAGACTAGAGACAACCCCTGGGCTCACTTCTCTTCCAGATTAGACATGACGTCACAACATACACACAAACTGTGGACTGACAATAGGGCTGGCATGTGGGCTAACAATAGACATAGGTTGTGGACTAAGAATAGAGCTGGCATCTGGACTAACAATAGACTTCTATAATCATCGTATCTGGTTGTAGAATAGGTCTCTAAAAATATTTGTTCCTGCCCCATTTCTTTCCTATGAATATACCCCCCCCCCTCCACCCCACATCCCCACCCACGTCCCAACCTCACATCCCCACCCACATCTCCACCCCACATCCCAAACCCACATCCCAAACCCACATTTCCACCAGCTCATCCCTATATTGTTCTCGTAGCAGGGTGCGTTACTGCCGGTATTAATAACACGTGTTTATATCAGATCAAGTTACATCATGGTCAGGTCAGGTCACAATCTGGTCACGGTCAGGTCAGGTGACGATCAGGTCAGGTCAGGTCACAATCTGGTCACGGTCAGGTCAGGTCAGGTGACGATCAGGTCAGGTCAGGTCACAATCTGGTCACGGTCAGGTCAGGTCACGTCACGGTCAGGTTAGGTCACGGTTAGGTCAGATTTCTTGTCACATAACAGACATGTGACATGACGATCCCGTCATCAAACCATGTGATAGCAAGACCAAATGATATCGTCGTCGCCTTGCGTCTATGTATGTTCGCCTCTCGACCAGCGAGCCAGCCACGGTCTATGTATGTTCGCCTCTCGACCAGCGAGCCAGCCACGGTCTATGTATGTTCGCCTCTCGACCAGCGAGCCAGCCACGGTCTATGTATGTTCGCCTCTCGACCAGCGAGCCAGCCACGGTCTATGTATGTTCGCCTCTCGACCAGCGAGCCAGCCACGGTCTATGTATGTCCGCCTCTCGA
Organism: Ariolimax columbianus; assembly: GCA_036924085.1. NCBI lineage: Eukaryota > Metazoa > Mollusca > Gastropoda > Stylommatophora > Arionidae > Ariolimax > Ariolimax columbianus. The sequence goes on along the minus strand of JAVGWX010000006.1, from coordinate 117,837,654 downwards.
CCAGCGAGCCAGCCACGGTCTATGTATGTTCGCCTCTCGACCAGCGAGCCAGCCACGGTCTATGTATGTTCGCCTCTCGACCGGCGAGCCGGCCACGGTCTATGTATGTTCGCCTCTCGACCGGCGAGCCGGCCACGGTCTATGTATGTTCGCCTCTCGACCGGCGAGCCGGCCACGGTCTATGTATGTTCGCCTCTCGACCGGCGAGCCGGCCACGGTCTATGTATGTTCGCCTCTCGACCGGCGAGCCGTCCACGGTCTATGACAGCATCTAGCTGGTGAACGTAGATGAGCTGGTCCATTTATATGGAGGTCACGTGATGTCACTGTGACATGTCATAGCAGAGGTGTTACATAGTCCAGTATAGTGAGCACTGGCCTCCAACCTGTGGCATCCATCAACATGTCCTTCCTCATGTCCTTCAACACGCCTTGCCCTATGTCCTTCAACACGCCTTGCCCTATGTCCTTCAACACGCCTTGCCCCATGTCCTTCAACACGTCCTTTAATACGTCCTGTCCCATGTCCTTCAACACGTCCTGCCCCATGTCCTTCAACACGTCCTGCCCCATGTCCTTCAACACGTCCTGCCCCATGTCCTTCAACACGTCTTTCCCCATGTCCTTCAACACGTCTTTCCCCATGTCTTTCAACACGCCCTGCCCCATGTCCTTCAACAGGTCCTTCCCATGTCCTTCAACACGTCTTTCAATACGTCCTTCAACACGTCCTGCCCCATGTCCTTCCCCATGTCCTTCAACAGGTCCTTCCCCATGTCCTTCAACACGTCTTTCCCCATGTCCTTCAACACGTCTTTCCCCATGTCTTTCAACACGCCCTGCCCCATGTCCTTCAACAGGTCCTTCCCATGTCCTTCAACACGTCTTTCAATACGTCCTTCAACACGTCCTGCCCCATGTCCTTCCCCATGTCCTTCAACAGGTCCTTCCCCATGTCCTTCAACAGGTCCTTCCCATGTCCTTCAACAGGTCCTTCCCATGTCCTTCAACACGTCTTTCAATACGTCCTTCAACACGTCCTGCCCCATGTCCTTCCCCATGTCCTTCAACAGGTCCTTCCCCATGTCCTTCAACAGGTCCTTCCCCATGTCCTTCAACAGGTCCTTCTCCCTGTCCTTCAACAGGTCCTTCCCATGTCCTTCAACATGTCTTTCAATACGTCCTTCAACACGTCCTGCCCCATGTCCTTCCCCATGTCCTTCAACATGTCCTCGCATCTAGATACTCATGCTGAAACAATTAGTAAATAATGTGCCCATGTAATGAGCCAAGCTGAGCGTCGAGACCGCAGATCGAACTATTGATTTCTGTGTGGACAGGTCCATATCTCTCATCCCACTTCACATCAATAATGATCAGGAGGTGATTGGAGATTAGAGAAAAAAGACATGGATGTACCATCAAGGGGTCACAGAGAGGAGACACGGGACAGAGGGGAGACACGGGACAGTGAGGCGACACGGGACAGAGAGGGGACATGGGGCAAAGAAGGGACACGAGATATAGGGGGACTTGGGACAGAGAGGGGACACGGGACAGAGAGGAGACACGGGACAGTGAGGCGACACGGGACAGAGAGGGGACATGGGGCAAAGAAGGGACACGAGACATAGGGGGACTTGGGACAGAGAGGGGACACGGGACAGAGAGGCGACACGGCACAGAGAGGGGGCACGGGACAGAGAGGGGGCACGTGACAAATTGAACAAAGGATAGAGAGGGGACATGGGGCAAAGAAGGGACACGAGATATAGGGGGACTTGGGACAGAGAGGGGACACGGGACAGAGAGGCGACACGGGACAGAGAGGGGACACGTGACAAATTGAACAAAGGATAGAGAGGGGACGCGGGACAGAGAGCGGACATGGAGCACAGAGGGGACACGGGACACAGAGGGAATAAGGGACAGAGAAGGGATATGAGACAGAGAGGGGACAAGGGACAGAGAGAGAGGCGGGAGGGAGAGGGGACACTGCGAAGGGATACGGGACAGAAAGGGGACAAGGAACATCGAGGGGACACGAGACAAAGAGGAGACAATGGACAGAGAGGGGACACAGGACAGAAAGGGGCAAATGACAGAGAGGGGACAGGGGTCAGAGAGGGACACGAAATAGATATGGGACACTAAGAGGGGACACGGGACAGAGAGGGGACAAGGGACAAACAGGGAGGATGGGACAGAGAAGGAGAGGGGACACGGGACAGAGAAGGGACACTTAGATGGGTCACAGAGAGGGATCACAGAGAGAGGTCACAAAAAAGGGGTCACAGAAAGGAATCACTGGTAGAGGCCACTGAAAGGGGTCACGGGATAGAAGGAGCTCACATAAAGGGGTCACAGTGGCGTCACAGAGAGGGGTCTCTGATCGGAGTGGACACGGGACAGAAGGATGGCGATACAAGTGTATCAGCTTAATTACTGGTTCCAGTAATGGTCTACACGCCCACGTTTCATGGTCGATGTTACTGATAACCCGGCACAGTCAATCGATCTTCGTTCCTGTCTTTATGTATCCAGGAAAAAAAATATTAACTGCAGTAGTAGTAGTAGTAGTAGTAGTAGTGGGGTAGTAGTAGTAGTAGTAGTAGTAATTGTGGTAGTAGTGGTAGTAGTAGTAGTGGTAGTAGTAGTGGTTGTAGCTGTAGTAGTAGTAGTAGTAGTAGTAATTGTGGTAGTAGTGGTAGTAGTAGTAGTGGTAGTAGTAGTGGTTGTAGCTGTAGTAGTAGTAGTAGTAGTAGTAGTGGTAGTAGTAGTAGTAGTAGTAGTAGTAGTAGTGGTAGTAGTAGTAGTAGTAGTGGTAGTAGTAGTAGTAGTAGTAGTGGTGATAGTAGTAGTAGTAGTAGTGGTAGTAGTAGTAGTAGTAGTAGTAGTGGTAGTAGTAGTAGTAGTAGTGGTAGTAGTAGTAGTAGTAGTAGTGGTAGTAGTAGTGGTAGTAGTGGGGTAGTAGTAGTGGTAGTAGTAGTAGTAGTAGTAGTGGTAGTAGTAGTAGTAGTAGTGGGGTAGTAGTAGTGGTAGTAGTGGTAGTGGTAGTAGTGGTAGTAGTGGTAGTGGTAGTAGTAGTAGTAGTGGTAGTAGTGGTAGTAGTAGTAGTAGTAGTAGTGGTAGTAGTGATAGTAGTAGTAGTAGTAGTAGTAGTAGTAGTAGTAGTAGTAGTAGTAGTAGTAGTAGTAGTGGTAGTAGTAGTAGTGGTGATAGTAGTAGTAGTAGTAGTAGTAGTAGTAGTGGTAGTAGTGGTAGTAGTGGTAGTAGTAGTAGTAGTAGTAGTAGTAGTAGTGGTAGTAGTGGTAGTAGTGGTAGTAGTAGTAGTAGTAGTAGTGGTAGTAGTGGTAGTAGTAGTAGTAGTAGTAGTAGTAGTAGTAGCAGTAGTAGTAGTGGTAGTAGTAGTAGTAGTAGTAGTAGTAGTAGTGGTAGTAGTAGTAGTGATAGTAGTAGTAGTGGTAGTAGTAGTAGGGGTAGTAGTAGAAGTAGTAACATCCGTTGGAAGTAGAAGAGATGATAAGGACGCCACAACCATCACTACAACCATCACCACAACCACCACCACAACTACTACCACAATCATCACTATCACCATCACCATACCACAACCACCACCACAACCACTACCACAACCAACACCATCACCATAGCCACCAACACTGCCAACAACAACAACTTAAACAACAGCTAAATAAGACATGTAGAAAAGTCGAAAATGCCCTTTATCACCAGCTGACTGAGACTGGACCATGTCGGCCCTTTATCACCAGCTGACTGAGACTGGACCATGTCGGCCCTTTATCACCAGCTGACTGAGACTGGACCATGTCGGCCCTTTATCACCAGCTGACTGAGACTGGACCATGTCGGCCCTTTATCACCAGCTGACTGAGACTGGACCATGTCGGCCCTTAATACCAGCTGACTGAGACTGTACCATGTCGGCCCTTTATCACCAGCTGACTGAGACTGGAGCACACGACAATTATTAGCACAAGACAACGCGGGGGAGTGCTCATTTCTGTGAAGTTTTCGGTGCAGGAAACATTGACTACTCCCTGGAGATATGTATCTCCCAAGACAGGATTGTCAGGACAAGACAATCAGATTGACATAACAAGGGTAGTCTATTTGGATTGTCCTGGAAGGAGGAGTCTAGGGGATGGGCTGGTGGTGGGAGGAAGGAGTTTAGGGGATTGTGTTGGGGTGGGACTTGGAGGAATTTACGAAGATGGAGAGGTGGTGGAAGTGGAGGGAAATCAATGCGGATAGTGTGGTTGAATATAGGGAGTGTATGCGGTGGGAGAGGTACAGGGAGGAGGGGAGTAGACGGTTGGAATGATGCTATGGTAGTTATGGGTAGCAATAAGGTGATAGTCCATGGGGATGATGTGGTAGCAAGTTTGACTGATTATAGACCAAGGGGGTCCATCGCTGTGACCGACCTTCCTAGGCAGCACATGAGGAGGCGGTGTGTCTCGGCCAAATGTTGCGTGAGCTGTCCTGGAGACAGCTTTAAGAGAGGATCCAACTTTTCCAACCTCTGATTGCTACCGACACATGACCACGTCTGCGGGCTGGAACGTCTTGAGACAGACGGGTCGCAGGGGCCCGCACAGAAGAAAGGCTCTCAACTTGTGGGCAACGATGCGACTACAGAGTGGGCCACTTGATCCTGTCTGCGTACTTTAGCACGCGTTGTTGGCTGCGCGCGTGGAAGGCCTCTAGCCGTTTCTGATCTTCCAGTAAGACTGTCCACGTTTCGGAGAAGTACAAGAGGATTGTAATGAATCAGAATCTCATAGAGGTGTAATTTGGTTTCCAGACGTAACCTCTCCTTGGTCCAGACTCCTGCGCAGAGACTTCCTGGGTGTGGCTCAGAGGCCCGTCCTCCAAGTGATGTCTGGGTTACCAATAACAACGTCTGCTGTCTGGGTAGAGGAAGCCTTCACTGGGATTGACATCATTACCATTGACGTCACAGTTGGCCCACTGCCGAGACTTGTGCGGGCCTAGGTGTGAGGCTGGCGGCTCCATGTGGTCCCGGGAGGGGGACCACTGCCAAGACTTGTGCGGGCCTAGGTGTGAGGCTGGTGGCTCCATGTGGTCGGGGGGGAGGGGGGGGGCAACCACTGTCAAGACTTGTGCGGGCCTTGGTGTGAAGCTGACGGCTCCATGTGGTCCGGGGGAGGGGGACCACTGTAGAGGCTTGTGCGGGCCTAGGTGGGAGGCTGGTAGCTCGATGTGGTCCGGGGGGGGGGGGACCAGTGCCAAGACTTGTGCGGGCCTAGGTATGAAGCTGGTGGCTCCATGTGGTCGGAGGGGGGGGGGGGGGTTTAAGATCTGAGACTATGAATCTGACACGAGAACGACGTGGAACTCATATGGCGGAAGCGATGGAGGCAAATACAAGATGGATATGAAGGTACATTGACAGTTAGGATAGGGGTGGAGACATGCACACTCACAAACCCATACCACACACAAACACACTCACCCACATTCACACACACCCACACACTCACACACCCACAAACACACATTCACCCACACACACAGACACATACACACCCACACACTCACACACACACCCACACTCACACACACACACACACCCACACTCCCACACCCCACACCCACACACTCACCCACACACCCACACACTCACACACACACACACACCCACACACCCACATACTCACACACACACCCGCACACACACACACACACTCACACACACACCCACACACTCACGCACACATCCACACACCCACACACACACTCACACACACACACTCCCACACCCACACACACACACACACCCACACACCCACACACCCACACATAACTCGGTACTTGGATAAGTCCTATAAACAGAGAGTGAGAGAAGGAGAGTGAGGCAGACGAGAGGAAGTGACGTTAAAAAAGGAAGAGTGGAAAAGAGATGAAAAGAGGGTCAGTGTGAGAAAGAGGAGAGAAAGTGAGATAGAGCGGGAGGTTAGAGAGAAAGGGTAGAGTGAGATAGAGAGGGTGGGGAAGATAGAGAGAGAGAGAGAGAGGTAGATGGATGAAGTGAGAGTGTAAGACAGAGGGAAGAGACAGACGGAGGCAGGGAAACAGTGAGGCGGAGGCAGGAAGAGAAAGTGTCAGACAGAAGGAGGGTGAGAGAGCGAGAGAGATAGACAGAGAGAGAATGAGAGATGAAAACGCTAGAACAGATGGAAACGACCTGACAAACACAACCCTCCGTGGCAGGCATCGCTATCTTTAAATGGGAGGCAGGTGGAAGCCTATTACCTCCGTGACCCGTCTTCTCCTCATCCCTCTCCTCTCAATCAACTCTTGGACTCAACCGCTACACGTGAGCACAAGCTCACAGACCGGCCAGAAGCTGATTCCACAACAGGTGAGTAGAACATTTGATGGGTGGGTAAAACATTTGGTGGGAGAGTAGAACATTTGGTGGGAGAGTAGAACATTTGATGGGAGAGTAGAACATTTGATGGGAGAGTAGAACATTTGGTGGGAGAGTAGAACATTTGGTGGGAGAGTAGAACATTTGGTGGATCAGTAGAACATTTGGTGGGTGGGTAGAACATTTGGTGGGTGGGTAGAACATTTGGTGGGTGGGTAGAACATTTGGTGGGTGGGTAGAACATTTGGTGGGTGTGTAGAACATTTGGTGGGTGAGTAGAACATTTGATGGGAGAGAGTGAAACATTTGGGGAGTGAGAGTAGAATGTTAATGGGAGAGAGTAGAACATTTGATGGTCACATGACTTCTTGCAAATAAAGAATGTTTGTGAGTGACAGCGGCCAGATGGCAGTCAGACCCTGGTCATTGTTTGCCTAACTGAGACACGACATTGAGGGTCTAACTGAGACACGACATTGTTTGCCTAACTGAGACACGACATTGAGGGTCTAACTGAGACACGACATTGTTTGCCTAACTGAGACACGACATTGAGGGTCTAACTGAGACACGACATTGTTTGCCTAACTGAGACACGACATTGAGGGTCTAACTGAGACACGACATTGAGGGTCTAACTGAGACACGACATGGAGGGTCTAACTGAGACACGACATTGTTTGCCTAACTGAGACACGACATTGAAGGTCTAACTGAGACACGACATTGAGGGTGAAGCATCTACCTCGGCAACACGAAGCGGTTACTGAGAGTGCCGTCAGCGCTGAAGTAACGTGCTACAAGAAAGCACATTCCAGGTCGGGATTAAGTGGAGATAAAAGCTGGTTTGTGAGTGGTGAGTAGAATTAGCTACCCATGTGCAGGTTGGTGTAGGTAAGCAGACGTTGAGAGCTTCATCAAAGTTGTACTACCCGCCAAGAAATAAGCAGAGCGTCTGTGCCAGGAGGCACGTGATAGTTAGGCTAATGGCGAAAGGAATCAGTTGAACAATTCCAAACATTCAAATTGTTTTGGTGGGAGAGGAATGGGGAATATGTTTGGTGGGAGAGAAATGGGGAAGATATTTTGTTTGGAGACAAATGGGGAAGATGTTCTGGTGACAGAGGAGTGGGGAAGATGTTCTGGTGATAGAGGAGTGGGGAAGATGTTCTGGAGATAGAGGAGTGGGGAATATGTTCTGGAGATAGAGGAGCGGGGAATATGTTCTGGTGATAGAGGAGTGGGGAATATGTTCTGGTGATAGAGGAGTGGGGAATATGTTCTGGAGATAGAGGAGTGGGGAATATGTTCTGGTGATAGAGGAGTGGGGAATATGTTCTGGTGATAGAGGAGCGGGGAATATGTTCTGGAGATAGAGGAGTGGGGTAGATATTTTGGTCGGAGAGGGGAAGATGTTATTACACCCAAAATATTTTATTTTTTCCTGTTTCTCACCCGGTTCAGTTTCTCTACTTGTCTCCGCCAGTCTCTCGCTCTTCACCTCTTTGTCTCCCCCAGTCTCTCCCTCTGTCTCCGCCAGTCTCTCGCTCTTCGCCTCTCTGTCTTCCCTTCTCTCTTTGCCTTCCACAGCCTCCCCCCCCCCCTTTGTACCCAACAGGACCTATACCCTCAGTGCCTTCCCCAATCCTCCCTCTCTTCTGTGCCTCACTTCTGTCCTCCTCTCCTCTCTGTTGTCTTCCTTCACAATTTGACTTATACTAAAACACTTCTCGTGTTCATTTTTAAATAGTATAAATACACACCCACTCACCTTCACACATACACCTACACAGCCCCACACACCCACTCACCTTCACACATACACCTACACATCCCCACACACCCACTCACCTTCACACATACACCTACACAGCCCCACACATCCACACATACCTACACACACTCATACACCTTCACATACCCACACACGCACACATACCTACACACCCACATATACCTACACACCCATAAACCCCCCCCCCCCCCCCCCCCCCCACACATACCAGTCCAATTCCACTTTGTACCTGAGCGATTCTAGCCTACCGCTGTTCGCCTGGCCTGGCAGCCACGATGCCTAGCGACACCACGTAACGCCCCCCCCCATCCCCCCTCAAACACCTCTAGCGCCACCCCCCTGTCCTAAAAACGGACGTGAACAGGCTTCCAGGAATGCATTAGGAGAAGGTTAAGTCAAACCGGTGAGAATCAGCCGGCATGTCTGAGCCAGCAAACTGATCTGGAAACAAATGAATGGGTTCACGATACAGCACCGCGCCTCGGTCGTAGGCCACATGATGATGATGGGTAGCTCATCCACTAACAGGTGCATGGGTCGGGGGGGGGGGGGGGGGGGGGGGGTTGTCTACAAGCTTAGATGAGGTTGTGGAGATGTTCAGGTGTCGTTGTGGAGATGGTCAGGTGAGGTTGTGGAGATGTTCAGGTGTGGTTGAGGAGATGGTCAGGTGTGGTTGAGTAGATGGTCAGGTGTGGTTGAGGAGATGTTCAGGTGTGGAGATATTCAGGTGTGGTTGAGGAGATGGTCAGGTGTGGTTGAGGAGATGGTCAGGTGTGGTTGTGGAGATGTTCAGGTGTGGTTGAGGAGGTGGTCAGGTGTGGTTGAGGAGATGTTCAGGTGTGGTTGTGGAGATGTTCAGGTGTGGTTGTGGAGATGTTCAGGTGTGGTTCTGGAGATGTACAGGTGTGGTTGTGGAGATGTTCAGGTGTGGTTGTGAAGATAGTCAGGTGTGGTTGTGGAGATGGTCAGGTGTAATTGTGGAGATGTTCAGGTGTGGTTGTGGAGATGTTCAGGTGTGGTTGTGGAGATGTTCAGGTGAGGTTGTGGAGATGGTCAGGTGTGTTTGTGGAGATTTTCAGGTGTGGTTGTGGAGATGTTCAGGTGTGGTTCTGGAGATGTACAGGTGTGGTTGTGGAGATGTTCAGGTGTGGTTGTGAAGATAGTCAGGTGTGGTTGTGGAGATGGTCAGGTGTAATTGTGGAGATGTTCAGGTGTGGTTGTGGAGATGTTCAGGTGTGGTTCTGGAGATGTACAGGTGTGGTTGTGGAGATGTTCAGGTGTGGTTGTGAAGATAGTCAGGTGTGGTTGTGGAGATGGTCAGGTGTAATTGTGGAGATGTTCAGGTGTGGTTGTGGAGATGTTCAGGTGTGGTTGTGGAGATGTTCAGGTGAGGTTGTGGAGATGGTCAGGTGTGTTTGTGGAGATTTTCAGGTGTTGTTGTGGAGATGTTCAGGTGTGGGTGTGGAGATAGTCAGGTGTGGTTGGGGAGATGTTCATGTGTGGTTGTGGAGATGTTCAGGTGAGGTTGTGGAGATGGTCAGGTGTGGTTGTGGAGATGGTCAGGTGTGGTTGTGGAGATGGTCAGGTGTGGTTGTGGAGATGTTCAGGTGGGGTTGTGGAGATGTTCAGGTGTAGTTGTGGAGATGTTCAGGTGAGGTTGTGGAGATGGTCAGGTGTGGTTGTAGAGATTTTCAGGTGTTGTTGTGGAGATGTTCAGGTGTGGTTGTGGAGATGTTCAGGTGAGGTTGTGGAGATGGTCAGGTGTGGTTGTGGAGATGGTCAGGTGTGGTTGTGGAGATGTTCAGGTGTGGTTGTGGATATGTTCAGTTGTGGAAGTGGAGATGTACAGGAGTGGTTGAGGAGATGTTCAGGTGTGGTTGAGTAGATAGTCAGGTGTGGTTGTGAAGATAGTCAGGTGTGGTTGTGGAGATGGTCAGGTGTGGTTGTGGAGATGTTCAGGTGTGGTTGTGGAGATGTTCAGGTGTGGTTGTGGAGATGTTCAGGTGAGGTTGTGGAGATGGTCAGGTGTGGTTGTGGAGATTTTTAGGGGTTGTTGTGGAGATGTTCAGGCGTGGTTGTGGAGATGGTCAGGTGTGGTTGTGGAGATGTCAGGTGTGGTTTTGGAGATGTTCAGGTGTAGTTGTGGAGATGTTCAGGTGAGGTTGTGGAGATGGTCAGGTGTGGTTATAGAGATTTTCAGGTGTTGTTGTGGAGATGTTGAGGTGTGATTGTGGAGATGGTCAGGTGTGGTTGGGGAGATGTTCATGTGTGGTTGTGGAGATGTTCAGGTGAGGTTTTGGAGATGTTCAGGTGTGGTTGTGGAGATGGTCAGGTGTGGTTGAGGAGATGTTCAGGTGTGGTTGTGGAGATGGTCAGGTGTGGTTGTGGAGATATTCAGGTGTGGTTGTGGATATGTTCAGTTGTGGTAGTGGAGATGTACAGGAGTGGTTGTGGAGATGTTCAGGTGTGGTTGTGAAGATAGTCGGGTGTGGTTGTGGAGATGGTCGTGTGTGGTTGTGGAGATGGTCAGGTGTGGTTGTGGGGATGTTCAGGTGTGGTTGTGGAGATGTTCAGGTGAGGTTGTGGAGATGGTCAGGTGTGGTTGTGGAGATGTTTAGGTGTTGTTGTGGAGATGTTCAGGCGTGGTTGTGGAGATGGTCAGGTGTGGTTGTGGAGATGTCAGGTGTCGTTGTGGAGATGGCCAGGTGTGGTTGTGGAGATGGTCAGGTGTGGTTGTCGAGATGTTCAGGTGTGATTGAAGATATGTTCAGGTGTGGTTGAGGAGATGGTCAGGTGTGGTTGTGGAGATGTCAGGTGTCGTTGTGGAGATGTTCAGGTTAGGTTGTGGAGATGATCAGGTTTGGATTGGAGATTTTCAGGTGTTGTTGTGGAGATGTTCAGGTGTGGTTGTGGAGATGGTCAGGTGTGGTTGTGGAGATGGTCAGGTGTGGTTGTGGAGATGGTTAGGTGTGGGTGTGGAGATGTTCAGGTGTGGTTAAGGAGATGGTTAGGTGTGGTTGAGGAGATGGTCAGGTGTGGTTGTGGAGATGGTCAGGTGTGGTTGGGGAGATGTTCATGTGTGGTTGTGGAGATGTTCAGATGAGGTTGTGGAGATGGTCAGGTGTGGTTGTGGAGATGTTCAGGTGTGGTTGTGGAGATGGTCAGGTGTGGTTGTGGAGATGTTCAGGTGTGGTTGTGGATATGTTCAGTTGTGGAAGTGGAGATGTACAGGAGTGGTTGAGGAGATGTTCAGGTGTGGTTGAGTAGATAGTCAGGTGTGGTTGTGAAGATAGTCAGGTGTGGTTGTGGAGATGTTCATGTGTGGTTGTGGAGATGTTCAGGTGAGGTTGTGGAGATTGTCAGGTGTGGTTGTGGAGATGGTCGGGTGTGGTTGAGGAGATGTTCAGGTGTGGTTGTGGAGATGGTCAGGTGTGGTTGTGGAGATATTCAGGTGTGGTTGTGGATATGTTCAGTTGTGGTAGTGGAGATGTACAGGAGTGGTTGTGGAGATGTTCAGGTGTGGTTGTGAAGATAGTCGGGTGTGGTTGTGGAGATGGTCGTGTGTGGTTGTGGAGATGGTCAGGTGTGGTTGTGGAGATGTTCAGGTGTGGTTGTGGAGATGTTCAGGTGAGGTTGTGGAGATGGTCAGGTGTGGTTGTGGAGATGTTTAGGTGTTGTTGTGGAGATGTTCAGGCGTGGTTGTGGAGATGGTCAGGTGTGGTTGTGGAGATGTCAGGTGTCGTTGTGGAGATGGCCAGGTGTGGTTGTGGAGATGGTCAGGTGTGGTTGTCGAGATGTTCAGGTGTGGTTGAGGAGATGTTCAGGTGTGGTTGAGGAGATGGTCAGGCGTGGTTGTGGAGATGTCAGGTGTCGTTGTGGAGATGTTCAGGTTAGGTTGTGGAGATGATCAGGTTTGGATTGGAGATTTTCAGGTGTTGTTGTGGAGATGTTCAGGTGTGGTTGTGGAGATGGTCAGGTGTGGTTGTGGAGATGGTCAGGTGTGGTTGTGGAGATGGTCAGGTGTGGGTGTGGAGATGTTTAGGTGTGGTTAAGGAGATGGTTAGGTGTGGTTGAGGAGATGGTCAGGTGTGGTTGTGGAGATGGTCAGGTGTGGTTGTGGAGATGGTCATGTGTGGTTTAGGAGATGGTACGGTGTGGTTTAGGAGATGTTCAGGTGTGCTTGTGGAGATGGTCAGGTGTGGTTGTGGAGATGTTCAGGTGTGGTTGTGGAGATGTTCAGGTGTGGTTGTGGAGATGTACAGGTGTTGTTGTGTAGATGTTCAGGTGTGGTTGTGAGGATAGTCAGGTGTGGTTGTTGAGATGTTCAGGTGTGGTTGTGGAGATGTTCAGGTTGAGGTTGTGGAGATGGTCAGGTGTGGTTGTGGATATTTTCAGGTTTTGTTGTGGAGATGTTCAGGTGAGGTTGTGGAGATGGTCAGGTGTGGTTGTGGAGATTTTCAGGTGTTGTTGTGGAGATGGTCAGGTGTGGTTGTGGGGATGTGTTGGTTGTGTATGGTTCTCTAAAGTACATTCAGGTCTAATTTAACCATCAAGTTTGATCTCCTGACCCACCACTCTACAAACTGAGAGCTGATGTAATCATCATGTCTGGTTAGAAGACAATTTGTATTTATTGCTTAGGACATCCTGATATGGTTATAAATTCTAAAATGATCCCTATTGGATGGACAGAAGGTGTCCGCTTCTACTGACCATCCATATTTGAGTGTCTACTTTGAAAGAAACTGTCCTGACACGAGCAGAGCGGAAGCAGTGTAGGTCATGAGACCTGTCACAAACAATTGACAATAGCTCGTCTACTCTGTCACAAATCAAATTATTGCCATCAATTCCAGACTTTTATCGAATCCTTTCAGGGCACAGAGATTGTACCCTGGTCGGCTGTAGCAGTCACAATGTAGCTCTACGTCTGGGCTGAACAAGAACAACTCACAGTTACCCCAAGGTCATACACCGGGTCATTGGATCCTGATACTGTCTATCAAAGACTTTAGATATGTCATTCTGAGGCAGACTTACGTCCTCGTACGCACGCGCTGACCTACATCTGCTATGTTCTAATTGTCAATGACATTTATCCCAGGAACAAACCTAGACTCATGCAGCCATTCATCACGGAACTAACTACAGGAAATCCCATGAATGGCGGTAGTCTGGAATCCCAGATAAGCAAACAGGGGGAAACTGACCTCTACATTGAATGATCTTCTCTGTGGAATGTCCTGCCAGAGCTGGGCTGCCTCAGAGTAAAGTTCATCTCTGGCTGTCTGACACCGATCGAAACGGTTTCACTTAGTCCCTTTGGCGTTCCATTCTGATTGAATGCCGTTTTCCGTACACTGAACGGGCTTGCAATCTGATAGCATGTCGTGCCATCGACGGTCCAGGCAGGTGTGCAGGGACTGGTACGGATGTGGCGATGACACGTGGCATGAGCAGATAATGTGTTTTATTGGCAGCAATAAGCGGGAGGTGTCACGTGAATTAATCCGATGTGGCAATAATTTGTGGCTGATTGGATAGGCTAGTGAATTCCTCGCCTACATATCGTACGTGGCCAGACATGTTGGTGAACGTGGGCCACGATCGACCAGTACAGACGTATGGTACGTGGATCAGTCGAAGTCCTTTAGGAAATATGTGTCCTCAACATTCGAGAAACTTCTCCACAATAACGTATGATCACCACCGTGTGTACATGGCCTTACACCTGCCAAGTCATTCAGATATTGCTGATTCAAATGATGAAGATACGACCGTTATATAAAGGGGATGCTTTTCTTTGATCTTTTCCGCCAACGAAAATATTTGGTTCCTCTAATACATTCCATGCTGGAATTGTACAAACAGCATCAGGTTTATGATGCATAGGCGTGTCTCCAAAGATCGTGTGGGAAGGTTTATCTGCGTAGTTACAAATACGATTCACTGATATGTATCTATTTCATTTATGTTCTAGTCGATGAGGAAGGTTGTTTATTGTGTGTGTGTGGGCGTGGTTGTGTGTGTGTTTGTTTGCGTTTTTGTGTGTTTGCATGGTGTTTATAAGTTTCTGTGCGTGTTTATGTGCGTGTGTTTGTGTGTAATTTATGGGCGAGTGTTTGTGTGTACTTAATGTATGTGTCTGCGTCTGTGTTTGTGTCTTTGTGTGGTGTTTATGCAATTGTATGCGTGTTTATGTGTGTTTGTTTTGGTGTGTTTTTGTGTGCTTGTGTATGTATGTGTGTTTGTGTGGTGTTTATGTGTGTGCGTTGGTATCCGTGTTTATGTATGTGTGTCTGTATGCGTGTTATTGTATGTGTGTTTGTTTGCGTATATGTGTTTGTTTGTGTCTGTGTACTTGCGCGCGCGCATACACATAGGAAGTGAGTTTCACAAAGCTCATCCACATGAGCTAACCTGACTATCTGCTGAAAGAGTCAGCACGTATCCTATTCAAAGTCAGGTGAGTCACAGAGGTTGATGACTCTACTTGGCTCAACGAACGGCACCCCGTCCTTCTGTTAGCAGCCATTTCCTCTTTCTATACCTGGTCCTCACTTGCAGACTAGTACCGTCTGTCTATCTTTGAGGGGGGCTGTATTGATCAGCTGGTGAACAGAACATAGTTTAGAGGATGCGTGTTCTGAGATCACATGGCCTTGCTCTAGTTGGTTCACGTCAGAGGTTATCCATTCAAACACCTATGGTGATGCTCTAAAGTTATGTGTGGGTCTGTTCTAGGATCATCTTGTTGGTCTGTTCTAGGGTCATCTTGTGGGTCTGTTCTAGGGTCATCTTGTGGGTCTGTTCGTCTTCTTGTCGGTCTGTTCTAGGTTCATCTTGTGGGTCTGTTCTAGGGTCATCTTGTGGGTCTGTTCTAGGATCATCTTGTGGGTCTGTTCTAGGATCATCTTGTTGGTCTGTTCTAGGATTATCTTGTCGGTCTGTTCTAGGATCATCTTGTGGGTCTGTTCTAGGGTCATCTTGTGGGTCTGTTCAAGGGTCATCTTGTGGGTCTGTTCTAGGATCATCTTGTGGGTCTGTTCTAGGATCATCTTGTGGGTCTGTTCTAGGATCATCTTGTCGTTCTGTTCTAGGATCATCTTGTGGGTCTGTTCTAGGGTCATCTTGTGGGTCTGTTCGTCATCTTGTGGGTCTATTCCAGGATCATCTTGTGGGTCTGTTCTAGGGTCATCTTGTGGGTCTGTTCGTCATCTTGTGGGTCTGTTCTAAGGTCATCTTGTGGGTCTGCTCTAGGATAATCTTGTGGGTCTGTTCTAGGGTCATCTTGTGGGTCTGTTCGTCTTCTTGTCGGTCTGTTCTAGGTTCATCTTGTGGGTCTGTTCTAGGGTCATCTTGTGGGTCTGTTCTAGGATCATCTTGTGGGTCTGTTCTAGGATCATCTTGTGGGTCTGTTCTAGGATTATCTTGTCGGTCTGTGCTAGGATCATCTTGTGGGTCTGTTCTAGGGTCATCTTGTGGGTCTCTTCAAGGGTCATCTTGTGGGTCTGTTCTAGGATCATCTTGTGGGTCTGTTCTAGGATCATCTTGTGGGTCTGTTCTAGGATCATCTTGTCGTTCTGTTCTAGGATAATCTTGTGGGTCTGTTCTATGGTCATCTTGTGGGTCTGTTCGTCATCTTGTGGGTCTATTCCAGTGTCATCTTGTGGGTCTGTTCTAGGGTCATCTTGTGGGTCTGTTCGTCATCTTGTGGGTCTGTTCTAAGGTCATCTTGTGGGTCTGCTCTAGGATAATCTTGTATGTCTGTTCTAGGGTCATCTTGTGGGACTGCTCTAGGGTCATCTTGTGGGTCTATTCGTCATCTTGTCGGTCTGTTCTAGGGTCATCTTGTGGGTCTGTTCTAGGGTCATCTTGTGGGTCTGTTCGTCTTCTTGTCGGTCTTTTCTAGGGTCATCTTGTGGGTCTGCTCTAGGATCATCTTGTGGATCTGTTCTAGTATCATTTTGTGGGACTGCTCTAGGGTCATCTTGTGGGTCTGTTCCAAGATCATCTTGTGGGTCTGTTCGTCATTTATGGGTCTGTTCGTCATCTTGTGGGTCTGCTCTAGGGTCATCGTGTGGGTCTGCTCTAGGGTTATCTTGTGGGTCTATTCTAGGGTCATTTTGTGGGTCTGCTCTAGGATCATCTTGTGGGTCTGTTCTAGGATCATCTTGTGGGTCTGTTCTAGAATGATCTTGTGGGTCTGTTCTAGGATCATCTTGTGGGTCTGTTCTAGGATCATCGTGTGGGTCTGTTCTAGGGTCATCTTGTGGGTCTGTTCGTCTTCTTGTCGGTCTGTTCTAGGTTCATCTTGTGGGTCTGTTCTAGGGTCATCTTGTGGGTCTGTTCTAGGATCATCTTGTGGGTCTATTCTAGGATCATCTTGTGGGTCTGTTCTAGGATTATCTTGTCGGTCTGTTCTAGGATCATCTTGTGGGTCTGTTCTAGGTTCATCTTGTGGGTCTGTTCTAGGGTCATCTTGTGGGTCTGTTCTAGGATCATCTTGTGGGTCTGTTCTAGGATTATCTTGTGGGTCTGTTCTAGGATCATCTTGTCGTTCTGTTCTAGGATCATCTTGTGGGTCTGTTCTAGGGTAATCTTGTGGGTCTGTTCGTCATCTTGTGGGTCTATTCCAGGGTCATCTTGTGGGTCTGTTCTAATGTCATCTTGTGGGTCTGTTCGTCATCTTGTGGGTATTTTCTAAGGTCATCTTGTGGGTCTGCTCTAGGATAATCTTGTGGGTCTGTTCTAGGGTCATCTTCTGGGACTGCTCTAGGGTGATCTTGTGGGTCTATTCGTCATCTTGTCGGTCTGTTCTAGGGTCATCTTGTGGGTCTGTTCTAGGGTCATCTTGTGGGTCTGTTCGTCTTCTTGTCGGTCTGTTCTAGGGTCATCTTGTGGGTCTGCTCTAGGATCATCTTGTGGATCTGTTCTAGGGTCATTTTGTGGGACTGCTCTAGGGTCATCTTGTGGGTCTGTTCCAAGATCATTATGTGGGTCTGTTCGTCATTTATGGGTCTGTTCGTCATCTTGTGGGTCTGCTCTAGGGTCATCGTGTGGGTCTGCTCTAGGGTTATCTTGTGGGTCTGTTCTAGGGTCATCTTGTGGGTCTGCTCTAGGATCATCTTGTGGGTCTGTTCTATGATCATCTTGTGGTTCTGTTCTAGAATCATCTTGTGGGTCTGTTCTAGGATCATCTTGTGGGTCTGTTCTAGGATCATCTTGTGGGTCTGTTCTAGGGTCATCTTGTGGGTCTGTTCTAGAGTCATCTTGTGGGTCTATTCTAGGATCATCTTGTGGGTCTGTTCTAGGGTCATCGTGTGGGTCTGTTCTAGGGTCATCTTGTTGGTCTGTTCTAGGATCATCTTGTGTGTCTGTTCTAGGATCATCTTGTGGGTCTGTTCTAGGATCATCTTGTCGGTCCGTTCTAAGATCATATTGTGGGTCGGTTCTAGGGTCATCTTGTGGGTCTGTTCGTCATATTGTGGGTCTATTCCAGGGTTATCTTGTGGGAACTGTTCTAGGGTCATCTTGCGGGTCTGTTCGTCATCTTGTGGGTCTGTTCTAGGGTCATCTTGTGGGTCTGCTCTAGGATCATCTTGTGGGTCTGTTCTAGGGTCATCTTATGGGACTGCTCTAGGGTCATCTTGTGGGTCTGTTCGTCATCTTGTCGATCTGTTCTACGATCATCTTGTGGGTCTGTTCCAAGATCATCTTGTGGGTCTGTTCGTCATTTATGGGTCTGTTCGTCATCTTGCAGGTTTGCTCTAGGGTCATCGAGTGGGTCTGCTCTAGGTTTATCTTGTGGGTCTGTTCGTCATATTGTGGGTCTGTTCTATGGTCATCTTGTGGGTCTCCTCTAGGATCATGTTGTGGGTCTGCTCTAGGGTTATCGTGTGGGTCTGCTCTAGGCTCATATTGTCGGTCTGCTCTAGGGTCATCTTGTCGGTCTGCTCTAGGGTCATCTTGTCGGTCTGCTCTATGGTCATCTTGTGGGTCTGTTCTAGGGTCATCTGGTTGGTCTGCTCTAGGGTCTTCTTGTGGGTCTGTTCGTCATCTTGTGGGTCTGCTCTAGGGTCATCGTGTGGGTCTGCTCTAGGGTTATCTTGTGGGTCTGTCCTAGGGTCATCTTGTGGGTCTGCTCTAGGATCATCTTGTGGGTCTGTTCTAGGATCATCTTGTGGGTCTGTTCTAGGGTCATCTTGTGGGTCTGTTATATGGTCATATTGTGGGTCTGTTCTAGGATCATCTTGTGGGTCTGTTCTAGGGTCATCGTGTGGGTCTGTTCTAGGGTCATCCTGTGTATCTATTCTAGGATCATCTTGTAGGTCTGTTCTAGGATCATATTGTGAGTCTGTTCTAGGATCATCTTGTCGGTCTGTTCTAGGATCATCTTGTGGGTCTGTTCTAGGGTCATCTTGTGGGTCTGTTCGTCATATTGTGGGTCTATTCCAGGGTTATCTTGTGGGTCTGTTCTAGGATCATCTTGTGGGTCTGTTCTAGGGTCATCGTGTGAGTCTGTTCTAGGGTCATCCTGTGGGTCTGTTCTAGGATCATCTTGTCGGTCGGTTCTAGGATCATCTTGTGGGTCTGTTCTAGGGTCATCTTGTGGGTCTGTTCGTCATATTGTCGGTCTATTCCAGGGTTATCTTGTGGGTCTGTTCTAGGGTCATCTTGTGGGTCTGTTCGTCATCTTGTGGGTCTGTTCTAGGGTCATCTTGTGGGTCTGTTCTAGGATCATCTTGTGGGTCTATTCTAGGATCATCTTGTGGGTCTGTTCTAGGATTATCTTGTCGGTCTGTTCTAGGATCATCTTGTGGGTCTGTTCTAGGTTCATCTTGTGGGTCTGTTCTAGGGTCATCTTGTGGGTCTGTTCTAGGATCATCTTGTGGGTCTGTTCTAGGATCATCTTGTGGGTCTGTTCTAGGATCATCTTGTCGTTCTGTTCTAGGATCATCTTGTGGGTCTGTTCTAGGGTCATCTTGTGGGTCTGTTCGTCATCTTGTGGGTCTATTCCAGGGTCATCTTGTGGGTCTGTTCTAATGTCATCTTGTGGGTCTGTTCGTCATCTTGTGGGTATGTTCTAAGGTCATCTTGTGGGTCTGCTCTAGGATAATCTTGTGGGTCTGTTCTAGGGTCATCTTCTGGGACTGCTCTAGGGTGATCTTGTGGGTCTATTCGTCATCTTGTCGGTCTGTTCTAGGGTCATCTTGTGGGTCTGTTCTAGGGTCATCTTGTGGGTCTGTTCGTCTTCTTGTCGGTCTGTTCTAGGGTCATCTTGTGGGTCTGCTCTAGGATCATCTTGTGGATCTGTTCTAGGGTCATTTTGTGGGACTGCTCTAGGGTCATCTTGTGGGTCTGTTCCAAGATCATTATGTGGGTCTGTTCGTCATTTATGGGTCTGTTCGTCATCTTGTGGGTCTGCTCTAGGGTCATCGTGTGGGTCTGCTCTAGGGTTATCTTGTGGGTCTGTTCTAGGGTCATCTTGTGGGTCTGCTCTAGGATCATCTTGTGGGTCTGTTCTATGATCATCTTGTGGGTCTGTTCTAGAATCATCTTGTGGGTCTGTTCTAGGATCATCTTGTGGGTCTGTTCTAGGATCATCTTGTGGGTCTGTTCTAGGGTCATCTTGTGGGTCTGTTCTAGAGTCATCTTGTGGGTCTATTCTAGGATCATCTTGTGGGTCTGTTCTAGGGTCATCGTGTGGGTCTGTTCTAGGGTCATCTTGTTGGTCTGTTCTAGGATCATCTTGTGGGTCTGTTCTAGGATCATCTTGTGGGTCTGTTCTAGGATCATCTTGTCGGTCCGTTCTAGGATCATATTGTGGGTCGGTTCTAGGGTCATCTTGTGGGTCTGTTCGTCATATTGTGGGTCTATTCCAGGGTTATCTTGTGGGAACTGTTCTAGGGTCATCTTGCGGGTCTGTTCGTCATCTTGTGGGTCTGTTCTAGGGTCATCTTGTGGGTCTGCTCTAGGATCATCTTGTGGGTCTGTTCTAGGGTCATCTTATGGGACTGCTCTAGGGTCCTTTTGTGGGTCTGTTCGTCATCTTGTCGATCTGTTCTACGATCATCTTGTGGGTCTGTTCCAAGATCATCTTGTGGGTCTGTTCGTCATTTATGGGTCTGTTCGTCATCTTGCAGGTTTGCTCTATGGTCATCTTGTGGGTCTGCTCTAGGATCATCTTGTGGGTCTGCTCTAGGGTCATCTTGTGGGTCTGCTCTAAGGTCATCTGGTCGATCTGCTCTAAGGTCATCTTTTCGGTCTGTTCTAGGATCATCTTGTCGGTCTGTTCTAGGATCATCTTGTGGGTCTGTTCGTCATATTGTGGGTCTATTCCAGGGTTATCTTGTGGGAACTGTTCTAGGATCATCTTGTGGGTCTGTTCTAGGGTCATCTTGTGGGTCTGTTCGTCATCTTGTGGGTATGTTCTAGGGTCATCTTGTGGGTCTGCTCTAGGATCATCTTGTGGGTCTGTTCTAGGGTCATCTTATGGGACTGCTCTATGGTCATCTAATGGGTCTGTTCGTCATCTTGTCGATCTGTTCTACGATCATCTTGTGGGTCTGTTCCAAGATCATTTTGTGGGTCTGTTCGTCATTTATGGGTCTGTTCGTCATCTTGCAGGTTTGCTCTAGGGTCATCGAGTGGGTCTGCTCTAGGTTTATCTTGTGGGTCTGTTCGTCATATTGTGGGTCTGTTCTATGGTCATCTTGTGGGTCTCCTCTAGGATCATGTTGTGGGTCTGCTCTAGGGTTATCGTGTGGGTCTGCTCTAGGCTCATATTGTCGGTCTGCTCTAGGGTCATCTTGTCGGTCTGCTCTAGGGTCATCTTGTCGGTCTGCTCTATGGTCATCTTGTGGGTCTGTTCTAGGGTCATCTGGTTGGTCTGCTCTAGGGTCTTCTTGTCGGTCTGTTCTAGGGTCATCTTGTGGGTCTGCTCTAGGATCATCTTGTGGGTCTGTTCTAGGGTCATTTTGTGGGACTGCTCTAGGGTCATCTTGTGGGTCTGCTCGTCATTTTGTGAGTATGTTCTAGAGTCATGTTAAGGTTCTGTTCTAGGATCATCTTGTGGGTCTGTTCCAAGATCATCTTGTGGGTCTTTTCGTCAATTATGGGTCTGTTCGTCATCTTGTGGGTCTGCTCTAGGGTCATCGTGTGGGTCTGCTCTAGGGTTATCTTGTGGGTCTGTTCTAGGGTCATCTTGTGGGTCTGCTCTAGGATCATCTTGTGGGTCTGTTCTAGGATCATCTTGTGGGTCTGTTCTAGGGTCATCTTGTGGGTCTGTTATATGGTCATATTGTGGGTCTGTTCTAGGATCATCTTGTGGGTCTGTTCTAGGGTCATCGTGTGGGTCTGTTCTAGGGTCATCCTGTGGGTCTATTCTAGGATCATATTGTAGGTCTGTTCTAGGATCATATTGTGGGTCTGTTCTAGGATCATCTTGTCGGTCTGTTCTAGGATCATCTTGTGGGTCTGTTCTAGGGTCATCTTGTGGGTCTGTTCGTCATATTATGGGTCTATTCCAGGGTTATCTTGTGGGTCTGTTCTAGGATCATCTTGTGGGTCTGTTCTAGGGTCATCGTGTGAGTCTTTTCTAGGGTCATCCTGTGGGTCTGTTCTAGGATCATCTTGTCGGTCGGTTCTAGGATCATCTTGTGGGTCTGTTCTAGGGTCATCTTGTGGGTCTGTTCGTCATATTGTCGGTCTATTCCAGGGTTATCTTGTGGGTCTGTTCTAGGGTCATCTTGTGGGTCTGTTCGTCATCTTGTGGGTCTGTTCTAGGGTCATCTTGTGGGTCTGCTCTAGGATCATCTTGTGGGTCTGTTCTAGGGTCATCTTATGGGACTGCTCTAGGGTCATCTTGTGGGTCTGTTCGTCATCTTGTCGATCTGTTCTACGATCATCTTGTGGGTCTGTTCCAAGATCATCTTGTGGGTCTGTTCGTCATTTATGGGTCTGTTCGTCATCTTGCAGGTTTGCTCTATGGTCATCTTGTGGGTCTGCTCTAGGATCATCTTGTGGGTCTGCTCTAGGGTCATCTTGTGGGTCTACTCTAAGGTCATCTGGTCGATCTGCTCTAAGGTCATCTTTTCGGTCTGTTCTAGGATCATCTTGTCGGTCTGTTCTAGGATCATCTTGTGGGTCTGTTCGTCATATTGTGGGTCTATTCCAGGGTTATCTTGTGGGAACTGTTCTAGGATCATCTTGTGGGTCTGTTCTAGGGTCATCTTGTGGGTCTGTTCGTCATCTTGTGGGTATGTTCTAGGGTCATCTTGTGGGTCTGCTCTAGGATCATCTTGTGGGTCTGTTCTAGGGTCATCTTATGGGACTGCTCTATGGTCATCTAATGGGTTTGTTCGTCATCTTGTCGATCTGTTCTACGATCATCTTGTGGGTCTGTTCCAAGATCATCTTGTGGGTCTGTTCGTCATTTATGGGTCTGTTCGTCATCTTGCAGGTTTGCTCTAGGGTCATCGAGTGGGTCTGCTCTAGGGTTATCTTGTGGGTCTGTTCGTCATCTTGTGGGTCTGTTCTATGGTCATCTTGTGGGTCTGCTCTAGGATCATCTTGGGGGTCTGCTCTAGGGTCATCGTGTGGGTCTGTTCTAGGGTCATCTTGTTGGTCTGGTCTAGGATCATCTTGTGGGTCTGTTCTAGGATCATCTTGTGGGTCTGTTCTAGGATCATCTTGTCGGTCTGTTCTAGGATCATCTTATGGGTCTTTTCTAGGGTCATCTTGTGGGTCTTTTCGTCATATTGTGGGTCTATTCCAGGGTTATCTTGTGGGTCTGTTCTAGGGTCATATTGTGGGTCTGTTCGTCATCTTGTGGGTCTGTTCTAGGGTCATCTTATAGGACTGCTCTAGGGTCATCTTGTGGGTCTGTTCGTCATCTTGTCGATCTGTTCTACGATCATCTTGTGGGTCTGTTCGTCATTTATGGGTCTATTTGTCATCTTGCAGGTTTTCTCTAGGGTCATCGAGTGGGTCTGCTCTAGGGTTATCTTGTGGGTCTGTTCGTCATCTTGTGGGTCTGTTCTATGGTCATCTTGTGGGTCTGCTCTAGGATCATCTTGTGGGTCATCTCTAGGGTTATCTTGTGGGTCTGCTCTAGGCTCATCTTCTCGGTCTGCTCTAGGGTCATCTTGTCGGTCTGCTCTAGGGTCATCTAGTGGGTCTGCTCTAAGGTCGTCTGGTCGATCTGCTCTAAGGTCATCTTTTCGGTCTGCTCTAGGGTCATCTTGTGGGTCTGCTCTAAGGTCATCTTTTCAGTCTGCTCTAAGGTCATCTTTTCGTTCTGCTCTAGGGTCATCTTGTCGGTCTGAAATGTCTTTGCGTTTCCTCTAGAATGGACACCTGCTACAATTCCTCTAGAATGGACACCTGCTACAATTCCTTTAGAATGGACACCTGCTACACTTCCTCTAGAATGGACACCTGCTATACTGTCCCGCTCCCTCATTTCATCTGTTGTGTCCGATGACGTAAAGGATTTGGTCATTTGGTACCACTGCCACCATCAGGCATTGACGGAGATTGGGATGAGATGGGGAGGGGTGGGTCCTGCTAAGGGACCCAAGAACACTTATCTCAGTCCACTTGCTAAATGCATGTCCGTTCCTCTCTGGAGGGTAGTACCAATTGTCTGCTGTCCAATTTTGAATGGAAAACGAGTTTCAGCATTTCTTAAATCTCAAACTATGGCTGATCTCTTCATGAGCTACTATCAGCCGCTTCCATTTGCTACCTGGCACAATCCCTGTCCTGGTTCCATCAAATGTGGGCCATCCTTGTTCACTTGCACGAGCCGCATTGGTCGATGTCTGGCCTCTACATACACATCATCCTAACATTATCTACTCATTTCTCTTTCTTCACGTTAATAAATTCTTCTAGAAACTTCTAGCTGTGACTTCTCACCAATTTCTAGAAGCTTCTAGATGTGACTTCTCACAAATGAGACTTTTCGTCCACCTATGTACCTGTCAAGTCAGCAGATCTTAACTTTAACAATCGTAGATGCTCAGACAGCAATCTCGTTTTTCTTTCCCAGGACAACTTACCAATTATCATATCTGGCTATTTGTATCAGGGTCAGTGACTCATATCTGGCTGTTTGTAACAGGGTCAGTGACTCATATCTGGCTGTTTGTAACAGGGTCAATGACTCATATCTGGCTGTTTGTATCAGGGTCAATGACTCATATCTGGCTGTTTGTATCAGGGTCAGTGACTCATATCTGGCTGTTTGTAACAGGGTCAGTGACTCATATCTGGCTATTTGTATCAGGGTCAATGACTCATATCTGGCTGTTTGTATCAGGGTCAACCAGCCAGAGCTGACTAAGACCTCCATGAGGCGATCCTGGCAATGGGCCCAGGTGTGGCAAGGAATAAGGATGTTGGAGGAGAGGCACACTCAGGAAAGCTAGTTGAGATCTGATGTCCCGTCGAACGGCGCAGCCTCGCTGTAGATTACGATAGCACGTTTTTTGTCAGGACGATCTCTGAAAAAAAGGAAGAAGAAGAAGAAAGAAGAAGAAGAAAGAAGAAGGAAGAAGAAGAAGAAGAAGAAGAAGAAGAAGAAGAAGAAGAAGAAGAAGAAGAAGAAGAAGACTTACATTTTGAATGCACATTTCTTGCAATTAAATTACCCGGATTATTGAGTTACAATGAATGACAGAGCTGCACAAGCTTCTGACACGGCAACCTCAGCACTATTGTACAACAGCATCATGGATCTCAAACTTTGGACATTCAGAGCTCTACACCAAGTCAAGTTAATGCAGCAAGTGGAACGCGAGGTCAAGTTAATGGGTTAAATGGAACGCGAGGTCAAGTTAATGGGTTAAATGGAACGCGAGGTCAAGTTAATGGAGCAAGTGGAACGCGAGGTCAAGTTAATGGGTTAAGTGGAACGCGAAGTCAAGTTAATGGAGCAAGAGGCGCATGAGGTCAAGTTAATGAACAAAGTGGCGCATGAAGTCAAGTTTAGGGACAAAGTGGCTCATAAAGTCAAGTTAGCAAACCAAGTGGCTCATAAAGTCAAGTTAGCAAACCAAGTGGCTCATAAAGTCAAGTTAGCAAACCAAGTGGCTCATAAAGTCAAGTTAGCAAACCAAGTGGCTCATAAAGTCAAGTTAGCAAACCAAGTGGCTCATAAAGTCAAGTTAGCAAACCAAGTGGCTCATAAAGTCAAGTTAGCGGGCCTAGTGATGTAGGACTACAACATGGCAGGTAAGGCTAAAACAAATTAAATGAATGAAGAAACCCACAGCAAGACGTTGAACGGCCAGAACACGTCAGGACAGAACACGTCAGGACAGAACACGTCAGGACAGAACACGTCATGAGCTTGGCTGCGTCCAGGCTTTCCCATCGATGGAAACCAATCAGGTTTAGTCAATAAGTCAAACACGTCCCTCAATTTCAGTTTATAAGCCCAAGCCAGGAAACAGAGTTGAGGGCCCACACAAGACTACACGACTGGAGACAGAGTTGAGGGCCACACAAGACTACACGACTGGAGACAGAGTTGGGTCCACACAAGACTACACGACTGGAGATAGGGTTGGGTCCACACAAGACTACACGACTGGAGATAGGGTTGGGTCCACACAAGACTACACGACTGGAGATAGGGTTGGGTCCACACAAGACTACACGACTGGAGATAGGGTTGGGTCCACACAAGACTACACGACTGGAGATAGGGTTGGGTCCACACAAGACTACACGACTGGAGATAGGGTTGGGTCCACACAAGACTACACGACTGGAGATAGGGTTGGGGTCCGAACAAGACTACACGACTGAAGACAAGGTTGGGGTCCACACAAGACTACACGACTGGAGACAAGGTTGGGGTCTACACAAGATGAACTTCCTTGTCCAGTAACGGGTTGCTTGTATGCCATCATATCTATGCTTGCTTTCTTATGACAACTGGCAACCTCCCCAGGCGGCTGGTTCTCGGGTTCGCCTCTCTACACGGCTGGTACTCGTGTTAGCCTCTCCACACGGCTGGTACTCGTGTTAGCCTCTCCACACAGCTGGTACTCAGGTTAGCCATACAACATGTCACATACAACATACAACATACACCATGCAACATTAAACATACAACATGCAACATATAACATACAGCATACAACATTCAACATTCAGCATAGAGCATACACTTTGTTTTAGACAATGTGCGGTAGCTAGGATCAAAAGATCACCCAATGTTTACTCGACACGACCAGCTGACTGACACCCAATGTTTACTCGACAAGACCAGCTGACTGACACCCAATGTTTACTCGACACGACCAGCTGACTACCACTCAATGTTTGCTCGACACGACAGCTGTTTTCTGACTGTCCTTCAATCATCAACATCTAGATGCTGCACGTGCATTCTTACCGCTGTTCAAACACAATATATAACAATTCAATATCCCCCCAAACATCAGTTTGGCTTTCATATTTAAGGGAGACGAGTATTAGATATGACGACGACCAAATGGAACTGAGTATGTGTAAATTCTTCATTTCAAAACGATTCACTTTTAGGGGGAAGTATCTTTCTAAAATATGGCTTCATCTAAAAAAAAAACAAGAAAACTCATTTTTCAATCCGTTCGATGGTGATAATATTCTTCCCTATAATTTCCGAAACCAAGCCATAGAAACAATTCCAATTTCTAAATTTTGGCTTCAACAAATCCAAGCCGGCAACCCAGCTCGGGATGACTATCACAAAGAAGATCGCAGGACAGAGGAGAAGGTCATGTGTGGGCAGCTTGACCTATCAGGACAGAGGAGACATGGTCACGTGTGGGCAGCTTGACCTATCAGGACAGAGGAGACATGGTCACGTGTGGAGAGCTTGACCTATCAGGACAGAGGAGACATGGTCACGTGTGGGGAGCTTGACCTATCAGGACAGAGGAGAAGGTCATGTGTGGGAGAGCTTGACCTATCAGGACAGAGGAGACATGGTCACGTGTGGGGAGCTTGACCTATCAGGGCAGAGGAGACATGGTCACGTGTGGGGAGCTTGACCTATCAGGGCAGAGGACAAGGTCATGTGTGGGAGAGCTTGACCTATCAGGACATAAAAGCCAAGGTCACGTGTGGGGAGCTTGACCTATCAGGACAAAGGAGGCAAGGTCAGGTGTGGACAGCTTGACCTTTCAGGACAGAGAAGACAAGGTCACGTGTGTGGAGCTTGACCTATCAGGACAGATAAGACAAGGTCACGTGTGGAGAGCTTGACCTATCAGGACAGATAAGACAAGGTCACGTGTGGAGAGCTTGACATATGAGGACAGAGGAGACAAGGTCCCGTGTGGGGAGCTTGACCTATCAGGACAGAGATTGAATATTTCCATTTTGGGGAGACGAGAGTTGAAAAGCCCGGCTTACATGGACATGAGGTGGGAATCATAGACTTTACAAACAGTAGACCAAACACGAGAGACCCACCGCGAGAGACCAATCACTAGAGACCCAACATGAGAGACCCACCACGAGAGACCCATCACGAAAGACCCAACATGAGAGATCCACCATGAGAGATCCACCACGAGAGACCAAACATGAAAGACCCACCACGAGAGACCCATCACGAAAGACCCAACATAAGAGACCCAACATGAGAGATCCACCATGAGAGACCCACCACGAGAGACCTATCACGAAAGACCCAACATGAGAGACCCACCATGAGAGACCCACCACGGGATCATAGACTCTGACAAGGGACAGTCTGTCTGTATAAGAGGCTGGCTCGCATGCTGACGACGACCTTGCAGTAGTGCTAGCCGCTCTCAACCCGCTAGATGGTTGTCATGTGAGATGACCACCTTAACCGGGTAGGTGTTGTGGTTGTTGTTGGATTACACCTCTCCCGAGGAAGCTTTGATCAGCCACAGCTGCCAACAATGACTGTTCGTTTATTTGCACAAAGACAGTACCGGTACCCATACAGTTCAGGGGATACTTGGTCGTACATTGTGTGATTACGTTTGTGCAGTTGGGGGTGGGGGGATATGTACACGGTAGCATGTCTATGCGTGGATTTATAGGCTTGTGTGTGTATGGTAGTGTCAGTAGTAGTAGGTGTGGTAGTAGTAGTAGTAGTAGTAGTAGTAGTAAAAGTAGTAGTTGTGGTAGTAGTAGTAGTAGTTGTGGTAGTAGTAGTAGTAGTAGTAGTAGTTGTTGTGGTAGTAGTAGGTGTGGTAGTAGTAGGTGTGGTAGTAATAAGGGTAATAGTAGTAGTAAAAGTAGTAGTTGTGGTAGTAGTAGTAGTAGTTGTGGTAGTAGTAGTAGTACTAGTAGTAGTTGTGGTAGTAGTAGGTGTGGTAGTAATAAGGGTAATAGTAGTAGTAAAAGTAGTAGTTGTGGTAGTAGAAGGTGTGGTAGCAGAAGTAGTAGTAGTAGGTGTGGTAGTAGTAGTGGTAGTAGTAGTAGTAGGTGTGGTAGTAGCAGTAGTAGCTGTGGTAGTAGTAGGTGTGGTAGTAGTAGGTGTGGTAGTAGTAGGTGTGGTAGTAGTAGGTGTGGTAGTAGTAGGTGTGGTAGCAGAAGTAGTAGTTTTGGTAGTAGTAGTAGTAGGTGTGGCAGTAGCAGTAGTAGCTGTGGTAGTAGTAGTGGTAGTAGTAGTAGTAGGTGTGGTAGTAGTAGGTGTGGTAGCAGTAGGTGTGGTAGTAATAGTGGTAGTAATAGTAGTTGTTGTAGTAGTGGTGGTAGTATTAGTAGTAGTAATGGTAGTAGTGGTGGTAGTGGTGGTAGTAGTGGTGGTAGTGGTGGTAGTAGCGGTAGTTCTGTGGTAGTGGTGGTAATAGCGGTAGTAGTGGTGGTAATGGTGGTAGTAGCGGTAGTAGTGGTGGTCGTGATGATAGTAGTGGTGGTAGTGGTGGTAGTGGGGGTAATGGTGATAGTAGTGGTGGTAGTGTGGTAGTGGTGGTAAAAGTGGTAGTAGTGGTGGTAGTGGTGGATCTCGCGAGGACGTTGATGCTTGGCCAGTGGGGATAACGATTTCATCTCCAGCTGTTCTAGCTCAGACTTGACCCTTGTCTGACCTTGACTCCTAAAACGGATTGCATGGATTAGTCACACCAGACTAGTGGGGCGGGGGGAGGACCGACACGAAGAGGACCGACGGATGAACCGATCTGGTAAATGAGGCCCGTGTGTACAGGTCCCACACGTCCATGTACACACGTCTGTCACCAGAACTCCCATGTACACACGTCTGTCACCAGAACTCCCATGTACACACGTCTGTCACCAGACCTTCCATGTACACATGTCTGTCACCAGACCTTCCATGTACACATGTCTGTCACCAGACCTTCCATGTACACATGTCTGTCACCAGACCTTCCATGTACACATGTCTGTCACCAGACCTTCCATGTACACATGTCTGTCACCAGACCTTCCATGTACACATGTCTGACATCAGATTGTACTATTCGACCAACCGAGAAAGATACAAAAACCAAGAGTGCTGACCTAACTCAGATATTTATCTCTCGTCGCTCGCTCTCAAGTAATCCCATGTCCCTCCTTCAGAAACCCGCCAGACCTTCTCATCCTTCTCCCGTCGCCATACAGTTTATCAAACAATCAGGATGGGGTGGGTCATTCAGTCGATCTGCTCCTCTAGTGGAGCTGGCAGACCTGCAGATCATGTTCTATCGTTTGTTTGTTCTGTCCTACATGTATGTGTACACAATATGTCATCTCTGTATGTTGTTGAAAATGATTTTTTTTCAACCTGCAGAGGCCTTTCACAGGAAGCCTGTCTTCATCTTGGGTTTTGCCGCCTCCATCTTTGGCTAGCCTATGCTGCTTCATGTCCATGTTTCTTACAGTGTGCAGGTAGGTGAAGCGGTTAGGAGACAATGGTCCGTGAGCACGATGGGTTTCTAGATGGAGGCTGCACGCAATGAGGATGATGTCTTTCTCATTAGACCTAGCCAGGTGATGCGGTCACGGACATACGTCGAGAGGACGGTCAAGATGGTAGCTTCCCATTCTTGACATCCTCGGCAACATGCGGCCAAATACGGCCAAACGGCGACGGCTTAGCATGATAAGAATTCTTTTGAAACGTCTCTGCCGGGTGACTTCGTCGATTGTGACCCGCTCACAGCAGTGTCGCGTCCCTGGTCCAACGTGTTTGTACGCGTCTCTGGTCCAACGTGTGGATCGCGTCTCTGGTCCAACAACTGGAACGCGTCTCTGGTCCAACGTGTGGATCGCATCTTTGGTCCAACGTGTGGATAGCGTCTCTGGTCCAACAACTGGAACGCGTCTCTGGTCCAACGTGTGGATCGCGTCTTTGGTCCAACGTGTGGATCGCGTCTCTGGTCCAACAACTGGATAGCGTCTCTGGTCCAACAACTGGAACGCGTCTCTGGTCCAACGTGTGGATCGCGTCTTTGGTCCAACAACTGGAACGCGTCTCTGGTCCAACGTGTGGATCGCGTCTTTGGTCCAACGTGTGGATAGCGTCTCTGGTCCAACAACTGGAACGCGTCTTTGGTCCAACGTGTGGATCGCGTCTCTGGTCCAACAACTGGAACGCGTCTCTGGTCCAACGTGTGGATCGCGTCTTTGGTCCAACGTGTGGATAGCGTCTCTGGTCCAACAACTGGAACGCGTCTCTGGTCCAACGTGTGGATCGCGTCTTTGGTCCAACGTGTGGATCGCGTCTCTGGTCCAACAACTGGATAGCGTCTCTGGTCCAACAACTGGAACGCGTCTCTGGTCCAACGTGTGGATCGCGTCTTTGGTCCAACAACTGGAACGCGTCTCTGGTCCAACAACTGGAACGCGTCTCTGGTCCAACGTGTGGATCGCGTCTTTGGTCCAACGTGTGGATAGCGTCTCTGGTCCAACAACTGGAACGCGTCTCTGGTCCAACGTGTGGATCGCGTCTTTGGTCCAACGTGTGGATCGCGTCTCTGGTCCAACAACTGGATAGCGTCTCTGGTCCAACAACTGGAACGCGTCTCTGGTCCAACGTGTGGATCGCGTCTTTGGTCCAACGTGTGGATCGCGTCTCTGGTCCAACAACTGGAACGCGTCTCTGGTCCAACGTGTGGATCGCGTCTTTGGTCCAACGTGTGGATAGCGTCTCTGGTCCAACAACTGGAACGCGTCTCTGGTCCAACGTGTGGATCGCGTCTTTGGTCCAACGTGTGGATCGCGTCTCTGGTCCAACAACTGGATAGCGTCTCTGGTCCAACAACTGGAACGCGTCTCTGGTCCAACGTGTGGATCGCGTCTTTGGTCCAACGTGTGGATCGCGTCTCTGGTCCAACAACTGGAACGCGTCTCTGGTCCAACGTGTGGATCGCGTCTCTGGTCCAACGTGTGGATTGTGTCTCTGGTCCAACGTGTGGATTGCGTCAATGCCCTTCTGAGCGACCTACAGAATGGTCCAGGTCTAGAAACCCCACAGTAAGATGATACGGACAAAGGTTAAGTCACTTTGCAGCTTGGTTTTCTGTTAAAGTCTCAACTGTTCCAGACTCGATGCACGGCCTTTCATTCGGGCGGCGGCCAGACCGACTCTTCGATTGGTCTTCGGGTGGCTCTGTGGGTTGGGGTTTTGTTTATTGCCCAGTTAAGTGATAGCGATGTGTCTTGGGCATGTTGCCAGCCGGGCAGGTCCCAGTCTTTGTAAGATGATGTTAGTCGGATGGGAAAGAACACCACAAACAAAGCGAACCAACTAATCCAAATGACAAAACCACAAGACGTTTCCGTGGACACAAGTGTCAGTCATCGGCTAGTGGGAATTCCAGTCACATTCGTGACTTAGTCCACAATGGACTAAAACACCAGAGCAAAGCTATACCCGCTGCCTGTCAGGCGCCAACTTTCACTGAATTGTCACTGTTGAAATTGTAGCTTTTATTCATGTCCCTTTAACGAGCTGTTTATCCGTGGATTCTATTGTTTTTGTGGATCACTATGACAGATCGAGAATCTGCCAGAAAGATCTTCTTGTCTCTGGCACGGGCATTCTTCTCTTGGTGTTGTTACAGCTGATATGGCTTCAGCCTCAGACCGGAAGATTTTTTTAGAACTTGCCAGTCAACACTGAGATATGCATTTTCTGTCCATGAAAATTTTGTCTCATGGAATCCCTCTCTGCTGATCCATGTGTGTGTCAGTGGGTCCACTCTCTGGCTGTATGAGTGGGTCCACTCTCTGGCTGTATGAGTGGGTCCACTCTCTGGCTGTATGAGTGGGTCCACTCTCTGGCTGTATGAGTGGGTCCACTCTCTGGCTGTATGAGTGGGCCCACTCTCTGGCTGTATGAGTGGGTCCACTCTCTGGCTGTGTGAGTGAGTCCACTCCGTGGCTGTGTGAGTGGCAAGTGCATTGTTTCTGGTGTTGAGCGCAGGGCCGCATCTCTTGAGTCTGCTTGGTGCCACCGTTCCAGCCAACTATAAATTATTACATAACACGACAAAGGTTAATTTATAAACAAGTCTGGTCGTCTATAAATGATTAATAAACAGAAGTGACTGAAAGTGAACTGTCAAGCGGATCAACACTGTGACGAGTACATATAGAGGTCCATCAATTGTGACGAGTACATATAGAGGTCCATCAATTGTGACGAGTACATATAGAGGTCCATCAATTGTGACGAGTACATATAGAGGTCCATCAATTGTGACGAGTACATATAGAGGTCCATCAATTGTGACGAGTACATATAGAGGTCCATCAATTGTGACGAGTAGTGAAGGCCATGACAAGATAATAGCCCATGCAGGTGTAACAGTTCCCGCCGGAGCAAGGGGAGTTTAGGATGCCTGAACATGTTAAAGCTTAAAGCTACCTGAATGCATGTCAAGGTCACTCACCGTCTCAGCAAAGGAGAACAGAGTTGGGTTAAGGAATGTGGACAGGTAGAAACTGACCACTGGCCTTCCGATTTTGGTAGGGGGAGATTGATTGACAGACGAAATTGGCAACGGGGCTTGCTGCGAGAGAATGAGTGACAGGTGTGCAAAGTGTTTCGTTCCAATTGGAATTGAAGATGACCATACCTGAGATCGATTGGTCAAGCTCTGGCCTTGCTTGAGGATATATAACTCGAGACAAAGTTTAGCTCGAGAGGGGAGAGAGAGTGAGGCTGGAGAGAGAGAGAGACTGAATGTAGACAGTGTGTTTAAACTCACCGACTTAGGTAGAGGAGCGATTGATAGACGGTTGGACGAATGTTTAGTGATAGAACAGGATCGCTCAAATAGGTGTGTGAGTTTTGCATTAATAGATAATCTGAACGTGTGTTTGTAAGCAAGGACACATTGTGAACGAGTATGTCGAGATCGCCCGCCTGAGGGGATTTCAGTGAGGAAGGGTATTTGATAAGGTGTGTTGAAGACGCAGTTAAGGCGATGTGTGTGTGATGTAATTGCAAGGCAATAGAACTGTTTTTTTTTAGTTAGTTGGGAATTCCATCAATAGCTAATGCTTATAATTCCCGTTTTAGTAGAATGTTTAGTTAAGATATGTATTATATTGTGTTTGTAATTTCTCTACTCATTCTATGATATGAGTAGGATTTAATAAATATGCCACCTGCTGTATGGTATGTCATTTACTGAGTATGGTCATGATGATGTGGATGAGTGTGAGAATGTTCTAAGTTAGATCACGGCCAGGGCAAAGAAATAGAGGATCTGCTACACAGGCAGCAGACATCATGGCATAATATTTAAACAATTTTACTATGTTTTGAGTGCAACGAAATTCACTTTCATCGGCATTCGAACAATAAAGGCACTGTATATCGCCGCAACGCCTTTAACATTAAAAAAAAACACTAATCATGATAATGACCTACTAGCCTAAAGTGAGCCATCTCAAGACTGTACAGAGCAATGTTAGAGGGCGTTTACGACTCGCTTTAAAGACACGTACAATATGTGGTTCTGTCGCCATGGATTACTGTAGAACTCTTCAAACGCTGTCCAGTGAAACACATGTTGTTACCCGATAAATGATAAACATGAATTCTAATTACTTGATATGGCTGAAAGCTGAGACGCAGCGTTCATTGTATAATAACTAACACTATATATTTTAGGTAATTTATATGGCATTGAAATATATTATTTTGAAGATCTGCACCTATTTCTGAAGGCACTATAACATGGTAGGGTAGGGACATGTCAGGTATACACTTCACGGTAAAATACAATCCCTTCCTGGGAGAAGGGGAAGGAAATGCCTCTGTCTAACTTGTATTCCCTACTTCTGTGTTACTCACGAAGAGCTGCACAAGTCTGCCGGGGTACTGTTCCACCACCCTCGCGCAGACTCGCCGAATGCACCACTTGAACACTCCCAGAAGCGAGTACCCGAACCCGCCCCCCCCCCCCCCCCCCCCCCCCCCCCGGGTACACACAGAGCTTCTGGCAAATGAGACACATGATCGAAATATTCGACAACTACTCAAACGTCACGAGCTGGACTG
Source organism: Ariolimax columbianus (assembly GCA_036924085.1). NCBI lineage: Eukaryota > Metazoa > Mollusca > Gastropoda > Stylommatophora > Arionidae > Ariolimax > Ariolimax columbianus. The sequence goes on along the minus strand of JAVGWX010000006.1, from coordinate 117,802,935 downwards.
ACCTTGTATCGCGAGAACACGGGAACAACGGAACTAAAGCTGTCAGAACGTGTACACGAACAGACGGAGAACAGGCGAAGCTTTCTGACATGGAGCTATAAGTGTCACAAACTCACAGATCTCATGGTAAGGCTTTTCTGTTAGGCCGATCAAACTCACAGAACTCATGGTAAGGCTTTTCTGTTAGGCCGATCAAACTCACAGATCTTATGGTAAGGCTTTTCTGTTAGGCCGATCAAACACAGATCTCATGGTAAAGCCTTTCTGCCAGGCCCATCAAGTAAGAAGGGGATGAAAACGTTGTCACAGAACACAGATCAATAATTGTAACAGGAAGCCTGTACCAACGTGAAGGGTTCAGGATTAAGTGAAGATGAGATAGAGCAGCGTGGACATATTGGGATGTCTATGGACATATTAGGATGACTATGGACATATTGGGATGTCTATGGACATATTTGGATGTCTATGGGCATATTTGGATGTCTATCGACATATTGGGATGTCTATCGACATATGTGGATGTCTATGGACATATTAGGATGTCTATGGACATATTGTGATGACTATGGACATATTGGGATGTCTATCGACATATTTGGATGTCTATGGACATATTTGGATGTCTATGGACATATTGGGATGTCTATCGACATATTTGGATGTCTATGGGCATATTTGGATGTCTATGGACATATTGGGACGTCTATGGACATATTGAGATGTCTATGGACATATTAGGATGACTATGGACATATTAGGATGTCTATGGACATATTAGGATGACTATGGACATATTGGGATGTCTATCGACATATTTGGATGTCTATGGACATATTTGGATGTCTATGGACATATTGGGATGTATATGGACATATTTGGATGTCTATTGCCATATTGGGATGTCTATGGACATATTGGGATGTCTATGGACATATTGGGATGTCTATGGAAATATTAGGATGTGTATGGACATATTGGGATGTCTATGGACATATTGGGATGTCTATGGACATATTAGGATGTGTATGGACATATATGGGCTAGACAGAAGCGTTTTAATATTCATACAGGAGGGAGGTGCGTGTTCTACAGGACACAGAGAAGCGGATATAACGGAATTGGTTTCCTCTTATAGAAAAAAGCATCCACGGAAGTGCTTGGACTTAATCCAGTCAACGATTATGACGTCACGATCAGAATCCAAAGGGGAGGTAGAATCATCACGCTGATACAAGTATATGGGCCAGTCTTACAAAGAGGATGATATGGAGGCGGGAGAGCTGGCAAAAGATGGTGTCTAACAGAGAGTCAGTAATGCGAGCGACGTTCTGAAAAGGGGGAACTTCATGATAAATTGACCCACTATAAATGATCAAAGGACACGACATCTATAAATGATGAAAGGACACGACCATCTATAAATGATCAAAGCACACGACCATCTATAAATGATCAAAGGACACGACCATCTATAAATGATCAAAGGACACGACCATCTATAAATGATCAAAGGACACGACCATCTATAAATTATCAAAGGACATCACCATCTATAAATGATGAAAGGACACGACCATCTATAAATGATCAAAGCACACGACCATCTATAAATGATCAAAGGACACGACCATCTATAAATGATCAAAGGACACGACCATCTATAAATTATCAAAGGACATCACCATCTATAAATGATGATATGACCAGAGAACGATGTGAATGTGATGACCTAGGAAGACATGCAGGTCCTCAGGTGAGACTGCTGTCTGAGATAACGTTTTAGAAGCTTCTGTGCAATTGGTTGTTTGTGATGGGAAGGGAATGGGTTGACATGTTCCCTTTCTCGTTGCCTTTCCTTCTCGAACATTCATATTCTCTTATACAGTTGGATCGATGAGAGCCTGTCAATATCCGGAAATAAAATCCTGCAAAACATTTTTGTGAAAAGCGAGAGCCCTACCACTAGACCAATCAAGCGAGAGCTCTACCACTAGAGAAGGCGAGAGCTCTACCACTAGACCAGGCGAGAGCTCTACCACTAGACCAGGCCAGAGCTCTACCACTAGACCAGAAGAGATCTCTACCACGAGACAAGGCGAGAGCTCTACCACTAGACCAGGCGAGAGCTCTACCACTAGACCAGGCCAGAGCTCTTCCACTAGACCAGGCCAGAGCTCTACCACTAGACCAGGCGAGATCTCTACCACTAGACCAGGCCAGAGCTATACCACTAGACCAACCAATATCAGCCATATCTGACGAACCAAAGAATTGTAAATAGGCCCGGCCCAATGATCTCCCCCGCCCCATACCCCACCCTCCCATCTCCTACTTGTTGTGCTATTCTATCTCCCGAGACGACCCCCCCCCCCCCAGTGCCTCCCTCTTCCCACCCATTCCATTCATCCAAAGTTGTTTTTGCCAACATAAATGTCATCCAATTGTTCCGTTTGTCTGTCTAGATGACGTTTGTTGTTCAGCGACTCCCGTATTTTCAGCAAGACATATTATAGGCATGCTATAAACAGAATACAGACAGACAAGGTATAAGCCACATAATGCCAACCTTACACACTCGCCTCATTCCTCCCCGACCTAACCTCACACACTCGCCTCATTCCTCCCCGACCTAGTACCAATTAACTTTCACAAAAAAGCCTATCCGATGATCTCATTTGGAAGACATTCCTGTGTCCTACAGCAGCCATCTTACCTTGTCTGCTTCCCTTGCTAGCGATGTCAACAGCGGATCGATCAGCAATTTTCCTCTCCACTTCCACGTCATTCGACATCCAACTGACGTCACACAACTCCAACCTGGTCTAGTGGTTGCTATGGCGAAGCCGGCCGGTATCGACTGCCACTCCAGCAACCTAATGCGCTGACGGAGACAAACATGGCAGAATTCACTCTACCATTAAATGTCACACAACCACAACTCTGTTCGCGTTGACTGTTGAATGACATCTGTCTCACAACACAATTGAACAACACTTTTTAGGTGTGCTGTGTTTTGATTTCTGTGATCTCTTTGTCAGGAGGCACAGGGCTGCTTTTGTCATTTTATCGATTATAGTTGGGAATACTGAAGATTACATTTCCTCAACCAAGCTGTTCTGTATTCACGAGTCGTTCTTGTGTATGCGTGGTTGACAGACCGTCTCTCAATCATTTACAGGTTTGTGATCATCAGTTTAAATATAGGGTTCTGTTTATTAGAATGTCCTAGTGTCAAACTCACACACATAATGTCCTAATATCCAACTCACACACATAATGTCCTAATATCCAACTCACACACATAATTCCCTAATGTCCGTCTCACACTCGATGTTCCTTATGTTAGACGACACACTTTGGCCGAATAACATAAATAACCACTTCAGAAGAAAGGAAGCTATCTGACCTGCGAAGAGCAATGACCACACACCTGAACAGACCAAGGACTACACACCTGAACAGACCAACGACTACACACCTGAACAGACCAAGGACTACACACCTGAACAGACCAAGGACTACACACCTGAACAGACCAAGGACTACACACCTGAACAGACCAAGGACTACACAGCCCAATAGACCAATGACCACACACCCCAATAGACCAATGACCACACACTTGAACAGACCAAGGATTACACCCCAACAGAGCAATGACCACACACCCCCAATAGACCAATGACCACACACCCCAATAGACCAATGACCACACACCCCAATAGACCAATGACCACACACCCCAATAGACCAATGACCACACACCCCAATAGACCAATGACCCCACACCCCAATAGACCAATGACCACACACCCCAATAGACCAATGACCACACACCCCAATAGACCAATGACCACACACCTGAACAGATCAAGGACTACACCCCAACAGACCAATGCCTACACACTTGATCAGATCAATGCCTACACACCTTAATAGATCGATGCCTACACACCTGAATAAATCAGTGCCTACACACCTGAACAGATCAATGCCTACACACCTGGATAGATCAATAACTGCACACCTGAACAAATCTCCGTCCTTAAACAAACAACCTCTTTCCTTTAACACAATGCATCAGTACATATCAACAATCATAACTCCTCACCCCCCGCCCTTTCCCCATCATAACACACACACACCCATTATGTACACACACACATCCATTATGTACACACGCACACCCACTATGTGCACACACACACCCATTATGTACGCACGTACACACATGTTATGTACAAACTCACAGACATTCCATACACATCTGATGTACCGCCCACAACTGTCTACTCACCCATTATCTACACAAACCTTCTGCAAATATGTAGAACACACATTGCGTACACACACACACACACTTGTACGCACACTCATGCTGTGGAAACATGTACACAACAACCGATGTGTTACCTGACCGCGAACGTCAAAGAGGTTCTCCAGCACACATTGATCGAGGAGGGCAAACATTTGACTTCCACCCCCCCCCCCCCCCCCCCAAACCATTAATACAATTGATTAGGGAAGTACACGCCTAGTTGGATTGACGACTTGTCATAATGTGCGGTTGTTGCGGTGTTAGACTTGCGGATCTAACTAATGGGTTTCCTGTCGTTGCCCGACAATCTGACCAGACAAAGCGCCGCCTTCACACCTGCTGTCTTATCTTGTCTGTCTCTTTACTTGACGGTATACGCTAGGAGATGATTGCTCGTTCACCCACCCTCCTTGCGCCGCCCACAACCCCATCATGGTGCCGCCTATGCCCTACATCCCTTCCTTCTAATGCCGGTAATCAACAAGCAAACTAGCATGCCTCTGGACACGTCCAATTTATTATCGTTGGCTAGATATAACCTTCATCATTTCTATCCACATACTAAACTCTAGAGGAGAAGAACGCCTTCTGTATGTTACTGTGGCCAAGACAGGGAACCAATCACCCTGCTCACCCACACTCTGAGTCAGTTCTTTCATAGCAACTCGGCCACCCTTCTGTCTGTCTCACTCATTATTGAACATGAGCATCAACAGTATTGGAATGTGGGGCTGTCTTGTGTAAACACACATACACACACATACACGCACAACATACACACACATACACACATACACACACACATACACACGCACCTACACACACATACACACACACATATACACACACACACACATTTAAACACACACATATGTACGCACAGACTCCTAGGACACTTAATTAATGTGGCCACATCAATTGCCACAAGTGGGGGGGGGGGGGGGGGGGCTTTTCAGACAGGTGGGGTACCTGCAAAACCTTGCAGACGTAGACCGAGGAGGAATGGGCATATGGCGACACAGATACCTGAGGTGAGGGTGACTGACACAGGAGGAATGGGCAGATATCTGAGGTGAGGGTAACTGACACAGGAGGAATGGGCAGATACCTTAGGTGAAGGTGACTGACACAGGAGGAATGGGCAGAAACCTGAGGTGAGGGTGACTGACCCATTAGAACTGGCTAGAGATAGAGTTCTTTGAGGCGCTTGAAATGAAAGAGACGTTCTGTAAACCATACGCAGCATCAGCGTAATGATACTATTTGTAATTCGTAGTGGTTGGTGGTGGCGGGGTGGTTGATGATGTCGGGGTGATTGGTGGTGTCAGGGTGGTTGGTGATGTCAGTATGGTTGGTGGTGTCGGGGTGGTTGGTGATATTAGGGTGGTTGGTGGTGTCGGGGTGGTTGGTGGTATCTGGGTGGTTGGTGATGTCAGGGTGGTTGGTGATGTTGGGGTGGTTGGGGGTGTCGGGGTGGTTGGTGGTGTCGGGGTGGTTGATGGTATCGGGGTGGTTGGTGATGTTGGGGTGGTTGATGGTGTCGGGGAGTTTGGTGATGTCAGGGTAGTTGGTCGTGTCGGGGTGGTTGGTGATGTCGTGGTGGTTGGTGGTGTTTGGGTAGTTGGTGGTGTCGAGGTGGTGTCGGGAAGTTTGGCAATCACCTTTCAAAATATGGCCGAGTGTTGAGAGTGTGTAGGTCAAAGATGTGCTGGGGTCTAGTTAGATCTGCTTCCTTTCAATCTTTGTCGCCTCTCAATCTTTGTCAGCTCGTGAACAATCCAAATGATAATTTTCGCCCACAATTGTAGGGCAGGGTAAGCTGGGACATCTTCCACTACTTCTTTTCGCTTCTGTCCCGCTTGTGCCTGCCAGCGTACATTGAAGGATAACATGAATTTCTGCCCCTGAAAGCTGACATTTTTCGAACTGGCTCCAACAAAAAATATTTCACATTTAATTAATAAATTGATAAAAGAATTATGATATTACAATAAAAATATATTTGTATCCAATTAATTAAATACGTCTTTGAAACGGCCATTTCCTTGTAGGGAAAAATTTAGCATCCTGTCCTTCTTGACAAATTGATCAATGACCAGGTCCAAGAGCTCTAACCAAGCCCCAGAACGACACCCAAGTCCCAAAAAGCCCCCCTCCCCTCCCAACTTGGATCAATGACCAAGTCCCAGACACCATTCCCCAGCCTCCCCTCCCCTCACTTAGATCAACGACCAGGTCCTATAACATCCACTGTGGATCAACGACCAGGTCCTATAGATCCACTGTGGGTCAACAACCAGGTCCTATAACATCCACTGTGGATCAACAACCAGGTCCTATAGATCCACTGTGGGTCAACAACCAGGTCCTATAACATCCACTGTGGATCAACGACCAGGTCCTATAACATCCACTGTGGATCAACGACCAGGTCCTATAACATCCACTGTGGATCAACGACCAGGTCCTCTAACATCCACTGTGGATCAACGACCAGGTCCTATAACATCCACTGTGGATCAACAACCAGGTCCTATAACATCCACTGTGGATCAACAATCAGGTCCTATAACTTCCACTGTGGATCAAAAACCAGGTCCTATAACATCTACTGTGGATCAACGACGAGGTCATCTAACATCCACTGTAGATCAAAGACCAGGTCCTATAACATCCACTGTGGATCAACAATCAGGTCCTATAACATCCACTGTGGATCAACAACATGGTCCTATAACATCTACTGTGGATCAACGACGAGGTCCTCTAACATCCACTGTAGATCAACGACCAGGTCCTATAACATCCACTGTGGATCAACAATCAGGTCCTATAACATCCACTGTGGATCAACAACCAAGTCCTATAACATCTACTGTGGATCAACGACGAGGTCCTCTAACATACACTGTAGATCAACGACCAGGTCCTATAACATCCACTGTGGATCAACAATCAGGTCCTATAACATCCACTGTGGATCAACAACCAGGTCCTCTAACATCCACTGTAGATCAACAACCAGGTCCTCTAACATCCACTGTAGATCAACGACCAGGTCCTATAACATCCACTGTAGATCAACGACCAGGTCCTATAACATCCACTGTGGATCAACAATCAGGTCCTATAACATCCACTGTGGATCAACACCCAGGTCCTATAACATCTACTGTGGATCAACGACGAGGTCCTCTAACATCCACTGTAGATCAACGACCAGGTCCTATAACATCCACTGTGGATCAACAATCAGGTCCTATAACATCCACTGTGGATCGACAACCAGGTCCTCTAACATCCACTGTAGATCAACAACCAGGTCCTCTAACATCCACCGTAGATCAACGACCAGGTCCTATAACATCCACTGTAGATCAACGACCAGGTCCTATAACATCCACTGTGGATCAACAACCAGGTCCTCTAACATCCACTGTAGATCAACAAACAGGTCCTCTAACATCCACTGTAGATCAACGACCAGGTCCTATAACATCCACTGTAGATCAACGACCATGTCCTATAACATCCACTGTGGATCAACAATCAGGTCCTATAACATCTACTGTGGATCAACGACGAGGTCCTCTAACATCCACTGTAGATCAAAGACCAGGTCCTATAACATCCACTGTGGATCAACAATCAGGTCCTATAACATCCACTGTGGATCAACAACCAGGTCCTATAACATCTACTGTGGATCAACGACGAGGTCCTCTAACATCCACTGTAGATCAAAGACCAGGTCCTATAACATCCACTGTGGATCAACAATGAGGTCCTATAACATCCACTGTGGATCAACAACCAGGTCCTATAACATCTACTGTGGATCAACGACGAGGTCCTCTAACATCCACTGTAGATCAACGACCAGGTCCTATAACATCCACTGTGGATCAACAATCAGGTCCTATAACATCCACTGTGGATCAACAACCAGGTCCTATAACATCTACTGTGGATCAACGACGAGGTCCTCTAACATCCACTGTAGATCAAATACCAGGTCCTATAACATCCACTGTGGATCAACAATCAGGTCCTATAACATCCACTGTTGATCAACAACCAGGTCCTCTAACATCCACTGTAGATCAACAACCAGGTCCTCTAACATCCACTGTAGATCAACGACCAGGTCCTATAACATCCACTGTAGATCAACGACCAGGTCCTATAACATCCACTGTGGATCAACAACCAGGTCCTCTAACATCCACTGTAGATCAATAACCAGGTCCTCTAACATCCACTGTAGATCAACGACCAGGTCCTATAACATCCACTGTAGATCAACGACCAGGTCCTCTAACATCCACTGTAGATCAACGACCAGGTCCTATAACATCTATCTAAGATTGTTGAGCGTTGTGCGTGGGTTTTGTTCTGTCGCCATTAAATATTGGCCATTTGGTCTGTCCTTCTTATTGCGTTTATAAGTTTAAAAAAATACTTTCTTACGTTGAAAAATGTCATTCCCATTCCCAGCTTTCTGGTGTACTTGGCAGTGAGCAGTTAATGCACAGAGCTTCGAACGCAGACTTCAGATCAGTAGCTGTAAATTGAAATATATTTGGTACGACTGGCAATACGCATGCATCGATTATTTATTTATAGCTTAACAAAGATCACGTGACAAAAATGACCGTCGTTCATTGGACATTACAACGGTGAGGTAATAAATTCCTGCTTGTAAAACCTCTATTAAACACATATTCACAGCCTCACCCGACACAGCATGTCACTTAACATCGATCATATAGGTTTTGTGACAGCTGAATGTTCCTGGCTCCCCCACCCTCCCCTGAAGTCACGTTTAAAGTCTAGTCTTGCTGTCAGAGACAGCACCCACCTATAGCTAGAACATTGAACGCAGCTAAGTCTGACAACGTGTATTGTTTGGAAAGTTCGAAAATCTGTATGAGCTAAAGAAATTGATACAAAGTAATGGTTTTATCTAAGGGTCAGACAAGCACTACTTCTAATGCTTACATGGACCGACCACGTCTGATAAATACACACAAACACATACTTACATACACACACAGATTAGCTTTCGCAAAACGGACACATGCATGTATCTCCCAGGATAACCAGATCAAAACCCAAATGATGTCAGTCACCAAGATAAGGCATCTCACAAACCGGAAACCGGTATGGATTCTATCCATGTGGACCACGAGCAGTAGTGCATAAGGCGGTGTAACATGTAACAGTTGGTTGCCAGACAACCGGCCCTGTGCCCCTAAGCTGAAGGTGGGTTCCTTCTTGTGGGTCAACATTCTGTGATGACCCTATTCCCAGAGACCAGTCAACGCGGACAAGAAACAGACACTGGTGTTGAGCTATGGCGCAGCCGGCACACAAATAGAAGAATGCTGCAGCCGATGCGCCGCCTTTGGCAGGTCTGACCCAGCAGATAGAAAGTTCTAGAGATGGTGTGAGCGTTCGTGTGTCCTCACCTCTTCGCCATGTTCACTCCGGGAATTGTGAAATCAGTTTTCTTCACACAGCACGCGTACAGCACGCGCATTTCTTGTCTGGATTAATCAATTCACGTTTTCGTCCGACATTTGTAATGTAGCACGCGCCTAGCTCGTTCTCTTGGAAAAGGGGGGTGGGGGGGGGGGGCAAGGTTCATGGGTGGACAGTCAGAGGACAGATCTGGCTGAATATAGTTACTGGTAGGACATCTCAGACCACAGTGAGCTGGTAGGACATGCGTGAATGTAATATCTGGTAGGACATACGAACTGAAAGGACATACCTGGCCACAGCAACTGGTTACAATGATCTCCACATGGAACGCACTGACAAGGCCGAGCCACTAACAACACGGCCGATCAACTAACAACACGACCGGTCGACTAACAACAAAGCCAAGCGACTAACAACACGGCCGGGCGACTAACAACAAAGCCGATCCACTAACAACACGGCAGGGCGAATAACAACAAAGCCGAGCGACTAACAACACGGCCGATCCACTAACAACACGGCCGGGTGACTAACAACAAGGTCGGGCGACTAACAACAAGGCCGATCCACTAACAACAAGGCCGATCCACTAACAACAAGGCCGAGCCACTAACAACAAGGCCGATCCACTAACAACAAGGCCGAGCCACTAACAACAAGGCCGATCCACTAACAACACGGCCGATCCACTAACAACACGGCCGATCCACTAACAACACGGCCGAGCCACTAACAACAAGACACGACACACGTCAGTAAGTCAGCGTGACCACGGACAGCTGAATGGTTGCCATAAAGAGCATTGTTTATTTGAGTCCGTACGGAGGACGACCACATCCACGTGATGTCATGTGTGTCAACCACTCACATCTGTCTGTGAGGAAGAGCATGCTGACAGAGTGGTTAGCCACTACCAGAAATCTGACAAATGTCATTATATGTCAGATGATAATTGTCTTTGAAATTTATCAGAGAATAACAAGTCTACAAAGATAGGGTACCAGTAAGGCATAGGGCATCAGCACTAGGAAACCAAAATAATGTTTGGACAGATCGACGGTGCCCTAAAGTTGTGTCCTCCTGTCATTGAAACCAGAAGGCTGTTAATGGAGAGGTCAGAGGTCGACTAGGGCGTCTCTCTGTTAGAGGCGTCAAGAGGTGTCTAGGAGTACAGTACAGTCTACATGTCTTGTTTGTGACATGTGATTGGCATACGACTGTGACGGACTCAAGAGATGTGAGGGATTGTGACAAGATGTGTTCTCTGTGACATGTGACGGAACTGGCGAGAAGTCTGTGCTTGCGGCACCTTGACCAGACCCAGACTTCAGACCCAGACCGTCAATATCCCAGAACACCAGAGATCTAGTATAGAACCAGCCTGGCACAGATAACCCCCAGACAGGAAATCATCTGCGCATTCATTATTTATCTCTAATCCTGACCATTATTCCCAGTTTTCGTCACTTCCGTCTGACATTTAGTCAGGCTGGCCTGCCAGCCTGACGGGGGAGAATCACGCGGGAACTAAATTTACTTACCTCTGCTATTACCGATTTGACTAACTTTATTTACGCACATCCCCCCGTCTTCCCAGCGCATTTCTCATCAGAAAAATATCCTCCCCCGTCTTCCCCATCCTCCATACATTCTCACACAAAGACCTTCCTCTTTCTGTCCCTCCATCCTAACTTCCCCATTCTTCATATATTCTGCCAGAAAGACCTTCCTTACCTGCTCCTGCGCCGCTATTGTCTTCCACCCCCAATTGTTCCCCATCCACACGACCTGACACTCGTCCACTGTAAAGCTAAGCCTACTCCTATATCGTATCCACTCTCTAGCTATAGTTTGCGTTAACGCTGACAAGTTTGAAGTCTGTCCGAGACGCGTTTGTGAGACAACTAAATCAGACATCCGACATAATTAGTACAACCAAACATCAAGTCGGTTTTCAATGACAATCACGCAACCCAGAAATCATCAATAAAATCCCTCAACCCAGACATCATCAGTACAATCACGCAACCCAGACATCACAAGTACAATAACACAACCCAGACATCGTGTGTACAATCACCCAACCCAGACATCACCAGTACAATCACGCAACCCAGACATCACCAGTACAATCACCCAACCCAGACATTATCAGTACAATCACTCAACCCAGACATCATCAGTACAATCACGCAACCCAGACATCACCAGTACAATCACCCAACCCAGACATCACCAGTACAATCACCTAACCCAGACATCACCAGTACAATCACCCAACCCAGACATCATCAGTACAATTACGCAATGTTGAGTCATTGGAGAACCCAGTGGTCTGGAGAACCCTGTAGTCTGGAGGACCCAGTAGTCTGGAGGACCCAGTAGTCTGGAGGACCCAGTAGTCTGGAGGACCCAGTAGTCTGGAGAACCCAGTGGTTCGCCGAGGGTGCTGGAGGTTGTGGGTTCAAATCACGGTGGAGAACGGGATTATTTCACGTGGACCATCCGGTAAAACGTTTCCCTGATCTCTGAGTAGTGAGATCAGACACCCGTGTACATTGTCACGAACGTTAAAAATCACATGGCAGTTCGTAATCGAAAAGAGTAGGTTTAACGGCCGCTGCTCGGACAAAATTCAAGTAAAAAATCTTCTCAAACTGTTCTATAGATATTCGCCACACAGAGAATATATCGCAACAAGGGGACTGTGTGGCTATAACATCAGGTCTTGGTTATGTGGTTAGCGGAGCGGGATATTTGGCGCCTGGCAGACTACCGGTCTACCTTGCTCTAATTTACGCTTTTATCACAACCAGTACCGAAAACATGCCAACCTATATTCCAGGAGCGGCCAACCTAACGGCTACTAACAGATGCTGGGACTGACCTGGCAGGTCAAAATCGAACTTTCGCCTGCAAAATAATATGAAACAAATGAGGTCACACCTCCCCAGGCCGCCTAACGACACAGGTGGACTGAAGATAGATGGATAGTTGAGGCAGGTGGGTAAGCTGCACCAGACAGAGGAGATCCCACCTCTCCAGGCCGCCTAACGACACAGGTGGACTGAAGATAGATGGATAGTTGAGGCAGGTGGGTAAGCTGCACCAGACAGAGGAGATCCCACCTCTCCAGGCCGCCTAACGACACAGGTGGACTGAAGATAGATGGATAGTTGAGGCAGGTGGGTAAGCTGCACCAGACAGAGGAGATCCCACCTCTCCAGGCCGCCTAACGACACAGGTGGACTGAAGATAGATGGATAGTTGAGGCAGGTGGGTACGCTGCACCAGACAGAGGAGATCCCACCTCTCCAGGCCGCCTAACGACACAGGTGGACTGAAGATAGATGGATAGTTGAGGCAGGTGGGTAAGCTGCACCAGACAGAGGAGATCCCACCTCTCCAGGCCGCCTAACGACACAGGTGGACTGAAGATAGATGGATAGTTGAGGCAGGTGGGTAAGCTGCACCAGACAGAGGAGATCCCACCTCTCCAGGCCGCCTAACGACACAGGTGGACTGAAGATAGATGGATAGTTGAGGCAGGTGGGTAAGCTGCACCAGACAGAGGAGATCCCACCTCTCCAGGCCGCCTAACGACACAGGTGGACTGAAGATAGATGGATAGTTGAGGCAGGTGGGTAAGCTGCACCAGACAGAGGAGATCCCACCTCTCCAGGCCGCCTAACGACACAGGTGGACTGAAGATAGATGGATAGTTGAGGCAGGTGGGTAAGCTGCACCAGACAGAGGAGATCCCACCTCTCCAGGCCGCCTAACGACACAGGTGGACTGAAGATAGATGGATAGTTGAGGCAGGTGGGTAAGCTGCACCAGACAGAGGAGATCCCACCTCTCCAGGCCGCCTAACGACACAGGTGGACTGAAGATAGATGGATAGTTGAGGCAGGTGGGTAAGCTGCACCAGACAGAGGAGATCCCACCTCTCCAGGCTGTCTAGTGTGTGTTTTATTCTGTATACCTTTGTCATTTAAAGCGTACACCCAGTGTCTCTTACACTGCGTACATCCAGCGTCTCTTGTACTGCGTACATCCAGTGTCTCTTGTACTGCGTACAACATAGTAGTTTTGACTAATGTGGGAGCAAGATATAATGAGTACACTCAGGAGAGACCACACGTTGTTAGACAGCCGTAATCATCTCACACATCCACAGATATACATCTCACACACCCACATATATAAATCTCACACATCCACACATATAAATCTCATATATCCATCCAGATAAATTCCATCTATCCACTGATGTAAATCTCATATATATATACACCCACATAAATCTCACAACTCAACCAATTTGACAGATTCACCAATCTTAAAGATCCACCTATCTCACAGATCCACCAATCTCACAGATCCACCTATCTCACAGATCCACCAATCTCACAGATCCACCAATCTCACAGATCCACCTATCTCACAGATCCCCCAATCTCACAGATCCACCAATCTCACAGATCCACCAATCTCACAGATCCACCAATATCACAGAGCCGCATCAAACAGACACTCCACAACCCATCTAATAGACCAACAAATGGTGTCAGAATTCCGCTGACAGACATGTCTGTAAAACATGACGATCAATGATGCAGACCAGTTTGTTAAGTTAGAGAATACATGAGTCGGTTTCTTTTAATTGGTAATGAGTTCGGGCAAATCAATCAGCCGATATGTCAACAGATCGTGCCATCGATCAGCTGCCCAAACATGTATGGAGGAGTCGAGGTATTGGTGATGAGCCTAGGTCAGCTGATGTATGACAGTTTGATGTTCGATCAGTTTAGGTCTCGACATTTCCAAGTGAACATAGACTAATCGAACACATGGACACGACACACTAACTCACCTGGTCTTGGCTTTGGTCCTGGATCAGTTCCCCCGGTGGCGTGGGGGTGAAGTTAGAAGGTGTGCTCCGTTATCCAAAAGGGCAATACGAGGGCTACCAGCTGAGCTCATTATAGTGCAGGCCGCAGACTGACCTCACCTTGACATGGATGCAGAAATCCCCGACATCAGGTACACAATGACTATTGTTGGATATGGATGAAGAGTCCCAGTGGGGCTCTTACTTGTCTCCTGGCATAAAGGTCACTGGAGGTCACGGTCAATGCATCAAGCGCCATAGACAAGCCGGGGCAGTAGGACCTGGGATTGTAGGCATCCAGTAACATCGATAACTTTGTTAGATAATTATATCTGTCCCCCAGACATCTTGGCAGACATACGTTTATCTGCCCCACAGACATCTTGGCAGACATACGTTGATCTGCCCCACAGACATCTTGGCAGACATACGTTGATCTGTCTCACAGACATCTTGGCAGACATAAGTTGATCTGTCCCACATACATCTTGGCAGACATACGTTGATCTGCCCCACAGACATCTTGGCAGACATAAGTTGATCTGTCCCACAGACATCTTGGCAGACATACGTTGATCTGTCTCACAGACATCTTGGCAGACATACGTTGATCTGTCCCACAGGCATCTTGGCATGTTGATCTCTATCGATGGGAACTTATATAATGCTGGTCTGTTCACGTACAAGGTTATAATGATGGTCTGTGTTTATTTAAGAGCCTTTTACAAGTATTTTTTCTATGAGGCCGTCTCATCAATTCTCAGAGACTGTTTTGAATGTGCCAGGGACAGGTAACTGTCGACCGTCCATCTAGACGCGAGAAAGGCGCGTGTGGTTTCCTTGGATATACGATGAGTGTGCTGGCTTTGTTTGAATTACGAGACTTTTGCTGGTGTTGGAGCTTTGATGAGTCTGCCTTAGAACGAGCCGTGAAGAGTGGTTTGGGTAGAATTGTGAGGAGTTACCATTGTTGGAACTGGCAGAAGACGTGCATCAAGAATAGCTAGGAATAGCTGAGCCAAGTAGCCAAGTATTCAGGTGAGGCAGCAGACAACTGAAGTTTACCTGTCAGAGGCACTTTACAATCGGAAAGCATATAAGAGAATGGCTGTATTCAGGAAGAGTGACACCTTCTAGGCATTGGTAAATATGGAGCCGGAAAGAACACAGATCAGTTACTTGAAGGACGTAAACCAAGATCACAGATCAAGAACATAGATCAAGAACATAGTCCAGAAATATAGGTCAGTGACATTAGACCACGATCATAGGTATAGAACACAAATCAGGAACATAGACTAAGAACAAAGACTGAGAACACAGACTGAGAACATAGACTAACAACATAGAATAATAACATAGATTGAGAACACAGACTGAGAACATAGACTAAGAACAAAGACTAAGAACATAGACTAAGAACAAAGACTAAGAACATAGACTAAGAACATAGACTAATAACATAGACCCGGACATAATGTAACGCCTCTTTCAAGATTTGAAATGGAGATGAAAAGACAATTTAGCAGTCAGTGAATTACTGTCCAGAAAACCTGCAACAAATCAGATTTTGGCGTCGTTATCATCTGGGACAAAATCAACAAAAACGTCAGTAAAAGAAACATGAATGGCCAAACTAGGTTACATAATAACACACATAACATAAAAACACACATAACATAAAACCACACATAACATAAAAACACACATAACATAAAAACACACATAACATAAAACCACACAATACACATAATATTCACCGCACAACACACGCAAGATTCACTCATAGACACCAACAAATAGACACACCAAACATACACACGCCAAACATAGACAGACCAAACATAGACATACCAAACATAGACACACCAAACATAGACACACCAAACACAGACACATCAAACATAGACACACCAAACATAGACACACCGACCAGAGACACATCAAATATAGACGCACCAAACATAGACACAAAACATAGACATATACCAGCATAAATCCAGTAAACATAAAGACACCAAACAGTCACAAGGGTAACTATACAAACAGACACACAACAAACAGTTCCCAGTTATTGTTACACACAAGAAACACAGCCGGAACAAAAGCACACATAACAAACACACAACCACACACAACACACACACAACCACATATAACCACCACACACAACAAACACACAACCACACACAACAAACACACAACAAACACACAACCATACACAACCACACACAACAAACACACACCAAAAACACAACCACACACAACCACACATAACCACACACAACAAACACACAACCAACCACAACCACACAGAACTAAATTGGCACACACAACCACACACAACCACACACAACAAACACACAACACACACACAACCATACACAACAAACACACAACCATACACAACCACACACAACACACACACAACACACACACAACCACACACAGAACTAAATTGGTCATTTCTCGGGCCCCCAATGAAACAAATAATCTCGAGAGTAGCCAGGTGACGTGGTGGACAGGCTGGTGAGGAGAGAGAGCGGGAGAGAGAGAGTGAGTCATTCACTATGGACGAATGTGCTGGCCACATAACACTGCTGGACGTTTCTTCATGGGCATGTCAATAGACGCATCTTACTGGCTACATGTTGCTCACTATCATCAAGTGCCGTCTTACTGGCTACATGTTGCTAAGGCTTTGAGGAGCCAGACACTTTGCTCACTATCATCACGTGCCGTCTTACTGGCTACATGTTGCTAAGGCTTTGAGGAGCCAGACACTTTGCTCACTGTCATCACGTGCCGTCTTACTGGCTACATGTTGCTAAGGCTTTGAGGAGCCATACACTTTGCTCACTGTCATCACGTGCCGTCATACTGGCTACATGTTGCTAAGGCTTTGAGGAGCCAGACACTTTGCTCACTTTCATCACGTGCCGTCTTACTGGCTACATGTTGCTAAGGCATTGAGGAGCCATACACTTTGCTCACTGTCATCACGTGCCGTCTTACTGGCTACATGTTGCTAAGGCTTTAAGGAGCCAGACACATTGCTCACTATCATCACGTGCCGTGTCGAGATAGCTAATGTGCATATTACCATGGTGACGCTCACGTGTAGCGGAATTGGCCAGTCAAGAAAACGAAGAAAAACATATGGAGTCAGTGACTACAGTTATATGATGTATATAACCGCACAACACTGACTGGCTCACAAGTACACTGACCTAATGATACCACCACTTTTTGATTGACAACTACACTGACAGACAATAGCAATGACTGACTGGCAAGTACACTGACTGATTGAAAACACTGACTGATTGACAACACTGACTGACAACACTGACTGACTGACAACACTGCCTGATTGACAACACTGACTGACAACACTGACTGACTGACAACACTGACTGGCAAGTACACTGACTGATTGACAACACTGACTGACTGACTGGCAAGTACACTGACTGACTGACTGACAACACTGAATGATTGACAACACTGACTGACAACACTGACTGACAACACTGACTGATTGACAACACTGACTGACTGACAACACTGACTGACAGACAACACTGACTGACTGACAACACTGACTGACAACACTGACCGACTGACTGACAACACTGACTGACTGACAATACTGACTGACTGACTGACAACACTGACTGACTGACTGACTGACAACACTGACTGACTGACAATACTGACTGACTGTCTGACAACACTGACTGACTGACTGACTGACAACACTGGCCGATTGACAACACTGACCGACTGACTGACAACACTGACTGACTGACAACACTGAATAACTGACAACACTGACCGACTGACAACACTGACCGACTGACTGACAACACTGACTGACTGACAACACTGAGAACAACACGACCGGTAGATCAACTACCCCAAAGGATATGGCCATGTGATACACCTCAAGCACCAGAACCTGATGAAGTTGTTCTGTGTGAAGAGATACAAAGTTTTTGGAACGAATCCTGGAAACAGCACGTCGTCCTCCGACTCAGCTTCCCCTTGTTGCTGCTGCTCAGACTCATCCTGTTGTTGCTGGTTGCTCTGCTGGTCTCCTCCAGACTCGTCCACCGGTGGTGGCTGACTTGGGTCGCTCCCAGCACCGCTGTTAGCTTCCCTCTTCATGTCCATCTGTTTCCTACCGGGTCGCCCGCGTTCTAGGAGCGCTGTCTGTAGCGGGGCCATCTCGTCCAGGGCACCAGCTTGCCTAGATAACTCCCAACCTGATTGGGTCTTATCCTGGTCTGCGTTGTGGGCCCCTGTCTGCAAGATGTCGCTGTCCCCAGATGTGTCAACCACCTCCAGAATGACTGGGACCGGAATATAGCCCGACCCGCTGGACTCTTCAGCCATGGCACGGACCTCTCCAACAGTTTTAGTACGCAGCCTGCATGCTGGCGTTAAGCTGTTTCCGTGGTGGTCGCCTACAGGTCAAACGTTGACCACGAAGACCGACCAGATAACTATAACGGTCAAATAATTGACACTACAAGCCTACACACGCAAGCTTAGAAAAGAGATAGTTGTCCAGCAAGCCCACCACACAAGCCCACTGCCGTACAAGATTATCAAATTAAACTCGCAGCAACATTAATGTGTGTTAAATTGTAGTCCAAATATATTCAACGATTGTTATCCGCACGTATCACAGCTCTACACTCGGGAACACACGAAGAATCACTTCTGAAAAGTATCACAGATACTGAGATATTGTGTAATCCTAGCGATCCTGGAAGTCGGTCCAAGTGCCAGTCCCTTTATACATTGTCTGTTTAGCTGGGTCACAGCATCCTGTCCAGAACTGTCGGTCGACTTGTAGAGAGAGTCGGTGGGCGCTCCTTGCACGATCCCAGAGGCCTACCTTGAGTGTGGTTACCTGTTGTTGGTGCTGTCAGTTTCAACGATTTTTTTTTCACTTAATGAAACGAGTCAGACAGGTGAATTAATGGCAGTCAGAGGTTGGACATGGGTGTGGCACAGGAGACAAAGACGTAGATGTCCATAATACGATCACGCTAGGCTTAGCCTCATGTCCGCCATCCTAGAAGCCAGTACACTTTGTCACGATTAGATCTTGCGTAGAAGAAACCGTGGCGTTCACCTAGGTTAGGCAAGTGTTCGTATCATCTCATAGGCCTCGCTCACACCACGTGCCAGTGTTGCTCGCCCCGCCACCACGCGAAGGACGTGCGAGCACAATTCCTCTATGTTCTGAGGTAGTCTGCACGCGCCCTCCTCGCGCTGAGGAAATAGGAGAGAGTGGAGGTTATTAATGGGTAGAATGTGGAGTGAAGAGAGTGAATGTGTAAGTCCAAGAGTGACAATTGACTACTAGTACGAATGTGGAGTGAAGAGAGTGAATGTGTGAGTCAAAGAGTGACAATTGACTACCAGTAAGAATGTGACAATCTCCAGTCTTTGAGACCACAAGCTCCGGTGGCCGTGCTGCTTCCCGTGACTGCCAGTGGCTTACTGGCTGGTTGCTATGGCTACACTACCCTCTTATTGTTCTCAACCTCGCATCATCTACTATTCCTCCCCTCTCCCACCATTTCTTGTTCCTCCCCTCTCCCACCATTTCTTGTTCCTCCCCTCTCCCACCATTTCTTGTTCCTCCCCCTCCCACCATTTCTTGTTCCTCCTCCCTCCCACCATCTCCTATTCCTCCCCTCTCCCACCATTTCTTGTTCCTCCCCTCTCCCACCATTTCTTGTTCCTCCCCCTCCCACCATTTCTTGTTCCTCCTCCCTCCCACCATCTCCTATTCCTCCCCTCTCCCACCATTTCTTGTTCCTCCTCCCTCCCACCATCTCCTATTCCTCCCCTCTCCCACCATTTCTTGTTCCTCCCCCTCCCACCATTTCTTGTTCCTCCCCCTCCAACCATCTCTTGTTCCTCTCCTCCCCCCCCCGACAATCTCTTGTTCCTCTCCCCCCCCGACCATCTCTTGTTCCTCCTCCCACCAGCTCTTGTTCCTCCCACCGCCCACCAGCTCTTGTTCCTCCCACCTCCCACCAGCTCTTGTTCCTCCCACCTCCTAGCATCTCTTGTTCCTCCTCCACCAGCTCCACTTCCTCCCACCTCCCACCAGCTCTTGTTCCTCCCACCTCCAAGCATCTCTTGTTCCTCCCACCTCCTAGCATCTCTTGTTCCTCCACCTCCCACCATCTCTTGTTCCTCCTCCCACCAGCTCTTGTTCCTCCCACCTCCCACCAGCTCTTGTTCCTCCCACCTCCTAGCATCTCTTGTTCCACCTCCCACCAGCTCCACTTCCTCCCACCTCCCACCAGCTCTTGTTCCTCCCACCTCCCATCATCTCTTGTTCCTCCTCCCACCAGCTCTTGTTCCTCCCACCTCCTAGCATCTCTTGTTCCACCTCCCACCAGCTCCACTTCCTCCCACCTCCCACCAGCTCTTGTTCCTCCCACCTCCCACCACCTCTTCCCCCCCCCCTCCAACCATCTCTTGTTCCTCCCCCACCTACCATTTCTTGTTCCTCCTATCACCACTTTTTGTTCCTCCCCTCCCACCATCTCTTGTTCCTCCCACCTCCTCCCACCTCTTTGTTACTCCCCCTCCCACCATCCTTTGTTCCTCCCACCTCCGACCATCTCTTGTTCCTCCCACCTCCGACCATCTCTTGTTCCTCCCACCTCCGACCATCTTTTGTTCCTCCTGTCTCCGACCATCTCTTTCTTCCTCCCATCTCCCGCCATTTCTTGTTCCTCCAACCTCCGATCATTTTTTATTCCTCTCACCTCCAACCATCTCTTTCTTCCTCCCATCTCCCACCATCCTTTGTCCCTCCCACCTCAGACCATCCTTTGTTCCTTGAACTTTGAAACACTTTCTCCGACTCTCATGTGGATGTCTCAGACATCAATTAATGAAGAGTATGTCTGAGACTTCTTTCATTGGTGAGGTTGTCTGAGACTTCATTCATTGGTGAGGTTGTCTGAGACTTCATTCATTGGTGAGGTTGTCTGATACTTCCTTCATTGGTGAGGTTGTCTGAGACTTCTTTCATTGGTGAGGTTGTCTGAGACTTCATTCATTGGTGAGGTTGTCTGATAATTCATTCATTGGTGAGGTTGTCTGATACTTCATTCATTGGTGAGGTTGTCTGATACTTCATTCATTGGTGAGGTTGTCTGAGACTTCATTCATTGGTGAGGTTGTCTGATACTTCCTTCATTGGTGAGGTTGTCTGAGACTTCTTTCATTGGTGAGGTTGTCTGAGACTTCATTCATTGGTGAGGTTGTCTGATACTTCATTCATTGGTGAGGTTGTCTGATACTTCATTCATTGGTGAGGTTGTCTGATACTTCATTCATTGGTGAGGTTGTCTGATACTTCATTCATTGGTGAGGTTGTCTGAGACTTCATTCATTGGTGAGGATTTCTGATACTTCATTCATTGGTGAGGTTGTCTGATACTTCATTCATTGGTGAGGTTGTCTGAGACTTCATTCATTGGTGAGGATTTCTGATACTTCATTCATTGGTGAGGTTGTCTGATACTTCATTCATTGGTAAGGTTGTCTGAGACTTCATTCATTGGTGAGGTTGTCTGAGACTTCATTCATTGGTGAGGTTGTCTGAGACTTCCTTCATTGGTGAGTTTGTCTGAGACTTCATTCATTGGTGAGGTTGTCTGAGACTTCATTCATTGGTGAGGTTGTCTGAGACTTCATTCATTGGTGAGGTTGTCTGAGACTTCATTCATTGGTGAGGATTTCTGATACTTCATTCATTGGTGAGGTTGTCTGAGACTTCATTCATTGGTGAGGTTGTCTGAGACTTCATTCATTGGTGAGGTTGTCTGAGACTTCATTCATTGGTGAGGTTGTCTGAGACTTCATTCATTGGTGAGGTTGTCTGAGACTTCATTCATTGGTGAGGTTGTCTGAGACTTCATTCATTGGTGAGGTTGTCTGAGACTTCATATACCATTAAGGATGTCTTGTCACACTGTCAATTTTCTTTAAGAAAAGGATGAAGGAAGGACAAATATATGAGTGGAAAGGAGACAAAGGGCGAAGAGAAAGAGTCAGAGATTGCGAGACCTTGGTTTATCCACGATCTCTTCCAGATAAGGCTCATGTTTCTGAGATAGGTGACCTCGTGACCTCCGATGTTTGTTCAAACATGATCTTATGACCTACAATGTTTGTAGAAGTGCTGATATTATGTTTCAGAAATACCTGTATCAGGACTTGTACTTAATGTTGGTCCTCGATTAGCGTACAACCCATGGCTTGACCTCATCAGTAACTGCTGGATTAGCGTACACCCCATCGCTTGACCTCATCAGAAACTGTGCTGGATTAGCGTACACCCCATGGCTTGACCTCATCAGTAACTGTGCTATTGTTTGATCGTTACCAATCGTTAACATGTCTCAGGGACTGACTCAGCCCTTGTACAAGTCAGGGACTGACTTATCCCGGAACATGTCTCAGGGACTGACTCAGTCCTTGTACAAGTCAGGGACTGACTTATTCCGGAACATGTCCCAGTGACAGACTCACGACTTCATTGACATATTGAATGACTCAAGCCTTGATTGACAGAATAACCGACTAAATCCTTGATTGGCAGATTGACCAACTAAAGCCTTTATTGACATATTGATTGATAACCCTTGATTGACAGATTGACAGACTCAACCCTTGGTTTGATAGTTTGACTGACTCAACCCTTGATTGACATATTGATTGACTCAACCCTTGATTGACAGATTGACTGACTCAAGCCTTGGTTTGATAGTTTGACTGACTCAACCCTTGATTGACATATTGATTGACTCAACCCTTGATTGACAGATTAATTGACTCAACCCTTGATAGACATATTGATTGACTCAACCCTTGATTGACAGATTAATTGACTCAACCCTTGGTTTGATAGTTTGACTTACTCAACCCTTGATTGACATATTGACTGATGACTGACTCAACCCTTGATTGACAGATTGACTGACTCAACCTTTGATTGATAGATATACTGACTCAACCCTTGGTATGATAGTTTGACTGACTCAACCCTTGATTGACATATTGACTGACTCAACCCTTGATTGACATATTGACTGACTCAACCCTTGATTGACATATTGACTGACTCAACCCTTGATTGACAGATAGACTGACTCAACCCTTGATTAATAGATATACTGACTCAACCCTTGGTATGCTAGTTTGACTGACTCAGCCCTTGATTGACAGATTGACTGACTCAACCCTTGGTTTGATAGTTTGACTGACTCAACCCTTGATTGACATATTGATTGACTCAACCCTTGATTGACAAGATAGACTGACTCAACCCTTGATTGACTAACCAAACCCTTGTGCACACTACTACCATGTGCTATGTTTGTCACATAGACCGTGTCACCAGTGAGCCAGACTCAGAAGTGACATGAGAATGTGCAGTCTCAGCCCCCTCTCTCCCTCGCTCATTTGGACCCATCTCTTGTTAGCGAGCTCTCAATGTGAGCCTCTTAAGTTCTGGAAGATTCTATAAATGGTTACGGTTGAAGTTTGTCTCACGTCCAGTAATTCTGCGAGCGGATATTGCGGACTTAATGATGCTCGAATGCACGCAGGCAAGGTCTCAGAACATCTCAAAATCAAAGACAGAAATGACGAAATGGCCCTCCCTTCCCAGTCGGTGAATTCCAATGCAATTTCGCGAAGATACGAATTTATTTTTCAGATAAAATCGAGTAGGGGATTTTAGTTTTAGAAATAATGTCTGGCCAGATATGCACTCAAATTAGAAGTTAATGATCATCTAGAAATGTGATTTTAGAGAATGAACTATTAGCTAAGTGAGAGCTGGTGCCAAGCGAAGAGGCGGTGGCCAAATGTGGCCAATTAAATAATTGTTGGGAGAATCATTATATGCTTCTAGTTTATCTCTCCATTATGTGTTTCTAGTTTATCTCTCCATTATATGTATCTAGTTTATCTCTCCATTATGTGTTTCTAGTTTATCTCTCCATTATATGTTTCTAGTTTATCTCTCCATTATGTGTTTCTAGTTTATCTCTCCATTATATGCTTCTAGTTTATCTCTCCATTATGTGTTTCTAGTTTATCTCTCCATTATATGTTTCTAGTTTATCTCTCCATTATGTTTCTAGTTTATCTCTCCATTATGTTTCTAGTTATCTCTCCGTTATGTTTCTAGTTTATCTCTCCATTTTATGTTTCTAGTTTCTCTCCATTATGTTTCTAGTTTATCTCTCCATTATATGTATCTAGTTTATCTCTCCATTATATGTATCTAGTTTATCTCTCCATTATGTTTCTAGTTTATCTCTCCATTATATGTATCTAGCTTATCTCTCCATTATATGTTTCTAGTTTATCTCTCCATTATATGTATCTAGTTTATCTCTCCATTATGTTTCTAGTTTATCTCTCCCTTATATGTTTCTAGTTTATCTCTCCATTATATGTATCTAGTTTATCTCTCCATTATGTGTTACCAGTTTATCTCTCCATTTTGTGTTACCAGTTTATCTCTCCATTATTGTGCTAGTTTATCTATCCATTATTTAACTAGTTTATCTCTCCATTATTTTACTAGTTTATCTCTCCATTATTTTACTAGTTTATCTCTCCATTATTTTACTAGTTTATCTCTCCATTATTTAACTAGTTTATCTCTCCATTATTTTACTAGTTTATCTCTCCATTATTTTACTATTTTATCTCTCCATTATTTTACTAGTTTATCTCTCCATTATTTTTATAGTTTATCTCTCCATTATTTTACTAGTTTATCTCTTTACCACTGTCTGCCCCGTATCTCCAGTGTGTAAATAAACTGGGCACTTAAGTGTAAGATTAGAGAGTGGACATTTAAGTTTGGTATTAGAGTGTTGACATTCAAGTGTGAGGTTAGAGTGTTGACATTTTAATGTGAGATTACAGTGTGGACATTTAAGTGTGATATTAAAGTGTCGGCATTCCAGTGGGGGATTAAGGTGTTGGAATTTAAGTGTGGGATTCGAGTGTGGACAATTAAGTATGTGATTAGAGAGTAGACATTTAAGTTTGGTATTAGAGTGTTGAAATTCCAGTGTGAGATTAAAGTGTTGAAATTCCAGTGTGAGATTGAAGTGTCGACATCCCAGTGTGAAATTAGAGTGTCGACATTCCAGTGTGAGATTAGAGTGTCGACATTCCAGTGTGAGATTAGAGTGTTGAAATTCCAGTGTGAGATTAAAGTGTCGACATCCCAGTGTGAAATTAGAGTGTCGACATCCCAGTGTGATATTAGACTGTCGACATCCCAGTGTGAGATTAGAGTATCGACATCATAGTGTGAGATTAGAGTGTCGACATCCCAGTGTGAGATTAGAGTGTCGGCATTCCAGTGTGAGATTAGAGTGTCGACATCCCAGTGTGAGATTAGAGTGCCGACATCCCAGTGTGAGATTAGAGTGTCGACATCCCAGTGGGAGATTAGAGTGTCGACTACCCAGTGTGAGATTAGAGTCTCGACATTCCAGTGTGAGATTAGAGTCTCGACATCGGAGTGTGAGATTAGAGTCTCGACATTCCAGTGTGAGATTAGAGTCTCGACATCCCTGTGTGAGATTAGAGTGTCGACATCCCAGTGTGATCATAAAGTGTTGGTCAGTAGAATGATCCGTCCATCCACACGTTGTCTGAAACTGTCCTACCGATGGTCTCCAACTGTTTCACTCAGACATGTTTAACATTACGGTGAGACAGTCCGGTATGACGGTCCTGTATGACAGTCCTGTATGGCATTCCTGTATGACAGTCCTGAATGGCAGGTATGACAGTCTTGTATGGCAGTCCTATATGACAGTCCTGTATGACATTCCTGTATGACAGTCCTGTATGGCAGTCCTGTATGGCAGTCCTGTATGACAGTCCTGTATGACATTCCTGTATGACAGTCCTGTATGACATTCCTGTATGACAGTCCTGTATGACAGTCCTGTATGACAGTCCTGTATGGCAGTCCTGTATAACAGTCCTGAATGGCAGTCTTAAAGCAGCTCACCTCCATTAAAATATTAGTTTTAGGAACCAACATATGACCAGTAAATGTCCCAATTGTCATGTCATGGGTTGTCATATGACATCAACATTATGTCAGTGGTTCTTCTCAGTCATAGCCATTATGTCAGTCATCAAACAGTTGAAATTTGGCAGCCACATCTGCAATGTTAGAGTCAAAGCAACCAATCGAGTAATCTTGATCAAAAGGCTTGATAGTAGAAACTGTGGAGCTGATAAACTCTTCGGCAACTATACCTTGGTTACGTACCGCCGATGATGGACTGCAGCCTTCCCATACAGACAACTGTAGGTACAAATAACATCTCATCTATTGACAGGGTGCAGAATCAAGCTCTCAGACTAATTTGTGGGGGGATGAGATCAACACCTACAGCGGTGTGCGAGATAGAGGCCAACATAGAACCGTCAGAGATCAGGAGAAAGGGGGCACTGACTGAAGCGGTAGAGAGATACAAGAGACAAGAGACAGGGGGCACTGACTGAAGCGGTAGAGAGATACAAGAGACAAGAGAAAGGGGGCACTGACTGGTGGTAGAGATATACAAGAGACAAGAGAATGGCCATCCAAATAGAGTACAAATAGAGAACAAATAGAGTACAAATAGAGTACAAATAAACACTTGGAAGCAAAAGAGAAGACTGAAGCAATTGTCCCCACTGGATGTAGCAGGAGAGGAAAGCCATATTAACCAGCTACTAGAGGAGAGAGAAATGGAAAATAGTTTTTTTGGACCACCTCCTTGGGAGAATCTTTGCCTGCCAGTCATAAAAACACCTGACAGAAAAGGCAGCCACCAAGGAGACTACACCTAATATCCTGAAGACATGTGTCTTGGAGACAGTCTCTAGCTACCCAAAATCCGCAGTCCTGGTTTATACAGATGGATCAGCATTCAAATCTACCTCTTTTGTATCCATATGAAATACCCAGATGAATCTATATCCGAGTTTGTGATTCATGCGGCGATAACCGTCCAATCGTTGAAGGGGAGGCCGAGGCTATAAAAACAGGAGTTGAGATTGTAGGCTACTAGGGAACGAGATGGCTGACAGATTGGCAAGAACAGGAGCCTCGAAACTACAATTGGATTGACCATGCAGTAAAACTAATTATTTAGAATAATACTCGGGAAATCTGGATGAACAGGTGGCCGATGGGAACAACAGGTTGGCGACGGAAACAACAGGTGGGCGACGGGAACAACAGGTGGGCGACGGGAACAACAGGTGGCCGATGGGAACAACAGGTTGGCGACGGGAACAACAGGTGGGCGACGGGAACAACAGGTGGGCGACGGGAACAACAGGTAGGCGACGGGAACAACAGGTGGGCGACGGGAACAACAGGTGTGCGACGGAAACAACAGGTTGCGACGGGAACAACAGGTGGGCGACGGAAACAACAGGTGGGCGACGGGAACAACAGGTGGGCGACGGGAACAACAGGTGGGCGACGGGAACAACAGGTGGGCGACGGAAACAACAGGTGGGCGACGGGAACAACAGGTGGGCTACGGGAACAAAAGGTGGGCGACGGGAACAACAGGTGGGCGACGGGAACAAAAGGTGGGCGACGGGCACAACAGGTGGGCGACGGGAACAAAAGGTGGGCGACGGGAACAACAGGTGGGCGACGGGAACAACAGGTGGGCGACGGGAACAACAAGCCGCAGTGTATTTAGCGAAATGTCACAGCCAAAAAGTAACGACATAAATAAACTACATAGAAGAGATGAAAGTCTCATCTTTCAGTTCCGAACAGGACATACCGAGAGTCAACAGCCACTTGACCCACATCAATCCCCAGCACCTGCCCTTGTGCAGACATTGCTCTCATCCTGATGAAACAGTTCGACACCTACCCATTGAGTACAAGTCGCTTGCGGACATGAAAAGATTCTTACAAGCACTGCCAATAATTGCCAACACACTGTACGGAGCAGTGAAACAACTGAAGAAGACCTGTATAAGAATGGCATTGGGCTGCCAAGAGCAGGCTTGCTCAGCAGGTATGGGATAACAACAACAACAACATAACATGTCGGTGGTTCTCTTGAGACAAGAACAATATGCCAGGTGTTCGTAGACAATGAGAACTTTACCAGCCACACCAATTGGTTGGCTCGTGTGTCTTATAGCTGGTCATCACGGACAGCTGGTCATCACGGACAGCTGGTCATCACGGACAGCTGGTCATCACGGACAGCTGGTCATCACGGACAGCTGGTCACCACGGACAGCTGGTCACCACGGACAGCTGGTCACCACGGACAGCTCGTCATCACTGACAGCTGGTCATCACTGACAGCTGGTCATCACGGACAGCTGGTCACCAAGGACAGCTGGTCACCAAAGATAGCTGGTGACCATGGACAGGTAGTCACCAAGGATAGCTGGTGACCACGGACAGGTGGTCACCAAAGACAGCTGGTACCCCCTCCCTCCTCCCCTACACACAACAGGTGACTTGTTAGACTCGGTCCCCTGCTAGGCATGTCCAGCCCCAGGTCCTCATGGCTCGCTCGTTTCAAACGTTTGGGTCATCTATGGCGCCCCTGTTCTGTGCTCCTTGGTCTCCGCCTCCGACGCTTCCCCTTAGGATCTGTGTGAGTTTTCAACAAGGTGAAGATCGAGTCTCGTCGTTGCCTGGGCTGTGACCGATCCATCTCTTACTTTCCTACAGGTGGAAAAACAGGCACATCACCTTTCCCCAACCCTTCTTCAACCTCTACCTGCGACTCTAACCCACTCAGCCCGCCAACAGCGCTACCAGAAGGAGCTGTTGAAGTGGGCAGACGTTCTGAATGTGTCTTCAAGTTTTGCAGAGATTGATTTCTGTCAGAGACGCATTCACTGGCGTGTGATTAAATGTAGTGCTGCCATCTGTACCCTCTCTGTGTTGGGAGAATGTATCGATGAAATGAACAGTATGGCTGTGGTAATGTGAGAGCCGATGTGTATCTCCTTCTGTCTCGCTAATTCTGACTATCTGAAGATCAACAGAACAGTTACCCCCAGTTATGTATCGAGTTGTGACGCCATTTCCGGTTGGGCGTGACAGGATTGGTCAACTATTTTTGTCTGGGAAATTTGGTGGACTCGATCCTGGCAGTGTCGGAACGCCTGTGGGGTTGCCAAATTGGCGTGTTTAAGGCCAAATTCAAGAAATGTGCTTTGTTTTTCAGTCGCTTAAACGTACTTCATGATTCTTTTGCACGCGCATACAAGGGCGTATGGACTAGATCCATGTTATCAGACAAGGTAGGCAGTGCGAAAACCAATATCACCCAGAATAATAACGGCAAGATTTCACGCAAAGGAGAGAAAAACAGCAACGATACAGTGCTTCGCGCCATCAAGCAATGCTGGTGAATCAACCAAACACAATATCTACGTACTAATGAACGCTGAGCAAGGCTCTGAGGAGGGATCTCAATAGACACAGGACAGACTAAATCTCAGTGGTGCAGCGACTCAAGCTCCAAGATCAATCCGAACAAGGCCTGCATGATGTGGTGCTCTTTGAATAATTCCATAGTAAAGGCTGAACTCGCAGGCATCACTTTTGATGGTTGCACAATCGACAGGTGTGACAGGTTGAAATATCTCGGAGTGACATTTGATCGCAGTCTTTCCTATAACTGCCATGTGGACCACATCGTACAAAGATGCAAGAGAGGGTTAGGAGCACTCAAGACCATGGCTGCTGCCAACGTAGAACAGCGCCTCCTGTTCATCCTATTTCATCAGGTCGTGTTGTCTGTCATCGATTACGGACTAGGCGTCCTCACACTATCAAGAACACAGTGTAAAAGGTTGGACCGCATCCAGAATGAAGGTATGCCACTGGTTCTGGGCTGCACTAGAGATACTCCGACTGTGATGATGTGGTACATGTTGGGATTGTTATCGGTGACATCCAGACATAAACTGGCACAAGTCAAAGCCTATATGTGTGTTACCACAGACACGTGGCACCCTCTGCACAGTTGTATCTCAGACAGTAAGTGATCAAGAATCAAGAGAGGGTCATCATGGATGATACAGGCTGAGACAACAATTGGACACGATACTCCAGCTGAGACGATAGCCAAAGGGGAAGGATGGGTCTACACTGATGATAGAATGATAGAGTACCAGAGAGTCATCATAACCTTAGGCAAGGAATGCAGAAAACAGAACAACGAGAGTGCAGAGCACGAGGTAAATCAGCTGATAACTAAGAACACCCAGTAGAGTGACGCTGTCATAAACACCGACGGATCAGTCGGGATAACAAACGAAATGCTGATGGAGCTGGGCCAAACAGCAAAGAGGAAACTATTATCAGTCCTGAACAAAAGCAACATCCAAGACAAAGAGGAGGCAGATAGACTGGCAAAAGAAGGTGCAAGACTACCACAAACAGATACTAGTATGACGTACGAAGAGTCAAAACGGCTTATCAAAGCCAGATACATGACCAAATGGGAAACCGAACATACTGGTTACACCAAAAACGATGCCTATTACCAGTTGAACAGAAGAGAGCAGGTCGTTGTCTTCAGACTTCGCACTGGCCACAATAGACTGAGGTACCACCTATTCAACAAATTGAAGATAGGTGGCACCGACGAATGCAGTTGTGGTACCGGGAAAATGACCGCAGAACATTTGCTGCAAAACTGCCTGACATACGAGGATCAGAGAACAGAAGTGTAAAACCCCCCCGCCCCCCCACCCCCCCCCCCAACCACCAAACAGAAATGAACACAACCAAATCCCGCCCTCCAACAGAAGTGTACACAACCAACGCCCACCTAACAGAAGTGTACACAACCAACGCCCACCCAACAGAAGTGTACACAACCAACGCCCACCCAACAGAAGTGTACACAACCAACGCCCACCCAACAGAAGTGTACACAACCAACGCCCACCCAACAGAAGTGTACACAACCAACGATCACCCAACAGAAGTGTACACAACCAAACCCCGCCGCCCCCAAACAAAAGTGCACACAACCCCCCATCCCCCTCAAACAGAAGTGTACACAACCAACCCTATTACACCCCTAAAATGAAGTGTACACAACCAGCCCCACCAAACAAAAGTGTACGCAACCAACCCCCCCCCCCCACCCCCAAACAGAAGTGTACACAACTGACCCCCTCCCCAAAACAGAAGTGTACACAACCAACCTCCCCCACCGAAACAGAAGTGTACACAACAAACCACAACCCAAAACAGAAGTGTGCACAACCCCCTCCCCCCCTCCCCACCCCCAAACAGAAGTGTACACAACCAAACCCCCATTTCAAACAGAAGTGTACACAGCCCCCTTCTCAAACAGAAGTGTAGACAACCAACCACCCCCCCCCCAAACAGACGTGTACACAACCCTCCCCCCCCCCCAAACCGAAGTGTACATAACCACCCCCCATTCAAAACAGAAGTGTACACAACCCCCTTTCCAAATAGAAGTGTACACAACAACACCCCCCCCCCCTTCTCCCCTAAATAGAAGTGTACAAAACCAAAGCCCCCCTCCCCGCCCACACAAATAGAAGTGTACACAATGAACCCCCTTCCACCCCGAAACAAAAGTGTACACAACCAACCCCCCGCCCCCCAAACAGAAGTGTACACAGCCCCCTTCCCAAACAGAAGTGTAGACTACCAACCACCCCCCCCCTAAATAGAAGTGTACACCCCCCCCCCCCAAACAGAAGTGTACACAACCAACCCCCCCAAAAAAAAATGTACACAACCTCCTCCCGCAAACAGAAATGTACACAACCAACCCCTCCACCAACAGAAGTGTACACATCTCACTTCCTATACAGAAGTGTACACAACCAACCCCCCCCCCCCCCCCAATCAGAAGTGTGCACAACCAATCCCTCTCCGCCCCCCAAACAGAAGTGTACCCAACAAACTCTTCCCCCCCCCACCAAACAGAGGTGTACAAAACCAACCCCCACCAAACACAAGTGTACAAAACCAACCCCCCTTCCAACAGAAGTGTACACAACAAACTCCCTTCCACCCTGAAACAGAAGTGTACACAACCAACCTCTCTACCCCCCAAACAGAAGTGTACACAACCAACACTCCCCCGAAACGGAAGTGTAAACAACCACCCCCCACCCCCTTCAAACAGAAGTGTACACAACCAACTCTCCCCCCAAACAGAAGTGTACACAACCAAACCTTCCTTTCGCCAACAGAAGTGTACCCAACCAACCCCCCGCATCCCAAACAGAAGTGTATACAACCAACCCCGCCCTCCAACAGAAGTGTACACAATCAACGCCCCCTCCCCCCACAAAAGTGAACACAACCAAACCTTACCCCCCAAACAGAATTGTACACAACTCCCCCCCCCCCCCCCCAACAGAAGTGTACACAACAAACCCCCTTATACTACCAAACAGAAGTGTACACAACCAACACCCCCAAACAGAAGTGTACACAACCAAACACCACCCACCTCCCCCCGCCTCTCAAACAGAAGTGTACACAACCAATCCCCGCCCCCCCAAACACGAAGTTACACAACCAATCCCCCCTCCCGCCCGCCAAATAGAATTGTACAAAACCGACCCCCTCCCCCAAACAGAAGTGTACACAATCCCCCCAAAACAGAAGTGTACACAACCAACCCCTCCCCCCCCCCCCAATCAGCAGTGAACACAACCAACCACCCCCCCCCCCAAACAGAAGTGTACACAACCCCCGACCCCAAACAGAAGTGTACATAACCCCCTTCCCAAATAGAAGTGTACACAACAACCCCCCCCCCCCCTTAAACAGAAGTGTACACAACCAACCCCCCACCCCCCTTAAACAGAAGTGTGCACAACCAACCCCCCCCCCCTCCCTCCCACAAAAATAGAAGTGTACACAACGAAACCCATTCAACCCCGAAACAGAAGTGTACACAGCCAACCCCCCGCCCCCCAAACAGTAGTGTACATAATCAACCCCCCAACAGAAGTATTCACCCCCCCCCCCACCCCCAACAAAAAAGGAAATGTACACATCCAACCCCCGCCCCCAAACAGAAGTGTACATAGCCAACCCCCTAACAGAAGTATACCCAACCTCTCCCCCACCCCCAAACAGAAGTGTACACAACCAACCCCCCCCCCCCTCCAACAGAAGTGTACACAACCCCCTTCCCACACAGAAGTGTACACAATCAACCCCCCCCCCCCAATCAGAAGTGTGCACAACTAATCCCTTCCCGCCTCCCCCCCCAAACAGAAGTGTACACAACCAACCCCCCCAAACAGAAGTGTACACCACCAACCCTCACCCCCAACAGAAATGTACACAACCCCCAATATCCCCCCCCTCCCCAAAGAGAAGTGTACACAACAACCCCTTCCTCCAAACAGAAGTGTATACAACCAAACCCCCCCCCTCCCCCCTCCCCCCCCCCAAAGAAGTGTACACAACCAACCCATCCCCCCAACAGAAGTGTACACAACCAACCACCCCCCCCCCCAAAAAAAAAAGAAAGAAGTGTACACAACCAACCCATACCTCCAAACAGAAGCGTACAGCCCCCCCCCCCCAAACAGAAGTGTACCCCCCCAAACAGAAGTGTAGACAACCAAACCCCCCCCCCCCCCCAACAGAAGTGTACACAATCCCCTTCCCTCAAAAAATGTACACAACACCCTTCCCAAACAGAAGTGTACACAATCAACCTCCCCCTCCCCCCAAACAGAAGTGCACACAACTCCCCCCTCCCTCCTTACACAGAAGTATACACAACCCACCCCCTTCCACACAGAAGTGTACACAACCCCCTCCCGCACAGAAGTGTACACAACTCCCCATTTCCCTCCTCGCACAGAAGTGTATACATCTCCCCCCCCCCCCCCCCCACACAGAAGTGTACACAAACCACCCCACACAGAAGTGTACTCAACCCCCTCCCACACAGAAGTGTCCACAGCCCCCTCCCACAAAGAAGTGTACACAACTCCCCCCTCCCTCCTCACACAAAAGTGTACACAACTCCCCCCCTCCCCCTGACACAGAAGTGTACAGAACATCCCCCCACATACACACACAGAAGTGTACACAACCTCATTCCAACACAGAAGCGTACATAAAGCCCCACACAGCCCACCAGGCGCTCTCTAAAACCAATTGACCCTGTCAGAAGATGTAGGAGATGAAGATCTAGCCTACAGGATGCGAGGGTCAAGACAGGATACGTGAAGGCTTGTGTTACTATGGCAATAAGACGTAGGGTCTTAACAGATGTGAAAGTTCAAACAAGCCACAACATACAACACACAAAACCTAACATAT
Source organism: Ariolimax columbianus (assembly GCA_036924085.1). NCBI lineage: Eukaryota > Metazoa > Mollusca > Gastropoda > Stylommatophora > Arionidae > Ariolimax > Ariolimax columbianus. Next base: position 117,767,805 of record JAVGWX010000006.1, on the reverse strand, counting down.
CAAAACATCAAAGAACAGATTAGAAACCCATGGTAACATGACAGACAAATACCATAGGCAGCCATTGGTAAAAGTTTGAGGAAACATTTTGGAACACTAGCGGAGTGATTCTTGGAAAGAGATGTAAACAGTAAACAACTAACTGTTCACAGAAAGCACGTGGAGCATAGGAGAACGAGACTAGGAAACCAAACATGCGCACCTCAAGGACAAGAAGCACAGACATGACCGCATGTATCTGAGCTGAACAGGTCAAGACTTCCAGATGTTTGAACTGTAGCGAAGAGAAATATTGAGACTGATGGATGGAATAAAGAAAGTAAAAAAAAGATCCAATAAAATATCCAAGATTAACATAGGACCAGCAAAGAAACCCCTAAAGGACACCTTCAATCCAGCAAGAAAACAAGAAATCGTGCAACTACTCTGAACTAGTGATAGGGGTTGTGGCTGCCAGAGTAGGTCGAATCCATATCTCATCCCCCCTCCCCTCCCCCGCCCCCAACATCGACCCTTTCTCAACAGAAACCATGAAAGAGGACATCTTAACCACCTCCCCAGAAACCATGAAAGAGGACATCTCAACGACCTCCCCAGAAACCATGAAAGAGGACATTTCAACCACCTCCTCAGAAACCATGAAAGAGGACATCTCAACCACCTCCCCAGAAACCATGAAAGAGGACATCTCAACCACCTACCCAGAAACCATGAAAGAGGACATTTCAACCACCTCCCCAGAAACCATGAAAGAGGACATCTCAACCACCTCCCCAGAAACCATGAAAGAGGACATCTCAACCACCTACCCAGAAACCATGAAAAAGGACATCTCAACCACCTACCCAGAAACCAGGAAAGAGGACATCTCAACCACCTCTCCAGATACCATGAAAGAGGACATCTCAACCATCTCCCCATAAACCATGAAAGAGGACATCTCAACCATCTCCCCATAAACCATGAAAGAGGACATCTCAACCACCTCCCCAGAAACCATGAAAGCGGACATCTGAACCCTCTCAGAGAAGCTACACCAGCTCACCAAGAAGGCATGGGGACAAGAGGCCTATCCCACAAAGTGGAAAGAAGGTCAACAAGTCGAACTACCGAAGAAAGCAATTCTGACCTCACACAATGACTGACCAGGTACACGACTCCTGTCTGTGGCTGGTCAAGTGCTGACCTGGATAGTGCCAGAGAAAATAAGATGTTTTAGGTCGGTACCTGAGAGAAGGATAGGCGGGATTCAGAGTGTAGCGAGACGCTGCAACAGAATGTGGCGAGACGCTAAAGTAGAATGTGGTGAGACGCTGTAACAGAATGTGGCGAGACGCTAAAGTAGAATGTGGTGAGACGCTGTAACAGAATGTGGCGAGACACTAAAGTAGAATGTGGTGAGACGCTGTAACAGAATGTGGCGAGACGCTAAAGTAGAATGTGGTGAGACGCTGTAACAGAATGTGGCGAGACGCTAAAGTAGAATGTGGTGAGACGCTGTAACAGAATGTGGAGAGACGCTAGAGTAGAATGTGGTGAGACGCTGTAACAGAATGTGGCGAGACGCTAAAGTAGAATGTGGTGAGACGCTGTAACAGAATGTGGCGAGACGCTGCAACAGAATGTGGTGAGACGCTAGAGTAGAATGTGGTGAGACGCTGTAACAGAATGTGGCGAGACGCTGCAACAGAATGTGGCGAGACGCTAGAGTAGAATGTGGTGAGACGCTGTAACAGAGTGAAGCGAGACGCTGTAACAGAATGTGGCGAGACGCTAAAGTAGAATGTGGTGAGACGCTGTAACAGAATGTGGCGAGACGCTAAAGTAGAATGTGGTGAGACGCTGTAACAGAATGTGGACAGACGCTAGAGTAGAATGTGGTGAGACGCTGTAACAGAATGTGGCGAGACGCTAAAGTAGAATGTGGTGAGACGCTGTAACAGAATGTGGCGAGACGCTAAAGTAGAATGTGGTGAGACGCTGTAACAGAATGTGGAGAGACGCTAAAGTAGAATGTGGTGAGACGCTGTAACAGAATGTGGCGAGACGCTAAAGTAGAATGTGGTGAGACGCTGTAACAGAATGTGGCGAGACGCTAAAGTAGAATGTGGTGAGACGCTGTAACAGAATGTGGCGAGACGCTAGAGTAGAATGTGGTGAGACGCTGTAACAGAGTGTAGCGAGACGCTGCAACAGAATGTGGCGAGACGCTGCAACAGAATGTGGCGAGACGCTGTAACAGAATGTGGCGAGACGCTAGAGTAGAATGTGGTGAGACGCTGTAACAGAATGTGGAGAGACGCTAGAGTAGAATGTGGTGAGACGCTGTAACAGAATGTGGCGAGACGCTAAAGTAGAATGTGGTGAGACGCTGTAACAGAATGTGGCGAGACGCTGCAACAGAATGTGGTGAGACGCTAGAGTAGAATGTGGTGAGACGCTGTAACAGAATGTGGCGAGACGCTGCAACAGAATGTGGCGAGACGCTAGAGTAGAATGTGGTGAGACGCTGTAACAGAGTGAAGCGAGACGCTGTAACAGAATGTGGCGAGACGCTAAAGTAGAATGTGGTGAGACGCTGTAACAGAATGTGGCGAGACGCTAAAGTAGAATGTGGTGAGACGATGTAACAGAATGTGGACAGACGCTAGAGTAGAATGTGGTGAGACGCTGTAACAGAATGTGGCGAGACGCTAAAGTAGAATGTGGTGAGACGCTGTAACAGAATGTGGCGAGACGCTAAAGTAGAATGTGGTGAGACGCTGTAACAGAATGTGGAGAGACGCTAAAGTAGAATGTGGTGAGATGCTGTAACAGAATGTGGCGAGACGCTAAAGTAGAATGTGGTGAGACGCTGTAACAGAATGTGGCGAGACGCTAAAGTAGAATGTGGTGAGACGCTGTAACAGAATGTGGCGAGACGCTAAAGTAGAATGTGGTGAGACGCTGTAACAGAATGTGGCGAGACGCTAGAGTAGAATGTGGTGAGACGCTGTAACAGAGTGTAGCGAGACGCTGCAACAGAATGTGGCGAGACGCTGCAACAGAATGTGGCGAGACGCTGTAACAGAATGTGGCGAGACGCTAGAGTAGAATGTGGTGAGACGCTGTAACAGAATGTGGCGAGACGCTAAAGTAGAATATGGTGAGACGCTGTAACAGAATGTGGCGAGACGCTAAAGTAGAATGTGGTGAGACGCTGTAACAGAATGTGGAGAGACGCTAGAGTAGAATGTGGTGAGACGCTGAAACAGAATGTGGCGAGACGCTAAAGTAGAATGTGGTGAGACGCTGTAACAGAATGTGGCGAGACGCTAAAGTAGAATGTGGTGAGACGCTGTAACAGAATGTGGAGAGACGCTAAAGTAGAATGTGGTGAGACGCTGTAACAGAATGTGGCGAGACGCTAAAGTAGAATGTGGTGAGACGCTGTAACAGAATGTGGCGAGACGCTAAAGTAGAATGTGGTGAGACGCTGTAACAGAATGTGGCGAGACACTAAAGTAGAATGTGGTGAGACGCTGTAACAGAATGTGGCGAGACGCTAAAGTAGAATGTGGTGAGACGCTGTAACAGAATGTGGCGAGACGCTAAAGTAGAATGTGGTGAGACGCTGTAACAGAATGTGGAGAGACGCTAAAGTAGAATGTGGTGAGACGCTGTAACAGAATGTGGCGAGACGCTGCAACAGAATTTGGTGAGACGCTAGAGTAGAATGTGGTGAGACGCTGTAACAGAATGTGGCGAGACGCTGCAACAGAATGTGGCGAGACGCTAGAGTAGAATGTGGTGAGACGCTGTAACAGAGTGAAGCGAGACGCTGTAAGAGAATGTGGCGAGACGCTAAAGTAGAATGTGGTGAGACGCTGTAACAGAATGTGGCGAGACGCTAAAGTAGAATGTGGTGAGACGCTGTAACAGAATGTGGCGAGACGCTAAAGTAGAATGTGGTGAGACGCTGTAACAGAATGTGGCGAGACGCTAAAGTAGAATGTGGTGAGACGCTGTAACAGAATGTGGACAGACGCTAGAGTAGAATGTGGTGAGACGCTGTAACAGAATGTGGCGAGACGCTAAAGTAGAATGTGGTGAGACGCTGTAACAGAATGTGGCGAGACGCTAAAGTAGAATGTGGTGAGACGCTGTAACAGAATGTGGAGAGACGCTAAAGTAGAATGTGGTGAGACGCTGTAACAGAATGTGGCGAGACGCTAAAGTAGAATGTGGTGAGACGCTGTAACAGAATGTGGCGAGACGCTAAAGTAGAATGTGGTGAGACGCTGTAACAGAATGTGGCGAGACGCTAAAGTAGAATGTGGTGAGACGCTGTAACAGAATGTGGCGAGACGCTAAAGTAGAATGTGGTGAGACGCTGTAACAGAATGTGGCGAGACGCTAGAGTAGAATGTGGTGAGACGCTGTAACAGAATGTGGCGAGACGCTAAAGTAGAATATGGTGAGACGCTGTAACAGAATGTGGCGAGACGCTAAAGTAGAATGTGGTGAGACGCTGTAACAGAATGTGGAGAGACGCTAGAGTAGAATGTGGTGAGACGCTGTAACAGAATGTGGCGAGACTCTAAAGTAGAATGTGGTGAGACGCTGTAACAGAATGTGGTGAGACGCTAAAGTAGAATGTGGTGAGACGCTGTAACAGAATGTGGAGAGACGCTAAAGTAGAATGTGGTGAGACGCTGTAACAGAATGTGGCGAGACGCTAAAGTAGAATGTGGTGAGACGCTGTAACAGAATGTGGCGAGACGCTAAAGTAGAATGTGGTGAGACGCTGTAACAGAATGTGGCGAGACGCTAAAGTAGAATGTGGTGAGACGCTGTAACAGAATGTGGCGAGACGCTAAAGTAGAATGTGGTGAGACGCTGTAACAGAATGTGGCGAGACGCTAAAGTAGAATGTGGTGAGATGCTGTAACAGAATGTGGCGAGACGCTAAAGTAGAATGTGGTGAGACGCTGTAACAGAATGTGGCGAGACGCTAGTGTAGAATGTGGTGAGACGCTGTAACAGAATGTGGCGAGACGCTAGAGTAGAATGTGGTGAGACGCTGTAACAGAGTGTAGCGAGACGCTGCAACAGAATGTGGCGAGACGCTGCAACAGAATGTGGCGAGACGCTGTAACAGAATGTGGCGAGACGCTAGAGTAGAATGTGGTGAGACGCTGTAACAGAATGTGGCGAGACGCTAAAGTAGAATATGGTGAGACGCTGTAACAGAATGTGGCGAGACGCTAAAGTAGAATGTGGTGAGACGCTGTAACAGAATGTGGCGAGACGCTAGAGTAGAATGTGGTGAGACGCTGTAACAGAATGTGGCGAGACGCTTGAGTAGAATGTTGTATCTGTTGTTGTTGTTGGTGTTGTTGTTGCTGTTGTTAATGCTGTTACCTTGAGCACGACGATTTGTTCATGATGTTGAGGTATGCCACAGCTCTTCTGGGATGGGTGTGCGTGTGTGTGAGTGTGTGTGTGTTTGTGTGTGTGAGTGTGTGTGTGTGTGTGTGTGTGTGAGGAGGGTAGGCGTGGTTCATTTTTAATTATTGTATTTATGTTTGAATTGGTTGAGTATAGGGACTGGAGAGGTGTTTATCTTGGATTGTCCGATGATGGAATGTCCGGTATCTTCCCTAGATCTGATCTGACGACCCTCGGCTCACGAGCCAGGAAAGGCTACGCTGTACTCTAGTCTGGTGACAGGATAGAATCGATGCCAATCTCACAGGACTTGTCTGTCAGTGCCTTAATGCCGCCAAGACAAGTTAGGTTTTATCATGAGTGGTGTCGCTTCTTTCGATCTGTCCACACGATCAGACAGGCCCGCACACGCGTGAATACAAACATAGACCTGTCCATTGACACGATCACATATTCAATCATTTGTACACAACATGCTCTTAATTATCGAATCACACATACACTCACCCACACATACACTCACCCACAGATACACTCACCCATACACTCACACACACACTCCCAAACTCACACACACACACTCACACACACACTCACACACACACACACACTCACACACGTACACACATACTCACACACACACACTCACACACACACTCACACACTCGCACACACACACTCACACACGTACACACATACTCACACACACACACACTCACACACACACACACACTCACACATATACACACATACTCACACACACACACACACACACTCACACACACACACACTCACCCATATACACACATACTCACACACACACACGTTAAGGTTAGATCGCTACACTCTACGTGACGTCATTTTTGTTATGTAAAGTTGATTGTCTGGTTCAGCAGAATCTCCATTTGTTCTGTTAAAACAACAATATCGATTTCATTGATAGAATAAGCCCACAAATAATGTTCTAGCTGGTACACATTCCTGGGCTTGTGGTTCAAAGTTGTGCATACCTTCGCTGACAGAAGGGTTTAGCTAATAAAAACAGTGTCAATGCCAGGTCGACTTGCACATATGGTCTTTATGTGGTAGTGCCAAGTCGAAGAAACTGCGCTTGTCATCGACTTCACTCTTTGGTCCCAAGCTACCTTGAACCAGTGGCAAGACATAAGCCAAGATGACTGGAAACAACTTAGGGTGCAGTCACTCTAGTTCTGCATCCCGTGAGACCAGGGCTCACTTTAAAACGTCTGGGATACCGTCGTCCATCGTTTCTGTTTATCGCTTTAGGAGGCGACCTCACCGACCTCACCGACCTCATCAACCTCAGCGATCTCACCGACCTCAGCGATCTCACCGACCTCAGCGATCTCACCGACCTCACCAATCTCACCGACCTCAGAGACCAGGGCGACCTCACTAACCTCAGTGACCTCAGAGACCACGGCGACCTCACTAACCTCAGTGACCTCAGAGACCACGGCGACCTCACTAACCTCAGTGACCTTAGAGACCTCAGCTACCACATAGACCACATCAGATTCTGCAATCTTTAGAAAACCAGTGTTACATTCAGGTCATGTAGTTTCAGTGACCATCATGCCCTAATATAGCCAAGAGTCTGCGGTTGAAAGTGGTCGTAAGAATAAAGGAAATGTGAAGACAAATAAACAAACATGGAATGACAACTGGTATGAAACGTCCAAGTGAGAGATTATAGGACAGAGACAAATACAATGCTTGTTCCGATAGACGAGAGTCAGTCTCAGACACAACAGATCAAAACCATAGGGCAAACACAGAACATATGTCAGTCTAACTGTTCATACACCTTACAGATGGGACTTTCTCAAAACCATAGGGCAAACACAGTACATATGTTAGTCTAACTGTTCATACGCCTTACAGTTGGGACTTTCCCAAAACCATAGGGCAAACACAGTACATATGTCAGTCTAACTGTTCATACACTTTACAGTTGGGACTTTCCCAAAACCATAGGGCAAACACAGTACATATGTCAGTCTAACTGTTCATACACCTTACAGACGGGACTTTCACATTCCCTAAAGACGGCCATTACCCTCCTTTCAGAAGGCCATTCGCATACCTTATATAGTGCGTTTTATAATTTAATATCTCCGCTTCCATATTAACAAAATATTTCAAATTTTGCGAATAATCTGCAGATTACCATGTCTCAATAGTCAACATTTTTTTATTGCCCACAAACATATGGTATACAATTTTCTTTGTTCATTGTATACAGAAACAAGCCCTTTTATTAATGAAACCAGTCTTTTGAAATGAGTTCACCTTCATTACAGTGACTATTTTTGGAAATACCATTTTCCATGTGTTTCCCGAAGTCTTTTCAACTTCAACCCAAAGCGTTCTCACAGTCAACTGTAATTGGCCATAGATCACATATTTTTAACAGTTCTATTGAGCCTTACGGTATGTTAATGAGTCAATACAAATTGTCGCATAGGCGTAGCTTAACAAATTGTTAAACGCTCACACTGTGAGTCTGAAAGTCAAGTTTCTACAATCCATATAATTGCATTGAAGAGGTAACAATATCAGGGATGTGATTAGAAGAAAGATTTATAGAACGTTTGATTCCAATAAAATAGTGACACTAAGGAAAGTGAAGTCTCGTCTGATAACACACAAATTGAAGTATCGAGATCTGGGTTGCGGAGAACTGGAAGGGACATAGGCTTTACGAGCAGAAAGTTTGCTAGCGGGAGAAACGTCATCTGTGAGAAGCCACACATAGTATCCATAAGAAGCCGCATCTAGTATCATTGAAAAGCCGCATATAGAATCCACGAGAATCCGCATCTAGTATCCACGAGAAGCAAGTATTTACGTGAAGTAAGCGAAATGTGTAAACCATGTTATGATTTTGTGAATGTGGATGAGACGGAATGGCAGTCAGCGGATGGACAATTAACAGATTTGAACCAAGTGGTAAATGACAGCACTTGATAATAACACACGCAGGTAGCAGACACAATGGGCTGGTCAAGCATGCAGAACTCGTCTTTCCTTCAAATTTTTCGGAGAATCGGGACTGTCATACCGAGATGAATGGAAACACATTTAGAGAGTGGATTGAATAAAACTGTTCTTCCGTCTTTAGATAGACCCTCTTGTCTGATAATGGAGACTACATCATACCACAACCAAGTGACACAAGAAGACAATCTCCCGACATCATCCAGTACAAAACATACAAAAAAAGATGTGGGCTCACAAAAGAACACAAACCATTTAACGGAACGTATCTAAAACCTGAAATTGTTTTCCCTTGTCAAGCAAGCACGAAAGGAAAAGATATTTCACTTAGACACGTTGATCCAAGAGCATGGTCATATGTGTTTGAGACTGCCACCTTACCATTCACAGTTTCAGTTGAGTTCAGTTCCATCTGTAACCCACCAGGTCGTTTGGGCACACATGAAGACACTCCAAAAATCCCACGCAATCCCTCTCTGTCTGTCGCCGCCTGACGTATCTCACCGGGACGAAGGTCTGACCACTCAGTGATGTTGTCCACCCATCTCTTCCTTGGACGTTCTCGCCCTCTCTGTCCCGGTACGGAAACAAAGAGTATCGAGTTAGTAATTCCGTTGGACCTTGCGACGTGACCGCACCAGGCCATCTTTCGTCTTTTGATAGCTGTGAACAGATCTTCAAAAGGACCAATTGCGTCTTCAACTCTCTACACTGTACACTTCTACATTCGTGACACGATCTTTGTATGTAACATTTAGGAGTTTTATATAGCACCTTATTTCCATTGCATGGATCCTGCCCTGGATATCTGCTGTAAGGGTCCAGGTCTCGCAGGCATACAGAAATATTGATAGCACCAAAGAGCACTTTAGTCTAACTTTTATGCCGAGGGTGAGCCGCTTGTCTTGCCATATAGGTTTCAGCCGAGTCAGCGCCGCTGTTGTTTGTGCTATTCTTGCAATTACCTCTGGCTTCGAACCCTCTTCACTGATCAACGATCTAAGATATTTGAAACTTTTCACCACCTCAAGTACCTGCCCATTTGCCTCTATTACAAATATAAACCCTGCTACGTTATTGGTCATGCGCTTTGTTTTATCTGCATTTATTTCCATACCAAAACTCAGGGCCGTTCTATCCAATCTACCAATCAACTCCTGGAGTTCCCTTTCTGTGCCTGCCAATACATCAATATCATCAGCAAATCGGAAGTTTGTGATAAGCCTGTCACCTATTTTAACCATGTCAACATGTTCTTTTCAGGTCGTCTCCATTATTCTCTCCAAGAAGATATTGAAGAGTGTTGGGGAGAGTATACATCCCTGTCTCACACCCACCGTTGTACGGAACCAATTGCCTAGGGTTCCCTCTACCGAGACTGCGCTTGTCGCCTGCTCATAAAGGTTTGCAATTACCCTCACAATATCACTGTTGAACTTATAATGCGTCATTGTTGACCATAGCTCCGCATGCCACACTCTGTCAAACGCCTTTCTAAAGTCAATGAAGGCATGATAGAGTTGTTGTTGATACTCTTGAGTACTTCTCATTCATTAGCCGAAGATTAAATATCTGCTCGACGGTACTCCTTCCCGCTCGAAAGCCCGCTTGTTCTTCGGCAATGATATTCTCTGCCTGTGGTTTCAGTCTGTTAAGTAGTATCCTCAAGAGAACTTTACTTGGATGACTTATCAGACTGATTGTTCGATAGTTCTGACACATATTTAGGTTTCCTGATTTAGGCAGTGGTATAATGACTGATTTTGTCCAGCTGGTGGGCCACTCTCCCGTCTGCCAAATTCTATTGCAGATGTATGTCAGGGTATCAATTGTTGCCTCACCTCCCACTTGTAGGAGCTCTGCTGGGATATTATCTACACCTACAGCCTTCCCTCTCTTCAGCATTTTCACGGCTTCATAAACTTCTTCCCTTGTTATCGTTTGATTTTCCTCTATCAGACTCACTTCAGGAGACATTGCATTTCTTGGTTCACCTCGATCTTCATGCTTATATAGTTCCGAACAGTACTCTGTCCAGTGCTCACGAATGTCTTGAGCATCTGTGAGACATTTCCCACTCTTGTCCTGAATCGTTGTATTTCGACTTTGTACAGGTCTTACTAAGTCCTTGACTAATTTATATGCCCCCTTGGCATCATTTCTTTCTAGATTTTGTTCGATATCTGCACACGGAGTCGTTACCCATCCCATCTTGGCCTGTTTCATCTTGGCCTTTATGTTTCCATTTATCTCTCTATATTGCTGAATCCCATCTAGTGTTTTCTTCGCTCTCTTCATTTGTCGTCTCTTGTTACATAAATCCAGTATTTCACTCGTGATCCATGCTTTCTTCTTAATCCGGCACCTACCTAGAACCTCAGATGCCGTGGAGATTAATGCCGAATTCAGGGCTTCAGTCATCGTCTGAACATCTGCCTTCTCGTTGAGAACCAAGAGAGGTGCGAATCTTCCCCCCATCACCGCTCCAAAGGTCTCCACTATATCCGGGTACTTCAACTTCTCCAAGTCAAATCTCAGTCGAGTTATCTCTCTTTTCAGAACTTTCTTTAGTCTGAGATGCATGGTCATCAGCACTAAGTCGTGGTCGCTCCCTATATCGGCCCCTAGGAAACTTCTTGTCCGGGCGCTATTGACGCTAGATCTGAATCTCCCTTGGACCAAAATATAGTCTATTTGACTATGTAGCGTACTGTTTGGGCTGTGCCACGTCCACCGTCTCGACATTGTATGTGGTCCTAGCGTATTCGCTACTATCAGCTTATTATAATACGCAAATTCCAGGAGTCTCAGTCCTCTATCGTTCGTGGTCACATTTCCAAATGCTCCACATTTGCCTTTTCAGTCACGTGCCATGTCTTCGCCAATTTTGGCATTCCAATCTCCCTGTACCACCAGTATATCCTTCTTCAGTACTTCGTTCACCAAAGCCTACAATTCCTCGTAGAAGCTCTCAACTTCGCCGTCCTCGTAATCTGAGGTGGGTGCATAGCATTGTATCACCGTGACATTGAAGGGCTTTGCATTTAGTTGTATACTGAGCAATCGGCTTGATACTGGTCGGCAACCCAATACACAACATGCCGTGTCTTTGTGCACCAGCATTCCAACATCGTAAAGGTGTTTGTCAGGTCTTCCACTGTAATAAAACTTGTGACCTTCTTCTGTGGTGTGTTCTCCGAAATTTTCCAACGTGCTTCGCATATGCCAAGCACATTCCAGTGGTATCTATCCATCTCATGGGTCAGTTCTTTTATTTTCCCACTTGCACTTAGAGTTCTAACATTCCAACTGCCCAGAATGAAATCCTCTCTTCACACTTTAACCAAGTGAGGGCAAAAAGGAAAAGGAGAGGCTGAAAATAAAACTTTAAAACTGCGAGATGAAAGAACTAACACATGTCACCCTCTCAAACTATGCGAGATGAAAGAACTAACACATGTCACCCTCTCAAACTATGCGAGATGAAAGAACTAACACACGTCACCCTCTCAAACTATGCGAGATGAAAGAACTAACATATGCCACCCTCTCAAACTATGCGAGATGAAAGAACTAACATATGTCGCCCTCTCAAACTATGCGAGATGAAAGAACTAACACACGTCCCCCTCTCAAACTATGCGAGATGAAAGAACTAACATATGCCGCCCTCTCAAACTATGCGAGATGAAAGAACTAACATATGTCCCCCTCTAAAACTATGCGAGATGAAAGAACTAACATATGCCGCCCTCTTAAACTGTGCGATATGAAAGAACTAACACACGTCCCCCTCTCAAACTATGCGAGATGAAAGAACTAACACACGTTCCCCTCTCAAACTATGCGAGATGAAAGAACTAACATATGCCGCCCTCTCAAACTATGCGAGATGAAAGAACTAACATATGCCGCCCTCTCAAACTATGCGAGATGAAAGAACTAACATATGTCCCCCTCTCAAACTGTGCGATATGAAAGAACTAACATACGTCCCCCTCTCAAACTATGCGAGATGAAAGAACTAACATATGCCACCCTCTCAAACTATGCGAGATGAAAGAACTAACATATGCCACCCTCTCAAACTATGCGAGATGAAAGAACTAACATATGCCACCCTCTCAAACTATGCGAGATGAAAGAACTAACATATGCCACCCTCTCAAACTATGCGAGATGAAAGAACTAACATACGCCGCCCTCTCAAAATATGCAATATGAAAGAACTAAAATATGCCGCCCTCTCAAACTATGCGATATGAAAGAACTAACATATGTCGCCCTCTCAAACTATGCGATATGAAAGAACTAACATATGCCGCCCTCTCAAACTATGCGAGATGAAAGAACTAACATATGCCGCCCTCTCAAACTATGCGAGATGAAAGAACTAACATATGCCGCCCTCTCAAACTATGCGATATGAAAGAACTAACATATGCCGTCCTCTCAAACTATGCGATATGAAAGAACTAACATATGCCGCCCTCTCAAACTATGCCTATATGAAAGAACTAACATATGTCGCCCTCTCAAATATAGACCAAAGATTATTGGGCTTAAAAGGAGGAGCCCATCTTAAAAGAGAAGACGGCTATTGGAAAAAAGATGGACCGTCGTTCGTTGAGCCGAGAGCCGTCGTCGATTTGTTGGAAACGTCGGTCTGATTAAGTGAGAAAATTCTTCTTCGTACGCTGTCATACGTCAACTTGAATTTGTTCGAAGAAAGCAGCTGTCATTCTGAGGCTGTCGACACTGCCATAGAGCTTGTCTAGTGTTGCCTCTGGTGATGGCCACATGTGCTTTTTCTGGTCCTCGTATGTCGGGCAGTTTTGCAGCAAATGCTCTGCGGTCATTTTCCCTGTACCACAGGTGCATTCGTCAGTACCACCTTTCTTCAGTTTATTGAACAGATGGTACCTCAGTCTGTTGTGGCCTGTGCGGAGTCTGAAGACCACGACCTGCTCTCTTCTGTTCAACTGGTAATAGACATCATTTTTTGTGTAGCCAGTATGTTCGGTTTCCCATTTGGCCATGTATCTGGCCCTAATAAGCCTTTTCGACTCTTCGTTGGTCACACTAGAATCTGATTGTGGTAGTCTTGCACGTTCTTTTGCCAGTCTGTCTGCCTCCTCGTTACCTTGGATGTTGCAGTGGGATGGAACCCACTGTACCACTACTCTTTTTGGTGCGGACTGCTGGCATAGTTGACAGAGTACTGCTCTTAAATCATTAAGTTCAGTATTTTTCTGGCTTGTTAGTGCTGTAACCACGCCCAGAGCATCTGTAAACAGGACTATCTGGCTTTCATTGCTTTCGCCTGTCAGCATTGCTTTTACTGTAGATTTCAGGGCCTCTGCCTCCGCTCTGAAATTGCTTGAGAATTTTCCAGTTGCCACTGACAGTGTTATTTTTCTAACTTTTTTTAGGCTAAGAAATCCCCCCCCCCCCCCTCCTTTCCATTCTGTGTTGTGTTTGTTACAGAACCGTCGGTGTATGCATGGGTCCAGTCCATGCTTGTGTAGTTTTCCGCTATGTATTTCAGGGTTATGTCTCTTTTTTCTTTTTTAGTCTGGCTGTTCTTGTTTCCAATACCTGGTATATTTTCTACCACCTTCCGGAATGATATGCTGCTTCTATGTGGGTTTTCGTACAGTAAGGATAGGCTTTGGTGTTGTTATGGTGTTCATAGGGTCTTCGCTCATCTTTGCTTTGGCTATTTCGGCAAAGTTTCTCCGCTTTAGTTTCCCTTTTCCAAATCTATTTAGTCTCTGATGCATTGGATGGTCTGTCAGTCTTATGAGTTTCTCTGCTTGCTGCTGGGCTCTGCAGTCTCTTCTATCGGTCATGGATTGCAGATTTGTAATCTTTTCAAGTTCTACAATTGGCGTTGACTTCATGCCTCCTGTTATAACTCTCATGGCTTGGTTTTGAAGTTTGCTAATTTTGTCAAAGTTCGCCTTTGCTGCTGTTGTCCATGCCGCAATGCCATACTCGAGAACCGGTCTCACTCTTCCAGTGTAAAAGATTCTTCAGTATTCTTTCGTCTGCTTCCCAGCTTGTGCCAGCAAGTTTCCTCATGTTTACCATTCTTTGTCTGGCTCTCATTCGGTTTCTCTCGATCTGACTTTTCCATGTCATACGCCTATCAAATGTGATAGTAAGAAATTAACTTCCATGTTTTGTTTTCCGAGAAAAAGAAGTTTCCATACTCTTGGCAAAACAGTCCAGTTCAGGACCACCCCAATCAGCTAGAAGATGGATCTCAGAATTGAATTATAACCATTTATTGTTTGCTCCAGCATCTTTTTATAAACATGGACCAATTCATCTGAATGATGTACTTTATATGTTCTATGCATCATGTGCTTGTGCATCTTCACACATTCTGTCTACGAAATGCCCAGTTACTTCTTACAGTTCCCAGAAGACATGAACTACAGGCAAGAGGACATTGTGTTGTACCTTACAAGACACCCAATGTTTGGACATCAGGTACAAATCACAAGACACCCACTGTTTGGACATCAGGTACAGAGCACCAGACACCCAATGTTTGGACATCAGGTACAAAGCACAAGACACCCAATGTTTGGAAATCAGGTACAGAGCACAAGACACCCAATGTTTGGACATCAGGTACAGAGCACAAGACACCCAATGTTTGTACATCAGGTACAGAGCACAAGACACCCAATGTATGGACATCAGGTACAGAGCAAAAGACACCCAATGTATGGACATCAGATACAGAGCACCAGACACCCAATGTTTGTAAATCAGGTACAGAGCACCAGACACCCAATGTTTGGACATCAGGTACAAATCACAAGACACCCACTGTTTGGACATCAGGTACAGAGCACCAGACACCCAATGTTTGGACATCAGGTACAGAGCACAAGACACCCAATGTTTGGAAATCAGGTACAGAGCACAAGACACCCAATGTTTGGACATCAGGTACAGAGCACAAGACACCCAATGTTTGGACATCAGGTACAGAGCACAAGACACCCAATGTATGGACATCAGGTACAGAGCACAAGACACCCAATGTATGGACATCAGATACAGAGCACCAGACACCCAATGTTTGTAAATCAGGTACAGAGCACCAGACACCCAATGTTTGGACATCAGGTACAGAGCACAAGACACCCAATGTTTGGACATCAGGTACAGAGCACAAGAAACCAAATGTTTGGACATCAGGTACAGAGCACAAGACACCCAATGTTTGGACATCAGGTACAGAGCACAAGACACACAATGTTTGGACATCAGGTACAGAGCACAAGACACCCAATGTTTGGACATCAGGTACAGAGCACAAGACACCAAATGTTTGGAGATCAGGTACACAGCACAAGACACCCAATATTTGGACATCAGGTACAGAGCACAAGACACCCAATGTTTGGACATCAGGTACAAATCACAAGACACCCAATGTTTGGACATCAGGTACAGGGCACAAGACACCAAATGTTTGGACATCAGGTACAAATCACAAGACACCCAATGTTTGGACATCAGGTACAGAGCACAAGACACCCACTGTTTGGACATCAGTTACAGAGCACAAGACGCCCAATGTTTGGACATCAGGTACAGAGCAAAAGACACCCTATGTTTGGACATCAGTTACAGAGCACAAGACATTAAATGTTTGGACATCAGGTACAGTGCACAAGACACCCACTGTTTAGACATCAGGTACAGAGCACAAGACTCCAAATGTTTGGACATCAGGTACAGGGCACAAGACACCAAATGTTTGGACATCAGGTACAAATCACAAGAAACCCAATGTTTGGACATCAGGTACTGAGCACAAGACACCCGCTGTTTGGACATCAGGTACAGAGAACCAGACACCCAATGTTTGGATATCAGGTACAGAGCACAAGACACCCAATGTTTGGACATCAGGTATAGAGCACAAGACACCCAATGTTTGGACATCAGATACAGAGCACAAGACACCCAATGTTTGGACATCAGGTACAGAGCACAAGACACCCAATGTTTGGACATCAGGTACAGAGCACAAGACACCCAATGTTTGGACATCAGGTACAGAGCACAAGACACCCAATGTTTGTATATCAGGTACAGAGCACAAGACACCCAATGTTTGGACATCAGGTACAGAGCACAAGACACCCAATGTATGGACGTCAGGTACAGAGCACCAGACACCAAATGTTTGGAAATCAGGTACAGAGCACCAGACACCCAATGTATGGACATCAGGTAAAGAGCACAAGACACCTAATGTTTGGACATCAGGTACAGAGCACTAGACACCCAATGTTTGGAAATCAGGTATGTATCTACCACATGAATAACCTTAAACCAAATCCCAGTAAAACCCAGGTATGTATCTACCACAAGAATCACATTAAACCAAATCACAGTAAAACCCAGGTATGTACCTACCACAAGAATCACCTTAAACCAAATCCCAGTAAAACCCAGGTACGTGCCTACCACAAGAATCACCTTAAACCAAATCCCAGTAAAACCCTGGTATGTATCTACCACAAGAATCACCTTAAACCAAATCCCAGTAAAACCCAGGTATGTGCCTACCACAAGAATCACCTTAAACCAAATCCCAGTAAAACCCAGATACGTGCCTACCACGAGAATCACCTTAAACCAAATCCCAGTAAAACCCAAGTACGTGCCTACCACAAGAATCACCTTAAACCAAATCCCAGAAAAAACCCAGATATGTGCCTATTAACTCAGAAACAGGCAAAAAGAAAACTTCAGATCAGGTGACAAGTCAAGAGCTTGAACACTGCACGGATCCCAAATATCTAGGCGTGAAGTTAGACCGCACAATGTCGTACTGGACGAACTGTCAGGAAACAAAGCGTAAACAGTAGAAATAATATTATCCCAAAACTGACCGGCACAAACTTGGGTGGGGTGGGGGGAGAGGGGGGGGGGGGGGGTGATTAAACAACCTTAAGATCTTTCAGACATCTGCACATGCCTTGTGTTTTTCCGTAGCTGAATATGCTACGCCGGTCTGGAAAAACTCTGCTTGTGCGAAACTAGTTAATACAGCAATAAATGAGGCGGGTGGGACAGTACCAGGGTGCCAAAATCTCCCCCCCCCTCCATTTATAGAATATACCCCATAATTGGCATTGCACCACCCGAGATTCAAAGAAAAAAGTGGCAGCAGAAATCCAACGAGAATAACACGAGCACGACCCAAGACATCCAATGTTTGGACATCAGGTACAGAGCACAAGACACCCAATGATTGGACATCAGGTACAGAGCACAAGACACCCAATGTTTGGACATCAGGTATAGAGCACAAGACACCCAATGTTTGGACATCAGGTACAGAGCACAAGACAACCAATGTTTGGACATCAGGTACAGAGCACAAGACACCCAATGTTCGGACATCAGGTAAAGAGCACAAGACACCAAATGTTTGGAGATCAGGTACAGAGCACAAGACACCCAATGTTTGGACATCAGGTACAGATCACAAGAAACCCAATGTTTGGACATCAGGTACAGAGCACAGGACACCCAATGTTTGGACATCAGGTACAGATCACAAGAAACCCAATGTTTGGACATCAGGTACAGAGCACAAGACACCCAATGTTTGGACATCAGGTACAGAGCACAAGACACCCAATGTTTGTATATCAGGTACAGAGCACAAGACACCCAATGTTTGGACATCAGGTACAGAGCACAAGACACCCAATGTATGGACGCCAGGTACAGAGCACCAGACACCCAATGTTTGGACATCAGGTACAGAGCACAAGACACCCAATGTTTGGACATCAGGTACAGAGCACAAGACACCCAATGTTTGGACATCAGGTACAGAGCACAAGACACCCAATGTTTGTATATCAGTTACAGAGCACAAGACACCCAATGTTTGGACATCAGGTACAGAGCACAAGACACCCAATGTTTGGACATCAGGTACAGAGCACAAGACACCCAATGATTGGACATCAGGTACAGAGCACAAGACACCCAATGTTTGGACATCAGGTATAGAGCACAAGACACCCAATGTTTGGACATCAGGTACAGAGCACAAGACAACCAATGTTTGGACATCAGGTACAGAGCACAAGACACCCAATGTTTGGACATCAGGTAAAGAGCACAAGACACCAAATGTTTGGAGATCAGGTACAGAGCACAAGACACCCAATGTTTGGACATCAGGTACAGATCACAAGAAACCCAATGTTTGGACATCAGGTACAGAGCACAGGACACCCAATGTTTGGACATCAGGTACAGATCACAAGAAACCCAATGTTTGGACATCAGGTACAGAGCACAAGACACCCAATGTTTGGACATCAGGTACAGAGCACAAGACACCCAATGTTTGTATATCAGGTACAGAGCACAAGACACCCAATGTTTGGACATCAGGTACAGAGCACAAGACACCCAATGTATGGACGCCAGGTACAGAGCACCAGACACCCAATGTTTGGACATCAGGTACAGAGCACAAGACACCCAATGTTTGGACATCAGGTACAGAGCACAAGACACCCAATGTTTGGACATCAGGTACAGAGCACAAGACACCCAATGTTTGTATATCAGTTACAGAGCACAAGACACCCAATGTTTGGACATCAGGTACAGAGCACAAGACACCCAATGTTTGGACATCAGGTACAGAGCACAAGACACCTAATGTTTGTACATCAGGTACAGAGCACAAGACACCCAATGTATGGACATCAGGTACAGAGCACAAGACACCCAATGTTTGTATATCAGGTACAGAGCACAAGACACCCAATGTTTGGACATCAGGTACAGAGCACAAGACACCCAATGTTTGGACATCAGGTACAGAGCACAAGACACCTAATGTTTGTACATCAGGTACAGAGCACAAGACACCCAATGTATGGACATCAGGTACAGAGCACAAGACACCCAATGTATGAACATCAGGTACAGAGCACAAGACACCCAATGTTTGGAAATCAGGTATGTATCTACCACATGAATAACCTTAAACCAAATCCCAGTAAAACCCAGGTATGTATCTACCACAAGAATCACCTTAAACCAAATCCCAGTAAAACCCAGGTATATATCTACCACAAGAATCACCTTAAACCAAAACCCAGTAAAACCCAGGTATGTGCCTACCACAAGAATCACCTTAAACCAAATCCCAGTAAAACCCAGATACGTGCCTACCACGAGAATCATCTTAAACCAAATCCCAGTAAAACCTAAGTACGTGCCTACCACAAGAATCACCTTAAACCAAATCCCAGAAAAAACCCAGATATGTGCCTATTAACTCAGAAACAGGCAAAAAGAAAACTTCAGATCAGGTGACAAGTCAAGAGCTTGAACACTGCACGGATCCCAAATATCTAGGCGTGAAGTTAGACCGCACAATGTCGTACTTGACGAACTGTCAGGAAACAAAGCGTAAACAGTAGAAATAATATTATCCCAAAACTGACCGGCACAAACTTGGGTGGGGTGGGGGAAGGGGGGGGGGGGGTGATTAAACAACCTTAAGATCTTTCGGACATCTGCACATGCCTTGTGTTTTTCCGTAGCTGAATATGCTACGCCGGTCTGGAAAAACTCTGCTTGTGCGAAACTAGTTAATACAGCAATAAATGAGGCGGGTGGGACAGTACCAGGGTGCCAAAATCTCCCCCCCCCCCCATTTATAGAATATACCCCAAAATTGGCATTGCACCACCCGAGATTCAAAGAAAAAAGTGGCAGCAGAAATCCAACGAGAAAAACACGAGCACGACCCAAGACATCCAATGTTTGGACATCAGGTACAGAGCACAAGACACCCAATGTTTGGACATCAGGTACAGAGCACAAGACACCCAATGTTTGGACATCAGGTATAGAGCACAAGACACCCAATGTATGGACATCAGGTACAGAGCACAAGACACCCAATGTTTGTATATCAGGTACAGAGCACAAGACACCCAATGTTTGGACATCAGGTAGAGAGCACAAGACACCCAATGTTTGGACATCAGGTACAGAGCACAAGACACCTAATGTTTGTACATCAGGTACAGAGCACAAGACACCCAATGTATGGACATCAGGTACAGAGCACAAGACACCCAATGTTTGTATATCAGGTACAGAGCACAAGACACCCAATGTTTGGACATCAGGTACAGAGCACAAGACACCCAATGTTTGGACATCAGGTACAGAGCACAAGACACCTAATGTTTGTACATCAGGTACAGAGCACAAGACACCCAATGTATGGACATCAGGTACAGAGCACAAGACACCCAATGTATGAACATCAGGTACAGAGCACAAGACACCCAATGTTTGGAAATCAGGTATGTATCTACAACATGAATAATCTTAAACCAAATCCCAGTAAAACCCAGGTATGTATCTACCACAAGAATCACCTTAAACCAAATCCCAGTAAAACCCAGGTATGTATCTACCACAAGAATCACCTTAAACCAAATCCCAGTAAAACCCAGGTATGTGCCTACCACAAGAATCACCTTAAACCAAATCCCAGTAAAACCCAGATACGTGCCTACCACGAGAATCATCTTAAACCAAATCCCAGTAAAACCTAAGTACGTGCCTACCACAAGAATCACCTTAAACCAAATCCCAGAAAAAACCCAGATATGTGCCTATTAACTCAGAAACTGGCAAAAAGAAAACTTCAGATCAGGTGACAAGTCAAGAGCTTGAACACTGCACGGATCCCAAATATCTAGGCGTGAAGTTAGACCGCACAATGTCGTACTTGACGAACTGTCAGGAAACAAAGCGTAAACAATAGAAATAATATTATCCCAAAACTGACCGGCACAAACTTGGGTGGGGTGGGGGAAGGGGGGGGGGGGAGTGATTAAACAACCTTAAGATCTTTCGGACATCTGCACATGCCTTGTGTTTTTCCGTAGCTGAATATGCTACGCCGGTCTGGAAAAACTCTGCTTGTGCGAAACTAGTTAATACAGCAATAAATGAGGCGGGTGGGACAGTACCAGGGTGCCAAAATCTCCCCCCCCCCCCCATTTATAGAATATACCCCATAATTGGCATTGCACCACCCGAGATTCAAAGAAAAAAGTGGCAGCAGAAATCCAACGAGAAAAACACGAGCACGACCCAAGACATCCAATGTTTGGACATCAGGTACAGAGCACAAGACACCCAATGTTTGGACATCAGGTATAGAGCACAAGACACCCAATGTTTGGACATCAGGTACAGAGCACAAGACAACCAATGTTTGGACATCAGGTACAGAGCACAAGACACCCAATGTTTGGACATCAGGTAAAGAGCACAAGACACCAAATGTTTGGAGATCAGGTACAGAGCACAAGACACCCAATGTTTGGACATCAGGTACAGATCACAAGAAACCCAATGTTTGGACATCAGGTACAGAGCACAGGACACCCAATGTTTGGACATCAGGTACAGATCACAAGAAACCCAATGTTTGGACATCAGGTACAGAGCACAAGACACCCAATGTTTGGACATCAGGTACAGAGCACAAGACACCCAATGTTTGTATATCAGGTACAGAGCACAAGACACCCAATGTTTGGACATCAGGTACAGAGCACAAGACACCCAATGTATGGACGCCAGGTACAGAGCACCAGACACCCAATGTTTGGACATCAGGTACAGAGCACAAGACACCCAATGTTTGGACATCAGGTACAGAGCACAAGACACCCAATGTTTGGACATCAGGTACAGAGCACAAGACACCCAATGTTTGTATATCAGTTACAGAGCACAAGACACCCAATGTTTGGACATCAGGTACAGAGCACAAGACACCCAATGTTTGGACATCAGGTACAGAGCACAAGACACCTAATGTTTGTACATCAGGTACAGAGCACAAGACACCCAATGTATGGACATCAGGTACAGAGCACAAGACACCCAATGTTTGTATATCAGGTACAGAGCACAAGACACCCAATGTTTGGACATCAGGTACAGAGCACAAGACACCCAATGTTTGGACATCAGGTACAGAGCACAAGACACCTAATGTTTGTACATCAGGTACAGAGCACAAGACACCCAATGTATGGACATCAGGTACAGAGCACAAGACACCCAATGTATGAACATCAGGTACAGAGCACAAGACACCCAATGTTTGGAAATCAGGTATGTATCTACCACATGAATAACCTTAAACCAAATCCCAGTAAAACCCAGGTATGTATCTACCACAAGAATCACCTTAAACCAAATCCCAGTAAAACCCAGGTATATATCTACCACAAGAATCACCTTAAACCAAATCCCATTAAAACCCAGGTATGTGCCTACCACAAGAATCACCTTAAACCAAATCCCAGTAAAACCCAGATACGTGCCTACCACGAGAATCATCTTAAACCAAATCCCAGTAAAACCTAAGTACGTGCCTACCACAAGAATCACCTTAAACCAAATCCCAGAAAAAACCCAGATATGTGCCTATTAACTCAGAAACAGGCAAAAAGAAAACTTCAGATCAGGTGACAAGTCAAGAGCTTGAACACTGCACGGATCCCAAATATCTAGGCGTGAAGTTAGACCGCACAATGTCGTACTTGACGAACTGTCAGGAAACAAAGCGTAAACAGTAGAAATAATATTATCCCAAAACTGACCGGCACAAACTTGGGTGGGGGGGGGGGGGGGGGAAGGGGGGGGGGGGTGATTAAACAACCTTAAGATCTTTCGGACATCTGCACATGCCTTGTGTTTTTCCGTAGCTGAATATGCTACGCCGGTCTGGAAAAACTCTGCTTGTGCGAAACTAGTTAATACAGCAATAAATGAGGCGGGTGGGACAGTACCAGGGTGCCAAAATCTCCCCCCCCCCCCCCCCATTTATAGAATATACCCCAAAATTGGCATTGCACCACCCGAGATTCAAAGAAAAAAGTGGCAGCAGAAATCCAACGAGAAAAACACGAGCACGACCCAAGACATCCAATGTTTGGACATCAGGTACAGAGCACAAGACACCCAATGTTTGGACATCAGGTACAGAGCACAAGACACCCAATGTTTGGACATCAGGTATAGAGCACAAGACACCAAATGTATGGACATCAGGTACAGAACACAAGACACCCAATGTTTGTATATCAGGTACAGAGCACAAGACACCCAATGTTTGGACATCAGGTACAGAGCACAAGACACCCAATGTTTGGACATCAGGTACAGAGCACAAGACACCTAATGTTTGTACATCAGGTACAGAGCACAAGACACCCAATGTATGGACATCAGGTACAGAGCAC
Organism: Ariolimax columbianus; assembly: GCA_036924085.1. NCBI lineage: Eukaryota > Metazoa > Mollusca > Gastropoda > Stylommatophora > Arionidae > Ariolimax > Ariolimax columbianus. The sequence goes on along the minus strand of JAVGWX010000006.1, from coordinate 117,743,995 downwards.
AAGACACCCAATGTTTGTATATCAGGTACAGAGCACAAGACACCCAATGTTTGGACATCAGGTACAGAGCACAAGACACCCAATGTTTGGACATCAGGTACAGAGCACATAACACCTAATGTTTGTACATCAGGTACAGAGCACAATACACCCAATGTATGGACATCAGGTACAGAGCACAAGACACCTAATGTATGAACATCAGGTACAGAGCACAAGACACCCAATGTTTGGAAATCTTGTATGTATCTACCACATGAATAATCTTAAACCAAATCCCAGTAAAACCCAGGTATGTATCTACCACAAAAATCACCTTAAACCAAATCCCAGTAAAACCCAGATACGTGCCTACCACGAGAATCATCTTAAACCAAATCCCAGTAAAACCTAAGTACGTGCCTACCACAAGAATCACCTTAAACCAAATCCCAGAAAAAACCCAGATATGTGCCTATTAACTCAGAAACTGGCAAAAAGAAAACTTCAGATCAGGTGACAAGTCAAGAGCTTGAACATTGCACGGATCCCAAATATCTAGGCGTGAAGTTAGACCGCACAATGTCGTACTTGACGAACTGTCAGGAAACAAAGCGTAAACAGTAGAAATAATATTATCCCAAAACTGACCGGCACAAACTTGGGTGGGGTGGGGGGAGGGGGGGGGGGGGTGATTAAACAACCTTAAGATCTTTCGGACATCTGCACATGCCTTGTGTTTTTCCGTAGCTGAATATGCTACGCCGGTCTGGAAAAACTCTGCTTGTGCGAAACTAGTTAATACAGCAATAAATGAGGCGGGTGGGACAGTACCAGGGTGCCAACATCTCCCCCCCCCCATTTATAGAATATACCCCATAATTGGCATTGCACCACCCGAGATTCAAAGAAAAAAGTGGCAGCAGAAATCCAACGAGAAAAACACGAGCACGACCCAAGACATCCAATGTTTGGACATCAGGTACAGAGCACAAGACACCCAATGTTTGGACATCAGGTATAGAGCACAAGACACCCAATGTTTGGACATCAGGTACAGAGCACAAGACAACCAATGTTTGGACATCAGGTACAGAGCACAAGACACCCAATGTTTGGACATCAGGTAAAGAGCACAAGACACCAAATGTTTGGAGATCAGGTACAGAGCACAAGACACCCAATGTTTGGACATCAGTTACAGATCACAAGAAACCCAATGTTTGGACATCAGGTACAGAGCACAGGACACCCAATGTTTGGACATCAGGTACAGATCACAAGAAACCCAATGTTTGGACATCAGGTACAGAGCACAAGACACCCAATGTTTGGACATCAGGTACAGAGCACAAGACACCCAATGTTTGTATATCAGGTACAGAGCACAAGACACCCAATGTTTGGACATCAGGTACAGAGCACAAGACACCCAATGTATGGACGCCAGGTACAGAGCACCAGACACCCAATGTTTGGACATCAGGTACAGAGCACAAGACACCCAATGTTTGGACATCAGGTACAGAGCACAAGACACCCAATGTTTGGACATCAGGTACAGAGCACAAGACACCCAATGTTTGTATATCAGTTACAGAGCACAAGACACCCAATGTTTGGACATCAGGTACAGAGCACAAGACACCCAATGTTTGGACATCAGGTACAGAGCACAAGACACCTAATGTTTGTACATCAGGTACAGAGCACAAGACACCCAATGTATGGACATCAGGTACAGAGCACAAGACACCCAATGTTTGGACATCAGGTATAGAGCACAAGACACCCAATGTTTGGACATCAGGTACAGAGCACAAGACAACCAATGTTTGGACATCAGGTACAGAGCACAAGACACCCAATGTTTGGACATCAGGTAAAGAGCACAAGACACCAAATGTTTGGACATCAGGTACAGAGCACAAGACAACCAATGTTTGGACATCAGGTACAGAGCACAAGACACCCAATGTTTGGACATCAGGTAAAGAGCACAAGACACCAAATGTTTGGAGATCAGGTACAGAGCACAAGACACCCAATGTTTGGACATCAGTTACAGATCACAAGAAACCCAATGTTTGGACATCAGGTACAGAGCACAGGACACCCAATGTTTGGACATCAGGTACAGATCACAAGAAACCCAATGTTTGGACATCAGGTACAGAGCACAAGACACCCAATGTTTGGACATCAGGTACAGAGCACAAGACACCCAATGTTTGTATATCAGGTACAGAGCACAAGACACCCAATGTTTGGACATCAGGTACAGAGCACAAGACACCCAATGTATGGACGCCAGGTACAGAGCACCAGACACCCAATGTTTGGACATCAGGTACAGAGCACAAGACACCCAATGTTTGGACATCAGGTACAGAGCACAAGACACCCAATGTTTGGACATCAGGTACAGAGCACAAGACACCCAATGTTTGTATATCAGTTACAGAGCACAAGACACCCAATGTTTGGACATCAGGTACAGAGCACAAGACACCCAATGTTTGGACATCAGGTACAGAGCACAAGACACCTAATGTTTGTACATCAGGTACAGAGCACAAGACACCCAATGTATGGACATCAGGTACAGAGCACAAGACACCCAATGTTTGTATATCAGGTACAGAGCACAAGACACCCAATGTTTGGACATCAGGTACAGAGCACAAGACACCCAATGTTTGGACATCAGGTACAGAGCACAAGACACCTAATGTTTGTACATCAGGTACAGAGCACAAGACACCCAATGTATGGACATCAGGTACAGAGCACAAGACACCCAATGTTTGTATATCAGGTACAGAGCACAAGACACCCAATGTTTGGACATCAGGTACAGAGCACAAGACACCCAATGTTTGGACATCAGGTACTGAGCACAAGACACCTAATGTTTGTACATCAGGTACAGAGCACAAGACACCCAATGTATGGACATCAGGTACAGAGCACAAGACACCCAATGTATGAACATCAGGTACAGAGCACAAGACACCCAATGTTTGGAAATCAGGTATGTATCTACCACATGAATAATCTTAAACCAAATCCCAGTAAAACCCAGGTATGTATCTACCACAAGAATCACCTTAAACCAAATCCCAGTAAAACCCAGGTATGTATCTACCACAAGAATCACCTTAAACCAAATCCCAGTAAAACCCAGGTATGTGCCTACCACAAGAATCACCTTAAACCAAATCCCAGTAAAACCCAGATACGTGCCTACCACGAGAATCATCTTAAACCAAATCCCAGTAAAACCTAAGTACGTGCCTACCACAAGAATCACCTTAAACCAAATCCCAGAAAAAACCCAGATATGTGCCTATTAACTCAGAAACTGGCAAAAAGAAAACTTCAGATCAGGTGACAAGTCAAGAGCTTGAACACTGCACGGATCCCAAATATCTAGGCGTGAAGTTAGACCGCACAATGTCGTACTTGACGAACTGTCAGGAAACAAAGCGTAAACAATAGAAATAATATTATCCCAAAACTGACCGGCACAAACTTGGGTGGGGTGGGGGAAGGGGGGGGGGTGATTAAACAACCTTAAGATCTTTCGGACATCTGCACATGCCTTGTGTTTTTCCGTAGCTGAATATGCTACGCCGGTCTGGAAAATCTCTGCTTGTGCGAAACTAGTTAATACAGCAATAAATGAGGCGGGTGGGACAGTACCAGGGTGCCAAAATCTCCCCCCCCCCCCCCATTTATAGAATATACCCCATAATTGGCATTGCACCACCCGAGATTCAAAGAAAAAAGTGGCAGCAGAAATCCAACGAGAAAAACACGAGCACGACCCAAGACATCCAATGTTTGGACATCAGGTACAGAGCACAAGACACCCAATGTTTGGACATCAGGTACAGAGCACAAGACACCCAATGTATGGACATCATGTACAGAGCACAAGACACCCAATGTTTGGACATCAGGTACAGAGCACAAGACACCCAATGTATGGACATCAGGTACAGAGCACAGGACACCCAATGTTTGGACATCAGGTACAGAGCACAAGACACCCACTGTTTAGACATCAGGTACAGAGCAAAAGACACCCAATATTTGGACATCAGGTACAGAGCACAAGACACCCAATGTTTGGACATCAGGTTCAAATCACAAGACACCCAATGTTTGGACATCAGGTACAGAGCACAAGACACCCAATGTTTGGACATCAGGTACAGAGCACAAGACACCCACTGTTTAGACATCAGGTACAGAGCAAAAGACACCCAATATTTGGACATCAGGTACAGAGCACAAGACACCCAATGTTTGGACATCAGGTTCAAATCACAAGACACCCAATGTTTGGACATCAGGTACAGAGCACAAGACACCCAATGTTTGGACATCAGGTACAGAGCACAAGCCACCCAATGTTTGGACATCAGGTACAGAGCACAAGACACCCACTGTTTGGACATCAGGTACAGAGCACAAGACACCCAATGTTTGGACATCAGGTACAAATCACAAGACACTCAATGTTTGGACATCAGGTACAGAGCACAAAACACCCACTGTTTGGACATCAGGTACAGAGCACAAGACACCCAATGTTTGTACATCAGGTACAGAGCACAAGACACCCAATGTATCGACATGAGGTACAGAGCACAAGGCACCCAATGTTTGGACATCAGGTACAGAGCACAAAACACCCAATGTTTGGACATCAGTTACAGAGCACAAGACTCAAACCCATACAAAGATTCCCAAGATCAACACATCCCGTACAGACAAACCATGAATGTCGCCTGAATGATGGCACGAATTGATGCAGGCACCAGAGATGGCACGAATTGATGCAGGCACCAGAGATGACACGAATTGATGCAGGCCCCAGAGATGGCACGAATTGATACAGGCCCCAGAGATGGCACGAATTGATGCAGGCCCCAGAGATGGCACGAATTGATGCAGGCACCAGAGATTACACGAATTCATGCAGGCCCCAGAAATGGCATGAGTTGATGCAGGCTTCAGAGATGGCACGAATTGATGCAGGCCCCAGAGATGACACGAATTGATGTAGGCCCCAGAGATGGCACGAATTGATGCAGGCCCCAGAGATGGCACGAATTGATGCAGGCTCCAGAGATGGCACGAATTGATGCAGGCTCCAGAGATGGCACGAATTGATGCAGGCCCCAGAGATGGCACGAATTGATGCAGGCTCCAGAGATGGCACGAATTGATGCAGGCTCCAGAGATGGCACGAATTGATGCAGGCTCCAGAGATGGCAAGAATTGATGCAGGCATACACAACATGGAAGTCGCTGAACAGACTCCGAACTGGTGTATCATGGTTCAAGAGGCATATGTAGCGATGGGGATACACAGACGATGACACATGTGACTGTGGGGCAATACAGGACCCAGACCACCTGATGAGCTGCCCCAACCTCCAGGAAACATGCAACAGGTTTGACATGCTAGAGGCAAATGATTAGACAATCCATGTACTGCATGTGTACGTGGTGTTTGTACAGGGATCGTTTGTAAGTGCTATTATAAAATATCTAGCTTACCTTGTACAGACAGCAACTCCTACCACCTGGCCAATTAGGCCACTCCTAGCCTTATATACAACCACACCTACACTTTATAGATTACCATTTCAATCTCTTACAGACGATCACTCGTATCTCTTATAAACAACTACCACACACAGACATACCATCACTACCACGTACAGACAGACCATCACTACCAAGTACAGACACACCATTACTACCACATACAGACATACCATCACTACCACATACAGACAGACCATCACTACCACATACAGACATTCCATCACTACCACATACAGACATACCATCACTACCACATATAGACAGACCATCACTACCCCCATACAGACAGACCAGCACTACCCCCTTACAGACTAACCACCACCCCCCTATTACATACATATAAGGCCATACTTAACACTTACTGACCGCGGGAATGCACATATAACATATCACCCCCTCACCCCCAACCTTGCCCCCACATCAGATACACCCACGAATGAAACATGGCTGTCAAGTGCAATGTGTGCCCGCATCCCTCGCCAATCGATGTCCTCTGTCAGGACCAGCACAAGCGGTAGGACACGGCTGTTCCTGGACTCAAGCCGAATCACTTGCTGTCCTACAAAAGCTCCCCCGATCTAATAGTGACCCGTGACATCAGCCCGCCTCTCGACATCTGGGCCACGACTGGTCCATCCTAACTTGACTAGGTCAATCTTTCTTTGCTCGACCCAGTTGGCTCCGCTTTCTCAACATCTACTGTGCGTGAGTTACCAGGTGTGCTGGCGCGTGCGCGGCTGGTATCGTCCTCGCTTTAATATGTCAAGATATACATGAGCAGAGATTATATGAGGCTTGGAGGGGATGTGGCTTGGAGGCGTGGTGAGGCGCGGTGGCTTGGAGGCGTGGTGAGGCGGTGGCTTGGAAATGTGGTGAGGCGCGGTGGCTTGGAGGCGTGGTGAGGCGCGGTGGCTTGGAGGCGTGGTGAGGCCCGACATCTTGAACGCGCAGTGCTTGAAGGCGCTAGCTCAGGGTAATGAGGACGACCTGTGGCACCCACATCGGTCTTACAATGGCTGAACCAAACAAATTGCAGAGTTGTGCTGTCCAATGGTGATAGTGGTGGTGATAGTGGTGGTGGTAGTGGTGGTGGTAGTGGTGGTGATAGTGGTGGTGCTAGTGGTGGTGATAGTGATTGTGGTACTGGTGGTCAATGGTGATGATAGTGGTTATGATAGCGGAGGTGATGGCAGTGGTTATAGTAGTGGTGATAGTGGTGGTGGTAGTGGTGGTAGTGGTGGTGGTAGTGGTGGTGGTAATGGTGGTAATTATGTTGGTGATAGTGGGGGTGATAATAGTGATGTTGGTGATAGTGGTGGTTATAGTGGTGGTGATTTGAGCAGTTCTGTGTCTTTGTGCAGACCTTCTGTGTATGTGTGTTTGAACAGAACTTATTTGTGTGTGTCTGTGTGTTTGTTTTTGAGTCGACCTTCTGTGTGTGTGTATGTGCAGACCTTCTGTGTGTGTGTATGTGCAGACCTTCTGTGTGTGTGTATGTGCAGACCTTCTGTGTGTGTGTATGTGCAGACCTTCTGTGTGTGTGTATGTGCAGACCTTCTGTGTGTGTGTGTATGTGCAGACCTTCTGTGTGTGTGTGTGTATGTGCAGACCTTCTGTGTGTGTGTGTGTATGTGCAGACCTTCTGTGTGTGTGTGTATGTGCAGACCTTCTGTGTGTGTGTGTATGTGCAGACCTTCTGTGTGTGTGTATGTGCAGACCTTCTGTGTGTGTGTATGTGCAGACCTTCTGTGTGTGTGTGTATGTGCAGACCTTCTGTGTGTGTGTGTATGTGCAGACCTTCTGTGTGTGTGTGTATGTGCAGACCTTCTGTGTGTGTGTGTTGCAGCACTAGTTATACTATTAGGATTAATTAACTTGGTAGTTGAGTGACATTACTAGGCCATATGAGTGTGTGATGTTGGTGTGTGGTGTGTGTATGATAGTGGTGTGTGTGATGGTGGTCTGTGTGTGATGGTGTTTTGTGTGATGGTGGTGTGTGTTATGGTGGTGTGTGTGGTAGTGGTGTGTGTGTGATGGTGGTGTGTGTGATGGTGTTGTGTGTGATGGTGGTCTGTGTGTGATGTTGGTGTGTGTGATGGTGTTGTGTGTTATGGTGGTCTGTGTGTGATGTTGGTGTGTGTGATGGTGTTGTGTGTTATGGTGTAGTGTGTGATGGTGGTGTTGTGTGATGGTGGTGTGTATGATATTGATGTGTGATGTTGTTGTGTGTGATGGTGTTGTGTGGGATGGTGTTGTGTATGATGGTAGTGTGTGTGATAGTGGTTTTGTGTGATGGTATTGTGTGTGATGGTGTTGTGTGGGATGGTGTTTTGTGATGGTGGTGTTGTGTGTGATGGTGTTGTGTGGGATGGTGTTGTGTATGATGGTAGTGTGTGTGATAGTGGTGTTGTGTGATGGTGGTTTTCTGTGATGGTGTTGTGTGTGATGGTGTTGTGTGTGATGGTGTTGTGTGTGATGGTGTTGTGTATTATGGTGGTTTTGTGTAATTGTGGTGTGTGTGAAGGTTGTGTTGGGTGATGATGGTTGGTGAGTGTGCGATGGTGGCGTTGTGTGTGATGGTGGTGTGTGTGATGGTGGGGTTGTGTATGATGTTGGTCTGTGTGATGGTTGTGTTTATGGTGGTGGTGTATGATGTAGTGTTTGGTAAACATGTGCCAGTGACCTCTGTATAGAAGGACGACTAAGTCTTAGTAGTGTCTAGCATATTTGTTGCAAGCATCTACATCGACTGAAACAGGCTTACAGCTGAACGAAAGTTTCAGATGGCATCAATTGAACTGATAGCAGATAGCAGGCCAAAGATAGTTAGACATGTAATGAGTTGACTGATAGAAGATAGCATGCCAAAGATAGACATATTATGAGTTGACTGATAGAAGATAGCAGGCTATAGATAGTTAGACATGTCATGAGTTGACTGATAGAAAATAGCAGGTCAAAGATAGACATGTCATGAGTTGACTGATAGAAGATAGCAGACTAAAGATAGTTAGACATGTCATGAGTTGACTGATAGAAGATAGCAGACCAAAGATATTTAGACTGTCCTGAATTGACTGATAGAAGATAGCAGACCAAAGATAGTTAGACATGCCTGAGTTGACTGATAGAAGATAGCATGTCAAAGATAGTTAGACATGGCTTGAGTTGACTGATAGTACCAGCACGACTAATTTCGATCACCAACACCTGGAGGCCATGACTGACAGCTCACTCATAAAGAACCAGAGCACTTAAAGAGTTGTGTGGCTACGTGCACTCAGATTGGCTCTGTAACCTGCATGTGGCAGAGCTTTGTGGCTACGTGCACTAAGATTGGCTCTGTAACCTGCATGTGGCAGAGCTTTGTGGCTACGTGCACCCAGATTGGCTCTGTAACCTGCATGTGGCAGAGCTTTGTGGCTACGTGCACTAAGATTGGCTCTGTAACCTGCATGTGGCAGAGCTTTGTGGCTACGTGCACCCAGATTGGCTCTGTAACCTGCATGTGGCAGAGCTTTGTGGCTACGTGCACCAAGATTGGCTCTGTAACCTGCATGTGGCAGAGCTTTGTGGCTACGTGCACCCAGATTGGCTCTGTAACCTGCATGTGGCAGAGCTTTGTGGCTACGTGCACCAAGATTGGCTCTGTAACCTGCAGGTGGGCGAGTTTTGTGGTTACGTGCACCAAGATTGGCTCTGTAACCTGTAGGTGGGCGAGTTTTGTGGCTACGTGCACCAAGATTGGCCCCTAACCTGCATGTGGCAGAGCTTTGTGGCTACGTGCATCAAGATTAGCCCTGTAATCTGCATGTGGGATCCTGCTCGCCTCGCGACTTCATCCCCTCCTACACAATAACATCACATCCAGGCTTTGTGAGTCAGATATGGGAGACCTTACTGACACCTTCCACAACATGTCCTCTCATTCCTACTGAACTGTTCTATTGTTCCTACTGAACTGTTCTATTGTTCCTACTGAACTGTTCTATTGTTCCTACTGAACTGTTCTATTGTTCCTACTGAACTGTTCTATTGTTCCTACTGAACTGTTCTATTGTTCCTACTGAACTGTTCTATTGTTCCTACTGAACTGTTCTCTTGGTCCTACTGAACTGTCCTCTTGGTCCTACTGAACTGTCCTCTTGGTCCTACGGAACTGTCCTCTTGGTCCTACTGAACTGTCCTCTTAACTTTCAATCATCTGCATTGTTGTCGCTGGTGTTTAAATAATATCGATTAGAGATTTGATCGATGTATCACTCTCTGCACGTGTTAACGATTACGCCTGACCATCATGTCACTCAATATCCTCTTAAACACCCTCTCTGTCATCTCAATGACCTTTCTCTACGCCTCAAGGTCATCTTTAAGAGCACATTGAAGATTTGTGTCAGTGAGGGAATCGATTACCTTACCTGGCCGGGCTGCTGATATCAAGGACCAAGGTTGATGGATTTCTGGTTTTCCAGAACAATGCGACTACCCAGCAATCATCTCTCTCTTAGACACACCTTATCTCCCTCTCTTTCTCTCTCTCTATCTATTTCTCTCCTTCTCTTTCTCTCTCTCTATTTATCTCTCTCCCTCTCTTCATGTATATTTCTTAAAGTATCATCACATAAACTGTCACAGATAATATTTATAGCGCGTGCTAGCTACCGGTCCGGTGCATTTAATGTGCGAATCGATACAATTCATGGATGATTACTCAACAGCTAACCGACTCTGTCAGTACAACTGGTGGCTATATCTAAGAGATTTCCTTTCGCATGGCCAGTAGCTATAAATAAATTGTCAGTTAACCAATCAATCGATGCATATTCATAGGGCAGGTATCGATAATCTAACTTTGGCACAGCCTTCTAATTCTGTCACGGATAACATCATGATTCTTGTAGAAGCCATTGACTTTCACATTCAATAACCAGTTTGGATATCGATCAGGGTTTCTATAATCAATGCATCAATGGGCATGAATCAGGAGTCCCACCTAAACTAACCATGTATGAATCAGGCGTCGCACCTAAACTCACAATGTATGAATCAAACGTCCCACCTAAACTAACCATGTATGAATCAAACGTCCCGCCTAAACTCACTATGTCTGAATCAAACGTCCCACCTATACTCACCATGTATGAATCAAACGTCCCACCTAAACTCACCATGTATGAATCAAACGTCCCACCTAAAGTAACCATGTATGAATCAAACGTCCCACCTAAAACCACAATGTATGAATCAAACGTCCCACCTAAAACCACAATCTATGAATCAAACGTCCCACCTAAACCTACCATGTATGAATCAAACGTCCCACCTAAACCTACCATGTATGAATCAAACGTCCCACCTAAACTCACCATGTATGAATCAGGCGTCCCACCTAAACCTACCATGTATGAATCAAACGTCCCACCTAAACCTACCATGTATGAATCAAACGTCCCACCTAAACTAACCATGTATGAATCAAACGTCCCACCTAAACCTACCATGTATGAATCAAAAGTCCCACCTAAACCCATCTACTAACCCTGATAATACAATACTCTCCAACATAAACATCCTATTATTAATGAAACAATTCACCCATACATTAACCAACTAACAGACTGAAGAGCCTTAAGTATGTCACTATTACACGCTCCCTCAATCCTCTCTGGTCACCCCTTGTCCCTCTCTGGCCACCCCTCGTCCCTCTCTGGTCACCCCTCGTCGCTCTCTGGTAACTCCTCGTCCCTCTCTGGTCACCCCTCGTCCCTATTTGGCCACCCCTCGTCCCTCTCTGGTCACCCCTCGTCCCTCTCTGGCCACTCCTTGTCCCTCTCTGGCCACCCCTCGTCCCTCTCTGGCCACCCCTCGTCCCTCTCTGGCCACCCCTCGTCCCTCTCTGGTCACCCTTGAGGGTGAAAGATCCGAGGTAAGTGATCTGATCCACAGTTGCCAGTTCCTAGTTGTGGATGGTGATGGTTGGGGTAGCATCTACGTCTTGTCCCAGCACATTTGATTTATTCAGGCTTATTGTGAGAGGGGAGTCGCGTAGCGCAGTGGTTATCGCTCTGGCTTCGCATCGTAGAGGTCCTGGAAGATGCAATCGTTCAATCTCTAGAGTTGATGCAGGCTGTGAAGACCATCTGATCAAATATGAGGTATCATTGATCCTGTTGCATTAGCAAACGCATGTTTTAGGGAAGAAGATTCGAATAGGGTCCGGTCCTTGTATAACACGTCTGTGAACCAAAGTCAATGTGTCAAGTCAGGTGAATAACTGTCCTGCACTACCGTCGAATTGAACCGTCCATCTGTAACTCTCTCTAATACACAATCTGCGACTGCCAAATCGGCAGCCTCTCCATTTTCTCTCGTTCTTCCCTCCTAACTCATTAATGCAATCAACTCCTGACACCCTCTGGCCAACCGACCTCCATCTTCTATGAATATTCCAGGTACACCTGATTTGTCCTCTGATTATTGAAACATTTTCAGGTTCTCCTTCCCTCCGCCTAATTTCATTTCAAACAAGAAGATGTCTATCCGCTCCCTCTCCTTTGTTATGCCCCTCTCCACAAGCCTCCCTCCCTCTCAACCAATTTTGCATTACCGAGGACGCACGTGCCAATCTTGGCTAATTAACCACTTCCGTTGTAAGCCAAGGGCTTGTGGGAGACGTGACGTCACGTGTTTACCGGCCGGAGCTACCAGGCTGAGAAATGGCTCCTGGAAGAGGTCCTAATGTGGATGCCGGGACTGGACAATCAAGGGACCTCTAACGATCTTCTGCCAGGATGTCTTCTTGTCTTCGTCGTAGTGTTGTTATCGTCGACTGATTATCCTCATTATCCAAATCACATCGACAGTATTCTCTGTTGCTCTTCCACTTCATTTATGCATACAGACCAGACGCCTAGGATCAGCTGTACCCACCTTATCACATTGTGATCTAACAGTGGTCTCTCTCTAGACGCGTGTGGGCCAGGGGGTCTTAAACACGCAGCATTTGGGCCATATGCATCCCTTCAAACCGTGCCGAGTGCCCTGAACAATTTTTTTAGTGTCTTGAATTCGATGAGAAATTGTAACACTTAAAAACAGGCAATTCAGTTCTAACAGAAAGCACAGACTTAGCATAGCTCTCAAATACTCAGCCCAGACCCAGCGCAGTTCTAACAGACTCAGCCCAGTTCTAACAGACTCAGCCCAGTTCTAACAGACTCAGCCCAGTTCTAACAGACTCTGCCCAGTTCTAACAAACTCAGCCTAGTTCTAACAGACAGCCCAGTTCTAACAGACTCAGCCCAGTTCTAACAAACTCAGCCTATTTCTAACAGACAGCCCAGTTCTAACAGACTCAGCCCAGTTCTAACAGACTCAGCCCAGTTCTAACAGACTCAGCCCAGTTCTAACAGACTCAGCCCAGTTCTAACAAACTCAGCCTAGTTCTAACAGACAGCCCAGTTCTAACAGACTCAGCCCAGTTCTAACAAACTCAGCCCAGTTCTAACAGACAGCCCAGTTCTAACAAACTCAGCCCAGTTCTAACAGACAGCCCAGTTCTAACAGACAGCAAAGTTCTAACAGATTAAGCCCAGTTCTAACAGACAGCCCAGCTCTAACAGATTAAGCCCAGTTCTAACAGACAGCCCAGTTCTAACAGACAGCCCAGTTCTAACAGACAGCAAAGTTCTAACAGACAGCCCAGTTCTAACAGACAGCCCAGTTCTAACAGACAGCCCAGTTCTAACAGACAGGTAGAAAGAAAGAGAGAGAGAGCAGATATTGTGAGACTGGTAGAAAGAGAGAGAGAGCAGATCTTGTGAGACTGGTAGACAGAGAGAGAGCAGATATTGTGAGAGTGGTAGAAAGAGAGAGCAGATAGTGTGAGACTGGTGGAAAGAGAGAGAGCAGATCTTGTGAGACTGGTAGAAAGAGAGAGAGAGAGAGCAGATAGTGTGAGACTGGTAGAAAGAGAGAGAGAGAGAGAGCAGATAGTGTGAGACTGGTAGAAAGAGAGAGAGAGAGGGAGCAGATAGTGTGAGACTGGTAGAAAGAGAGAGAGAGAGAGAGCAGATAGTGTGAGACTGTAGAAAGAGAGAGATCGGATATTGTGAGACTGGTAGAAAGAGAGAGAGAGAGAGCGAGAGAGATACGATATTATAAGACTGGTAGAAAGAGAGAGAGAGACAGAGAGAGCAGATATTGTGAGACTGGCAGAAAGAAAGAGAGAGAAATAGAGAGAGAGATAGAGATGGGATATTGTTAGAGTGGTAGAAAGAGACAGAGAGAGAGCAGATATTGTGAGACGGGTAGAAAGAGAGAGAGAGAGAGCAGATATTGTGAGACGGGTAGAAAGAGAGAGAGAGAGAGAGAGAGCAGATATTGTGAGACTGGTAGAAAGAGAGAGAGAGAGAGAGAGCAGATAGTGTGAGACTGGTGGAAAGAGAGAGAGCAGATATTGTGAGACTGGTAGAAAGAGAGAGAGAGAGAGCAGATATTGTGAGACGGGTAGAAAGAGAGAGAGAGAGAGCAGATATTGTGAGACTGGTAGAAAGAGAGAGAGAGAGAGAGAGCAGATAGTGTGAGACTGGTAGAAAGAGAGAGAGAGAGAGAGCAGATAGTGTGAGACTGGTAGAAAGAGAGAGAGAGAGAGAGAGAGCAGATAGTGTGAGACTGGTAGAAAGAGAGAGAGAGAGAGAGCAGATAGTGTGAGACTGGTAGAAAGAGAGAGAGAGCGAAAGAGTGAGACTGGTAGAAAGAGAGAGAGAGAGAGAGCAGATAGTGTGAGACTAGTAGAAAGAGAGAGAGAGAGATAGCAGATAGTGTGAGACTGGTAGAAAGAGAGAGAGAGAGAGATAGCAGATAGTGTGAGATAGTGTGAGACTGGTAGAAAGAGAGAGAGAGAGAGAGCAGATAGTGTGAGACTGGTAGAAAGAGAGAGAGAGAGAGAGAGAGAGAGAGAGCAGATAGTGTGAGACTGGTAGAAAGAGAAAGCGAGAGAGAGAGAGCAGATAGTGTGACTGGTAGAAAGAGAGAGAGAGAGAGAGAGAGAGAGCAGATAGTGTGAGACTGGTAGAAAGAGAGAGAGAGAGAGAGAGAGCAGATAGTGTGAGACTGGTAGAAAGAGAGAGAGAGAGAGAAAGAGCAGATAGTGTGAGACTGGTAGAAAGAGAGAGAGAGCGAAAGAGTGAGACTGGTAGTAAGAGAGAGAGAGAGAGAGCAGATAGTGTGAGACTGGTAGAAAGAGAGAGAGAGAGATAGCAGATAGTGTGAGACTGGTAGAAAGAGAGAGAGAGAGAGAGAGAGAGACTGGTAGAAAGAGAGAGAGAGAGAGCAGATAGTGTGAGACTGGTAGAAAGAGAGAGAGAGAGAGAGCAGATAGTGTGAGAATGGTAGAAAGAGAGAGAGAGAGAGATAGCAGATAGTGTGAGACTGGTAGAAAGAGAGAGAGAGAGAGAGCAGATAGTGTGAGACTGGTAGAAAGAGAGAGAGAGAGAGAGAGAGAGAGAGCAGATAGTTTGAGACTGGTAGAGAGAGAGAGAAAGAGAGAGAGCGGATAGTGTGAGACTGGTAGAAAGAGAGAGAGAGAGAGAGAGAGCGGATAGTGTGAGACTGGTAGAAAGAGAGAGAGAGAGAGAGAGAGCGGATAGTATGAGACTGGTAGAAAGAGAGAGAGAGAGAGAGCAGATAGTGTGAGACTGGTAGAAATAGAGAGAGAGAGAGAGAAGATAGTGTGAGACTGGTAGAAAGAGAGAGAGAGAGAGAGCAGATAGTATGAGACTGGTAGAAAGAGAGAGAGAGCGAGAGAGAGCAGATAGTGTGAGACTGGTAGAAAGAGAGAGAGAGTAGATAGTGTGAGACTGGTAGAAAGAGAGAGAGAGAGAGAGAGAGCAGATAGTGTGAGACTGGTAGAAAGAGAGAGAGAGAGAGCAGATAGTGTGAGACTGGTAGAAAGAGAGAGAGAGAGTAGATAGTGTGAGACTGGTAGAAAGAGAGAGAGAGAGAGCAGATAGTGTGAGACTGGTAGAAAGAGAGAGAGAGAGAGCAGATAGTGTGAGACTGGTAGAAAGAGAGTGAGAGAGAGAGAGAGCAGATAGTGTGAGACTGGTAGAAAGAGGGAGAGAGAGAGAGAGAGCAGATAGTGTGAGACTGGTAGAAAGAGAGAGAGAGAGAGAGCAGATAGTGTGAGACTGGTAGAAAGAGGGAGAGAGAGAGAGAGAGAGCAGATAGTGTGAGACTGGTAGAAAGAGAGAGAGAGAGAGAGCAGATAGTGTGAGAATGGTAGAAAGAGAGAGAGAGAGAGCAGATAGTGTGAGACTGGTAGAAAGAGAGAGAGAGAGAGAGAGAGAGAGCAGATAGTGTGAGACTGGTAGAAAGAGAGAGAGAGAGAGAGCAGATAGTGTGAGACTGGTAGAAAGAGAGAGAGAGAGAGAGAGAGAGCAGATAGTGTGAGACTGGTAGAAAGAGGGAGGGCAGATAGTGTTATACTGGTAGAAAGAGAGAGAGAGAGGGAGAGAGAGCAGATAGTGTGAGACTGGTAGAAAGAGGGAGGGCAGATAGTGTTATACTGTTAGAAAGAGAGAGAGAGGGAGAGAGAGCAGATAGTGTGAGACTGGTAGAAAGAGGGAGGGCAGATAGTGTGAGACTGGTAGAAAGAGAGAGAGAGAGAGAGAGCAGATAGTGTGAGACTGGTAGAAAGAGGGAGGGCAGATAGTGTGAGACTGGTAGAAAGAGAGAGAGAGAGAGGGAGAGAGAGAGAGCAGATAGTGTGAGACTGGTAGAAAGAGAGAGAGAGAGAGAGAGAGAGAGCAGATAGCGTGTGACTGGTAGAAAGAGGGAGGGCAGATAGTGTTATACTGGTAGAAAGAGAGAGAGAGGGAGAGAGAGAGCAGATAGTGTGAGATTGGTAGAAAGAGAAAGAGAGAGAGAGAGAGAGAGAGAGCAGATAGTGTGTGACTGGTAGAAAGAGAAAGAGAGAGAGCAGATAGTGTGTGACTGGTAGAAAGAGAGAGAGAGAGCAGATAGTGTGTGACTGGTAGAAAGAGGGAGGGCAGATAGTGTTATACTGGTAGAAAGAGAGAGAGAGAGGGAGAGAGAGAGAGCAGATAGTTTGAGACTGGTAGAAAGAGAGAGAGAGAGAGAGCAGATAGCGTGTGACTGGTAGAAAGAGAGAGAGAGAGAGCAGATAGTGTTATACTGGTAGAAAGAGAGAGAGAGAGGGAGCAGATAGTGTGTGACTGGTAGAAAGAGAGAGAGATAGCAGATTTTGTGAGACTGGTAGAAAGAAAAAGAGAGAAATAGAGAGAGAGATAGAGATCGGATATTGTTAGAGTGGTAGAAAGAGAGGGAGAGAGAACAGATATTGGGAGACTGCTAGAAAGAGAGAGAGAGAGAGAGCAGATAGTGTGAGACTAATAGAAAGAGAGAGAGAGAGCAGATAGTGTGAGACTGGTAGAAAGAGAGAGAGCAGATAGTGTGAGATTAGTGGAAAGAGAGAGAGCAGATAGTGTGAGATTGGTGGAAAGAGAGAGATAGAGAGAGCGGTAAGATATTTTCAGATTGGGAAAAAGAGAGAGAGCAGATATTGTGATACTGGTAGAAAGAGAGAGAGAGAGAACAGATAATATGAGACTGGTAGAAAGAGAGAGAGCAGATATTGTGAGAATGGTAGAAAGAGAGAGAGAGCAGATATTGTGAGACTTAGAAAGAGAGAGAGAAAGAGCAGATATTGTGAGACTGGTAGAAAGAGAGAGAGAGAGAGAGCAGATATTGTGAAACTGGTAGAAAGAGAGAGAGAGAGCAGATATTGTGAGACTGGTAGAAAAATAGAGCGAGCGAGAGAGTGAGATAGGATATTGTGAGACTGGTAGAGAGAGAGAGAGAGAGAGAGAGAGAGCAGATATTGTGAGACTAGTAGAAAGAGAGAGAGAGTGAGATAGGATATTGTGAGACTGGTAGAAAGAGAGAGAGAGAGCAGATATTGTGGGACTGGTAGAAAGAGAGAGAGAGAGCAGATATTGTGGGACTGGTAGAAAGAGAGAGAGAGAGCAGATATTGTGAGACTGGTAGAAAAAAAGAGAGAGAGAGAGAGAGCGGAGATATCGTGAGACTTGTAGAAAGAGAGAGAGAGAGCAGATATTGTGAGACTTGTAGAAAGAGAGAGAGAGACCGAGAGCAGATATTGTGAGACTTGTAGAAAGAGAGAGACATGGAAATCGGATAATGTGGGACTGATAGAAAGAGAGAGAGAGAGAGAGCCGATATTGTGAGACTGGTAGAAAAAGAGAGAGAGCGAGAGAGTGAGATAGGATATTGTGAGACTGGTAGAGAGAGAGAGAGAGAGAGAGAGAGAGAGCAGACATTGTGAGACTGGTAGAAAGAGAGAGAGAGAGAGCAGATATTGTGAGACTGGTAGAAAGAGAGAGAGAGAGCAGATATTGTGAGACTGGTAGAAAGAAAGAGAGAGAGAGAGCGATAAGATATTTTCAGATTGGGAGAAAGAGAGAGAGAGAGCAGATAGTGTGAGATTGGTAGAAAGAGAGAGAGAGAGGGCAGATAGTGTTATACTGGTAGAAAGAGAGAGAGGGAGCAGATAGTGTGAGACTGGTAAAAAGAGAGAGAGAGGGAGCAGATAGTGTTATACCTGTAGAAAGAGAGAGAGAGGGCAGATAGTGTTATACTGGTAGAAAGAGAGAGAGAGAGGGAGCAGATAGTGTGAGACTGGTAGAAAGAGAGAGAGAGAGAGCAGATAGTGTGTGACTGGTAGAAAGAGAGAGAGAGAGAGAGCAGATAGTGTGTGACTGGTAGAAAGAGACAGAGAGAGAGAGAGAGCAGATAGTGTGAGACTGGTAGAAAGAGAGAGAGAGGGAGCAGATAGTGTTAGACTGGTAGAAAGAGAGAGCAGATAGATTTAGAATGATTGAAAGAGAGAGAGAGAGAGCAGAAAGTGTGAGACTGGTAGAAAGAGACAGAGAGAGAGCCGATAGTGTTAGACTGGTAGAAAGAGAGAGAGAGAGAGAGTGAGATAGGATATTGTGAGACTGGTAGAAATAAAGAGAGAGACAGACAGCAGATAGTGTGAAACTGGTAGAAAGAGAGAGAGAGAGAGCAGATAGTGTGAGACTGGTAGAAAGAGAGAGAGAGAGAGCAGATAGTGTGAGACTGGTAGAAAGAGAGAGAGAGAGAGCAGATAGTGTGAGACTGGTAGAAAGAGAGAGAGAGAGAGCAGATAGTGTGTGACTGGTAGAAAGAGAGAGAGAGAGAGAGCAGATAGTGTGTGACTGGTAGAAAGAGACAGAGAGAGAGAGAGCAGATAGTGTGTGACTGGTAAAGAGAGAGAGAGAGAGAGCAGATAGTGTGTGACTGGTAAAAAGAGAGAGAGAGAGAGAGCAGATAGTGTGTGACTGGTAGAAAGAGAGAGAGAGAGAGAGAGCAGATAGTGTTAGACTGGTAGAAAGAGAGAGAGAGAGAGAGTGAGATAGGATATTGTGAGACTGGTAGAAATAAAGAGAGAGACAGACAGCAGATAGTGTGAAACTGGTAGAAAGAGAGAGAGAGAGAGAGCAGATAGTGTGAGACTGGTAGAAAGAGAGAGAGAGAGTAGATAGTGTGAGACTGGTAGAAAGAGAGAGAGAGAGAGCAGATAGTGTGAGACTGGTAGAAAGAGAGAGAGAGAGAGCAGATAGTGTGAGACTGGTAGAAAGAGAGAGAGAGAGCAGATAGTGTGAGACTGGTAGAAAGAGAGAGAGAGAGAGAGAGCAGATATTGTGAAACTGGTAGAAAGAGAGAGAGAGAGAGAGAGAGCAGATATTGTGAAACTGGTAGAAAGAAAGAGAGAGCGAGAGAGTGAGATAGGATATTGTGAGACTCGTAGAGAGAGAGAGAGAGAGAGAGAGCAGACATTGTGGGACTGGTAGAAAGAAAGAGAGAGAGAGCAGATATTGTGAGACTGGTAAAAAGAGAAAGAGAGACAGACAGCAGATATTGTGAGACTGGTAGAAAGAGAAAGAGAGAGCGAGAGAGAGAGAGGATATTATGAGACTGGTAGAAAGAAAGAGAGAAAGCAGATATTGTGGGACTGGTAGAAAGAAAGAGAGAGAGCAG
Source organism: Ariolimax columbianus (assembly GCA_036924085.1). NCBI lineage: Eukaryota > Metazoa > Mollusca > Gastropoda > Stylommatophora > Arionidae > Ariolimax > Ariolimax columbianus. The sequence continues at coordinate 117,724,288 of JAVGWX010000006.1, read as the reverse complement.
ATATTGTGGGACTGGTAGAAAGAGAGAGAGAGAGCAGATATTGTGAGACTGGTAGAAAGAGAGAGAGAGAGCAGATATTTTGAGACTGGTAGAAAGAGAGAGAGCAGATATTGTGGGACTGGTAGAAAGAGAGAGAGAGAGCAGATATTGTGAGACTGGTAGAAAGAGAGAGAGAGAGCAGATATTGTGAGACTGGTAGAAAGAGAGAGAGCAGATATTGTGGGACTGGTAGAAAGAGAGAGAGAGCAGATATTGTGAGACTGGTAGAAAAAGAGAGAGAGAGAGCGATAAGATATTTTCAGATTGGGAGAAAGAGAGAGAGAGAGCAGATAGTGTGCGATTGATAGAAAGAGAGAGAGAGAGAGAGAGCAGATATTGTGAGACTGGTAGAAAGAAAGAGAGAGAGAGAGCAGATATTGTGAGACTGGTAGAAAGAAAGAGAGAGAGAGAGAGCGATAAGATATTTTCAGATTGGGAGAAAGAGAGAGAGAGAGAGCAGATAGTGTGAGATTGATAGAAAGAGAGAGAGAGAGCAGATAGTGTGAGACTGGTAGAAAGAGAGAGAGAGGGAGCAGATAGTGTGTGACTGTTAGAAAGAGAGAGAGAGAGAGAGGGCAGATAGTGTTATACTGGTAGAAAGAGAGAGAGATGGAGCAGATAGTGTGTGACTGGTAGAAAGAGAGAGAGAGAGGGCAGATAGTGTTATACTGGTAGAAAGAGAGAGAGATGGAGCAGATAGTGTGTGACTGGTAGAAAGAGAGAGAGATAGGGCAGATAGTGTTATACTGGTAGAAAGAGACAGAGAGAGAGAGAGAGAGCATATAGTGTGAGTCTGGTAGAAAGAGAGAGAGAGAGAGAGCAGATAGTGTGTGACTGGTAGAAAGAGAGAGGGCAGATAGTGTTATACTGGTAGAAAGAGAGAGAGAGGGAGCAGATAGTGTGAGACTGGTAGAAAGAGAGAGGGCAGATAGTGTTATACTGGTAGAAAGAGAGAGAGAGGGAGCAGATAGTGTGTGACTGGTAGAAAGATAGAGAGAGAGAGCAGATAGTGTGAGACTGGTAGAAAGAGAGAGAGAGAGAGCAGATAGTGTTAGACTGGTAGAAAGAGAGAGCAGATAGATTTAGAATGATTGAAAGAGAGAGAGAGAGCAGAAAGTGTGAAACTGGTAGAAAGAGACAGAGAGAGAGCCGATAGTGTTAGACTGGTAGAAAGAGAGAGCAGATAGATTTAGAATGATTGAAAGAGAGAGAGAGAGAGCAGAAAGTGTGAGACTGGTAGAAAGAGACAGAGAGAGAGCCGATAGTGTTAGACTGGTAGAAAGAGAGAGAGAGCGAGAGAGTGAGATAGGATATTGATCTGGGGTAGTTCTCGCCGCGGCGACTCAATTTCAACCAGTGTTCGTAAAGCGATCTCAGTCCCGCCAGGCGGAGCGATAGCGCGGGCTTGCGGAAAACGCTCGCCTGCCTTTCCCCGTAGTGCGAATTGGGTGCGGTTTGTGGTAGTGGCTCCTCCACAGAGGTGCGCTAGTCTGGTCCGTATCAGGAAACGTGGTCCGTCCGTGGTGATTTATCTAAGGCTTATAGCAGAGCTCGACAGTACGTCTCGCTGGTGGTCCGACTCTCGCAAAGAGCTTGTGACCGGCAAATGGAAAGCAGGAATCGTTGCCTCGCGAGGCCCTGCGTTCTCCCTACGGAGAAGGGCAGGCCGGCAGGCCAAATTGTGTCTCTAGTCCCAGTGAAATTCGTCGCCGAGGTCGTTGGGATCCGTTCTGCACAGAGCGCTGCCATCCCTCCTCGAGCGAGCCCGGTCGGTCGGTCGTCTGGTGCGTGTGGGAGGCCCCTGTCAGGCGGTCCTAGGTCGACGGAGTGAGGGACGGGTGGAACAACCCTCCGTCCGTCCCGTCAGTCGGTCCCTGCGGCCGTCCCAGTGAGGCTTTTTACAAAAACACACCCTTCCTCCGCCGACCGGTGTGTGCTGTACGTACGTCTCCGACAGATATCTGGTTGATCCTGCCAGTAGTCATATGCTTGTCTCAAAGATTAAGCCATGCATGTCTAAGTTCACACTGTCTCACGGTGAAACCGCGAATGGCTCATTAAATCAGTCGAGGTTCCTTAGATGACACGATCCTACTTGGATAACTGTGGCAATTCTAGAGCTAATACATGCTTACCAAGCTCCGACCCTCGCGGAAAGAGCGCTTTTATTAGTTCAAAACCAATCGTCGTTTCCCCTCGCGGGGTTGCGGCGTCCCCACTGGTGACTCTGGATAACTTTGTGCTGATCGCATGGCCTCATGTGCCGGCGACGCATCTTTCAAATGTCTGCCCTATCAAATGTCGATGGTACGTGACATGCCTACCATGTTTGTAACGGGTAACGGGGAATCAGGGTTCGATTCCGGAGAGGGAGCATGAGAAACGGCTACCACATCCAAGGAAGGCAGCAGGCGCGCAACTTACCCACTCCCGGCACGGGGAGGTAGTGACGAAAAATAACAATACGGGACTCTTTCGAGGCCCCGTAATTGGAATGAGTACACTTTAAACCCTTTAACGAGGATCTATTGGAGGGCAAGTCTGGTGCCAGCAGCCGCGGTAATTCCAGCTCCAATAGCGTATATTAAAGTTGTTGCAGTTAAAAAGCTCGTAGTTGGATCTCAGGCGCAGGCGGGCGGTCCGGCTCGCGCCGGTTCACTGCCCGTTGTCTCCTGCCCTACCGTCTGCCGGCTCTCTCCCACGGGTGCTCTTCGCTGAGCGTCCTGGGTGGCCGGCGCGTTTACTTTGAAAAAATTAGAGTGTTCAAAGCAGGCCTCGGCTGCCTGAATAATGGTGCATGGAATAATGGAATAGGACCTCGGCTCTATTTTGTTGGTTTTCGGAACTGGAGGTAATGATTAACAGGGACAAACGGGGGCATTCGTATTGCGGCGTTAGAGGTGAAATTCTTGGATCGCCGCAAGACGAGCTACTGCGAAAGCATTTGTCAAGAATGTTTTCATTAATCAAGAACGAAAGTCAGAGGCGCGAAGACGATCAGATACCGTCGTAGTTCTGACCATAAACGATGCCGACTAGCGATCCGCAGGAGTTGCTTCGATGACTCTGCGGGCAGCTTCCGGGAAACCAAAGTGTTTGGGTTCCGGGGGAAGTATGGTTGCAAAGCTAAAACTTAAAGGAATTGACGGAAGGGCACCACCAGGAGTAGAGCCTGCGGCTTAATTTGACTCAACACGGCCAACACTGAAATGATTGACATGCCGAGACCACTCTTCTGGGGTCTAATATTGAACTGGTGCTGGACTTAGACCCCCAGAATTCTGGGGTTATGCCCCCTGTGGCCCGGTTTTGTCTGCATCCAGTGTTTGATAAAGGAATTGACGGAAGAGCACTATCAGGAGTGGAGCCTGAGACCTAAGTTAATTTAACACGCCAATACTGCAGAATGACTACCAAAAGTACACCTTCGTGGGGTCTAATAGAGAACATGTGCTGGAATTAGACCCTCGAAAATCTGGGACTACCCCCTAAGAAACTTGATTGTCTCGCTAAGGGAATTGACGGAAGGGCACCACCAGGTGTGGAACCTGCGGCTTAATTTGACTGAACACGCCAATACTGTAGAACAACTGACAAATCGAGAGCACTGCCGTTTGGGTCTAATAATGAACGTACGCTGGTATTAGACTCACGGATGACAAGTCAGCTCTCAAACACTCAAATGAAAGAACGCTACGGAAATCGTGTTTAACTCCGCAGAAACCGCAGATTTCAAATACCTGGTCATTGACAAACAAAAGCCCTCAATAAATTCGTCTGACCAAATAGTGAACGGGTGCTGGAAATAGATCATCTGAAGACAGGTCAGTTTTACCCTACAAATGACAGGGCGTTGCTACGGAAAACCAGCTCAAATCGAGAGGAGCCGCAGACACTTTGGTTCACGTACCAGGCTGATAAGCCAAGGGCGCGAGGCTACCATGTGAGGGATTACGGCCGAACCCTTGTAAGCCGCAATCCCGCCCAAAATCTCAGCACCACTGCAATGGGAGGCTCCTACATGCTCGGGACCTGGGGCTTGCGCCCCAGCCCTATCAGGTAGAGCCACAGTAAGAGGTCCTTGCCGTCCGCCAATCAAAGCGGGCGGACAACTGCTTGATACTCACCCTATACGGCGTTGGGGTGCGAAAACACCAACCAAAGACTTAGTACCTGGTCGGGGTGTCGAAAACAGTAGAGCAGCCACCTCACTGTGAACTGTCAAGACTCAACCACTGACCATGAGAGTTGTCTGCACATCAGGCGAACAACATCTCTGTGACATTACCAGGCTTGTCCCCTGGCTGAATGCACTCCGGCTACGATATCTACCTCTGTACGTTATCAGCCATATAACTATCATACTGGACGCAGAAGAGATGCAGACCAGCGGACATTGCACACCTGCCCCACTGTGTCAACACCCCAGGTGGCGGGGAATGCTAGGCGTACCATCCCTGCATAGAAGCCAAGAAAATAAAGGGAAAAAGAGATACCCCACTCACATGCAAATGCTACGTTTCTGGCAGGACGTGACGATCCTGGGATACAGACACACTGGACTGCCTCTCTTCCGGGTAAACCAGTCCATCTCATATATCATCACATATCATCATTGCACCCTATAGACACGAGTAGTGAAGACTCGATAGTCTGGTAAGACAACTTCCATAAGAGAGAAAACTCTGATCGTAAACAACTGCTGCCTTGCAGATAGGCTGGGGACAGCCAAAGGCTAAGGAGGGCATCCCTACAGAAACGCCTGTTGAAATCGGATGCACGGGGCCGCAAGCCTAACAAAACAGTGCAACGTAAATCACAGTATGATGGCAGTACAACCTATTAGAAAAACGTATGGCGCTCATCCTGAGGAGACCCGCCAGGCAGCGATAGCGCCGGGCCTCACGCCTCGAAGGGGCCCACCCTTGACTACTGGTGGTCACCCACCCATGTGTCGTGGAGTCAAGGCACATGGCTATGGGGCAACGTCTATTGGCCAAAACCTCAAGACCCTCAAAATACTACAGTGGAATGCGGAGGGAGTCATTAACAAAAAACTTTCCCTAACACACCACCTGCATGAAGGTAAGATTGACGTGGCATGTATCCAGGAAACGCACCTCAACAATAACCATAAATTCTCAATCAGAGGATATCAGACCTTCCGTCTAGATAGAGAAGGTCACAAAGGAGGGGTCCTGATACTGACCAGAAACAGCATACCGAGTAGCGCGGTACCTGTCAATCACACCGGACAAGCAGAAATTGTAGGAGTTGACATAATGGCTAAAGAGACGAAGCTCCGCATTTTCAATCTGTACGGACCACCAAACAGAGACCTATCGCTCTCGACTATGGAGGTCAGAGACTCCAACTGCATAGTAGTTGGAGATTTCAACAGCCACTCGGAGAGATGGGGATACTCTGACACAGACAGTAGAGGTGACGAAGTGGAAGATTGGGAGATAGATGCAAATCTCTCCCTAATCAATAGGCCGGAGGATAGCCCTAGCTTCTATTCAAGAACATGGCATACCACCTCGACTCCAGATTTGGCCTTCTCCACACAGGACATACACTATAAAATAGACCGCCAGGTGCTAAACCAACTGGCAGGTAGCGACCACAGGCCGATCAGGCTAACCATTGACATGGAAGTAGGCCCACAGGAAACAAAACCGCTCCCACGTTGGAATTACAAACGAGCCGACTGGGACAGATTTGCAATCCTGACAGATGGGCTGTGTGACACCATCAACCCACGAAACACCAAAATGAAGCCCATGGTGGAGAGCCTAAGCAAGGCAATAATGCAAGCCGCCACTGAAACCATCCCAAGAGGAGCTAGGAAAAACTATAAGCCCTACTGGAATGATGAGTTACAGAAAGTGGAAGATGCAGTAACAAATGCTAGGAACATGGCAGAACGAGTAAAAACCAAGGAGGCAAACATCGCCCTCAAAGCCGCCGCGGCGAAGTACAAACACACTCTCAAGCAAACGGCAAGAGAAAGTTGGAAAAATAAAACGGAAAGTCTGAACCTGGACAAAGAAGGGAACAAGCTATGGAAGCTAGTCAGAGCCATGAATGACGAAACCCCGTCAAATAAACAAATTACTATCAAGCAGGGCGAGAACTTGATCACAGGTAAGAAAGCCGAAAACGCCTTTGTCGATCACTATGCCAGAGCAAACCACATCGAGGTCCCTGCAGATAAGCATACAGACATTAGCGAAGAGCTAAAGGGACACGAAAACATAAATACGGCTCCTGAAGAGCACATAATGGCCAAACTAACAATGCGCGAAATGGAAGAGGCTATGAGAACACTAAAGAAAAGGAAATCTCCCGGAAAAGACGGGATAACAAACGAAATGCTGATGGGGCTGGGCCAAACAGCGAAGAAGAAACTACTATCAGTCCTGAACCAAAGCTGGAAAAGGGATATTGTACCCCAGGCATGGAAAGATGCAATACTGGTACCAGTACCAAAAACAGGGAAGGACAAAACAGATCCAAATGGATACAGGCCCATTAGCCTACTGAGCTGTGTCGGCAAGCTGATGGAACGGATGATAAACACCAGACTGATGTGGCATCTGGAAGAAAAACGAATACTAATTCCACAGCAAGCCGGCTTTAGACAGCACAGATCCACTGAGGACCAGGTCATCCTCATAGCCCAGGAGATAGAAGATGCCTACCAGGCACAGAAACACACAGTAGCTGTTTGGGTGGATCTGGAAAAGGCATTTGACAAAGTCTGGAAGGATGGACTTAGAGTCAAGCTAAGAAGAAGTGATGTCTGTGGGAAGATGTACAAGTGGATCAACCACTACCTCAAACAAAGAACGGCCAGAGTCCAAGTACAAGGGCAGATGAGCAAAAAGGTGACACTCGAGCAGGGAGTACCCCAAGGGGGAGTATTGTCACCCACACTCTTCCTGGTATATATAAACGATATTACAGAGAATATACCAAGAAGAGTCCATAGCTCAATGTTTGCAGACGATCTGGCTATGTGGACCTCTGAAAAGAATCTCACAATAGCAAGAAATCGGATGCAGACGGCCCTAACATCGCTGGAAGAGTGGGCGAACTCATGGCTGGTCAAAATAAACGAGGAGAAAACCACGTGCACAATATTCTCGCTCTCATTAAAACCCCAAAGTACCAAATTAAGTCTGAATGGCAAAATCCTGCAGCCAAACGACAACCCAACCTATCTGGGAGTCACATTTGATCGGCGCATGACATGGAAAAGTCAGATTGAGAGAAACCGAATGAAAGCCAGAGAAAGAATGGCGATCATGAGGAAACTTGCTGGCGCAAGCTGGGGAGCAGACGAAGGCATACTAAAGAAACTGTACACTGGAAGAGTGAGACCAGTTCTCGAGTATGGCATTGCGGCATGGACAACCGCAGCGAAGGCGAACTTCGGTAAAGTTAACAAACTTCAAAACCAAGCCATGAGAATTATAACAGGTGGCATGAAGTCAACGCCAATTGTAGAACTTGAAAAGATTACAAAATTGCAATCCATGACCGATAGAAGAGACTGCAGAGCCCAGTTGCAGTCAGAGAAACTCAGAAGACTGACGGACCATCCAATGTACCAGAGACTAAACAATTTGGGAAATGGGAAACTAAAGCGGAGAAACTTTGCAGAAATAGCCAAAGCAAAGATGCACGAAGATCCCATAAACGCACTAACAACACCAAAACCCATCACTAATGTACGAAAACCTACTTGGAGGCAGGATATATTTCCAGAGGTGGTAGAAAATATACCAGGTATTGCAAACAAAAACTGCCAGAGTGAAAAAGAAAGGAGAGACACTACCCTAAGCTTCATAACGAAAAGCTACCCAAGCATGGACTGGACCCATGCATACACCGACGGTTCTGTAACAAACACTACACAGAACGGAGGGGCAGGAGCATTCCTGAACCTACCAAATGGCAGAAAAATAACACTGTCATTCGCTACTGGTAAGTACACAAGCAATTTCAGAGCAGAGGCAGAGGCACTGAGGGCGGCAGTGGAAGAAATGGTAACACACAGTGAAAATGAGAGCCATATAGTCCTGATGACAGATGCTCTCGAAGTAGTCACAGCGCTAAAACGCCAGAAAAACACTGAGCTTAATGACTTAAGAGCAGCACTCTGCAAACTGTGCCAGCAGACCGCACCAAAAAGGGTAGTGGTACAGTGGGTTCCGTCACACTGCAACATCCAAGGCAACGAGGAGGCAGACAGACTGGCAAAAGAAGGTGCAAGGCTACCACAAACAGATACCAGTATGACGTACGAAGAGTCAAAACGGCTTATCAAAGCCAGATACATGACCAAATGGGAAACCGAACATACTGGTTACACCAAAAACGATGCCTATTACCAGTTGAACCGAAGAGAGCAGGTCGTTGTCTTCAGACTTCGCACTGGCCACAACAGACTGAGGTACCACCTATTCAACAAATTGAAGATAGGGTGTACCGACGAATGCCGTGCGGTACTGGTAAAATGACCACTGAACATCTGCTGCAGAACTGCCCGACATACGAGGATCAGAGAGAGCAGATGTGGCCATTGCCAGTGGAACTGCAAGACAAGCTCTATGGTAGTGGCGAGAGTCTCAGGATGACCGCCGCTTTTTTCGAGAAAATAATGGTTACTGTCTGACTGTGTACGCAGAAGAAGAAGAAAAAGATAGGATATTGTGAGACTGGTAGAAATAAAGAGAGAGACAGACAGCAGATAGTGTGAGACTGGTAGAAAGAGAGAGAGAGAGCAGATATTATGAGACTGGTAGAAAGAGAGAGAGAGAGAGAGCAGATAGTGTGAGACTGGTAGAAAGAGAGAGAGAGCAGATATTGTGAGACTGGTAGAAAGAGAGAGAGAGAGCAGATATTGTGAGACTGATAGAAAGAAAGAGAGAGAGAGCAGATATTGTGATACTGGTAGAAAGAAAGAGAGAGGGAGCAGATATTGTGAGACTGGTAGAAAGAGAGAGAGAGAGAGCAGATATTGTGAGACTGATAGAAAGAAAGAGAGAGAGAGCAGATATTGTGAGACTGGTAGAAAGAAAGAGAGAGGGAGCAGATATTGTGAGACTGGTAGAAAGAGAGAGAGAGAGAGAGCAGATATTGTGAGACTGGTAGAAAGAGAGAGAGTGAGAGCAGATATTGTGAGACTGGTAGAAAGAGAGAGAGAGAGGGAGCAGATATTGTGAGACTGGTAGAAAGAGAGAGAGAGAGCAGATATTGTGAGACTGGTAGAAAGAGAGAGAGAGGGAGCAGATATTGTGAGACTGGTAGAAAGAGAGAGAGAGAGAGAGCAGATATTGTGAGATTGGTAGAAAGAGAGAGAGAGAGCAGATAATGTGTGACTGGTAGAAAGAGAGAGAGAGAGAGCAGATATTGTGAGACTGGTAGAAAGAGAGAGAGAGAGAGCAGATATTGTGAGATTGGTAGAAATAGAGAGATAGAGAGAGCAGATAATGTGTGACTGGTAGAAAGAGAGAGAGAGAGAGAGAGAGCAGATATTGTGAGATTGGTAGAAAGAGAGAGAGAGAGAGCAGATAATGTGTGACTAGTAGAAAGAGAGAGGGAGAGAGCAGATAGTGTGAAACTGGTAGAAAGAGAGAGAGAGAGAGAGCAGATAGTGTGAGACTGGTAGAAAGAGAGAGAGAGAGCAGATAGTGTGAGACTGGTAGAAAGAGAGAGAGAGAGAGAGCAGATATTGTGAGACTGGTAGAAAGAAAGAGAGAGGAGGATATTGTGAGACTGGTAGAAAGAGAGAGAGAGAGAGAGAGCGGAGATATCGTGAGACTTGTAGAAAGAGAGAGAGAGACCGAGAGCAGATATTGTGAGATTGGTAGAAAGAGAGAGACATGGAAATCGGATAATGTGGGACTGATAGAAAGAGAGAGAGAGAGAGATCCGATATTGTGAGACTGGTAGAAATAGAGAGAGAGAGCAGATAGATTTAGACTGATTGAAAGAGAGAGAGAGAGAGAGCAGATATTGTGAGACTGGTAGAAAGAGAGAGAGAGAGAGAGCAGATATTGTGAGACTGGTAGAAAGAGAGAGAGAGAGAGAGCAGATATTGTGAGAATGGTAGAAAGAAAGAGAGAGAGAGAGCGATAAGATATTTTCAGATTGGGGGAAAGAGAGAGAGAGAGCAGATAGTGTGAGATTGATAGAAAGAGAGAGAGAGAGAGACAGAGCAGATAGTGTGAGACTGGTAGAAAGAGAGAAAGAGAGAGAGAGAGAGAGCAGATAGTGTGAGACTGGTAGAAAGAGAGAGAGAGAGAGAGAGGGCAGATAGTGTTATACTGGTAGAAAGAGAGAGAGAGGGAGCAGATAGTGTGTGACTGTTAGAAAGAGAGAGAGAGAGAGAGGGCAGATAGTGTTATACTGGTAGAAAGAGAGAGAGAGAGAGCAGATAGTGTGTGACTGGTAGAAAGAGAGAGAGAGAGAGAGAGCATATAGTGTGAGACTGGTAGAAAGAGAGAGCGAGAGAGAGAGCAGATAGTGTGAGACTGGTAGAAAGAGAGAGAGAGCGAGAGAGTAAGATAAGATATTGTGAGACTGGTAGAAAGAGAGAGAGAGAGAGAGATAAGATATTGTGAGACTGGTAGAAAGAGGGAGAGAGAGAGAGATAAGATATTGTGAGACTGGTAGAAAGAGGGAGAGAGAGAGATAAGATATTGTGAGACTGGTAGAAAGAGGGAGAGAGAGAGAGAGATAAGATATTGAGAGACTGGTGGAAAGAGGGAGAGAGAGAGAGATAAGATATTGTGAGACTGATAGAAGAGAGAGAGAGAGCAGATATTGTGAGACTGGTAGAAAGAGAGAGAGAGAGATAAGATATTGTGAGACTGGTAAAAAGAGAGAGAGAGAGAGAGAGCCGATAGTGTGAGACTGGTAGAAAGAGAGAGAGAGCGAGAGAGTGAGATAGGATATTGTGAGACTGGTAGAAAGAGAGAGAGAGAGAGAGATAAGATATTGTGAGACTGGTAGAAAGAGGGAGAGAGAGAGAGATAAGATATTGTGAGACTGGTAGAAAGAGGGAGAGAGAGAGAGATACGATATTGTGAGACTGGTAAAAAGAGGGAGAGAGAGAGAGATAAGATATTGTGAGACTGGTAGAAAGAGAGAGAGAGAGAGATAAGATATTGTGAGACTGGTAAAAATAGAGATAGAGAGAGATAAGATATTGTGAGACTGGTAAAAAGAGAGAGTGAGAGAGAGAGAGAGCAGATATTGTGAGACTGGTAGAAAGAGAGAGAGAGAGAGAGAGCAGATATTGTGAGACTGGTAGAAAGAGAGAGAGAGAGAGAGAGCCGATATTGTGAGACTGGTAGAAAGAGAGAGAGAGCGAGAGAGCAGATATTGTGAAATTGGTAGAAAGAGAGAGAGAGAGAGCAGATATTGTGAAACTGGTAGAAAGAAAGAGAGAGAGCAGATATTGTGAGACTGGTAGAAAAGAGAGAGAGAGAGAGCGGAGATATCCTGAGACTTTTAGAAAGAGAGAGAGACCGAGAGCAGATATTGTGAGATTGGTAGAAAGAGAGAGACATGGAAATCGGATAATGTGGGACTGGTAGAAAGAGAGAGAGAGAGCAGATAGATTTAGACTGATTGAAAGAGAGAGAGAAAGAGAGCAGATATTGTTAGACTGTTAGAAAGAAAGAGAGAGAGAGCAGATATTGTGAGACTGGTAGAAATAAAGAGAGAGAGAGAGCGATAAGATAGTTTCAGATTGGGAGAAAGAGAGAGAGAGAGCAGATATTATTAGACTGTTAGAAAGAAAGAGAGAGAGAGAGCAGATAGTGTGAGACTGGTAGAAAGAGAGAGAGAGAGAGAGAGAGAGCAGATAGTGTGAGACTGGTAGAAAGAGAGAGAGAGAGAGAGAGCAGATAGTGTGAGACTGGTAGAAAGAGAGAGAGAGAGAGAGAGAGAGAGAGCAGATAGTGTGAGACTGGTAGAAAGAGAGAGAGAGAGAGAGCAGATATTGTGAGACTGGTAGAAAGAGAGAGAGAGAGAGCAGATATTGTGAGACTGGTAGAAAGAGAGAGAGAGAGGGAGCAGATATTGTGAGACTGGTAGAAAGAGAGAGAGAGCGAGAGAGTGAGATAGGATATTGTGAGACTGGTAGAAAGAGAGAGAGAGAGAGAGATAAGATATTGTGAGACTGGTAGAAAGAGGGAGAGAGAGAGAGATAAGATATTGTGAGACTGGTAGAAAGAGGGAGAGAGAGAGAGATACGATATTGTGAGACTGGTAGAAAGAGGGAGAGAGAGAGAGATAAGATATTGTGAGACTGGTAGAAAGAGAGAGAGAGAGAGATAAGATATTGTGAGACTGGTAAAAATAGAGATAGAGAGAGATAAGATATTGTGAGACTGGTAAAAAGAGAGAGAGAGAGAGAGAGAGAAAGCAGATATTGTGAGACTGGTAGAAAGAGAGAGAGAGAGAGAGAGAGCAGATATTGTGAGACTGGTAGAAAGAGAGAGAGAGAGCCGATATTGTGAGACTGGTAGAAAGAGAGAGAGAGAGAGCAGATATTGTGAAACTGGTAGAAAGAAAGAGAGAGAGAGCAGATATTGTGAGACTGGTAGAAAGAGAGAGAGAGAGAGAGCGGAGATATGGTGAGACTTTTAGAAAGAGAGAGAGAGACCGAGAGCAGATATTGTGAGATTGGTAGAAAGAGAGAGACATGGAAATCGGATAATGTGGGACTGGTAGAAAGAGAGAGAGAGAGCAGATAGATTTAGACTGATTGAAAGAGAGAGAGAAAGAGAGCAGATATTGTTAGACTGTTAGAAAGAAAGAGAGAGAGAGCAGATATTGTGAGACTGGTAGAAATAAAGAGAGAGAGAGAGCGATAAGATATTTTCAGATTGGGAGAAAGAGAGAGAGAGAGCAGATATTGTTAGACTGTTAGAAAGAAAGAGAGAGAGAGAGCAGATAGTGTGAGACTGGTAGAAAGAGAGAGAGAGGGAGAGAGCAGATAGTGTGAGACTGGTAGAAAGAGAGAGAGAGAGAGCAGATAGTGTGAGACTGGTAGAAAGAGAGAGAGAGAGAGAGAGCAGATAGTGTGAGACTGGTAGAAAGAGAGAGAGAGAGAGAGAGAGAGAGCAGATAGTGTGAGACTGGTAGAAAGAGAGAGAGAGAGAGGGCAGATAGTGTTATACTGGTAGAAAGAGAGAGAGAGGGAGCGTATAGTGTGTGACTGGTAGAAAGAGAGAGAGAGAGAGAGAGAGCAGATAGTGTGAGAATGGTAGAAAGAGAGAGAGAGAGCAGATAGTGTGTGACTGGTAAAGAGAGAGAGAGAGAGCAGATAGTGTGTGACTGGTAAAGAGAGAGAGAGAGAGAGAGCAGATAGTGTGTGACTGGTAAAGAGAGAGAGAGAGAGCAGATAGCGTGAGACTGGTAGAAATAGAGAGAGAGAGCAGATAGTGTGAGACTGGTAGAAAGAGAGAGAGAGAGAGCAGAAAGTGTTAGACTGGTAGAAAGAGAGAGAGAGCGAGAGAGTGAGATAGGATATTGTGAGACTGGTAGAAAAAAAGAGAGAGACAGACAGCAGATAGTGTGAGACTGGTAGAAATAGAGAGAGAGAGCAGATAGTGTGAGACTGGTAGAAAGAGAGAGAGAGAGGGCAGATAGTGTTATACTGGTAGAAAGAGAGAGAGAGGGAGCAGATAGTGTGTGACTGTTAGAAAGAGAGAGAGAGAGAGAGGGCAGATAGTGTTATACTGGTAGAAAGAGAGAGAGAGAGAGCAGATAGTGTGTGACTGGTAGAAAAAGAGAGAGAGAGAGAGAGAGAGAGCATATAGTGTGAGACTGGTAGAAAGAGAGAGAGAGAGAGAGAGAGCAGATAGTGTGAGATTGGTAGAAAGAGAGAGAGACAGAGCAGATAGTGTGTGACTGGTAAAGAGAGAGAGAGAGAGAGAGCAGATAGCGTGAGACTGGTAGAAAGAGAGAGCAGAAAGTGTGAGACTGGTAGAAAGAGAGAGAGAGCGAGAGAGTGAGATAAGATATTGTGAGACTGGTAGAAAGAGAGAGAGAGAGAGAGAGATAAGATATTGTGAGACTGGTAGAAAGAGGGAGAGAGAGAGAGATAAGATATTGTGAGACTGGTAGAAAGAGGGAGAGAGAGAGATAAGATATTGTGAGACTGGTAGAAAGAGGGAGAGAGAGAGAGAGATAAGATATTGAGAGACTGGTGGAAAGAGGGAGAGAGAGAGAGATAAGATATTGTGAGACTGATAGAAAGAGAGAGAGAGAGCAGATATTGTGAGACTGGTAGAAAGAGAGAGAGAGAGATAAGATATTGTGAGACTGGTAAAAAGAGAGAGAGAGAGAGCCGATAGTGTGAGACTGGTAGAAAGAGAGAGAGAGCGAGAGAGTGAGATAGGATATTGTGAGACTGGTAGAAAGAGAGAGAGAGAGAGAGATAAGATATTGTGAGACTGGTAGAAAGAGGGAGAGAGAGAGAGATAAGATATTGTGAGACTGGTAGAAAGAGGGAGAGAGAGAGAGATACGATATTGTGAGACTGGTAGAAAGAGGGAGAGAGAGAGAGATAAGATATTGTGAGACTGGTAAAAAGAGAGAGAGAGAGAGAGAGAGCAGATATTGTGAGACTGGTAGAAAGAGAGAGAGAGAGAGAGAGAGAGCAGATATTGTGAGACTGGTAGAAGGAGAGAGAGAGAGCCGATATTGTGAGACTGGTAGAAAGAGAGAGAGCGAGAGAGAGCAGATATTGTGAAATTGGTAGAAAGAGAGAGAGAGAGAGCAGATATTGTGAAACTGGTAGAAAGAAAGAGAGAGAGAGCAGATATTGTGAGACTGGTAGAAAGAGAGAGAGAGAGAGAGCGGAGATATGGTGAGACTTTTAGAAAGAGAGAGAGAGACCGAGAGCAGATATTGTGAGATTGGTAGAAAGAGAGAGACATGGAAATCGGATAATGTGGGACTGGTAGAAAGAGAGAGAGAGAGAGCAGATAGATTTAGACTGATTGAAAGAGAGAGAGAAAGAGAGCAGATATTGTTAGACTGTTAGAAAGAAAGAGAGAGAGAGCAGATATTGTGAGACTGGTAGAAATAAAGAGAGAGAGAGAGCGATAAGATATTTTCAGATTGGGAGAAAGAGAGAGAGAGAGCAGATATTGTTAGACTGTTAGAAAGAAAGAGAGAGAGAGAGCAGATAGTGTGAGACTGGTAGAAAGAGAGAGAGAGGGAGAGAGCAGATAGTGTGAGACTGGTAGAAAGAGAGAGAGAGAGAGAGAGCAGATAGTGTGAGACTGGTAGAAAGAGAGAGAGAGAGAGAGAGAGAGCAGATAGTGTGAGACTGGTAGAAAGAGAGAGAGAGAGAGAGAGAGAGAGAGCAGATAGTGTGAGACTGGTAGAAAGAGAGAGAGAGAGAGGGCAGATAGTGTTATACTGGTAGAAAGAGAGAGAGAGGGAGCGTATAGTGTGTGACTGGTAGAAAGAGAGAGAGAGAGAGAGAGAGCAGATAGTGTGAGAATGGTAGAAAGAGAGAGAGAGAGCAGATAGTGTGTGACTGGTAAAGAGAGAGAGAGAGAGCAGATAGTGTGTGACTGGTAAAGAGAGAGAGAGAGAGCAGATAGCGTGAGACTGGTAGAAATAGAGAGAGAGAGCAGATAGTGTGAGACTGGTAGAAAGAGAGAGAGAGAGAGCAGAAAGTGTTAGACTGGTAGAAAGAGAGAGAGAGCGAGAGAGTGAGATAGGATATTGTGAGACTGGTAGAAAAAAAGAGAGAGACAGACAGCAGATAGTGTGAGACTGGTAGAAATAGAGAGAGAGAGCAGATAGTGTGAGACTGGTAGAAAGAGAGAGAGAGAGAGCAGAAAGTGTTAGACTGGTAGAAAGAGAGAGAGAGCGAGAGAGTGAGATAGGATATTGTGAGACTGGTAGAAAAAAAGAGAGAGACAGACAGCAGATAGTGTGAGACTGGTAGAAAGAGAGAGAGAGAGCAGATATTGTGGGACTGGTAGAAAGAGAGAGAGAGAGAGAGCGGAGATATGGTGAGACTTGTAGAAAGAGAGAGAGAGACCGAGAGCAGATATTGTGAGATTGGTAGAAAGAGAGAGACATGGAAATCGGATAATGTGGGACTGATAGAAAGAGAGAGAGAGAGAGATCCGATATTGTGAGACTGGTAGAAAGAGAGAGAGAGAGCAGATCGATTTAGACTGATTGAAAGAGAGAGAGAGCGAGAGCAGATATTGTGAGACTGGTAGAAAGAAAGAGAGAGAGAGAGAGCGATAAGATATTTTCAGATTGGGAGAAAGAGAGAGAGAGAGCAGATAGTGTGAGATTGATAGAAAGAGAGAGAGAAAGAGAGAGAGAGAGCAGATAGTGTGAGACTGGTAGAAAGAGAGAAAGAGAGAGAGAGAGAGAGCAGATAGTGTGAGACTGGTAGAAAGAGAGAGAGAGGGAGCAGACAGTGTGTGATTGGTAGAAAGAGAGAGAGAGAGAGCAGATAGTGTGAGACTGGTAGAAAGAGAGAGAGAGGGAGCAGACAGTGTGTGACTGGTAGAAAGAGAGAGAGAGAGAGCAGATAGTGTGTGACTGGTAGAAAGAGAGAGAGAGAGAGAGAGCATATAGTGTGAGACTGGTAGAAAGAGAGAGAGAGAGAGAGAGCGGATAGTGTGAGACTGGTAGAAAGAGAGAGAGAGAGAGAAAGAGCGGATAGTGTGAGACTGGTAGAAAGAGAGAGGGCAGATAGTGTTATACTGGTAGAAAGAGAGAGAGAGAGAGCAGATAGTGTGTGACTGGTAGAAAGAGAGAGAGAGAGAGAGAGAGCATATAGTGTGAGACTGGTAGAAAGAGAGAGGGCAGATAGTGTGAGACTGGTAGAAAGAGAGAGAGAGAGAGCAGATAGTGTGTGACTGGTAAAGAGAGAGAGAGAGAGAGCGGATAGTGTGAGACTGGTAGAAAGAGAGAGGGCAGATAGTGTGAGACTGGTAGAAAGAGAGAGAGAGAGAGCAGATAGTGTGTGACTGGTAAAGAGAGAGAGAGAGAGAGAGAGAGCAGATAGCGTGAGACTGGTAGAAAGAGAGAGAGAGCGAGAGAGTGAGATAGGATATTGTGAGACTGATAGAAAGAAAGAGAGAGAGAGATAAGATATTGTGAGATTGGTAGAAAGAGAGAGAGAGAGAGAGAGCAGATATTGTGAGACTGGTAGAAAGAGAGAGAGAGAGAGCAGATATTCTTAAACTGGTAGAAAGAGAGAGAGAGAGCAGATATTGTGAGACTGGTAGAAAGAGAGAGAGAGCAGATATTGTGGGACTGGTAGAAAGAAAAAGAGAGAGAGCAGATATTGTGAAACTGGTAGAAAGAGAGAGAGCGAGAGCAGATATCGTGCGACTTGTAGAAAGAGAGAGAGAACAGATAGATTTAGACTGATTGAGAGAGAGAGAGAGAGAGCAGAAAGTGTGAGACTGGTAGAAAGTGAGAGAGAGAGCAGATATTGTGAGACTGGTAGAAAGAGAGAGAGAACAGATAGATTTAGACTGATTGAAAGAGAGAGAAAGAGAGAGAGAGAGCAGATATTGTGAGACTGGTAGAAAGAGAGAGAGAGCAGATAGATTTAGACTGATTGAAAGAGAGCGAAAGAGAGAGAGAGAGAGCAGATATTGTGAGACTGGTAGAAAGAGAGAGAGCAGATAGATTTAGACTGATTGAAAGAGAGAGAGAGAGAGAGCAGAAAGTCTGAGACTGGTAGAAAGAGACAGAGAGAGAGAGCCGATAGTGTGAGACTCGTAGAAAGAGAGAGCAGATAGATTTAGACTGATTGAAAGAGAGAGAGAGGGAGCAGAAAGTGTGAGACTGGTAGAAAGAGACAGAGAGAGAGAGAGCAGATATTGTGAGACTGGTAGAAAGAAAGATAGAGCAGATAGATTTAGACTGATTGAAAGAGAGAGAGAGAGAGAGAGAGAGAGAGAGCAGAAAGTGTGAGACTGGTAGAAAGAGAGAGAGAGCAGATAGATTTAGACTGATTGAGAGAGAGTGAGAGAGAGAGAGCAGAAAGTGTGAGACTGGTAGAAAGAGAGAGCAGATAGATTTCGACTGATTGAAGGAGAGAGAGAGCAGAAAGTGTGAAACTGGTAGAAAGAAAGAGAGAGAGAGCAGATATTGTGAAACTGGTAGAAAGAAAAAGAGAGAGAGCAGATATTGTGAAACTGGTAGAAAGAAAAAGAGAGAGAGCAGATATCGTTAGACTGGTAGAAAGAGAGAGAGAACAGATAGATTTAGACTGATTGAGAGAGAGAGAGAGCAGAAAGTGTGAGACTTGTAGAAAGAGAGAGAGAGCAGATATTGTGAGACTGATAGAAAGAGAGAGAGAACAGATATATTTAGACTGATTGAGAGAGAGAGAGAGAGAGAGAGAGAGAGAGAGTCGATAGTGTGAGACTGGTAGAAAGAGAGAGAGAGCAGATAGATTTAGACTGATTGAAAGAGAGAGAGAGAGCCGATAGTGTGAGACTGGTAGAAAGAGAGAGAGAGCAGATAGATTTAGACTGATTGAGAGAGAGAGAGAGAGAGCAGAAAGTGTGAGACTGGTAGAAAGATAGAGAGAGCAGAAAGTGTGAGACTGGTAGAACGAGAGAGAGAGAGCGAGAGGATATTGTGAGACTGGTAGAAAGAGAGAGAGAGCAGATAGATTTCGACTGATTGAAAGAGAGAGAGAGCAGATAGTGTGTGACTGGCAGAAAGAGACAGAGAGAGAGAGAGCCGATAGTGTGAGACTGGTAGAAAGAGAGAGAGAGAGCAGATAGATTTAGACTGATTGAAAGAGAGGGAAAGAGAGAGAGAGAGAGCAGATAGATTTAGACTGATTGAAAGAGAGAGAGAGAGAGAGCAGAAAGTGTGAGACTGGTAGAAAGAGACAGAGAGAGAGAGAGAGCCGATAGTGTGAGACTGGTAGAAAGAGAGAGAGAGAGATCAGATAGATTTAGACTGATTGAAAGATAGAGAGAGAGAGAGAGAGAGCAGAAAGTGTGAGACTGGTAGAAAGAGACAGAGAGAGAGAGCCGATAGTGTGAGACTGGTAGAAAGAGAGAGAGAGCAGATAGATTTAGACTGAATTAAAGAGAGAGAGAGAGAGCAGATAGATTTAGACTGAAATAAAGAGAGAGAGAGAGAGAGAGCAGAAAGTGTGAGACTGGTAGAAAGAGAGAGAGAGAGAGAGCAGAAAGTGTGAGACTGGTAGAAAGGTAGAGAGAGCAGATAGATTTAGACTGATTGAAAGATAGAGAGAGAGAGAGCAGATAGATTTAGACTGATTGAAAGAGAGATGGAGAGAGAGAGAGAGAGAGAGAGCAGAAAGTGTGAGACTGGTAGAAAGGGACAGAGAGAGAGAGAGAGAGAGCCGATAGTGTGAGACTGGTAGAAAGAGAGAGAGAGAGCAGATAGATTTAGACTGATTGAAAGAGAGAGAGAGAGAGAGAGAGAGCAGATAGATTTAGACTGATTGAAAGAGAGAGAGAGAGAGCCGATAGTGTGAGACTGGTACAAAGAGAGAGAGTAGATAGATTTAGACTGATTGAAAGAGAGAGAGAGAGAGAGAGAGAGAGAGCAGAAAGTGTGAGACTGGTAGAAAGAGAGAGAGAGAGAGCAGATAGTGTGAGACTGGTAGAAAGGAAGAGAGAGAGCGTAGATTTTGTGAGACTAGTAGAAAGAGAGAGAAGAGAGAGAGGGAACAGATATTGGTAGACTGGTAGAAAGAGAGAGAGCAGATATTGTGGGGATGGTAGAAAGAGAGAGAGAGAGAGAGAGAGAGAGAGAGCAGATATTGTGAGGATGGTAGAGAGAGAGAACACCTAGTGTTATACTGGTAGACAGATAGAGAGAGAAAATATTGTGGGACCGGTAGAGAGCGAGCGAGAGATGAGATATTGTGAGACTGTATGAGAGAGTGGGGGTGGGGGTGTGGGGGTGGGTGGGGGTGGGCTAATATTTTAAGAATGGTAGAGAGAGAGAGAAAGAGAGAAAGAGCAGATATTGTGAAACAGTTAGAGAGAGAGAGAGAGAGAGAGAGAGAGTGAGCAGATATTGTAAGACATGTAGATGCAGAGAGAGAGAGAGAAGATATTGTTAGACTGGTGGAGAGGGAGAGAGAGGGGCAGAGAGAGGGGGAGAGAGAGCGAATATTGTGAGACGTAGAGAGAGATCAGATATTTCTGAGATTGGCAGGGAGCAGATATTTTTCAGACTGGCAGATAGCAGATATTTCTCAGACTGGCAGAGTGCAGATATTTCTCAGACTGGCAGAGAGAGCAGATATTGTCAGACTGACACAGAGAGCAGATATTGTCAGACTGACAGAGAGCAGATATTTCTCAGACTGGCTGAGAGCAGATACTTCGGAGCTAGTCTATGACGCTCGGGGCCCATAACCTAGCAGTTTTCAGTCTGATCTGTAAATAGGAAATGCTCAGCACTTTCTGAAGTGTGTAGAGAAGTTGTAATCAAAGCCCGTCTACCTTCTGTGATGGCTGTGTCAGGTTATCATATGTACACTGGATAGACTTCTCCACCACCCAAACAGTTTCTTGTTCTGGAGTCGATAATAATACAGTCGGATCTGATGTCTGTTAGTGTTACCCACAGATAATATATTTATAGAATCCCTCCAACGTTTCAGACTTGCGAACCTAAATTTAGAAGACAATTAGCCGACTCTGCCAAAAGTCTGTGTTGTGAGCTATTTATAACTTTAGTTCTCACCTTGGCTTCCAGGCTGTCGCTCACACCAGCAGATAGACATTGGTAAGCAAACAAGTTGTTTACAAACCGTTGTCTTTCATAACGTGTGCTGACGTCACAGGCATATCTCGCACGCGATGACCCAAATCACTTCCGGTCTAGAGATTAGGAGAACACACTTCCGTCCAGCTATAACACATCGTGGAGAAAGTCTTGGGTCGTGGTGGGGGTTGGTGTGTGGAGAAAGTCTTGGGTCGTGGTGGGGGTTGGTGTGTGGAGAAAGTCTTGGGTCGTGGTGGGGGTTGGCTGGGGAGAAAGTCTTCGGTCGTGGTAGAGGTTAGTTGTGTGGAATAAGTCTTAGGTCGTGGTGGACGTTGGTGTGGTATGGATAGTGTGGAGTAGGCGAAGTCTTATTCCATACTTGAGGTACCAGTGTCGTGGTCCGGGCAGTGTTGGGTAGCAGACGTCTTGTATCAGTGTCGTGGTCCGGGCAGTGTGGGGTAGCAGATGTATTGTACCAGTGTCGTGGTCCGGGCAGTGTTGGGTAGCAGATGTCTTGTACCAGTGTCGTGGTCCGGGCAGTGTTGGGTAGGAGACGTCTTGTACCAGTGTCGTGGTCCGGGCAGTGTTGAGTAGCACACGTCTTATACCAGTGTCGGGGTCCGAGCAGTGTGGGGTAGCAGATGTCCTGTACCAGTGTCGTGGTCCGGGCAGTGTTGGGTAGCAGACGTCTTGTACCAGTGTCGTGGTCAGGGCAGTGTGGGGTAGCAGATGTCTTGTACCTGTGTCGTGGTCCGGGCAGTGTTGGGTAGCAGACGTCTTGTACCTGTGTCGTGGTCTAAGCAGTGTGGGGTAGCAGACGTCTTGTACCAGTGTCGTGGTCCGGGCAGTGCGGGGTATCAGACGTCCTGTACCAATGTCGTGGTCCGGGCAGAGTGGGGTAGCAGATGTCTTGTACCAGTGTCGTGGTCCGGGCAGTCCGGGGCAGCAGACGTCCTGTACCAGTGTCGTGGTCCGGGCAGTGTTGGGTAGCAGACGTCTTGTACCTGTGTCGTGGTCTGAGCAGTGTGGGGTAGCAGATGTCTAGTACCTGTGTCGTGGTCCGGGCAGTGTTGGGTAGCAGACGTCCTGTACCAGTGTCGTGGTCCGGGCAGTGTGGGGTAGCAGACGTCTTATACCTGTGTCGTGGTCTGGGCAGTGTTGGGTAGCAGACGTCCTGTACCAGTGTTCGTGGTCCGGGCAGTGTGGGGTAGCAGACGTCTTGTACCAGTGTCCTGGTCCGGGCCGTGTGTGGTAGCAAACGTCCTGTACCAGTGTTCGTGGTCCGGGCAGAGTGGGGTAGCAGACGTCTTGTACCAGTGTCGTGGTCCGGGCAGAGTGGGGTAGCAGACGTCTTGTACAAGTGTCGTGGTCCGGACAGAGTGGGGTAGCAGACGTGCTATACCAGTGTCGTGTGGCATGGGTACAATCCTGACGGCAGATCTAGAACATCTTGTATTTGTTGTCTTGACCTTGGACAACTGCTTTGACTTGCTCTGTTTTTTATTTGTTTTTAATGATCTTTTTGATAAATCAAAAGACGTTTGAGACAGTTCGTTGGGGAAGATCTGATGGCGTTTGAGACAGTTCTTTGGGGAAGATCTGATGGCGTTTAAGACAGTTCTTTGTGGAAGATCTGATGGCATTTGAGACAGTTCTTTGGGGAAGATCTGGTGGCGTTTGAGACAATTTTTTGTTGAAGATCTAATGGAGTTTTAGACAGTTCTTTGGAGAAAATCTGATGGCGTTTGAGACAGTTCTTTGGGGAAGATCATATGGCGTTTGAGACAGTTTTTTGGGCAGATCTAATGGAGATTTAGACAGTTCTTTGGGGAAGATCTGATGGCATTTGAGACAGTTCTTTAGGGAAGATCTGATGGCGTTTGAGACAGTTCTTTGGGGAAGATCTGATCGCGTTTGAGACAGTTCTTTGGGGATGATCTGATGGCGTTTGAAACAGTTCTTTGAGGAAGATCTGATCGCGTTTAAGACAGTTCTTTGGGGAAGATCTGATCGCGTTTGAGACAGTTCTTTGGGGAAGATCTAATCGCGTTTGAGACAGTTCTTTGGGGAAGATCTGATGGCGTTTGAGATAGTTCTTTGGGGAAGATCTGATCGCGTTTGAGACAGTTCTTTGGGGAAGATCTGATGGCGTTTGAGACAGTTCTTTGGGGAAGATCTGATGGCTGAGATAGTTCTTTGGGGAAGATCTGATCAAGTTTGAGACAGTTCTTTGGTGAAGATTTGATCTCGTTTGAGACAGTTCTTTGGGGAAGATCTGATGGCATTTGAGACAGTTCTCTGGGGAAGATCTGATGGTGTTTGAGACATTTCTTTGATTAAGATTTGATCTCGTTTGAGACAGTTCTTTGGGGAAGATATGATGGCGTTTGAGACAGTTCTTTGGGGAAAATCTGATGGCGTTTGAGATAGTTCTTTGGGGAAGATCTGATCGCGTTTGAGACAGTTCTTTGGGGAAGATCTGATGCCGTTTGAGACAGTTCTTTGGGGAAGATCTGATGGCGTTTTAGACAGTTCTCTGGGGAAGTTCTGATGGCGTTTGAGACATTTCTTTGGTGAAGATTTGATCTCGTTTGAGACAGTTCTTTGGGGAAGATCTGATGGCATTTGAGACAGTTCTCTGGGGAAGATCTGATGGTGTTTGAGACATTTCTTTGATTAAGATTTGATCTCGTTTGAGACAGTTCTTTGGGGAAGATATGATGGCGTTTGAGACAGTTCTTTGGGGAAAATCTGATGGCGTTTGAGACAGTTCTTTGGGGAAGATCATATGGCGTTTGAGACAGTTTTTTGGGCAGATCTAATGGAGTTTTAGACAGTTCTTTGGGGAAGATCTGATCGCGTTTAAGACAGTTCTTTGGGGAAGATCTGATGGCGTTTGAGACAGTTCTTTGGGGAAGATCTGATGGCGTTTGAGACAGTTCTTTGGGGAAGATCTGATCGCGTTTAAGACAGTTCTTTGGGGAAGATCTGATCGCGTTTGAGACAGTTCTTTGGGGAAGATCTGATGGCTGAGATAGTTCTATGGGGAAGATCTGATCAAGTTTGAGACAGTTCTTTGGGGAAGATCTGATCGCGTTTGAGACAGTTCTTTGGGGAAGATCTGATGGCGTTTGAGACAGTTTTTTGGAGAAGATCTGATGACGTTTGAGATAGTTATTTGGGGAAGATCTGATCGCGTTTGAGACAGTTCTTTGGGGAAGATCTGATGGCGTTTGAGACAGTTCTTTGGGGAAGATCTGATGGCGCTTGAGACAGTTCTTTGGGGACGATCTGATGGCGTTTGAGACAGTTCTTTGGGGAAGATCTGATCGCGTTTGAGATAGTTCTTTGGGAGAGTTTCAATTGAGTTTGCGAAAGTCATTGGAGGAGGGTTGGGTGTAGATTGGAGACATTTCTTGGGAGGACTTTAATGGAGTCATATTAACAGTCCTTTGTGGAGTTGGAGGCTAGGCTGTGGAGCTTGATGTGGATAGAAAGTCTATCTGGTGGGAGCACGGGGCTGGAGAGTGGACCTGAGAGCTAACACAAAACTTTGCTCCATTGATTATTTGTCTTAGCTAGTACCATAGGACAAGAATAATGCAGTACCAGATGATAAGAACACTTTGACAAGAGAGAGATGTGGACAAGAGATGACATGGGCAAGAGATGACATGGACAAGAGATGACATGGGCAAGAGATGACATGGACAAGAGATGACATGGACAAGAGAAGACATGAACAAGAGAAGACGAAATCATGAAAGGATGAAGCTTGTCGTCCGTGTGTTCCCATCGATTGTATCGATCTGCAGCCATCGAGATGAGCGTGCGCGGCTAAACTCTCCTTATCCGTGCCCACTGACTGGAGAAGACGATCCAACCACGCCGAATCGGGTGCTGTGGATGACGTAACCATGTTTGCTTGCTCAGGTAGTCACGTGCTTGCGAGTCAGCTGTTAGGTTTCTGCGTGGAGCATGAGAGAGCAGCAGATGCGAGTCTGTGTTAGGTGCAGTGAGCTGAACGGGAGAGACAATATAAGCGACTGAATCGGGGTATGAGGTGGGGAAAAATCAGAGGATTTGAGGGAGAGGGGGGGGGACAGTAGGAGAGAGAGAGAGAAAGGGAGGGAGAGAGGGAAGGGAGACAGTAGGATAGAGAGAGAGAGGGAGGGAGAGGGGGGAGGGAGAGGTGTACCTGTTACACATACAATTGAGAGGGAGCATGCAGCAAGAAAAGAGAGGACGTTATCTGTAGTGGCACAGGGGAAGGGACATGGGAGGCAGTATCCATTGAAGACGAGATGGACGAGATGTTATCTATAGAAAGAGTAGGAAAAAACGGTTCATATAAGAAGATGAGGAGATTATCCAAAATGGATAAGGAGGAGCAGACCGTATCCATAGACGATGAGGAGAAAAAGGAGATTATCCATAGGCGATGAAAAGGAGGAGACATTATCACTAGAGTAGACGTTATCCATAGAGGAGGAAGTATCCCCAGCGGCAGAGGAGGGAGACATCCTTCTCTTGAGAATGATAATTAGGAGACATCACTAGACATAGAGTAGACGTTATCCATAGAGGAGGAAGTATCTTCAGCGGCGGAAGGGGAGACATCCCGACATCCCGATGATAATAAGGAGACATCAATAAAAGATGAAGAGCAGAAGAAATCATGTCTAGAAAGGAAAGAGGATGAGTCGGTATCTCATCCTGAGGATTTGACGTTATCTAGACGATAAGGAGAAAAGGGAGACATCTATCCCAAGAGATTGGGGAGAAGGAAACATAATCATTTAGAGGAGAAGGAAGAGAAGACATTATCTCTAGACGAGAGAACGACAAGATATTATCGCCGGGGAGGAGGAAGAGGAGGAAGAGAAGACATTATCTCTAGACGAGAGAACGACAAGATATTATCGCCGGGGAGGAGGAAGAGAAGGAAGAGAAGACATTATCTCTAGATGAGAGAACGACAAGATATTATCGCCGGGGAGGAGGACGAACAGACGTCACTGCACATGGTTTAACCCAAAAGTCCTCCATATTTCGTCTCCATATTTCGTCTCCATATTTGTGAGAGAATCTCAGCACAATGTACGACCTCCGCAGCTCCCCTAACAGATTGACCAGAGTGTGAACATCATTGTGAACATCATTGTGAACATCATTGTGAACATCATTGTGAACATCATTGTGAACATCATTGTGAATTTACCCGGGCAGGGTCCTTTAGCACTACTCTTTTCGATGTCCAACTGCTGAAGGATTTTTAGCTTTCGCGACACAGAACATGGGCGTCCGATCTCTACTACCCAGAGATCCGAGGAAATACCAGACAAGCCACATTAACAAATCTCGGTCTCCGCCATGATTTGAACCGGCGACCTCCTGAAACCCGAGACCGATGTCTAATTTAGACACCACTGAGAAGAGAAGGAATAGAAGACATTACCCTTAGACGATAATATAGAGTATGAGACAAATATACCTAGAGGCGGAGTAGTGGAGGAAGAGACTATACACACAAGACAAGAATGAAATTAGCATTATCCTCCAACAATGAACAGGAATAGTTATCCATCACTAAACGGAAGGAAGTGGACCATTTATCCATTTATCCATTTGTGCTTGAGCTGGCGACATCCAGAGACCACGAGGAAACATTATCTATAGTGGATACGGATTAATGAAATACATCCAGGAAGAAACAAAGATGTGTTATCTCTAGGTGAGGAGTTGGAGAAATTATCCAGATGGTAGGGAGGGAGATTGTGCATGTAGACGATAAGAATCCGCCTGTCCAATCCTGGAAGAGGGGATGTATCCTAGGCTGCGTTCAGTAAGGATGATGTTCTCCCGACAACCACACCAGGTGGTGTGCGGGACCACGAGGAACGTGGGACCACGAGGGTGGGACCACGAGGGCAGGATCACGAGGGTGGGACCACGATGGTGGGACCACGAGGGCAGGATCACGAGAATGGGACCAGGTGGGTGGGACCACGAGGGCAGGATCACGAGGGTGGGACCACGAGGGCAGTATCACGACGGTGGGACCACGAGGGCGGGACAAGGAACGTGGGACCACGAGGGCGGAACCACGAGGGTGGGACCACGAGGGCGGAACCACGAAGGTTGGACCACGAGGGCGGAACCACGAGGGCAGGATCATAGTTAAAGACTGTCCTACCAGTGAATCACAAGAGTGTACCTCTAGC
This sequence comes from Ariolimax columbianus, assembly GCA_036924085.1. Lineage (NCBI taxonomy): Eukaryota > Metazoa > Mollusca > Gastropoda > Stylommatophora > Arionidae > Ariolimax > Ariolimax columbianus. The sequence continues at coordinate 117,697,238 of JAVGWX010000006.1, read as the reverse complement.
TGCCCACGTGTAAGGCTCTGATCACCCCCCTAGAATAGTCCAGGCTCCGGCGACCCAGATTATGTGAATCCGTAACTCAGTCTGCTACTGGTTCCAGACTCGACGCAGGACGTTCACAGGGGAGTAAGCCAGGCTGACTCTCCGAATGGTGTCTGGAGGATGTGTGCATCGAAGTTCTCTTTAGCTCCGAGGTAAATGAAATTCTCAGTGGAGCTGATATGTTAGCAATGGACAAAATTTATATTGTGAGATTTCAGACAACGATTTTTTATGATTTTTGTGAATGCATGAGATGTCAAAGCCCAATCTAGATGCAGGGTCTGCTAGGTGCTTCAGTGGTTTGATCAGCGCATGAGGTTGGCAGCCTGGTATAGAAACGTCGTCTGTGTAGTTGGAACAGGTCACACGTGGCTGTCAGATTGTGACTCCTGGGTTGTGCATATCTAGCCGTCAAAACATCCAGTCCATGACGTGACAGGACAATGTCTAGCCGACAAAAGATCCAGTCCATGACGCGACAGAACAATGTCTAGCCGACAAAAGATCCAGTCCATGACGCGACAGAACAATGTCTAGCCGACAAAAGATCCAGTCCATGACGCGACAGGACAATGTCTAGCCGACAAAAGATCCAGTCCATGACGCGCAGGACAATGTCTAGCCGACAAAATATCCAGTCCATGACGCGACAGAACAATATCTAGCCGACAAAGGATCCAGTCCATAGCGCGACAGGACAATGTTTAGGTGACACAATATCCAGTCCATGACGCGACAGGACAATGTCTAGGCGACAAAAATTCCAGTCCATGACGCGACAGGACAATGTCTAGGCGACAAAAGATCCAGTCCATGGCACGACAGGACAATGTCTAGGCCACCAAAATTCCAGTCCATGGTGCGACAAGACAATGTCTAGGCGACAAAGGATCCAGTCCATGGCGCGACAGAACAATGTCTAGGCGACAAAGGATCTAGTCTATGACGCGATTGGACAATGTCTAGGCGACAAAGGATCCAGTCCATGACGCGACAGGACAATTTCTAGGCGACAAAGGATCCAGTCCATGATGCGACAGAACAATGTCTAGGCGACAAAGGATCCAGTCCATGGCGCGACAGGACAATGTCTAGGCGACAAAGGATCTAGTCTATGACGCGATAGGACAATGTCTAGGCGACAAAGGATCCAGTCCATGACGCGACAGGACAAAGTCTAGGCGACAAAGGATCCAGTCCATGGCGCGACAGGATAATGTCTAGGCGACAAAGGATCCAGTCCATGGCGCGATAGGACAATGTCTAGGCGACAAAGGATCCAGTCCATGACGCGTCTTGGCGAAAACATATCTCTGTTGGACACAAGGTGACATAGAGAGCTTGTCGGAGAGTTTTTTACCCAAGTGAACTCTTACCCCATTTGCTGGAGCAATGTGATACGGACATCCATTAGTTCTAAGACATTCCATCTGGCAGATCTGTCTGCAGATTCGTAGACAGCCTTTAGGTTCACCTGGGCGACGAGGAGAGGGAGCGTTGATCTCACAGAGTATCTTTATGAGTAGGCACAGACCGGTCATGGGACAATCGTTGGAGCCAGGGTGTTGGGGCAGTTTACTTTCAGCCAATGGTTGATTTAGGAAAGATGTATGTTAATAAAGGTATGTGGGTAAAGGTATTTGGGTAAATGTATGTGGGTACGTGTATGTGGGTACAGGTATGTGGGTAAAGGTATGTGGGTAAAGGTACATGGGTATAGGTATATGGATACAGGTATGTGGATAAAGGTATGTGGGTAAAGGTATGTGGGTACAGGTATGTGGGTACAGGCATGTGGGTACAGGTATGTGGGTACATGTATGATGTGAAGACATTTCCGGTGGCAGACAGAAATGTGATGGGCGTGCAGACGCTCAGAGCGGCTTCGTTTCTTCTGTACAGGTAGATGATCCCGTCCCGCCATGCAGCCGGAACCTGTCGGGTGAGGCCACACTGCGGTGGACAGTTGGCGCAGGCTGACGCTCATGGTGTCAGATGGGCATTTCAATATCTAGAAAGTGAGGATGAAACTTGTCAAGAGTCACAAGGCACAGCAGTCATTCGCTGACCGGTCAACAGGGAAGAGACATGGGTACCACGTGGTTGCCGAGATCTTTGATTAGGTGGAAGAGGCTATAAAAGGCGGGAAGTGGGGACAGAAATGTCAGAGCTTGATAGGAGTCATTAAGCTGTACATCAATTGCACTACTGTCCATTTGTGGACTTCTTCGAGTGACAGAGACCTGTCTTTACTTAGAGAACTGTCGGTACACAAAGACCTGTTGGTACACAGAGACCTGTCGGTACACAGAATCCTGTCCGTACACAGAGACCTGTTGGTACACAGAGACCTGTCGGTACACAGAGACATGCCGGTACACAGAGAACTGTCGGTACATAGAGACCTGGCGGTACACAAAGACATGTCCGTACACAGATACCTGTCGGCACACAGAGACCTGTCGGTACGAATCCTGTAGACTCTACGCGCCATGTAGAGGCGGTGCTTCAAAAACAGTTTGAGAGACCTGTCGGTATGAATCAGTTTGAGAGACCTGCCGGTATGAATCAGTTTGAGAGACCTGTCGGTATGAATCAGTTTGAGAGACCTGTCGGTATGAATCAGTTTGAGAGACCTGCCGATACGAACAATCCAGGTCATGCAGGTCGAAATGAGCTCAGAAGAAACGAGAGTTGTCAACATTAATCCTCAGGGAACACTTCCTCAAGCTTTGTAAGGAGCTTATGTTACACAGCGCAGGACCGACGACAGCCATATATCAATTTGATCGCCAACTGCCAGAGGGCACACTTGACTACAAAGTAGATAGTTAATCAGTGTTGTATATAAGATTTGTATAGACTGTCGTTGACATTATGTTAACCTACAGGACTGGGTTTAAAGTTCCAGGGATTCCATTCAAGCTCACGCTAACATCCCCTGAGATATACACATCTAGTTATTCATTAGTTAGTGTTAACCGTGCTGTAAACCGTAGGCTAGACTTCAATGAATGATTCTGTTTTATTGTTGGCATACATTTGAGTGTTTTCCTGTGTTCATGTTCTGATGTTGTCGTGTGTACAGTAAGGTAGAGGAAGACCAGAACATAGGTAAGAGGTAAGAGGTCTACGTGACAGGTGGTCCAAGTGAGAGGACCCGATCACAGGTAAGATATCCACGTGAGAGGTCATGTGAGAGGACCCGAGCACAAGTAAGATGTGGGAGGCCCATGTGAGAGAACTTGATCACAGGTAAAAGGTCATGCGACTAGGGATTCCGTCACAGATATAAATGAGAGAGACATGAAATAAAGAGTACAGAGAGTTATGAAGGGAGATGGGAAATGGGAGATGGGAGATTTTGAGATGAAAATATTGGAAATAATGAGAGAAATGTCATATGTATAGGATGGGTTGAATGGGAGAGATGCAAGAGAGATGAGACATATCATGGAGATGAGAGAGCCATGGTAGAGAGAGGCGAGAGACATGGCAGAGAGCTGAGAGAGCCATGGCAGAGAGATGAGAGAGCCATGGCAGAGAGCTGAGGGAGCCATGGCAAAGAGCTGAGAGAGCCATGGCAAAGAGATGAGAGAGCCATGGCAGAGAGATGAGAAAAAAATATGAGATTGAGAGTGGTCAGTGAGATGGCATGTAACTTAACAGTGTCCCAAATACATCTCCCAGTCGAATGTACACCAACAGATGCTCTCAGCAATTCTAAATACGCTAACCGCTACACCTTATTTGTGAGTACTGCACGTTTGGCGTGTCTATGGTTAGCTAGACGCTAACGCCAAGTCGTGACGTCCTGCACACCGACTTTCTGTCACCAATATCTAGGAAAGGATCGTGTGCTACGATTTTATCTGCACGCAATCAAAGGCCTGGCACTCATATCTCGCTTCAGTGTTCTCTACCTTGAAAATTGACGGACAAAACCGCCATCAACCATTGGGTATGGTGGCATGTCAGGGCATCAACAACATTTTAGGACAAAATCGCAAACTCTGAAAACATACTATTGTAGGCGTCCCACTTAGGCGACCGGTGTGCACTTAGCACCCACTCAATATACGCCACTGTCGCGAACAGGTGCATGTGTAACTGGTTCAGGTAGGAACTGTATGTCAGTACCAGATGGATGTTGAGCAATCATAATGGACTCCACTCAGACCTGGCCGTGCCGTCATGCACGACACATGTATGTTCATGTCCGGGGTTCGTGCTCACTTCGGCGGAGGCAGCACGTACATCGTGACGCCACAGACAGAGAGACAAGACAGAACGTGGACTGAACAAACAGTTCACAGAAACTCATCTCGAGGTGGCTACTTGTGTTGGCCTCAGAGATTCCAATATGGGAGTCTGGTTGACACGACACGGCTAGTCCACGCTGACGAATCTATAGATCAATTCCGGCAGCGATGGAGCTCCTGGCCATAGCATGTGGTATTTGTGAGTTTGATAAGAGTGTCGTCTGGCACAGTTCCAATCTCTGAGTCCTCAAGTTGTCAGTTGTCTCTTACCTGTCGCCCCAGGTGGGGGGGGGGGGGGGGCGTAGTGAGGGTATATTTTAGCTAGTCTGCATCTCGTTGCCATCTATCTGTCTCTCAGTCCATGCAAGGCCTCCTCAGTATTGGTCACTAGAAATGCATTATCCGTAAATAGCATCTTCCTAATGAGCACCGTCCTCGCCTTGGTCCTCGCACGCAGTCGGGACAGGTTAAACAGCCGCCCATCTGACCTGCGGCGCAGATAAACACCGTCCACAGATGTGTCATGAGCGTAGGGTAGGAGCATGGAGAAGAAGATCCCAAAGAGGGTCGGCACGAGTGCGCACATCCATGCCTCACTCTACTCTTTCGTATCAGTGGGAACAGAAATGATCATGCTACGCAGTTTTTGTTTTGGGGGGCGGGTGTGTGGTGGGTGGGGGTGTGTGGGGGGGGGGTGTGTGGTGGGGTGGTGGGGGAGCCGATCTTCTCGAGTAGTTCCAATAGACCCTTTCTACTAACAAAGTCAAAGGCCTTGGAGAGGTCTAGAAACATCAAAAAGAGCGGCTGGTTTTGTTATGTGCAATTCTCCTGGATTTGATGAAGCGAGAAAATGATATCCGCCGTTGATCTACCTACTCTAAGGTCACATTGGGATTCTGGGTATACCCTGTCCGTGAGCAGTCTCAACTTGTTTAGTAGCATGCGAGCGTAAGCTTTACCTACCACGCTCAGGAGCGAGATCCCTCTATAATTGTTGGCAGTCCCCGCGGTCACTTTTGTTTTTGTAAATAGTCACAATGATGGCGTCACGCATATCTTGGGGGACTGCACCTTCCTCTCAGTAGAGGCATAGAAGATCAAACATCGGCTGGGCTAGTGCTGATTCCCCGCATTTGATGGCTTCATGTGGGATACCATCTCCCTTTGGTACTTTGCCATTGAGAGGTAGTTGATAGACTTATCAAGCTCATTCAGAGTAGGTGGTCTGTCAAGTTCCTCCATATCTGGGGCTGGTCTATCGGTGGCTCGATTGACTCGCATCCAGTGTTCGCGATTTCAGTCCCGCCAGGCGGAGTGAGAGGGCGGGCTTGCCCAACAAGTTCGCCCGCCTCTCCCTGGCACTGTAGCAGGACCAAATTGGTGTAGTCGTACCGCTGGTAACGGTGCGTTACTGTATTCTGTATCGAGAAGCTTTCTCAGTCCGTGTAGTTCGTCGAAGGCTAGTGCGTATAGCCAATCTCGACAGTTCGTCTCGCTTGTGGTCCTTCTCTCGCCATGAGCTTTGGATCGGCAAATGGATAGCAGGAATTATGGCTAAAGGCCCTGTCCTCGCCCGACCAACCGGTCATAGAAGGGCAGGCCGGCAGGCAAATATCGTCCCCAGACCGAGTGAAAATCATCGCTGGGGCCGTTGGGATCCGCTCTGCACAGAGCGCTGCCATCCCTCCCCGAGCGAGCCCGGTCGGTCGGTCGGTTGGTGTGTGTATGGGCTCCTACTAGGCGGTCCTAGGTCGACGGAGTGAGGGACGGAACAACCAGAATCCCGCCCTAAATCTCAGCACCACTGCGATGGGAGGCTACGATATGGTTGGGACCTAAGGCTCGCGTCTCAGCCCGACCCGGTCGAGCCGTACAAAGAGGTATCTGCCGTCCGCAGATCAAAGCGGGCGGGAAGCTGCTCGATATTCACCCCATACGGCGATGAGGTGTGAAACCACTAGTAAAAGACTTAGTTCTCGGTCGGGGTGTCGTAAGCAGTAGAGCAGCCACCTCACTGTGAACTGTTGAGACGCAACCCTTGATCATGAGATATGTCCGCACATCAGGCGAACAACATCTCCGTGCCATGGCCAGGCTTGTCCCCTGGTTAAATGCACTCCTGCCTCGTTCTTTACCTCTGTCTGCTAACAGTCATCCCAATGGAAGCAGAAGAGATGCAGGCCAGCGGACATTGCACCTCTGCCCTATTGTGACAACCTCCCAGATGGCGGGGAATGCTAGGCGTACCATCACTGCAGAGGAGCCCCAGAAAATAAAGGGAGCAAAGAGATACCCCACTCACATGCATATGCTGGGGACAGCCAAAGGCTAAGGAGGGCATCTCTACAGAAACGCCTGTTGAAATCGGATGCACTGTGCCACAGGCTTAACGAAACAGTGCAAGGTATATTGCTGTATGATGACGGTACAACCTAACAGAAAAAAGAGTGGCGCTCATCCTGTGGAGTCCCGCCAGGCAGTGAGAGTGCCGGGCCTCACGCCTCGAAGGGGCCCACCCTTGACTACTGGTGGTCACCCACCCATATGCTGTGGAGTCAAGGCACAAGGTATTGGGGAAAAAACTATTGACCAAAAACACAAGACCCTCAGAATACTACAGTGGAATGCGGAGGGAGTCATTAACAAAAAGCTTTCCCTAACACATCACCTGCATGAAGGTAAGATTGACGTGGCATGTATCCAAGAAACGCACCTCAACAACAACTACAAATTCTCAATCAGAGGATACCAGACCTTCCGTCTTGATAGAGAAGGTACCAAAAGAGGGGGTTCTGATACTGACACGTAACTGCATACCGAGTAGAGCGGTAGCTGTTAATCCCACCGGACAAGCAGAAATTGTAGGAGTCGACATACTGACACAAGAAACGAAGATTCGCATCTTCAACCTGTATGGCTCACCTGTCGCTCTCGAGTAATGGAAGTCAATGACTCCAGCTGCCTAGTAGTTGGAGACTTCAACAGCCACTCGGAGAGATGGGGATATTCGGATACAGACAACAGAGGTGATGAAGTGGAAGATTGGGAGATAGACACAAATCTCTATCTTAACAATAGACCGGAGGATAGCCCTAGCTTCTATTCTAGAACATGGCATACCACCTCTACTCCAGACTTAGCCTTTTCCACGGTGTATATTCACCACAAAATAGACCGCCAGGTGCTAAACAAATTGGCAGGTAGCGACCACAGGCCGATTAGGCTAGAAGTTGATATGGAAGTAGGCCCACAGGAAATAAAACCGCTCCCACGTTGGAATAATAAACGAGCCTATTGGGACAGATTTGCAATCCTGACAGATGGGCTGTGTGAAACCATCAACACACGGAATAACAATATGAAACCCATGGTGGAAAGCCTAAGCAAAGCAATAATGCAAGCAGCAACTGAAACCATCCCAAGAGGGGCAAGGAAAAACTATAAGCCCTATTGGAATGATGAATTGCAGAAAGCGGAAGACGAAGTCTCAAATGCTAGGAACATGGCAGAGAGAGAACAATCTATGGAGGCAAAGATCGCCCTCAAAGCCATCACGGCGAAATACAAATACACTCTAAACCAAATAACAAGAGAAAGTTGGAAAAACAAAACAGAAAGCTTCAATTTGGGTAAAGAAGGGAACAAACTATGGAAGTTAGTCAGAGCCATGAATGACGAAACTCCATCAAACAAACAAATTACCATCAAGCAAAGCGACAACATGCTCACTGGAAAAAAAGCAGCAAACGCCTTTATAGAACATTAAGCCAGAGCAAACCACATTGATGTCCCTAGAAATAGGCACACAGACATTAATGAAGAACGAAAGAGGTACGACAACAACAATATGGCACCAGAGGAGCACATGATTGCAAAACTAACAATGAATGAAATGGAAGAGGCCAAGAGAACTTTAAAGAAAAGGAAATCGCCTGGAAAAGATAGGGTAACAAACGAAATGCTGATGGGGTTGGGCCAAACAGCAAATAGGAAGTTACTATCAGTCCTGAACCAAAGCTGGAAACGGGGAATTGTACCTCAGGCATGGAAAGATGCTATAATTATACCAGTACCAAAGAAAGAAAAAGATAGAACAGATCCAAATGGATACAGGCCTATCAGTCTACTGAGCTGTGTAGGAAAACTGATGGAGCGTATGATAAACACCAGACTGATGTGGCATCTGGAAGAAAAACACATACTAATTCCACAGCAAGCAGGATTTAGACAGCACAGAAACAGAACATACCGGCTACATAAAAAACGATGCCTATTACCAGTTAAACAGAAGAGAGCAGGTCGTGGTCTTCAGCCTTCGCACAGATCACAATAGACTGAGGTACCACCTATTCAATAAATTGAAGATAGGTGGCACTGACGAATGTACGTGTGGTACCGGGAAAATGACTGCTGAACATTTGCTGCAGAACTGCCCGACATACGAGGACCAGAGAGAGCAGATGTGGCCATATCCAGTGGCAACACTAGACAAGCTCTATGGCAGTGTCGACATCCTTAGGATGACCGCTGCTTTTTTCGAAAAAATACAGGTTGACGTCTGACAGCGTACGAAGAAGAAGTTCCTCCATAATGGGCAGGACCTGTAGCCTGTACAAGTCCGCATCAGTGACCACCGTTTCCTGAGAGTAGAGCTCAGATTAGTGCTCCACCCATCCGCAGGTCTCGATCCATGATTCTCGCACCTGTCAGAGATTTCAGAGGGGCAGCAAATCTTGCAGTAGGGCCCAGTGCCATCTTTATGCCTCTATACACGCCCTAAATATTTCCAGTCTCTGCATTTAGCATAATTTCTTCACACACTTTCTGCCAGTAAAACAATAGTGTGCACACGGCGAAGAACGAGAGACAAGAATGACTCCACTTTCTCCCCGCAGTGAGTCTACACCTGAATGGACTCCACCTTCTCTCCACCATCCAGTCCACACCTGCATGACTCCACTTTCTCCCCGCCAGCGAGTCCACACCTGAATGACTCCACTTTCTCCCCGCCAGCGAGTCGACACATGAATGACTCCACTTTCTCCCCGCCAGCGAGTCCACACCTGAATGACTCCACTTTCTCCCCGCCAGCGAGTCCACACCTGAATGACTCCACTTTCTCCCCGCCAGCGAGTCCACACCTAAATGACTCCACCTTCTCTCCACCACCCAGTTCACACCTGAATGACTCCACTTTCTCTCCGCCAGCGAGTCCACACCTGAATGACTCCACCTTCTCTCCACCACCCAGTCCACACCTCAATGACTCCACCTTCTCCCCGCCGGCGAGTCTACACCTGAATGACTCCCCATTCTGCTAGTCTGATTGACCCCCCCCCCCCCCCCCCCCCCCCAACATAATGCGACAATTAGCTATACATCTCTACCTGTTATTCGTCTCCACACAAGGAGCGTGCCTGTTGTAGTTGATTAATTTCACGTGCCGGTCACTAGTTGATTAATTGCGCGTGCCGGTCACTAGTTGATTAATTGCGCGTGCCTGTGTTAGTTGATTAATTGCGCGTGCCTGTGTTAGTTGATTAATTGCGCGTGTCTGTGTTAGTTGATTAATTGCGCGTGGCTGTGTTAGCTGATTAATTGCGCGTGGCTGTGTTAGTTGATTAATTGCGCGTGGCTGTCACTAGTTGATTGATTGTCTGTCACTAGTTGATTGATTGCCTGTCACTAGTTGATTGATTGCCTGTCACTAGTTGATTGATTGCCTGTCACTAGTTGATTGATTGCCTGTCACTAGTTTGCCTGTCACTAGTTGATTGATTGCCTGTCACTAGTTAGACAAAGATATTCAAGGTTGACGTCAGCTTGCTGTGTTGGCGATGGACGACTGTGCTTGGGTCACAGATGCCAGAGGACATAATGGTGCCGATGTCCTCCGTGCCTTAATTGTCCTGATAGACATGTAATCATGTTCCTACTGTCAACCATCACTTCCTTCAGGCTGCTGGGTGTTCAGCAGGGGCTGCCAACAGCAAGACGCCATGTCGACGAGGAAGGCGCGTTCATCTCGGAGCTCAGCCCCATATTACCTTGGAACGATAAAACCAGGTCGCCTTTCCTTATTAAAGTGAAATGTCAGCTGTAGGCTCAGCTATTAAAATGTGGGTGGGTCGCGATGGAGGAGAGGGAGGAGAGGGAGGAGAGAAATGGGAGGGGAAAGCAGACGGTGAGAACTGGATGGAGACGGGGATGGGAGAGAGGGAGTGGAAATGAAAGAATTCAGGTTAACGTACAACGGTAGCTCGTCCTACCAAAAGGCTAGGCTGAAGAATGTTGCACAGTCATAGAAGCCCCACCTGGCTACACCAAACTTACCACAGATCTAGCAGTACCTCCATACTGCTAACCTCAGATCTTTCGCGTACCCCCATACTGCTAACCTCAGATCTAGCGGTACCTCCATACCGCTAACCTCAGATCTATCGGTACCTCCATACCGCTAACCTCAGATCTAGCAGTACCTCCATACCGCTAACCTCGGATATAGCAGTATTTCCATACCGCTAACCTCGGATCTAGCAGTACCTCCATACCGCTAACCTCAGATCTAGCAGTACCTCCATACCGCTAACCTCAGATCTAGCAGTACCTCCATACCGCTAACCTCAGATCTAGCAGTACATCCATACTGCTAACCTGGGATCTAGCAGTACCTCCATACCGCTAACCTCGGATCTAGCAGTACCTCCATACCGCTAACCTCGGATCTAGCAGTACCTCCAGACCGCTAACCTCAGATCTAGCCAGTACCTCCATACCGCTAACCTCAGATCTAGCAGTACCTCCATACCGCTAACCTCGGATCTAGCAGTACCTCCATACTGCTAACCTCGGATTCTAGATGTTATTTCTACCTGGACAAAAACAGCTGGGAGACAGCTTGTAGTGGTGCTCCACCTGCAGCCAACGCGCACCTGAGAATGTTCGAGGATTCAAGTTTAAATCTGTCCAAAAAAAACCTGGAAAATAACGGGACCTGGCCTGATGTATCAAACAGTCGGAGAACATGGCGCTGGATGATTGTGTGGGAGAAGTACAGGGTAAGGAGATCAAGTCGTGGGGGGGTGGCATTAGGGGTTATGGTAGTGAAGGTGGCATTTGGGATTATGGTAGGTGGGTGGCATTAGGTCTTATGGTAGGGAGGGGTGGACTTGGGGGTTATGGTGGGGTGGTGGCATTAGGGTTATGGTAGGGGGGGGGTGGCATTAGGGTTATGGTAGGGGGGGTGGCATTAGGGGTTATGGTAGGTGGGTGGCATTAGGGGTTATGGTAGGGGGGTGGCATTAGGGGTTGATGGTAGGGGGGGTGGCATTAGGGGTTTATGGTAGGGGGGTGGCATTAGGGGTTATGGTAGTGAAGGTGGCATTTGGGGTTATGGTAGGTGGGTGACATTAGGGGTTATGGTAGGGGGGGGGGGGTGGCATTAGGGGTTATGGTAGGCGGGGGTGGCATTAGGGGTTATGGTAGGGGGGTGGCATTATGGCTTATGGTAGGGAGGGGTGGACTTGGGGGTTATGGTGGGGTGGTAGCATTAGGGGTTATGGTAGGGGGGGTGGACTTGGGGGTTATGGTGGGGTGGTAGCATTAGGGGTTATGGTAGGGGGGGGTGGACTTGGGGGTTATGGTGGGGTGGTAGCATTAGGGGTTATGGTAGGGGGGGTGGACTTGGGGGTTATGGTGGGGTGGTGGCATTAGGGGTTATTGTAGTGAAGGTGGCATTTGGGGTTATGGTAGGTGGGTGGCATTAGGGCTTATGGTAGGGAGGGGTGGACTTGGGGGTTATGGTGGGGTGGTAGCATTAGGGGTTATGGTAGGGGGGGTGGACTTGGGGGTTATGGTGGGGTGGTGGCATTAGGGGTTATGGTAGGGGGGGTGGCATTAGGGGTTATGGTAGGGGGGGTGGCATTAGGCGTTATGGTAGGGGGGTGGCATTAGGGGTTATGGTAGGGGGGTGGCATTAGGGGTTATGGTGGGGGTGGCATTAGGGGTTATGGTAAGGGGGTGGCATTAGGGGTTATGGTAGGGAGGGGTGGCATTAGCGGTTATGGTAGGGGGGGAGGTGGCATTAGGGGTTATGGTAGAGGAGGGGTGGCATTACGGGTTATGGTAGAGGGGGGGGGGTGGCATTAGGGGTTATGTGGTGGGTGACATTAGGGGTTATGATGGGGGTGGCATTACGGGTTATGGTAGGGGGGCATTAGAGGTTATGGTAGGGGGGATGGCATTAGGGGTTATGGTAGGGTGGGGTGGCCTATGAGGTATATGTACATTGATGACGTGCACATTTATGTATTGCGTTGAATGATAAGCACACACATATCTACATATACTAACACACACGCTAACACACAAACACTAACACACACATACACTAATATACATACACTAACACACATACATTAGGACACATACACTAACACACGCATACACTAATGCACAGACACTAACGCACACATACATTAACATACATACACTAACGCACATACACTAACACACATACACATGCACTTACACACACATACACTTACACACACATACACTGACACAAATGTACTAACACAGAACTAACACACATTCACGAAAACACACATACATTAACACACATACACTAAATCACAAATACACTAAAACACACAAAGGCACTAAAACATGCATAGACTAACAGCACATACACTGACACACATTCACGAAAATTCACATAGATTAATACACATACACTAAAACACACATACACTAACACACACGTATAATACTACACATACACCAAAATACATGTACACTAACACTAAAACACACATACACTAACACACACATACACTGACACATTTACACTATAACACACTTACACTATAACACACTTACACTATAACACACAAACACTATAACACACAAACACTATAACACACAAACACTATAACACACAAACACTATAACACACAAACACTATAACACACAAACACTATAACACACAAACACTATAACACACAAACACTATAACACACAAACACTATAACACACATACACTGACACATTTACACTATAACACACACAAACACTATAACACACAAACACTATAACACACACATAGACTATTGCAAACAAATGAAACATTCCAAGTCTGTTTGACCACATCCAAACTTTCGGAGCACATCTCTGCATTAAGATGTGTTGAATGGCTTGTTGTCATGCACCACAGGTGGGTCTACTTCTCTTGTCTCAGGTGGGTCTACTTGTCTCACAAGGTCTCAGTTGGGTCTACTTGTCTCATAAGGTCTAATGTAGGTCTACTTGTCCCACAAGGTTTACTTGTCCCACAAGGTCTACTTGTCTCACAAGGCCTGATGTAGGTCTACTTGTCTCACAAGGTTTCCTGTAGACAGTGTCCGGACAGTATAACACCCATTGTCCAGAACCAGTAGGAAACTGAACACCCTAACGGGCATCACCCATTGTCTAGAATGAACAGATGATACAGCTGTTGTGTTTAACTGGGACATGCGAATCAGGCCAGCACGTGAAGGACACAAGAACATTGGATGCTGAACTTGGCAATCCTGTCACCATGGTGACCGTTGCTATTGTGGGAGAGTTGGACATGTGCTTGAATTTTATCCAGCGGAAGTTCGGTTTATTAACCATAGATACGGAACCCTATTGGACACAGGCCTGCCAGGTTGGATCACGTGATAAGCTTTCCTCAGTATCCTAGAAACGAAATTGAAGAGTTTAGGAGACTCGTGCAATTTGATGGAGGGGAACATTCAGGCAAGCGACAGACGCGTTGTTAAGGACATGAGAAACTCGGTGATGCTCTGCGCCTATCATCTGGCGCCAACATCGACTAACTTCTATACGTTTCTGGACCGTAGTCTGTTAGTGGCTTGGATCTGTCTGTGAGTGGGTCAGATCTGTCGTAGCCCGTTAGTGGCTTGGATCTGTCTGTGAGTGGGTCAGATCTATTGTAGCCTGTTAGTGGCTTGGATCTGTCTGTGAGTGGGTCAGATCTGTCGTAGCCTGTTAGTGGCTTGGATCTGTCTGTGAGTGGGTCAGATCTGTCGTAGCCCGTTAGTGGCTTGGATCTGTCTGTGAGTGGGTCAGATCTATTGTAGCCTGTTAGTGGCTTGGATCTGTCTGTGAGTGGGTCAGATCTGTCGTAGCCTGTTAGTGGCTTGGATCTGTCTGTGAGTGGGTCAGATCTATTGTAGCCTGTTAGTGGCTTGGATCTGTCTGTGAGTGGGTCAGATCTATTGTAGCCTGTTAGTGGTTTTGAACTATCTGTGAGTGGGTCAGATCTATGTTATCCTGTCAGTGCCTCAGATCTATGGTAGCCTGTTTGTGGCTCAGATCTATGTTATCCTGTCAGTGCCTCAGATCTATGGTAGCCTGTTTGTGGCTCAGATCTATGTTATCCTGTCAGTGCCTCAGATCTATTGTAGCCTGTTAGTGGCTTGGATCTGTCTGTGAGTGGGTCAGATCTGTCGTAGCCTGTTAGTGGCTTGGATCTGTCTGTGAGTGGGTCAGATCTATGTTATCCTGTCAGTGCCTCAGATCTATGGTAGCCTGTTTGTGGCTCAGATCTGTCAGAAACGTCTCATGTCTTGAGTCAGTCATAACCGTATTGGGTCCACAGACGCAGACCTTCCCGAGAACAAGAGAACCTTTTATTCCACAGTGGACAACACAGATAGAACCAGCGACCACACGACGGGCGAGGAGGCCAAGAACAAGAACAACAATAAGAACACTCTATGTAGTCAATTAGATTGTTCTAAACTTAACATTAGATTAGATTGACTACGGATAGGATCCTGGGTTAATTGATACGAGAAATTCTTGTGATATTGGGCGGGCCTCTGTGTTTGTTAGTACAGAAAATATAAAATAACTGACATCATTTAAGCCACTGTTAGGTCTGCCCCGACTTCTCTTGTCCTGAAGATTCCTGAGCAGAGACAGTTTTGTGATGCTGTCAGGGGGTGTCCACAATGTTGTCCTTTTAATTGCCGAAGTCTAGTCCCACTAATATTTGCCCTGAACTTTCCCACATTTTTATATTAGTGACAAATAGAAGACATAAAGAGAGAAAACGTAGAAGCAGTAAGAGATAGAAAGAATAGGAAAGGGGAAATAAAGTCAGAAGGAAATAAATCACACTCTATTTTGCTCAGGTTTCTAGGTTTCCCTCTACCCCTCTTTTGGATAGCCGAATCATTTCTCCTCAAATCTTGTCACCTGTCCTGTATTTGCCAGCATTATCTCATGTAGTGAGCGTGTGACTCCTGACTTTTCTATAATAATAATTGATAATAAGACATTAATTATATCTATTGCGTGGAACTTTGTGGGATCCATTGGTCAGTCCTGGTTTACGCTCATTCAGCACCTTATCATATTAGATTGACCATACCAGTTGTCAGTATTTAAGTTCTTTAAGTACTCTATGACTAAACTGTAAACCCCTGAATGACTTTGCTAAAGGACAATGAAAAATTAAAGTTTATAATTCGTCTATTAGTCAAGGTTCTGAAGTTATTATCCGTGTTCTCTCAGATGGATCCCCTCATGTCTCACTGGGACATGCAACACACTTACTTAAAGCTAAACCCCATTGGGACTTGTCACTGTGACCTGTGCCACATTACCTCACACACACGAGATGGCGCCATAACTGGCTGCGAGTCTACATGTATCTACTGTTTTGAATTATTATGGATGCCGCCAGACCACGGATTTTCCTGGAATTCACACTAGTCGACGACTTACACTTGTGTTCACGGAAACGTGGTGTTGTTTTCCGTCTGGACTTGTTATTTCGTTCTTTTTTTTGTTGTGATTTCTTCCATCCGTTTATCCTGATCTGGACGCGGGCTGAACGGCACTAATCTTATACATGTGTCGTATTTACGGGTTAGTACTGCCGGTTTACCTTCACGAATTTGGCGTGTGGGGATTTTAGATGCTACTATGATGAGCTGAATACAGCTGGGGAGAGATGCCAGACTCACTCACACGCTGAGTGTTGTCCCTACGACCTCTTGTGGTTATCGAAAAGACACGACAAACTGCGTTATATGGCATCCCACCTTTCTACCCTGCGGGTTACATGTTTACGGAAAGACTTCGGTGGTAACCCTGAGGCAAAATCTGCATCCTATGCTATCTCCAGTCGTCTCGATGGATGTCTTGCCACTGGCAAAAGGTAGCTTATGCTCTGTGAGTGAGGCTGACAAAAGGCGCAGTTTCTTCCTTACTTTAATCCAAATCACCGCGCAAGTCACCCATTTCAGCGGACACAGCAAGAGATACGACTGTCCACACGGCTGAACAAAGAGAGTGGTCTCACTTTACCAACTAGACGATCGTAAATTTCGTAAATTTGGATATGCTTCCTTGAATTAATAATTTAATGATTGATTGATTGATTATTTCTTCTTCTTCTTCTTCTTCTTCTTCTTCTTCTTAGTCTTCTTCTTCTTCGTGCGCTGTCAGACGTCAACTTGAATTTGTTCGAAGGAAGCAGCGGTCACCCTGAGGCTGTCGACACTGCCATAGAGCTTGTCAAGTGTTGGCACTGGTGATGGCCACATGTGCTTTCTCTGGTCCTCGTATGTCGGGCAATTTTGCAGCAGATGTTCAGCGGTAATTTTCCCTGTACCATTCGTCAGTGCCACCTATCTTCAGTTTATTGAATAGATGGTACCTCAGTCTGTTGTGGCCTGTGCGAAGTCTGAAGACCACGACCTGCTCTCTTCTGTTCAACTGGTAATGGGCATCATTTTTTTGTGTAGCCAGTATGTTCTGTTTCCCATTTCGCCATGTATCTAGCTCTAATAAGCCTTTTTGACTCTTCGTATGTCACACTAGAATCTGGTTGTGGTAGTCTTGCACAGTCTTTTGCCAGTCTGTCTGCCTCCTCGTTGCCTTGAATGTTGCAATGGGATGGAACCCGCTGTACCACTACTCTTTTTGGTGCGGACTGCTGGCATAGTTGACAGGATTTAATGTTTGATTAGCCATACAATTCCAGATGGACGATCGGTCCATCACTTGTTTTGACATCTTTTTACTGTTTGTAAAAATGTGCCGCCGTGGTCTCTCTAGCAGCGGTTTACACATGATGAGGCGGCTGACCTTCAATAGCCGATTTTTTTGTCATACTTAGATGGTTATATGGGCTCTATTCTTGTTATGTCAGGCACCATTCTGATAAGACTGACACGGTAAACCCGACACAAAGTTATCACTACCTCCGCTGTGACTGTCTCCAAGTTTTGTGATCTCCAGCCGAGAAGAGTTTCCACAGGTGTGCCAGTCAATCTTCGGCATTACGTCCCTCATACGCCTTCAGACCACCACTCACCACCAGCCCACCACTCACCACCAACCCACCACTCACCACCAGCCCACCAGACCACCACTCACCACTAGGTCACCACTCACCACCAGCACACCAGCCCACCACCAACCCACCACTCACCACCAACCCACCACTCACCACCAGCCCACCACTCACCACCAGCCCACCACTCATCACCAGCCCACCACTCACCACCACTCACCACCAGCCCATCACTCACCACCAGCCCAACACTCACCACCAGCCCACCACTCATCACCAGCCCACCATTCACTACCAACCCACCACTCACCACCAGCCCACCACTCACCACCAGCCCACCACTCACCACCAACCCACCACTCCCCACCAGCCCACCACTCACCACCAGCCCACCACCAGCCCACCACTCACCACCAGCCCACCACCAGCCCACCACTCACCACCAGCCCACCACTCACCACCAGCCCACCACTCACCACCCACCACCAGCCCACCACCCATTATCCTCTGGATACAGTCAGTGTTTCTAAAGTCCACTGCCCTATATTGTGTGTCCCTGAACGCGTCACCTCTCCAGGCACTCGGGGCTTGACCAGATGTCTGGTCCTCAGCGTTTGGTGGTTCAGCTCCGTCAGGTACCGTTCTGTGGATCTTATTCTGTGTAGGTCATGTGCTCTCATCTGGGGTGGGGAGTGGGGGAGGACATCAACCCAGGAGAGGCTTTCTGGAAAACTTGAACATTGATGTTACCTCCTTCGAGATGGAACCGTTCCATCTGTTAGCCTGACACAAGGACGTACAACTCCACAGGTGACGCCACACGCGTGTGTCCCGAGTGCAGCAGTCTACCGTGATTGAACTTAATAGTCATATGAAAACACACCTCGCTCGCACAAATATGATGCTGTTGATATCTTGCTTGTGATGGGCGTGGATTACAGAAGATAAGCTAACAATGGACTGAATGCTCACTTCACCTTACAGAAGCTGATGACTGGTGCCTCTATCATATCGTACTTGACAACAGTAAATACAATGGTCCAACGGTGATGGTTATATTTGTTCGAGTCCCTTCCTGGCGTGTTGCCAAATAATTGGAGCAACCACTTGCCAATGTTTACTTGGGGCCCCAGCTCTCTCTGTCCTACTCTCCAGACCATGTAAGACAGGAAAATGTTTACTTGGGGCCAGCTCTCTTTGTCCTGCTCTCCAGACCATGTAAGCCAAGAGAATGTTTACTTGGGGCCAGCTATCTCTATACTGCTCTAAAGACCATGTAAGCCAAGAGAATGTTTACTTGGGGCCAGCTCTCTCTATACTGCTCTCCAGACCATGTAAGCCAAGAGAATGTTTACTTGGGGCCAGCTCTCTCTGTCCTGCTCTCCAGACCATGTAAGCTAAGAGAATGTTTACTTGGGGCCAGCTCTCTCTATACTGCTCTCCAGACCATGTAAGCCAAAAGAATGTTTACTTGGGGCCCGCTCTCTCTGTCCTGCTCTCCATACCATGTAAGCCAAGAGAATGTTTTCTTGGGGCCAGCTCTCTTTGTCCTGCTCTCCAGACCATGTAAGCCAAGAGAATGTTTACTTGGGGCCAGCTCTCTTTGTCCTGCTCTCCAGACCATGTAAGCCAAGAGAATGTTTACTTGGGGCCAGCTCTCTCTGTCCTGCTCTCCAGACCATGTACGCCAAGAGAATGTTTACTTGGGGCCAGCTCTCTTTGTCCTGCTCTCCAGACCATGTAAGCCAAGAGAATGTTTACTTTGGGCCCCAGCTCTCTCTGTCCAGCTCTCCAGACCATGTAAGCCAAGAGAATGTTTACTTGGGGCCAGCTCTCTGTGTCCTGCTCTCCAGACCATGTAAGCCAAGAGAATGTTTACTTGGGGCCAGCTCTCTCTATCCTGCTCTCCAGACCATGTAAGCCAAGATAATGTTTACTTGGGGCCAGCTCTCTCTATCCTACTCTCCCGACCATGTAAGCCAAGATAATGTTTACTTGGGGCCAGCTCTCTCTGTCCTGCTCTCCCGACCATGTAAGCCAAGAGAATGTTTATTTGGGGCCAGCTCTCTCTGTCCTGCTCTCCAGACCATGTAAGCCAAGAGATTGTTTACTTGGGGCCAGCTCTCTCTGTCCTGCTCTCCAGACCTTTTAAGACAGGGGATTATAGCGTGAATAATAATATTCGCTTAGTGGAACTGTTGATTGAAGCAGTGGTCTATCAGATTTATTTGATCAACTCGGACATCTGCCATGAAGTGCTCCTTGTTTTGCCATAGTGCGACGCGATCTGTCGTGAAGTGCTCCTTGTTATGCCATAGTGCGACGCGATCTGTCGTGAAGTGCTCCATGTTATGCCATAGTGCGTTGCGATTTGTCGCGAAGTATTCTAAGTGGGCTAGAGTTGGGAGAGCACTGCTCTTCTAGTAGGTATTCCTGCAGGGAACTCATCCTGGTCAAGTGGACCACAAATGATACTACATGTGGAAGAGCTTCTAACCTAAAACACTGCCCTGCCCTCTAAGACTTTTATTTCTGCAAAGACTCCTCACACTCCTATTATATGAGTAAAAAAAACACAAACCAGCTTCCGGCACATGGGACATATTCTTAATGGGCTACAACCCCATTCATATCTGCATATGCCCATCACTACACAAACACATCAATATCTGCATATGCCCATCACTACACAAACACATCAATATCTGCATATGCCCATCACTACACAAACACATTGATATCAGCATATACTCATCAAACTCCCTGACTCACGTTCCTGTCTACTAGAGCCTAACCCTGATCTATCGTATACCTGACCTGTCTAAATTCTAACCCGAGACTTTAGATGAACTGAACACTGATGGGTGTCTCGTCCAAACTATACCCAGGGTTGTCGATCTCTTGGATCAACTTATCTCGCTTTCACTTCTGCTCTCTACTGGCTGGGTTTTTCTCAGACCTGTAACCGGCTTCATATACACACCGTCTCCTTGATGGACGATTAGACGGAATGTGTCTACCACCAGACATAATTCATGGCTTCAATCTACCACCAGACATAATTCATGGCTTCAATCTACCACCAGACATAATTCATGGCTTCAATCTACCACCAGATATAATTCATGGCTTCAATCTACCACCAGACATAATTCATGGCTTCAATCTACCACCAGACATAATTCATGGCTTCAATCTACCACCAGACATAATTCATGGCTTCAATCTACCACCAGACATAATTCATGGCTTCAATCTACCACCAGACATAATTCATGGCTTCATTCTACCACCAGACATAATTCATGGCTTCAATCTACCACCAGACATAATTCATGGCTTCAATCTACCACCAGACATAATTCATGGCTTCAATCTACCACCAGACATAATTCATGGCTTCAATCTACCACCAGACATAATTCATGGCTTCAATTTAAGTCTAGTTAACCAATATAGGACACTTACTATTAAGCTTTTCTTTCTATGATGATGAAGTATGGACTTACATTAAATATCATCTGACTGAGACTTGGCCCTTCAAACGTCTTGTTGAAAACGTCAGTCTCGACTAGCAATCTCTCGCTTTGCATTATCGATGCTTAGTCTTCAATGTCGGGGACTTGCGTACACCAGTCATCCGGCTCTGCCTTCTAGATGCTAAGTCTTCAATGTCGAAGACTTGCGTAGATCAGTCATCCCGTTCTGCCTTCTCGGTGCTAAGTGATGTCTCAAAGCCGGCACTTTCTTCTTATCCTCCTGTCCTGTCCAAACGACGAGCTGCTAAAGGACGCGGTCTTGCGTCCTGATGCCTCTCACTCGCCAGTATGTTTCCGCGAGACTAACGTTCAGACATCTCAATATTCTCGTAGACTGCACTCTACCTGAGGGCACTGGATTATACCCATATCTGCCCACGCTCGTGCTGGCGCTTTGCTTGAATGACGTAAAATGGCGTCATGTTAACTGGGGCCTCTCCTGCGTAGGTTTTAGTTGAACCAAGAACAATATGTATGTCTTACAATTTAACTAACTTAATTGTGGCTTGACTGAGTTCAGCTGTACTGACTCAAGGCCGTTACTTTGTTTAATAAAAGTGGATCTGGCTAGCGACTACCAAATTCATTCCTCCTAAATCTGAAACAATAAATCATGTCTATAATCACATACTACAAGGGCTACAAGACTAAGATCCGTCACACAAGAGGTACATTGCTTGATTTCTTGATTGATTAACTCTCCATTTTGCTCCAGGCAGAGCATATACCAACTATTATTTCTTAGCCCCTAACAGGAAGCCTGTATTCCATTACTTGTAGTTGTCGGTTTCTAAAGCAATGGTTTCACCTGAGGAGGCCGCTACACCAATATGCAGACCCTCTAACGTCGGATTTTGAAACACGCTTTACACGTTTCATCAGTTCTAACCTTCTCAACTCGGGCAGTACTAGGGTGGGACTGACACACGTAACTCCACACACGCCTGTTAGGGACTGCATGGATGTTTCACTGTGGTCGTGTACAAGTTAGTGGGAGCTCCAGGTCAGATGAGTTCCCAACTTGAGCCAGTCAAACCTGGCTTATCGCCCCAAGCCAGCATAATTGCATCACGAGCAGTGTAATCCAACAAGTGACTCACGGGACGCAACTCAATACATGAGTTAACTCTTTGCAGACGACCAGAACCTAATACACAAGAGCGGGGAAAGTCTACCAGATCATGTGGATTCACTTGGGTCAGAATGAGGAAGATATCATATGAAGATCAGCACAGGGCACACGGAAACTATACAGAACAGCACAGGGCACACGGAAACTATACAAATTAGCACAGGGCACACGGAAACTATACAGAACAGCACAGGGCACACGAAAACTATACATCTTAGCACAGGGCACACGGAAACTATACATATTAGCACAGGGCACACGGAAACTATACATATTAGCACAGGGCACACGGAAACTATACAGAACAGCACAGGGCACACAGAAACTATACAGAACAGCACAGGGCACACGGACACTATACATATTAGCACAGGGCACACGGAAACTATACATATTAGCACAGGGCACACGGAAACTATCCATATTAGCACAGGGCACACGG
This sequence comes from Ariolimax columbianus, assembly GCA_036924085.1. Lineage (NCBI taxonomy): Eukaryota > Metazoa > Mollusca > Gastropoda > Stylommatophora > Arionidae > Ariolimax > Ariolimax columbianus. The sequence goes on along the minus strand of JAVGWX010000006.1, from coordinate 117,674,467 downwards.
AAACTATACAGATCAGCACAGGGCACAGGGAAACTATACATATTAGCACAGGGCACACGGAAACTATACATATCAGCACAGGGCACACGAAAACTATACATATTAGCACAGGGCACACGGAAACTATACAGATCAGCAGGTCACCAGGTCTACCAAACATGCATGCTAATTTAAGCGGGCCCAAGAGCTGAAATCCCTTGGGAATCATTTCATACAGAAAATGCCCGACTAGATACCAACCTTAAGACTGGATACTTAACTTAACGTCTTAATACTGGATTAGAAGACTCTGCAGTCTGTATATAACTAGTTTATTTTACATTCACCTGGTCTACAAATACCTATGCTCATCAAATCTATTCTTGAATGCATTAATTGACCCTGCATCCCCTAATTTCTGTTGCAATGCATTCCAAACTTTCACCCATTTGACTAAAAATCATATTTCCTGGTATCTAGCTGTGACCTGGTTACAAAACAACAACCGATCAACATTATGTGTTTGTCATCTTTATGCTACCAATGTCAAGCCTGATCAATTTATTTGAAGGCATAGGCAAGTAACATGACAATTTCTGAAATGATTTACTGACAGACGATGCGATGGTTTGGATTTCCTTTAGGAATAAAACCTCAGCACTTCTTAACACGCTTACAAAACTAGAATATATGGTTGCATGGCACGAAGGAAACGTGTAAAAGATGGACAGACAGACATCGATGCAGGCAGACAGACCGAGATGCAGACAGATAGATCAGATAAATATATATATAGATAAGATACATAGACAGATAGATAGATAGATAGATAGATAGATAGATAGATAGATAGATAGATAGATAGATAGATAGATAGATAGATAAGACACATAGATAGATAGATAGATAGATAGATAGATAGATAGATAGATAGATAGATAGATAGATAGATAGATAAGACACATAGATAGATAGATAGATAGATAGATAGATAGATAGATAGATAGATAGATAGATAGATAGATAGATAGATAGATAGATAGATAGATAGATAGATAGATAGATAAGACACATAGATAGATAGATAGATAGATAGATAGATAGATAGATAGATAGATAGATAGATAGATAGATAGATAGATAGATAGATAGATAGATTGGTAGATAGATATATAGATAGATAGATATATAGTTAGATAGATAGATAGATAGATAGATAGATAGATAGATAGATAGATAGATAGATAGATAGATAGATAGATAGATAGATAGATAGATAGATAGATAAAGTGATAGATTGCTAGATAGATAGGTAGATAGATATATAGGTAGATAGATAGATAGATAGATAGATAGATAGATAGATAGATAGATTGATTGATTGATTGATTGATTGATTTATTGGTAGATAGGTAGGTAGGTAGATAGATAGACAGGTAGATAGATAGACAGATAGTAGATACGTGACAGTTCCAACTGAAGTATCGGCGTTTAGAGCAGGGGAGATTGGGCTGGCCACTCTAAGAAACAAAGGTAACCTGAATGCGTTGGGCGAAGGCAGGTCCCTCCAGGGTAGATCACCGTTTCGACACTAGGTCGGCAAGGAAAACTAGTGGTTAGGAACACGTTAGGTAAAATTCTTTTTCTGGTACAGGGGTGGGTGTCAGAACTGAACACTTTGACGTTAGACTTGACAAGGATGGAGGTAGTTGATAATCTGATGCTTACATGACAGGCTACCACATTGTGAATGACATGCACTCGTGGATAGACAGCTAATAACAGCTAGGAGACTGGCAAGAAGACTGCGTGTGAGTCTGGAAGTGAGAGCGTTTGCAGGGTGGCTGATCCACCATTGTCCTCGAGTGTTTGCCCAGTCGCTGTCAATAGGTGCTTATAAGGGACAACCTCTGAACAGTAGGAGGTCTGCATGTGTGTTGTGTGTTCAGGACACTTGGTTAACGATGTATGTTCTGAGTTTGTGTGAGCGTACAGATTCGTCTGAGTATCTGAAGTGATCTGATTATATGTGAGTACGAGATCTGATTATATGTGAGTACGAGATCTGATTATATGTGAGTACGAGTTCTGATTATATGTGAGTACGAGATCTGATTATATGTGAGTACGAGATCTGATTATATGTGAATGTACAGATCACCTAATTATATGTGATCCGATTATATGTGAGTATACAGCTCGACTGAGTGATTTGATCGTGAAGACGAGTTTGTGATTGTGTGTTGAGGGTGCAGATAGAGGACGGGAGCTAACGGAGGCCATCAAGTTGTGACTAAATAGTATTAGAGTTTATGAGAAGTTTTGTTGTGACAAAATAGTATTAGAGTTTATGAGAAGTTTTGTTGTGACTAAATAGTATTAGAGTTTATGAGAAGTTTTGTTGTGACAAAATAGTATTAGAGTTTATGGGAAGTTTTGTTGTGACTAAATAGTATTACAGTTCATGAGAAGTTTTGTTGTGACAAAAGTAGACTAAGAATTCTGAGTATCACAGATTTTGAAGGAAACATCAACAGCTAGAGCTCACAACCTCCTAGGTAGTTCAATATAAAAATATATTTTGATTATTTAATGTCGAAGTTCTTTGCTTTTCGGTGATGTTGTGCAACGATTATTCTTGTAATAAATGATATTGTTTTGTTTGATGGTCAGGATAGTGTTGACTGTGTTGAAGTCGTGGTGTAGATATATGTTGTAACTCTTTAGATAAATAAATTACTCAACTTAAAAGTATATGATGCCACAGATAGATAGATAGATAGATAGATAGATAGGTAGATAGATACGTAGATAGATACGTAGATAGGTAAATATAGATAGATATATAAATAGATAGATAGATAGATACATAGATAGATATATATATAGATAGATAGATAGATAGATAGATATATAGATAGATAGATAGATAGATAGATAGATAGATAGATAGATAGATAGATAGATAGATAGATAGATATATAGATATATATATATAGATAGATAGATAAATAGAATGATAGATATAGATTGATAGATAGATAGATAGATAGATAGATAGATATATAGATAAATAGATAGATAGATAGATAGATAGATAGATAGATAGATAGATAGATAGATAGATAGATAGATAGATAGATAGATAGATAGATAGATAGATAGATTGATAATTATGTAGATATAGATAGATTGATAAATAGATGGATAGATAGATATATATATATATATATAGATAGATAGATATATAGATAGATAGATAGATAGATAGATAGATAGATAGATAGATAGATAGATAGATAGTTAGATAGATAGATAGATAGATAGATAGATAGATAGATAGATAGATAGATAGATAGATAGATAGATAGAAAGATAGATAGACAGATAGAGAATTGAAGAGATACACAGCTTTGGAAAAGGGAAGATGCAGAGAAATATAAGAGGTAGATGTACATAGCAAATTGCGATACAGCCATGAAGAGGTGATGAGAGAGCGAAGGATTTAGAGATGGAAGGATATATATTATGGGCAGATAACTTGAGATAATTGATCCAGGGGCGTTAACAACGATACAACAGATACATAGCAACATCGATACTGCACGTGGTTATCTTCAAAGATCAGTCATGTTGGTCATTGAGACACGTTCTGCTTAGTCGTCCCTTGAGTTACAGAATAAAGCTACCAATAGCTTCCTCGTGAACAAGTCTGGAAGGATGTCAACAGTCTGATCCGGGCAATTATCCTGGCCTTTCATTAAGTTAAACACATCACCACGAGGTGGGCACTTCCCATTGACTCGGTAAATCTGCAATTGTCAACAGAAAGGAACAAACAAATCAGACCAGCTGGGAGGGTCTGTGAATATTCTCGTGAGTCGGCACACACCAGCAATACAATCCTCACTGATAATGTGTGCCCAAGCCCGTACCCGCACGCGCTCGGCAATCATTGCTCAATCATTGATCATTTCTCAGCAGAGCTTTTAATTTTTAATTTCCGCGAAAGACGCAAGATTACATCGCCGAGACGCAATAGCTGGGAAGTATAAGGCAAATTGATTTTTCTAAGTTCGTGGTACTAGACCAGATGTTGTCCATTAGTGTAAGGACCGGATGTAGACACTCACTACAAATACAAGCTCTTCTTTCTCTTCAGGGGGCTCGCTGTCTTATGGTAAGTTGTGTCTGACTCGTGGCAGCAAAGTGTCTGGGGTGACTCTAAGAGCTAGGATTGAGGTAAGCATCGGACTCGTGACGTGGCTAGAGTGACGTTTCGAGACACTACACTTTAGCTAGGGTCACAACACACCAAACTCTAATGAGAGTTATGACACACCAAACTCTTGTGGGTGTAATAATGTTCCAAACTCTAGCGAGGACACTCGGCCAATAACCTACCATTGATAAACCCAACTGATGTAATACATAATTGAATGTTTTGTAGCTGCCATGGTCTGGAGTGCTGGAATAGCTTGATGACATCCCTATAGGTTAGGAGTCCGCTGACAGCGCCTGCCAAAAGCGCCTTGTGGTTGTGTGAACTGATTGATGTTAGAGACCTGGTGTTTCTTCTGTCAGTACGCACATGTACCAATTGATGTACACGGTACAGAAATACAGCTCTGTGTACATAAAGTATTTATGTTACACGGATAAAACATATCTGAAAAATGGCTGAGCTCTGCTCAATCTGGCTTTTTGGGAGTGTTAAACTTCACGTGGACGTGTCTTAAACCTAATTTATGCGCGACTATGCAGGTTTATGTTGTTCTGCTTCACCGACATTTATTGAACCTGAGGAAAGTATGTTCATCATTACGAACTTATCGCGGCTGAAGTCACTTCGGGTGCTGAAATATGGATTTGGGTCATGGGTCACGTGAATTTGTTATCATGATCATTCTTCAGACTGAAGTGTTGTCCGTGCAGGGGTCTCTAAATGGCGTCTTGTTTCCACGAGGCCCAAATAGATCCCGTCTATGGTCAAGTAGGACATCTGCTTACGAGAAAGACTTCTGCGTCCTGTATTACTTTCAGTCGTCTTGACACCGGATTACGAAGGAAATGGGACGAGATAGTGCGATTATCGACAGTGCAAGTCTATCCCACTTTAATGTATACACACGCACGCTATGGCGTTAGATCAGACGGCAAAACCGCAAATCTCCCAGAACTTGGAGGCTTTTATCTTGAGGGCCTGGCTTGTACCCAACCAACTGGCCAGGGCCTGGCTTGTACCCAACCAACTGGACAGGGCCGACCGGCCGGAACAGACCACATCCATACAGCTCGCGCGCTACCAGGTGGACGTGCCTACACTTTGCGAGACATGATGACCACACGAGGGTCAATTTAGGGAATCTGATGACGACTAAACAGTTGCCGTGCTAGCCGAGGGTGTCAGATTTGCTTTCAGATCCTATCTGGTCAGTTAGCTTGATCTGCTCCCCAAAGGTGTCAGTGATGAACTTGTGTCCCCGAGGTCTCCTTGGGTTGGGGGCGATGTGCTACGTTCATTAGTGGATATCCTCCGACGCTGACCGAGGGGGGCAATGGATAGATTCTTTGAGAATCTCCACGTTGTAGTCCTGGCCTCAGGTCTCGCTGGTCTGTAGGTCAAGCGCCTGGTTAATATAGATACTCGAGTAAAAGCTTGTTCACGAATGATGGACGAACAATTCATAATGTTCGCATAGACCTCACCAGCTCTACACAATCTCGACTGTGCCAGTCAATAGAGCTGTCTACATGGATTGTCCATCTTTTTGCCTCAGTGCACAATGGAGAGTGAGCTCCCGACTGCCCCATGCCCTGGCAAAGGTCACCGCGTCTGCTGAGGCTTGCAGCTTGGCGAAGGTCACCTTATCCACAGGAGACCTTCCATGACGTCGCATAAGATTAACTTGGATGTTAAGCTTGGAGACCAAGACCATGGCGTCTGTCCAGCACCCAGGACCATACATGTCCTTAGTCCCACGCACGATCCTCTATATTTCCAATGATAGCCTAATCGAGGAGATGCCCCTGGTTAGATCGACCGTGCACCCACGAAGTTTTGTTTCGGATGGACAGAAGAAAATAGTGATATTCTTGAAAATGTCCCGATAGGCACATCGGATCTGTAATATTTGACTATTTCTGTAGCACTATCCTGTGCCTGGTTCCCCAAGTGATCTCTCATAGGGGTCACGGTCAGAGTCTGCTCTAGCAATGAAATCGCCAAGGACTGCGAGCTTGTTGTACGAGGGTGGACAGAATGCGGGTCTTCTGCTCGATGTCCTGACAAAAGGCTCTCGGACTCACACCTGAGATTGACCAAACTGGCGGTCCCGCCTGCATTCTTTCGTTGCACGTGGAACGCCGAAGACATTTAACACACGATGAAAGATGTCACCAGTGCATATCTTGTTCAAACAAAGTGACCAGTGCATATCTTGTTCAAACAAAGTCACCAGTCCATATCTTGTTCAAACAAAGTCACCAGTGCATATCTTGTTCAAACAAAGTCACCAGTGCATATCT